>CM061136.1:107782221-108456150 GCA_030789695.1 Scilla litardierei
GCCTGTGGACTTTGTAGTCATGGACATGCCTGAAGACGCACACACCCCCATCATCCTGGGACGGCCTTTCATGGCCACTGCTGGCGTTCTAATAGATGTGAAGAACGGAAAACTCTCTTTGAACGTCAGCGGAGAGAAAGTTGAGTTTGATCTGGGATTATCCATGAAGCACCCCGATCCCCTTGATGACCCTCGGTGCAATCTGCTCGAGGTAGAAGAGGAAAAAGCTGCAGAGGAGAGCTCCTGGGAGATTCTCCTGAGAAACCCCCCCCCCCCCCCCCCCCCCCCGATGACTTGGGGGATTCAGAAGATGGAGACGGCCCCGAGTACAAAGAAGCTGCTGGAAAACCGAGTGCAGCAAGAACGACCCCTCCCGGGTTCCCCAAGACTCCTCCTGTGAGGAGAACAGGGAAACAGCCCACAGACCTCACTAAAGACGAGGTCCGGATCCTGAAGAAGATGGCGGGAAGCGCCAACGCCAAGGAAAAGCCCCCGGATCCCAAGAACAAGGGGAGGGTAGTCGAGCAAGTATTTTTCCAGCCGCTGACTACTCCAAGCGCCTTCAGCTCCAACGAGAAAGAGATGCCAAACTTCGGGCATCACCCGTATCGACCACCATGAGCATCTCTTGCGGGCGTCGAGCCAACGACGTTAAACAAGTGCGCTTCATGGGAGGCAACCCATGTTCTAAACTTTTTTCCCACTTTTCAGCGTTATTTTTTGACTTTATTTTATCTATTTTTATAAATAAAATCAGCCGCGAGAACATCCGTTCGGGGACTTAAACAAATCTATTGGTTTTTGCAGGAAATAAGCCCCAACCGATCGGATGACAACTCACCCGATCGGTTGGGATGTATCTAATACATGCCGAGATCTGTCCCCATATGACCCGATCGGTTGAGTAATGAAGAGACCGGGTGGCAGACCGGGTGAGCTGGGGAGAACTCTCGGAAATTTTTGGGGAATATCAACCGGTCGGTTGAGTTCGAGCGCGATCGGTTGACGTGACTGGGTGAGCAGCCCTAAGTTCTCGGGAAAATGAGTGGAGCGGCCAACCGATCGGTTGACAAGTCAACCGACCGGTTCGCCTGTAGCATTTCTTCGGCAAGAATTTCGACCTAACCGTCAACCGATCGGGTGACAAGTCACCCGATCGGTTCGACTTAAAACCCTATAAATACCCCAAACCGCCCGTTCGACACGCACTCGCCATCTTCGAATCCGGATCCACCGTTTCACCTCTCCCTCGCGCGCCTGCCCTCTTTCTTCCCTTCAATCAACCTCAATCGCCTTTTCCCCCATCCCCCTACCCATCCACCACCGATTTCTCTCCATTCTCCTCGATTCCACCAACACACAAAACCCTAACCTTGACCCGTTTTTCCCCAATTTCGAAACTTGCTGAAGAGATCGCTGTGGCTTCACAGCGTGCTCCCATCTAGTAGCATCGGGGCGTCAACGAGCAACTATCTTCATCTCATTTGGGTAAACTCGCTCCTTTGCTTAATTTTAATCTTACCGCAAATATTCCATTTGATTGTTGGTCGTATTTCGTGTTTGTGTTGAATTCATTGTACGTTTGCATACCTACGCACACAAACGATACCCACACGATGCCTCCCCGCTGTGTTAAGCCCACCGAGGACGGCTCTTCAAACCCTAGGCCCACCCGTCGTACCCGTCGCACACAGCCCACCACCTCCAACCCATCCACCACTTCCCGACCTCGTGCTTACGATCCTGAATATGGGATGCAATTCCAAACCGATGACCATGCCGACCGATTCGCGGCCATGGTCCTCCTAGCTGGTCAGGGTGGTCGGATAACCGAGGAATCCGTTGACTGAGACCTCCCGTTTCTTCAAAGCTTCATTCACCACATCCGTGAAGACCCACCCGACGTCTCCGAGCTCCACATTCCACCCCCCACGACTCCTGGTCCACAGCGCAGGCCCCCGTCACCACCCCCAGAGGGTGGTGCCCCTGCTTGATTTTTCTCTCCCACTTTTGCCCCCCCCCATATTTGTGCCCATCTGTCTTTTCGGGGCCCTGCTTTGTCTCTGTCAGGGGGATGGGACTATTTGCGTGTTGCTTTCTAAATTCACCTCTTTTGTTTTTGACTCCCCCTTGCACATCTCTGCATTTCATCGATCACATCATTTCGCTAGCACTTTCTGGTCTAGCTTGGGGGACGTCTATTTTGGTGTGCTGTCGTGTTTTGTTTGTTTTTCTCATTTTTTGTGTGTGTGCTTCTTTTTCATTTTTTTTGAGTGTCGTGCTTGTGTTTTTATTTTTATTTTCATTTTGTTTGATTTTGATTCTGATCTTTCTTTCTTTTTCAGTTTCATCTATGAGTTTTCCTGGTTTTCATTTCTTTTTGTGTCAGTGCGTATTCCCCCCCATCTTCATTGCCCTCCCGTACTCACGCATATTGCATTGAGGGCAATGCAAACTTCAGCTTGGGGGAGTCGCACTGTGTGCGTCGTTTGAGTCCTTCTTTTTCGTTTATTTGAGTCGTTTTTCTCCGTGTTTTTCTTTTTCTTTCTTTCCTTCTTTTTTAGCTCTTTCTCCTAGAGATGAATCCTATGATGAATCGCCACAAAGTCACACACACCTAGCATTGCATCGATAATCACACTCACTAACCCTAGGATTTCGAGTCCTCTTGCATTTCACGCATTGTGGGTCCACTTAGCTTTTTGTGAGTCGTGTGTCGTGACTAGCATTTGGTATGCTTCAGCTTTGTGATTTTACTTTATATACCTGTCCAGGAATGACCCCTAGATTATCATGCTCCGATTTGAATATGCGGTATTTGTTTCCACTTTATGCATGCTATATTTATATCGTATACTTCAATTCGCATGCGTCGGGATTCCACAACTAAGGACTAGGATAACACATTTAGCCTATGCTCTATTTAGCGAGAATAGTTTCCTTTGCCCGAGTGTTTAGATTTCGACTTCTTTTTTGTTTTACTTGGTGCAAATCCCCTCGTCGTGTACCGTTCTCCCACTTGGGAGAGTACACATGTGTATAGCCAAAACCCCAAAAATCCAAAAAAAGGGGGAAAAGAAAAGAAAAACCCAAAAAGAAAAGAAAAGAAAAATTGTGTATGGCCCAAAATCCAAAAAAATACAAATGACCAAAACCCAAAAAAATTTCAGTGTGAATATTTTTTCCTACTTGCCAAGAATAAAGGGAAGGCGAGAATTTGCACCGAGTGTTCTTCTCCACATCATCTCAACCCCCGTCGTTATCGAAAACACTTGGCTTAGGAACTTTTTAGCTAGTATCTAAGCTATAGTGGCGTGATTTCCTTAACCCTAGTTGTGGAGTCCCCGATGCATGATACGCTTCTATTCTCACTCTTCTCATGCATGCTTGAACTTATATTCGCCGCTTAATTCAATTCGGATCGATATTTTGGGTCATATCTTGGATTTGTGTATATCGAGCCTCATAGCACATCGTAGAAAGCCTCACCATTTGCTAGCACACGACCACGCTCACTCGCGCTTCACCGCGTGGACCCACGACACTTATTTGGACTCGCTTTCCTAGGTTTAGTGGTGTGATTTGGCGTTTGCTTGCTTGGTGTGTCGTTTTTGATTTTGGTGGCTCTGATGGACAATCTAGGGCTTAGAGTTATCTTTTTCTTTCTTCCTCTCTATTTTTCCCTTCCGAGCTCCTACTCTCACTCGTCTTCCTCGATGACGAGGAAGAGTTCAGCTTGGGGGATTTTGACGTGCGTTTATATTTCATATATTCACGCACGTTTTCTTTTGTGTTTCTCCGTGTTTTTCCGCCGTCTCTTATTCGTTTTCGTGTATTTTCCCGTTTTCGTTCACTTTTCTTTGTTTTTCCATGATTGCAGGGGATTGACCACGTAGGGGACGTTTAACAATGATATCCCAAGTCCCCGGAGCAACGGGAGAAGTCACGCGTGATCCAGGGGGTCAAATGCCAAAGAATTCATCTTTCAGCCCCTCACCCGGTCGGTTGGTCATCTCCAACCGATCGGGTGATGCACGCGTGCACCACCCGGTCTCTGCCGCAGCTCACAAAGAAGTCACCCGACCGGTTCGCAGACCGGTTCAGCGGGGGCTGTTCTCTGTTTTCTCGAAGCAAAATGCCAACCGATCGGGTGACTCTCACCCGATCGGTTCATCTGTAGCTGAAGAAGAAGAGCTGAAGACACGGACATCGAACCGATCGATTCACCCGACTGCTCCAAGATCCAACCGGTCACTCAAGAACTCACCCGACCGGTTCATGTGATCGGGTGAAAGCTCGCCGTTTTCTATTATTAATTTGTAACGGATCAACCGATCGGTTAACTTGTCAACCGATCGGTTGATGCGAAGGTCTATAAATAGAACCCCTAGGGTTCCAGAAACGAGCGCTGTTATTTTTTCTACTGTTTTATCTCCTTGTGACGGCTGTAATTGTTACTCTTTTGTAAGTTTTCAGATCTTTCTAAAATTTTAGTATTGTCTTTATTACTCTATTACTTCCGCATTGCAATTGTCCGATTATGATTCCAACGGTTAAATTTCATTTAGATCGCTTTTTCATGAATTTTGTGAGTAGTTCCCAAATCTGGGATTTTGGTGGAAACCCCTTCGGGGGCTCTTCCTGATGCGTCCATAGGGTTAGGAAATCGATAGGGAGTAGGAATCTAACGGTTATGCGGGGTGTTTCATTGTCATCGGCGGGAAAAAGACCGCCTTTGACCGTTGGGCCAAGGGGGAATAAACTTGGCGGTTGACTCCCTAGCCATAGCTCACACCCTTAGCGTAGACGCCGAATCCTAGCACGCGGGAGCGGCAGGATGAGACGTTGGGAGATATCGTTGCGGGCTTAGTGCTCCCGGAATCGATCAGTGTTAATGGACACGTGAGTGCCCACTGATCGAATCCGGGAAGTCCGGTGTATCATCCTGGGCACCGACCGGAATATCAGGCCCATGGGACGCCGGTACCACTTTCAGAGGCAACGTCTCACCATTAGACCCTAATCCCGACCGCTATCCATACCCGTAGGCCGTATCGGCGAGAGTCTCTCGTCGGGTTGGAAGCCAAAGTCCCGGGTTTTCTTTCTTGTTGTTCATACCCTTTTATTTCCTTTCGTGACAACCATTCACCGATTCGGGCTAGCTCGCCCCTCGGGGTGATTTAGGTCCTACCTGACCCAAGCACAACCTTGCCTCCCTGAGTTCGATATTCCCGCACCCTACACTAACCGTGAAACTTGCGGTAAACGACACCGCGCCGCCGCAACTCAAGCGGGGCGCCGGTCATTGACGGTGGAGATAATGGCTTGGAGAAGATGAGAATTAGGCTTGGGCCTTGCGGAGAGGTTTGAAGATACAGGGGATTTTAGCTTTTGCTGGCCGTAGGAAAATTTTTGTATCCCTCTATTTTTAATTGCCGCAAAGAAAAGTGTAGCCCCTCTCAATTTCCTTTGTTTGCCGCACACCAATTAATCCTTGATTGCCCCATATATATATATGTGATAGAACTAGGGTTTTCAAAACAATGGTTGGGATAGAAATTGAATAATTTGGCTAGGAAAGAGTTTGGCTAGGATGAGGACACAACCAACTAGGAATTTTGAAATTGGCTAGTGATAGGGTTGAGTCAATCAATTTTGGATTCTTATTTGATCTTATAGCAATACTAATGGGATTAGGAAGAATTCAAATATTTGTAAATCTTACTAAAAGATTTGATCAAGCCCATCTCATCCCCATCTCATCCCATATTGGACCAAGTCCAAATTTTGCTCTTCATTGACCAAGTCACACTTCTTTGTGCACAAACACTTCATCTCTTCCAATGTGCTATACGAATAGCAAATCCGACAAATATCAAAAGTATATCATTTTGCCAAGCCTAAAACATACTGAGCACACACATTAGATATACCGACACGTTTGTCATCATCAAACCAAGATCCTAGATCGTTGCTTCCAACAATCTCCCCCTTTTGGTGATGACAAACCCACAAAAGATTTGATCAATAGTAATGAGTGTGTGAAGTGTGTTGAAGGGTGTAATGCAATATGAATCATGAGATGAATATTCAAGCACTACAACATGGCATGCACAATCTAATAACAAATACAATAGCATGCTCCACCTTCTCTCAAGCTCCCCCTTCAACAAGTATTCAAGTATATTTCAAGCTCCCCCTTCAACAAATAATATCAACATCAAAGCTCAAATCTATCAAAAAATCTTTTCTCCTTTCTGCCCTTTGTAATCACCAAAAGTGGATTAATGAAGTCACAAAAATATCCCATTCAAAAATAAGTCATTATTAGATGTAACGTGCAATTTGCATGAGTAATCCAAATAATAGACAAGTCAAGTTCATAGAATTTCATACCAAGACTTCTCCACCTTTGTGTAAGTGAAATGATATAGACAATAAAGTACAATAGGAGATTCAATTTCAAATATTCAACCAAATCAATCCACATTTTCCACTTTTCATGAAAATCACTAGGATTGATTTTTCCCACCTCATCAAAGATGAGTTCAAGTTACCGAATCCCAAAACATGGCCTAAAAGGACTTTTAAATGTGGGATGGCATTGCTTGACGAGTTATATACACCAACGCTAATGATTACCCATTTATCACAGATTAGATACTCGTGGGTTGTGTATTAGCCATGAAGTGTATCCATTTTTCATAAGGAGCAATTTTCATATATTTTTTCATTTGCAACTTTTTGCTCAATTTTAATTCATGGCTAAACACTTCATATTCCTTAGAAAATTTAGAAATTAATCATTCCTACATTCACTTTCCATTATTCTTCAAAAGAATATCCAAAAGTACTAAAAAGTCAAATATCGTGAAAGTGCAAATGTATGTGTAGAAGTCAAGTTTAAAACTTATGAGACATGTAATGGCTACTAAAAAGAATAACATCATGTTCATGTAGCTACAACAATAATGAATTGACTTCTACAAGGGATAGATTGATCATTCATACAATACAACTTAAGAGATACATAAGAGGATAATCAATAAGCACAATTTTTTTTTTGATTTTTGATTTTTCAATTTTTTTTAGAAATAAAAAACAATAAAAATCATCCATGCAAGCACAAAAACCAAAATAAATCAAGCACACAAAAAAATCTATGAAGGTATGCAATGAAATGCAAAGAGGGATAAAAATTATACCTTCTCGTCGCTTTTTGACGAAGGAGCTAAAAGAATGAGACATTAGACTTAACGCTCCTCGCCAAAACTCCATCACACCTACATGAAAGGTGTTAAGTGTGACCTTGGAATCCAACAAGGTCCACTAGTGTTAGCCAATATAGTTTTAGGAACCCACACTTGTTTAAACTTGATATTTGTGTTCCTATATTTGCAATAATATGAAGTGTGGCCTACACTATCACAAGTAAAGCACTTTGCATACAAGTTCTTTGCAATAGAGGGTGCATTATGGAATTTCTTGAATTTTGGCTTTTCGACATTTTTTACACCAAATCCAAGTCCTCTTCTATTATTGCCATATAATTGGTTCTCTAAAATATTATCCAACGATTGTTTTTCTATAGAGAATTTCTTAATGCCCAATTCAAGATTAGAGACTTTGGATTTTAACAATTTATTTTCTTCCACAAATAATGTGCATTTACTTATAAAAGCTCTCTTGGTTTCCTCTTCCTTCTTTTCAAATTCAATCATTTTCCTTTTAAAATCATTATCCAACATGCAGAATTTATCGTTAAGCTCTCTAATCACATAGTCTTTTTCAGTTTCGAGCTTAATCAAATCAATTTTAAGCATGCTAATATTATTCATCAAGGAAGGGCAAGAGAGACAATGTGCTTCATCATTAACACTGGATTTTTCCTTTTTCAGAATATCAATAGTAGAGTCACGTGCAACAATATCAATTTTGAGTTTTTCAATCTCTTTAGACATATCATATTCAGATTGTTGCATTTCAACGTTCTCATTTTGATAATCATCTATAGTGGATTCAAGCTTTACTATTTTATCTTGCACTTCTTTACAAAGAGTAAGGAGTTCAGTTTTACTACCAAAAAATTACCTCATCGTGTATTCCCATCAATGCCATGCATGAATGGGCTTCGTGTTCCTCCTCCTCGCTCTCAGCTTTGCTATCCATATCCCAAGTAAGCACCTTGGATTTTCCCTTTTCTTTAGCTACCTGAGCTGTCTCATGTGGGCAATCCCTCATTCGATGTCCTCTTTTCTTGCATTTAAAACAAGTCATTCTATTAGTAGTATTCTAATCATAATTTTGCTTAGAAGACTGGAAAAAGTTAGAGCAATTAAACATGGGTGTCATTTTTGTTCTTCCTTGCTTGGTCTGAACAAACTTTCTGAAATTTCTGACCATTAGCGCTATGTCATCATCATCATCTTCACTTTCGTCAGCTTTCAGAGCAAGTGGCTTGGTAGCTTTTTCTTTTTCCTCAGGTTTCTCCCTTTCATTAATATTTTGCAATTCTAGCTCGTTGGACATTAAATTACCTATTAAGTCCTCCACCCTCATCTGTGACAAATCTTTTGCTTCTTGGATGGCAGTGACTTTAGGCCTGAAAGAGCTTGGCAGAGCTCTTAATATTTTCCTCACCTGCTCAAGGCTAGAATATGGCTTACCGAGCGAACTAGACTTGTAGACAATGTTGGTGAACCTCGCAAACATTTCTGATATCGTCTCTGATGGTAGCATGCGAAATCCCTCGTATTCCGTGCTCAGAAGTGCAAGTCTAGACTCCTTCACCTGTGACGTTCCCTCATGCGTCACCTCCAAAGTATGCCATATTTCCTGCGCAGTTAGACAATGTGAGATACGATTGAATTCAGATTTATCTAATGCACAAATAAGAGCATTCAAAGCTTTAGCATTTAAAGAATAAAGCTTCCAATCATTATCATCCCACTTATCTTCAGGTTTAGGCATCTCAGTATTTTCAATTTTGATAACAGGTGATTTATATCCTTTTTCAACAATTTGCCAAGCTTTATAATCAATAGAAATAAGATAGATTTTCATACGATTTTTCCAATAAGAATAATCACCTCCCTTAAACCTAGGGGGACGGGAAACAGACTGACCCTCAGCAAAAGCACTATCCATATGGTTATTCATGGTCAATCCTAGGCTAGATCCTAAAACCTGCTCTGATACCACTTGTTGGATCTGGATCCTAGCCTAGAGGGGGGTGAATAGGCTGATAAAAAATTCTCGTGCAACCCACGAGAAATCACACGCAGTTAAAACAGCAGCAGAAGCAGACACAGAGTACACAGCAGATTTACCCTGGTTCGGTCGTCCCAACGACCTACTCCAGCCCCCAAAGCAGAACTAGTATTGAATAGCGCAATAGGTACAAAACCACAAGTTAGAGCACGCTCAGAGCACCCTCTACGTCTCTACACTCGCCAGGTTCTCAGTACCACACACACAGTGTTTTCTCTCACTATCAATCCTAGTAAAGCTTTCTACCAGCTAGTCCCAAACTAGCTGGGTCCCACTTGTCTAGCCCCAACTAGACAAGTCCCAAAATAGTCACCAAAAACAGGTAAAAGTTTCCCCTACAGAGAACGTTACACTAAGACACAAATAAAGGAGTTTAGGGTTTAGAAATGCTCAGTTTGTGTCTGTGTAGGCGTCTCTGTCAATCAGCACGTCGTCAGCTCCAATCTGACGCAAACGGTGTCTCAATCCGACTCCTGGATGTCAAGATATGCACTGGTCTGTGCACAAAGCAATTTCAGTTCAAATCCAAATAGTCAGCTGTCTGTGCGCTCAGCAACTCCTTTAAATCAAGCGGTCGGTGTGCAAAGCAGAACAGTTCAGATCCTTTTAATTCAGCAGCTGTGCGCAAAGCAACTCCTAAAAATAATTCAACGAGCCACGTCAGCGCCAATTTTTGCCTATGTTCGGCATGCATCAATCTTGGCCGTCCGATCGGGTTGCCTTGCGATCTCAGCCGTCCACGTCAGCGTAACCATGCATGCGTCCTAATACAATTCGAGTTCGCCTGAGGGTTGCTTCTCCGATAGCGCTTCAACCTCGACAACGTCAACTCGTCGACGAGCTCATGTCTTCTTCTCCGACTCAGGCAGCGTGGACTCCGACTGCCCCTCCTTCGAATTCAGCGACGATCGCTCCTCAACAAACGGCGTCGACTCGACCCCGCGTCTTGGTGCACTCCGGCGGTGACCTCAGTTCGACGGTGGAAGCTCAGCTTCAACGGCGGCGTGATGATGATGAGAGCGGCAGCAGCGGAGTTCTCACGGCGGCGGCGGTCTTCTTCAGCGACGATGACGAGCCAGACGACGACGGTGACTTCGTACGGCGTTCGGTGGCTTCCTCTCGAGAATGCGATGGCGTCTTCTTCGCAGGGGACGAGCAGCACCTCGAACCGTCGAGGATGACGACGATCTCCGAGGGATGCAGCGGTTGCTTCACCGTCGGTGACTCGAGCAGCGTCTTCAAAGCGGACTCCCTCGATTTGCTCAACAACGATGACTCAGGTGATCACTCGACTCCGGCAGCAGGCGCCTTCCTTCGCGACGTCGACGTCGTCTTCGTCTCCGACGTGATCTCAGACAGCGACGACGACTTCGGTGGATTCTTCAAGCGGTGTGTGGGTCGTCGGCAGCTTGTTGATGATGAAGGACCACGGCTGCGAGTTAACGTTGATGGCGTCTTCGACTTCGACAACGGCGGTTGATGTTTGATGAAGCAAAGGCCCAGTTGACGGTGGAGATAATGGCTTGGAGAAGATGAGAATTAGGCTTGGGCCTTGCGGAGAGGTTTGAAGATACAGGGGATTTTAGCTTTTGCTTGCCGTAGGAAAATTTTTGTATCCCTCTATTTTTAATTGCCGCAAAGAAAAGTGTAGCCCCTCTCAATTTCCTTTGTTTGCCGCACACCAATTAATCCTTGATTGCCCCATATATATATATGTGATAGAACTAGGGTTTTCAAAACAATGGTTGGGATAGAAATTGAATAATTTGGCTAGGAAAGAGTTTGGCTAGGATGAGGACACAACCAACTAGGAATTTTGAAATTGGCTAGTGATAGGGTTGAGTCAATCAATTTTGGATTCTTATTTGATCTTATAGCAATACTAATGGGATTAGGAAGAATTCAAATATTTGTAAATCTTACTAAAAGATTTGATCAAGCCCATCTCATCCCCATCTCATCCCATATTGGACCAAGTCCAAATTTTGCTCTTCATTGACCAAGTCACACTTCTTTGTGCACAAACACTTCATCTCTCCCAATGTGCTATACGAATAGCAAATCCGCCAAATACTGAAAGTATATCATTTTGCCAAGCCTGAAACATACTGAGCACACACATTAGATATACCGACACGTTTGTCATCATCAAACCAAGATCCTAGATCGTTGCTTCCAACAGCAGGCGGTGGCTTCGGTTTGGTGTTGAGGAGAAATGAAGGAGAGCACAAAGCTCTGTCCTAGGGTTTATTATTTAATAAGAGATCGTAGGTGAAGGGTCGGACAACACGTAAGTATGGGGGGTTGGATCGTACAGCAAGAGAAGCTCTAGCTTAAATGTTTTCTAATGTTTTTATTCTTTCTCTTTTTTATCAAGAGTGTTGTGTGCGTGTGTGCAGCTGGGTGCGGCCATGGGTTCGAAAAAAAATGGGGTGGCTTAGTGATTAGGTTAGCTAAAAAGGAAAGGGTTTGAAATTAGAGAATTTAATGTGTTATAAAGGGGGTGATTAGGGCTAAACAAGCCAATTAATAATAGGTTTAAAAGAGTCTAAAAATGGTAGGGTTCATTTGACTTTTAAATGTTTAAAAAGATTTGAATTTTGAATTTGAAAATTTGAAAATTTAAATCAATGATAAGAATATATTATCAAAATAATTATATGAGGGATTTAGAGCAAATTAATATGTTTAAAAATGGGTCTAAAAAGGAAACTGCATTTGAATTCTAAATGTTTTGAAAATACGTTTGAAATTTGAATTTGAATTTGAAAGTTTAAAGTTTGAAATTTGAATTTTGAACAGTTAAACTAATTGTACAAAGATCTTTCTTTTGAACATAATTATTAATGTATTTATTTTGGCAGTTTAAAATAAAGATAATAATAACCAATAAGAAAATAAGAAGTTGATACGGGTACGGGTACGGATACGCCTAACTACGGATACGCGAAAAATAATACACGAGAGAAAAACAGATAAATGTATCGATAAAAACAGGTCGTTACAGATTGCGTCTTCGTGTCTTCTTGACTAGGTCTGCCTCTCTCTCTCGAGTCTCTCGTGCGATTACTTTGTTGATTTCATCACCTGTCGATTTTCTACTCTATCGATTGATTGACTCCATGGCTCCCAAGACCAAGGGTAAGGGGAAGATCATGGGTTCTAAGAAACCTAGGGCTCCTAGGAAACCTACCGTAGCCAAGAAAAAGAAGCCCTACAAAGCCCGTACCAAACATGCAGATTCTCCCTCGCATTCTGCTTCGCAGGGATATTCTCCTTTCGGGTCTTCTTCTTTAGACACTCAGCGCTTGACCAAGCGTCAGCGCAGGCCCATTGGTGTTAGCATCAATGAGCCTACAGCTGACGATCCCCATCACTCTCCTTCTGTGTTGAGTTCTGCAGAAGAGTCTCCTGTAGTGCCCCCTACTGATCCCCTTGTTCCCATTTGCCGAGATGATCTTTGCTTAGCAAAATTCCACTCTCTCTTAGGGATCAAACTTCTTAGGGAGCGGTACATCGTTTTTCCCGCCTTTACTGATGAGAGACTTTCTGACATCTTATCTGCTACCCACTTGGCCGATCTTTTTTGCTTCTCTCAGAGCGAATCTCCTAGAGCTTATCCATTTTTGGTTAAGCTATTCTATGCTAACCACGTTCACGAAGAGTATTCCTCCACTGGAGTTATCGATACCATTGTCCAGGGAACCCGCATTCATATTGATCCCACACTCTTAGGGACCATACTTAGGATTCCTTCTACTGGATCTCTTCCTTCAAACATTTCCAATTTTGATATTGACGAGCTTGTCCAGTCTGTCCTTCGGGATATGTTTCATGTGATACCCTCAGCCCTGGATTCTGGTATTAGGTCGTCTATGTTTTCGGCTAGAGGTTGGGCAGTTCACCTAGTGGTGAAGTCCAACACTTGCTGAAGTATGGATCATCTGACCAGCCTTCCCAGGATATTCTGAGGTGTATGTATGCGATTTTCTCTGGGATGCCCGTGAACTGGGCCAGTGTCCTCCTTGATCGGATGGACAAGGTCGAGCTTACTTCTTCCTCCGCTCACATCCCATGCCTTTTACTCCTCTCCTTGATGCTTCTGCGAAGTCGAAGTCCTCTTCGGCTCTGCAGTCTGCATCAAAGAAGAGGAAATCGGCTTCAGCCCCGTCCTCCTCCACAGTTCCACCAGCTGACCAGCCATCTACATCTGCTCCTCCAGTTTTTGACACCCTCCTTGAGATGGTGTCTGGTCTTTATGAGTTAGCTTCCTTATCATTCTAGCATCAGGGAATACCCTTCCCTGAGCATCTGAGACGTTTCATTCCTCCTCAGCCCAGTGAGCCTCCTCAGCCCATCGTCACTGATGTCGTTGTGCATCCTGGTGGAGCCTCTACTCAGGATACTGCTGATGCTGCTGCTGTTACTGCTGCTGACCCTCCTCCAGAGGATACCCCTGCTGTCACAGAGCCTCCTTCTTCCTCTGTTGGACCCGACGACACTCACTCATAGATTTAGTTTGTGTTTTTGAGTGGTGTTTGATGGAGTTTATTTGTATGATGTTTGGATATTTTGTATAATGATGTACGATGATATCATGATGTATTTTTTTGGATCATGATGTATGTATTTTCTGTTGGACATGTTGATGTCCATATGCCATGTACTCGTCTTTTGATTTATATATATAAGATTTTTCTGTTTAATTTTATGTGTCACACCGTGTATAATTGATTATCTTATTTGTGTGATGTTTGTCATATTGTCTCCATGAATGATTTATTCTCTTCAGATGTGTTTTTGAGACAATATAGGATTTGATATTGGTTTATTCATGTTATCTGTGATGTGATGCATTTTTGAAACTATTTTTGTTTGGTATATCTAAAATGTTGATATTGGACTTTAATTCCTCTATTCACATAAGTATATGATGTGCTTTTATGAGTTTTTGATTCTATATATCTTTTTACTCCTTGATTGTTGTTAGTTCGTATTTAGCATGATTATTGTTGTTGTTATTTACTCCCACCTTTTTGGATAATGCCATAAGGGGAGAGAAATAAACATACAAGATTCATAATGAATGTGCTAAGTATGTTCTAACAGTTTGAATCTAAGATTGAAGTTGCCTTAGATTCAGGGGGGAGTAAGATTACAATGAATAGGGATTTTAATTCCTAGATTTCTTGAATTAAATTCATGCATATCTTACTCATTTGCTTCAATTGATATGTAGATGCCCTAATTTTTGTTGACTAACTTGATTGGCATCTATGTAGGGGAGTAAGTTTTCATTACGCATAATTATTTATCTTTTTGTTTATGTTTGTTTGTCATCATCAAAAAGGGTGAGAATGTTGAGTGTTGGACTTCTCCATACTTGGTGTTAATGATGAGCAAACATAAATACTTGTGACTAATCTCCTATTTTGCAGTTAATCCATTGCCTAAGCTAATTATGAAGATCTTCTAGCAATGGATGACTCTCAAAGTTTATTGAAGGCAAATGACATGGATTGGATGAACGTAGATGATGATTGAAGCTCTATGAAGACTTCAAGATCATACGTTGGATAGAAGAGAGAGTTCGTGAATATAAATTTATTTTATCTCTTCTAGTATGTAGTTTAGAAGTAGAACTTGATGGAGCACTCACACACATCTTCAATTCAGTCTTAGGACATCATTAGATCATTCATCATTAGACTCCAATTCATTTCTTTAGTGGTTGTGCTTGGATTGTTTATAACATTCGAATGCTGAACGTTTTACAGTCGACTGTCTCAAAAACAGTCGACTGCATATTGTTCTACAGTCACCTGTTATGCACAAACTTTTACAATCTAGTTTTGGGCTTCTCAGTCTTAATTCGCACAGGCGACTCATGAACGATTCCCACGCACCTGTCCAAGTGACAGTCGACTGTGTTTTGTAAATCAGTCGCATGTCTATCTTTTGTCCAAACTTTGTTGATCTGACTTTTACGGCCAGTCGACTAATGTTGACTATACAGTCGACTGTCCAATGGATCAGTCGACTGTCTATGCTACAACAGTCATCTGTCTGTGAGCCAATTTGTTGACTCAGCTCTCTGGAAATTCTCAGGGTAATTGACAGTCGTTTGTATAAGGATTTACAGTCGCCTGTTCTGAATAACAGTCGACTGTTTTATCCTCATCAGTCGTATGTCCTGTTCTCTCAAAAGATTTCCAGAATTCATCAACTTACCCATCTTTTGGCCAGTCGCCTGTAGAAGGATTTACAGTCGCCTGTTGGTTCAACAGTCGACTGTCTATGCTTCATCAGTCGACTGTCCATGTGGTAAGTTACCGTTATGATTTCTCACCTACCCTTGCTGACTGTGCAACAGTCGACTGAGTTTTCTTCAACAGTCGACTGTCGCAAGCGCAGATTCTATCCGTTGAGAATTTTCTCACAGATTCCAAAAGGGTTTTCGCCTAATCTGTTTTGTGGATTTGAGAAACCTATATAAGGGACTTCTACTGTTCCATTGAGAGGTTACCAATTCTTCCAAGTTTTCTCTCAAGATTTCATTCTAAATTTTAAAGCTCTCAAATCCAAAGCCCTAAGAATTCCTATCTTTGATCTCTTTATCTCCAATCTAGAACCAAAGAGTTATCTTCTAGGTATTTGGTGCAGTCAAGAGAAAGTGCTTTCTCCTCTCTTCCAAGAGAGTCTTCAACACACAACACACTTCTCCTTCAAGTTCTACTACAAGGCATATGTGATTGTAAGTGTTGCTTTCATAATTTCATAACTTTTGTTATTTGAATTCGCTCTCGGGTTGTGAGAGTGGTTTGCTTGCTCCCTTGTTGTGGGAGTCAAGGACAATCGATTGTACTTCGATTTCACTTGTAGGGTTGCTACAAGTGGGTTTTAAGGATACCTCAAGTTAGGGTTCTAACTTGAGTATCCGGAGGTATCCGGGTGGAAGGGACGTAGGATTACCGGGAACAAGTCGGGAAGTGACTTGGGTAATCCGAACCCTTGAAACATCTCTGTGTTTGCGTGTGTTTCAATTTGGGTTTAATTTCTATTCCGCACTATTTTGTTGGATTGCATTTAAATTGGTGTAACTATCTTTTTAAATTGCATAAACACTATTCAACCCCCCCCCTTCTAGTGTTTTCCCCATAGACCGGATCCTTACAGAAATTATTACTGAAATTTCTTATTTTGCATCTGCAATATTTGTTGAAGTATGGCAGTGACATCATTGCTTTTCCCCTTCTTTGCTTGGTAATTTGCGTGTTTTAAATGGTAGTAAATAGTGGTCGTTTCAATATTTCAAGGCATGGGTGATTGTAAGTGTTGTCATTTCAATATTTCATAACTTTCGCTATTAGATTAACTCTCGGTTTGCAAGAGTGGTTTGCTTACTCCCTAGTTGTGGGAGTCAAGGAAATCGTGTGTATTTCAATTTCACTTGTAGTGTTGCTACAAGTGGGTTTAAAGGAAACCTCAAGTTAGGGTTCTAACTTGAGTATCCGGTGGTATCCGGATGGAAGAGACGTAGGATTACCGGGAACAAGTCGGGAGTTGACTTGGGTAATCCGAACCCTTGAAACATCATTGTGTTTGAATTGTTTCATTTTAGGGTTTATTTTCATTCTGCATTTATTGTTGGTTAGAAATTTAATTTGGTGTAATTATCATTTTAAATTTCACAAATACTATTCAACCCCCCTTCTAGCGTTTTTCTCATAGCCAGGGACCTTACGTCCCAGTGGGGGTGGAGATCAATAGGAATTAGTGGATGTTGCGTCTCTATATTGTTGGATAAATGATGAGTCATCAGCATTGTTCCAATGAAATATTTTCTACTCTGTACTCGGTGGAGCAAAATAGTAAGGTTAAGAGCCATCTACCATATCTTGTCTTAATGTTAAAATTAAAAACCCCCTTAAGTTTGTGCCGTATAAAAGAAAACCCTAGAATTTTTTTGGCTCTAACCTCTGTTAATTTGCTATGCTATTTATTAAAAAAACTTTCCATTAACATTATTAGAGGTTGAAAATTCTGAAACCTAACAAAAAATAATTAATTCGCTATCAAGATATTAAAAAAATTAAAACCGAAATTAATATATTAGTAATACATGAAGATGTATTTCATTCAGAAATTATTTTTTAAAAGATATTATTCTAAAATGTAACCTAACATCGTCATTGTTAGGGGGTTTTCAAAGGGTTGTGTGAAATATAAGGGTTGTGTGAAAAATAAAAAGGTGCCAAAGGATTGTGGTCCAGTGGTATTACCTCCACTTTCCAGTGGGGCCACCAGTGATCCATCCCTAGTGGATGCAAAATGCGCGCGTCTATAACCAGCTTTCCGATGAATCAAAAAAATAAAAAGAAAAGTGTGTTTTATAGCGTGAAAAAAAAAAAAAACTTAGTCGTTTTTTCTTCAAAAGAACTCAAAATCCCAGGGATGTCTTGATGTTTAGCCTTGGTTTCAAATCTGATACGCATACTTTGGAGAGGCCCCAGAACCGAAGGGCCCGAGCCCAACCTGAGGGCGGGAGGCCCACAAAGAAGATACGGCCCGACCGATAAGATCCACGGGAATCTCATACCCGAATCATCCACGGCCCAACATGCTCATGACCAGCCCATGATCACCGGGGGTAACCCCTCCTCCCAAAGCGTGAGGCCTTAATGTCCATTAAGGAGCCCCGTAATCGACTCCCCCATGACGCGGGTAGGCGCCATCGTGGGGACGGATCTCGGGAGCGTGAGGAGGCGGTCGGCGTGGGGGACTGGGTCAGGGGCAAAACATGGGCCAAGCTCCATAAAAGAGGAGGAAGGACAACCAGAAGGGTGATCGAATCCCAGGTATCCAGATCTAAGGTATTCCATCAACGACTTTGGCTTCTTCCATTTCCCTCCCTCCCCCCTGCTCGTACGAGGGTCAGGGTATCAATCTCCTCTCGAGTCGTACCTACCCCGCCGAGTACTCTTCAGACCTTGATCCGATAGGTATCGGAGGGGATTCGGCCGGAACCAAGGTCCGGTCACCCTGACGAGTTTCTCGTCTATTCAGGAAGAAGCTGACCGAGGCACCGAGGCTACCCCTCAGCGTCATATGATCACCCCCGTCGCTAGCAGGCGTGGTCACCGACCGAAGACCGAGCAGTAAACGAGGCGCTGCACGCCCGACCTAGGCCGAGCCCATCTCACTGAGCTGAGACTTCCCCTCCGCTCTGCTTCAGCCGAGGACCGACACTCTATCCAAATATCACACTCGACCTCGGCTCCATCTCTGACCCACGTTGAGTGCACGTGTGCTTGGCGTGCCCAAGGGATCTCCATCGACCCCTTGACCATGTTGACCGTACACTCCTCGGTCAACGATTCATTGGTGAGAAAACACCCGTAAACAGTGGGTGCCGTCTATAAGAAACTGAGCTAACACCCACGTAAAACAACCACACCAACAATGACACGGCTCCGCCCTCCGCAGCGTAGGGGGGGCTGCGGCCCCGGCATCTGGCGTCGGTCCCCACCGCGGTCGTTGGGAAGGGACCATGACTCCCTGGCGCACGCTTCAAGCTAGGGCACCAGGGCGACCCCTGCCCGACCGCGCGGAGGACTATGATACAGAGATCGGGAGCCCTCCATCACCCCCAGTCGGCGGGGCGGGTGCAACGAGGGAGAAACCGCGGTCAGACGAAGCACTAGTGGTGTCCGTAGTCATCGACACATACATGGTGCGGCGGCTGATAGTCGATACTGACAGCTCGTGCGACATCATCTTCATGTCGACTTTGGAAAGGATGGGACTGCGGGACGAGGACCTGGAGCCGTGCTCGGGGCCCGTGGTGGGCTTCACGGGTCACTCCACATCCATCGTCGGGGCGATCCACCTCCCAGTCACGCCCGGGGGACCACCCAACTCGGTGACCCTGACGGTGGAGTTCGTGCTGCTGGGGATCGGGTCGGCGTACAATGGGATCAACGGCCGCCCGCTCCTCAATGCTATCGGTGCGATGGTCTCGACTCTCCACCGGACGGTCAGGTTTTAGACCCCGAGGGGGATCGGGCAAGTCGACGGCGATGCAGGAAAACTGAAGATCTGCTACCAGCTAGCAGGCGAGTAGCCCACTGAACGGCCCGACGATCCGATGACCTCACTTGACTTAAGGTGCAAGCCGAGAACCACTCCCGGGGAGGAGTAGGAGCAGATCCCAGTCACGAATGTCGAGGGAAGATTCTTCTCAATCGGATCTGGACTGGACCCTGGCCTGAAAAGCAAGTTAATCGAGTGCATGGAAGCCAACCTTGACATCTTCGCATGGTCACCCGATGACATGCCCAGCGTTGACCCCCGGGTGATTGTGCACCGGTTGAATGCCGACCCCTATTTTAAATCGGTCAGGCAGAAGAAGTGGAATCTATGTGGTGAGAAGATGAAGTCAGCATCCGAGGAGGTGGAACGTCTTCTCGACGCCGGCTTTATCTGAGAAGTTTGGTATCCAGAATGGATGAACAACGTCGGGATGGTCAAGAAGCCCAACAGGAAGTGGCGAATGTGTGTGGATTTCAGTGACCTCAACAAAGCTTACCCCAAGGACAGCTACCCATTGCTCGCATTGATCACCTCGTGGACAACGTCTCAGGGTATAAAATGCTCAGCTTCATGGACGCCTACTCCAGGTACAATCAAGTCCAGATGGACCCTCGGGACAAAGAGATGACAGCCTTTACGACGGATCGGGGGAATTTCTGCTACAAGAATATGCCTTTTGGCTTGAAGAATGCAGGGGCCATCTACCAGAAAATGGTCAACAAGGTGTTCGACTCCCAGATAAGGAGGAACCTGGAGGTCTACGTCGACGACATGTTGGTCAAGTCGAAGGAACCAGGGGATCATATCGCCGACCTCAGGGAAACCTTTGAGTGGTTGCGAAAGCACAACATCCGGCTCAATCCCACGAAGTGCACATTCGGGGTGAGATCTGGCAAGTTCTTGGGGTTCATGAGCACCAATCACGGCATTGAGGCTAACCCTGACAACATCGAGGCGCTGATCAACATGCGGGAGCCGACGACAATTAAAGAGATGCAGAGGTTGAATGGACGCATCGCCGCTCTAGGGTGATTTCTATCCAAATCGGAGGAGAAGTCCCTTCCATTCTTCAAGACCCTGAGGAAAGCAATCGCTGAGCCTGCCGACAAAAGGAAGACGATACCGTGGGACGAGGATTGCTCCTAAGCATTCGCTGAACTCAAGGAATGCCTTCACAGCCCACCGCTACTCTCCAAACCATGAGAAGGGGAGTCGTTGAGCCTCTACCTAGCTTGCACGGCAGAAGCAGTGAGCTCGGTGCTAGTCATGGAGGACGGTGGAGTACAGAGGCCGGTGTATTATACCATTCGAATCCTGAAAGACGCGGAGGGCCGGTACACGCCTATGGAGAAGATGGCATATGCCCTCGTTCTCTCAGCCTGCCTACTCCGGCCCTACTTCTAAGCCCACACGATATTGGTCCTTACTGAGTCCCAGGTGGAACAAAACCTCAAGAGATTCGATCGGATGGGAAGAATGCTGAATTGGGGAGTGGAACTGAGCGAGTTCGACCTTCGATTCAAATCGAGCACGGCCATAAAAGGGCAGGCCTTGGCAGACTTCATTGCCGAATGCACCATAGGAGGGAACCCCTCTAGGGGAGAGGGCTCGGCTACGGTAACTGATCACTCCATATTTTATACCTTTTTAATGCATGTTTGCATGCCGTTTTGATCGCCCATATCGCGTTTTTCACAATTATTCGACAATATTGCGATGCTTTTCACTATTTCTTGTTTTTATCGTATTACAGGAAATATGGAGTGATTTGGAGCAAATTTGATATCAAGGGATTTGCACGCGCTGAGGAGTGTCGCCCACGGCTCATTCGAGGACTTATCAGTGATGGAGGATGAGCGGAAGAAGAAGGAAATCAATAGGAGCGACGAGGAGGCAAAAAGAAGAAGAAACAATCATAGCAGCACATCACTCAACCGAGTAGACCACTCACTCAGCCGAGCAAGAAGCCCCACTCGGCCGAACAGAATGGATACGCACACGAAGTTTTCAGCGTATACTCGGCCGAACAAAGAAAGCCCACTCGGCCGAGTGAGAAACTTCACTCGCCCGAGTGGTACAGGGAATTCGTCTAGAGAAAAGGCCGAAGTTACTGGAATTTTCAGAGATCCTTTGGAGACCTACTCGGCCGAGTTAAGAAGTCCACTCGCCCGAGTGATGAATCCCACTCGGCCGAGTGACGCCGATGACACGAACGCCCAGATTTTCAGACCGCCTCTCACTCTTTTAAAATCTGCTATCATTCCAGCAAGTAAAGTATTTTTCTCATATTTTTTATGGATAGTAGACTTCATGACGGTTCCAACGCCGCCAAGAACGCGCAATTGGATGTCGGATGAAATCTTGAGAATTTCTGTAAGTTGATGCTACAGTGCTGGAATTCGCGTATTAGTGTCACTCGACCGAGTGACACTTTCACTCGACCGATTGAGCTTTCCACTCGGCCGAGTGACCAGTTTTTGACAGTTTTTGACAGAGTGCTATTTTCTGGAATTTCTGCAGGAATTCTCACTCGGTCGAGTGAGCTTTCCACCCGGCCGAGTCGCTGCCGGCCCAGAACTTAACTTACACGCGGATCTGATTTTGGGCGCGGGTTTCGGAGGGGTTTTAGGGGTTATTTGCTAGGGTTTTAGGGGCTATATAAGAGGGTTGTAGCCATCAATAGAGGGGGTTCCCATGATGTTTTCTTAGTGATTATTTTAGAGGTTAGGCCATGCCCTAGGCCCCCTCTTGGATCTAAAAATCTTGTAATTGGATTGAAGTTCTTCATCAAAGCTAAGTATCCTTGTTCTTGTTGTTTGAATCTTTAATTTGATATCTTTTTACATGCAAGCAATGTCTTTTATTGATCTTTATATCGTTATTGCTATGCTTGAGTAGATTTGATGTTCTAGGGCATGGGATGAATCCTATGGATCTAATTTCAAATTTATGATGAATGAATTTCTAAGTTGCTAGAATTGTTAGGAGGTTAGGTTGTGATTGATTTATCACGGATAGCTAGGAATTCATATCGATTTGGGGTTTGCAAGAGATTGGATTCCTATCGATGGAAAGGCCTAGATATTCGAATTAGGTTTATAATCGAAATTCTCTAGACTTGGTTTGCAAGAGATTGAACCAAAGTTAGAATTTTTATTATAAATCTATACCCATATTCATTTGCAAGAGATTGGACGAATACGAACTATCACAACCTAGATCGTAACTCGAGTTTGCACGAGAGTGGGCTCGAGGAGCGATTGGACGATGATGTCGATCTTCATGCTAGTGGCTTAGGTTAGGGTTTGCATGAGAGTGGGCTCTAATCTAGGTTTGCTATAGACCGGCAATAGCGCGAGAGCGTGAGCTTGGCTCTACATTAAGTTGCGACTAGTTCACCTCAACACAAGTCTAGTAATATTGAGATTCACTATTTACAATGATGTATGACGATCCGTAGTGGGAATTCCCTAGCCCTAGACACTTTTATTATATTGTATTTGAATCGGTATTTGACCAACATCTCTATCACCGACACCAAAATCCACCACCATTTCCATTATATCATTCCATAACCATCTCCACCAAATAAACATTCGTAGTCGAGCCAACCTAGGATAGATTGGAACCAACACCACCTCCTCGTGTTCGATACCCACTCGCCACTTGACCGTGCGCTTGTGGTAAAACTACAATCGTTCTCCCGGTGTATATCCGGGGCCGATCAAGTTTTTGGCGCCGTTGCCGGGGAGGTGTTTCCCGTTGGGTGCCAATTTATCACAATTAGGTTGATTAGACTACGAAAAAAAACTTAATTAACAAAAAGAAATTTTCACCCTCGCCACCATTATTATCATTTCTATATTCTTTTGTGCCACTGATATTTTTCTCCAGGTATTTATCTTTGTTGATCAGGTGCTATGGATTATACCACGTGGACCACAGATTTTGATCAGAGTGCTCAGAGGGGAGAATACTATTTTGATCAGAGTGCTCAGACGGGAGAATACTATTTTGATCAGAGTGCTCAGAAGGGAGAATACTTTTTTGAGGAAACGCACTGGCCCGAGCTTGATGAGAAACAAAGGATTTTTTTGATGATATGCATGCACACCAAGTTGAAATACAAGCCAAGCTTGATACGGGCGACCTTCAATTGGAATGGGTGAAGAGGGAACTTGAAATGAATGCGCTCATGCTTAAGGTTGCAGAGATTTCCAAAGATATCAGTTCTGCTTCTTCATTTTATGGGCAAGAAGCATCACCTGTCATATTACCATAGCCAGAATGTGCAGTCGTCGATCCCACATCCTATGATACATCTATTGCATATGAAGAATGGATGGACAAAGAGGCAGTGGAGGAAGCATATATTGAGTCATATGTGCAGCCAGAGGAGGACGCATTTCAGAGATTATTGGAGGGCCTCTTGGAGTCAGTGACGTTCGTCGGTTCAGAGAGCATTACAGCAGGTGATGCATTTGAGCTACGTTTTGCAGATTTTGTAATGAACCGTGTTTCAGCTACAGGAACAATTGAGGAGGACATCCATGTCAGTCTTGATGGGGATAGACTGTATTTTCGGATTGCTTGCGGGCATTCCCCTCCACATGATACATCCCCAAAAGTTGACACACCTGAGCAGCTAGCATCACCATTCCAGAGAGAGCCTACAATGATAGTTGATGAGAAGGCAAAGGAGCACACTGTCGAGCCAGAGCATATTAACGAGGAGGCCTCACATGCAGAGCCAGAGCATGCTTTTGAGGATGCCTTACACACAGAGCCAGAGCTTATCACAGAGGAGATCATACATCAGGACGAGGACACAGCCATTCATGAGGATCTTGAGCACTATCCTCCTCCATTAGAGCTCCCGCAGCCACCTCATCCTTCCACTGACGTCGAGGACTATCCCACAGAGCCTACTGCTCCCACTCAGGGAGATATTTTTACCCACTCCATTTCTGAATCATGTATTTCATTCGATATTTATTTTGATTCAGATATTTTTGACACGTCTTACCTTTTACAGTGCACGTACGATTATGGATCGGAGGTATGCTTGGATGTGTCACAGTTTGACGAGCCTGTCTAGGAGGTCCACACCTATGATCTAGATTTACCTGAGCAGCTTAGAGAGGACACCATGGAGACAGCTATCACAGCACGGGAGGATATTGGATTATTTCCAGGGAAGTATCGTCCACCACTATTTATTTCATATATTTCTATAGACGATCCTCTTTGGAATACTTTTATTACAAGAGTGAATTTTTTGCGGCGAACTGATGCATCCTATTCCCTGCAGGGAACATGTGGAGTCCTTGTGGGAATGCTGGAGGATGCAATGTTGGAGTTCGTTAGAGTCTGTGGACATATGCACCTGGCAGAGCCACGGAAGGAACAGTTGGAGCAGTTGCCTACACCGGCAAAGATACTGGATCCACCTTTTGCTATAGGTGATATCAATCCAGTAGTGTAGAAATTTTATGCTTTCAATAAACACGAATCCTCTCGACATCGAGAGGACCGTATATATTTTCTTGAATAAATATCACCTCATATGATGGCAACAAAAATTTTTACACTCCAAACCCATTATATATATTAATTGCCCGCTTCATATTTTGATACGCCACATCCCTATGCTCACTACCACCGAGCATTTCTTTCAAGTGAAACCTTACTTTCTTATTTGTTTGACTTGATCTCCCTTAGTGAAGCCGTGATATTTTTGATCGAGTCATTTGAATAGGATTGTTTGGATAAGCTTGGGGGAAGGCGCTCTCATGCATCATTGTATGTGCATGTAGTTGCATTAGGATTTCATGTCATTCATTTCATCATTTTTCATTCACCCTCTATTATTATCGTTGTTCCTCATATTCTTCCACTATGATCACATTGAGGACAATGTGAAGTTTAAGCTTGAGGGAGTGCATTTCCATGCCATTTAGATGCATTAGTTGCATTTTTACTTTATTTTAGGGTTTTTAAAAAAATTCAAAATTTTTGCATCATCTTTTTGATTTTTCCATCTTATTTTCCTTTTATGTGTGTTCATGCATCTTATTATGTGCCTCTTTTTTTTTTCTTTCCTCTCTTTTATTTATATCTTTATTTTCTTTTCCTCCTTTTGCTAGATTTGTTCCTTAGGATGATATCTCTTATTGCTTTAGTAGCCATCACAATACTTATTATTCCTTGCCATGCTATTTAGAGTATTCCATATTCTTGCTATTCACATATGCTTGCAAATCTATTTCTTTTGATGATTCCTCTACATGAATGCATGATATTAATTGAAACTGAATGTATGGATTAGTGTTTAGTATGCTTTTGTTAGAAATGCACCAAGATTCACGCATCATTAGTATATCTGAAGCATCAGTTTTATTGTCTTATTCACCTCCTGTTGCATGCTTGATATGATTGTGCGCTTTACCGCTTAACTTCACTTTTTATTGAGATGATTGAGAATATACATGCTTATATATGAGTTTTAGTTGAAGTATTATTTTATTGAATCGTCCGTGCACATCTTAGAGTGAACCGAACGTTACATTATTTCTTTCTCCACAACTATCTTTTATTCTCTACATGTCACTTGAGTTCACCTCCTAAAGCTACTTATATCGCATCTATTTCCCAAAAATTCCCACAAAAGAAGAAGGTTGCTCCAAAAAGTCCAAAAAGCCAAAAAGGAGCCACAATCCAAAATTACAAATTATATAGATCCTACAAAAATCCAAAAAGAAAAATGAGAAAAAAAAGTTCAAAAAGAAAAAGAAAATATTTCTCTATCTCATTATTGGAACCACAAAATACTTGGAAAAACCAAGGAAAAAATCCCATTTTCCACTATCATATTCCTTTAGATGTGATGCCTCAAGCTAAGCTTGGGGGGTGAATTCATTTGACAATATGAGTGAGTATGACATTAGAGTGGAGACGTGCATGAATGGGAATATTCGATAATGCTTAAACTTTGCAAAATATATTAGATATGGAGATTTTTCATGATTTGAAATAAATATGTGAATGACATGACTCTTATTTTATTCTCTATTGCATGCTTGGTGTGTATCTTATATGCTTCATTTATAACTTTTGATTGAAAAGTGCATCGCCAACATTTGTATATTAAATTCTATGAAATGCGTGATGTGGATATGAATTGATTGTATGAATTTAGAGAGTCCCTTTTGTTGTTCTTAAAAGCTTGCAAGTATCATGTCTAAGTAAGATATGAAATCCTTATAGCATGCGATTCGTATTTTCCAAGTTATCGTGATGTGTGGCTTATAGCTTGAGATCGGAGATAATAATCTAGCGACCCCTTCCACTATGCATTCTTTTCTTTCATTTTATTTTCTTTGTTTTCATTTCCCGAGTTCGTCTCTCTACTCATCTTCCTCGAGGACGAGTAAGAGGTAAGCTAGGGGGATTTTGATCACTCCATATTTTATACCTTTTTTATTCATGTTTGCATGCCGTTTTGATCGCCCATATCGTGTTTTTCACCATTATTCGACAATATTGCGATGCTTTTCACTATTTCTTGTTTTTGTCGTATTTCAGGAAATATGGAGCGATTTGGAGCGAATTTGAGAACAAGGGATTTGCACGCGCTTAGGAGTGTCGCCCACGACTCATTCGAGGACTTATCAGCGATGGAGGATGAGCGGAAGAAGAAGGAAATCAATAGGAGCGACGGGGAGGCAAAAAGAAGAATAAACAAGCACATCAGCACATCACTCGGCCAAGTAGACCACTCACTCGGCCGAGCAAGAAGCCCCACTCGGCCGAACAGAATGGATACACACACGAATTTTTCAGCGTATACTCGGCCGAACAAAGAATGCCCACTCGGCCGAGTGAGAAACTTCACTCACCCGAGTGGTACAGGGAATTCGTCCAGATAAAAGGCCGAAGTTACTGGAAATTTCAGAGATCCTTTGGAGACCTACTCGGCCGAGTTCAGAAGTCCACTCGACCGAGTGAAGAATCCCACTCGGCCGAGTGACGCCGATGACACGAACGCCCAGATTTTTAGACCGCCTCTCACTCTTTTAAAATCTGCTATCATTCCAGCAAGTAAAGTATTTTTCTTATTTTTTTTATGGATAGTAGACTTCATGACGGTTCCAACGCCGCCAAGAATGCGCAATCGGAGGTCGAATGAAATCTGGAGAATTTCTGTAAGTTGATGCTACAGTGCTGGAATTCGTGTATCAGTATCACTCGACCGAGTGACACTTTCACTCGACCGAGTGAGATTTCCACTCGGCCGAGTGACCAGTTTTTAACAGAGTGCTGTTTTCTGGAATTTCTGCAGGAATTCTCACTCGACCGAGTGAGCTTTTCACTCGGCCGAGTCGCTACCTGCCCAGAACTTAACTTACACGCGGATCTGATTTTGGGCGCGGGTTTCGGAGGGTTTTTAGGGGTTATTTGCTAGGGTTTTGGGGGCTATATAAGAGGGTTGTAGCCGTCATTAGAGGGGGTTCTCATGATGTTTTCTTAGTGATTATTTTAGAGGTTAGGCCATGCCCTAGGCCCCCTCTTGGATCTAAAAAGCTTGTAATTGGATTGAAGTTCTTCATCAAAGCTAAGTATCCTTGTTCTTGTTGTTTGAATCTTTGATTTGATATCTTTTTACATGCAAGCAATGTCTTTTATTAATCTATATATCGTTATTGCTATGCTTGAGTAGATTTGATGTCCTAGGGCATGTGATGAACCCTATGGATCTAATTTCAAATTTGTGATGAATGAATTTCTAAGTTGCTAGAATTGCTAGGAGGTTAGGTTGTGATTGATTTATCACGGATAGCTAGGAATTCATATTGATTTGGGGTTTGCAAGAGATTGGATTCCTATCGATGGTAAGGCCTAGATATTCGAATTAGGTTTATAATCGAAATTATCTAGACTTGGTTTGCAAGAGATTGGACCAAATCTAGGATTTTTATTATAAATCTATACACATATTCGTTTGCAAGAGATTGGACGAATACGAACTATCACAACCTAGATCGTAACTCGAGTTTGCACGAGAGTGGGCTCGAGGAGCGATTGGACAATGATGTCGATCTTCATGCTAGTTGCTTAGGTTAGGGTTTGCATGAGAGTGGGCTTTAATCTAGGTTTGCTATAGACCGGCAATAGCGCGAGAGCGTGAGCTTCGTTCTACATTAAGTTGCGACTAGTTCACCTCAACACAAGTCTAGTAATATTGATATTCACTATTTACAATGATGTATGACGATCCGTAGTGGGAATTCCCTAGCCCTAGACACTTTTATTATATTGTATTTGAATCGGTATTTGACCAACATCTCTATCACCGACACCGAAATCCACCACCATTTCCATTATATCATTCCATAACCATCTCCACCAATAAAACATTCGTAATCGAGCCAACCTAGGATAGATTGGAACCAACACCACCTCCTCGTGTTTGATACCTGCTCGCCACTTGACCGTGCGCTTGCGGTAAAACTACAATCGTTCTCCGGGTGTATATCCGGGGCCGATCAATAACTACCAAACCCTTGTCCTTCCTTTCTACTGACATCGTTCTTACTAGCTACCCAAGGGACCAGGACACATGGATAGTCCATCTAGATGGTTCAGCAACCCGGTCAGGAAGTGGGGCCGGGATCGCGATTCGATCTCCCAAGGGAAGCATCGTCGAGTATGCGCTTCGGTTCGAATTCCCGGCCACCAACAACGTGGCCGAATACGAGGCCGCAATAAACGGTTTGAGGCTGGCCAGAGAACTCGGGGCCGATTCCGTACGGCTCCTCAGTGACTCGAAGCTCGTCATCAACCAGCTGCAAGGGAATTACGAGGCACGCGAGCAGGCGATGCAGAAATACCTTGCCACGGCCAAGACCATGCTGTCCAAATTCAAGAGGGCTGAGACCCTTCAACTCCTACGATCGGAGAACGCCCGTGTAGATGCTCTGTCCAAACTGGCTTCCTCCTCAACCAAGGAGTTGGGCCATACCATCTACATGGAGAACCTCCGGTTCCCCAGCATGGATGAGAAGGAGGTAATGGCGATCGACGGGGACCCCACCTGGATGGATCCGATAGTTCGGTACCTCTCCCATGGGGAAGTGCCAATGGACTTGGACGAACATCGAACCCTGGAGAGAAAGGCACTCCAGTACGTGATCCATGAAGGGGCACTTTACAAAAGATGCTGGACAAAGACAGACATCCTCCCTTACCTTAAGTGCCTTGGACCTCGGGAGGCTGACTATGTCCTCCAGGAGGTGCACGAGGGGATCTGCGGAAATCACCACGGAGGCAAGAAGATCGCCCAGAAAATCATGAAACAAGGACTTTACTGGCCAACCTTGGTCCACGACATGACGGAATACGTCCAAAGGTGTCAGTAATGCCAGAGGTTCGCCAAACTCGGCTCAACCCCTCCGTCAAAACTCGTTCCGATTGTCAGTCACATACCTTTCGCGAAATGGGGGCTCAACATCCTCGGACCATTTACTTCGGGCTGATGGCAGAGGAAATACCTGATCGTGGCGGTGGACTACTTCACCAAGTGGATCGAGGCCGAACCCCTTGCTTCCATCACTTGGAATAAGGCGAAGAGTTTCATATGAAACTCCATCATCTCCAGGTTCAGAATTCCCCATGCCATCGTCATGGATAATGGGAAGCAATTCGACTCTGCTGGTTTTAAAGACTTCTGCGCAGAGTGGAAGATCAAGCTCCTCTTCGCCTCGGTGGCACACCCCCAGACCAATAGGATGGCAGAAGCCGCCAACAAATGCATCATAGAGCCCCTACGTAAGAAGGTGGAGGACGCCGAAGGGAGTTGGCCAGACGAACTCACATGGATACTATGGTCATACATAACGACCCACAAGCAAGCCACGGGCGAAACCCCATTCATGCTAGCTTATGGCGTCGAGGCGGTGGTACCTGCCGAGGTAGGTGAGGAATACCTCCGCATAAAGCACTTCGACGAGGAAACGAACTCGGAAGGGTTGGAGCTCGGCTTGGAGCCCCTGGACGAGCGACGGGAGCAGTCCTTGGCCACCATCATCCGCTAGAAGCAGAAGGTGGCTCGCTACTACAATTCCCGGGTTAGGGGGAGGAGCTTCCGCCAAGGGGATCTGGTCCTCAAAAAAGCGGCCTTCAGCCCAGAGATCACTCGCAAAGGGAAGCTAGCAGCTAAGTGGGAAGGCCCCTACAAGGTCATCGAAGTCCTCGGACCTGCGACCTATCGACTAGCTAATTCGGAGGGAAAGATCCTCACCCATACCAGGAATGCTGAGCACCTGTGCAAATATTATCAATGAGATCACCCACAAATGTATCTCTTTTCTTCCATTTGCCCAAATAAATTCGTTTTGAGCCTATTCATCTTCGTATTTCATGACCATGAGAAGCTCACTCGTGATGAGGGGAACCTCGCTGGGTGAACGCCTGAGTGGAGGCCCACGAAGCTAGGGGATAGATGTTGAGTATTGACTCCCCGGATTTGGTTTTGGTGATAAGAAAACATAAATGTCATGTACTAACATTGTATGAGCGCAGTTATAGAGATCGTCGCCAAAAGAATACGTACATCAAAAGCGACGTCTTAAGACTTCTCAATACGCGTGATCATGTGCCTGAAGCTTCGGTGAAGCTCAAGGACCATTATTGAAGTCAAGAATGAAGATTGAAGCTTTGAAGAAGATTCGTCATGTATTATTTATTATCGTCTAGCTTCATAGAATAGAATGTTAAGGCTTGAGTAGGACTTACATTATAATCTTCATTTCGCTCATATCTTAGAGCTAGGATTATCTTAGAAGCCTTTAGAAACTTTCCCGAAGCCTATCGCTTCTTCCCTCGGCTTCTAGTGCATCTTAGTTGGTTCAAGTAGAAGTACCAACCGACTAGATGACGATCTAGTCGGTCGGCAACTCTTCGTGAACCGACTAGATGCCCTTGCTCATTTCAGCTCAAGCCATGTCGATCAATTAATCGGTCAAAGAAGGTTCACCGACCGACTAGAAGACGATCTAGTCGGTTAGGAATCCTTCTCAGACCGACTAGTTATCATTGCCTCTGTACAGCCTGAGTTACTGTTTACAGTTAGTCGGTCTAAGAATATCCATCGACTGACTAGTTGTGTAACTAGTCGGTTGGAATTTGTTCTTAGGCCGACTAGTGTAACTTGTATTCAGCTACTTCGATTTTGTCTCTTAGTCGGTCAAAGAACACTCACCGACCGACTAGTTATGAAACTAGTCGGTTGGCAAGTCTTCTTAGACCGACTAGTTCATATTGCCTGGAACTTTCTCTTTTGGCTGTGAGCCTATTAGTCGGTTCATGAAGAATCACCGACCGACTAGTTTCCAATCTAGTCTGTCAGTGATCCTTCTTAGACCGACTAGTCTGCTTCAGAATAGAGCCGTTTGAGCCTTTATTGACTCGATTTCTTCTCTCTCTTTCCTCTATCCTATATATACTTGGAGAGGTTCTTCAAGGATATTCAAGGCTGCTATTTTAGAGATTTAGAGAAATCAAAGAGAAGCTATTCAACTCTATTCTAAAGCTTTCTCTTCCTGACAAGAATCTCTCCCTCAACTCTTTGAGCCAAATTCTTCAAGAGAGATTCTCTCCATTGTGAGCCTTCCAAGCCAAGAGCTTGATCCAAAGTCACCATCCTCCATCCTAGCCTTTGATCGCTGATCTTATTGGTGGAGCTTCGGTTTGGTGACATCCTTCTTCCTCAAAATCCTTCTTGACCTAATTTGGTAAGATTTACTCAAGGCATAGGATTTTGTTGGTAAGTTGGTTATTTCATTTATATTGATATTACAATTGTGTTTCACGGTTGTGAGAGAGGTTGTGATCCTGGGTTGTGGGAGTCACATTTATATTGTGTATGATTTGGTCTTGTGAAGATTTTTCACAAGAATTTCATAGTGCTAAATCTTGGGTTAGAGGATTCTAACTCAAGTATCCGGAGGGGATCCGGGTGGTTGGGACGTAGGATCACCGGGAACAAGTCGGGGAGACTTGGGTGGATCCGAACCCATTACATACTTGAATTTAGTTCGTTAAATTTGTTGCCTAACCCATAGGATCCAAAAATATTTTTGGATACCAAAATGATATTTTTTAAGGTTCAATCCACCATGGGATACCAACCCTAATAACTCCTTGATGTGCAAATATTTTCATTCAAATAGAGTTGATGGTGCTTAAGTGATGCACCAAAGAAGGGGGAGTGTAATGGTGTAAGTATATTCTTACATTTGATATCCATTTGGTATCCATGTGTGTTGAATGCATGCATTGTTAGAATATTTACATTGGTATCATTTTGTTTCAATTAGCATGCTAGAATTGTGTATGCCATAGTTTTATGATGTTCTATCTATTTTTGGCATAACACTTTTGCATGTTACTTTTGGAATAAATTTGCTACATTTGGTATTCTCATTGCATTTTTGTCTCTGATATTGACTTTCGTCGATTCGACGATTTTATTGGATTAAATAGATTTACTTTTATGAAAATATAGAATTGTTTTCCATGCACTATTTAACTAAGAATGTTGATATTGGAGAGTATATTCCAAAACTCAATAAGTGACATTGATTTGAGTTTTGATGATTTCATTTTTCGATTTTCGACTATGGTCACGTTGGCACGCTTTGATTTTCTTTGGTATTTTACATTGGTGTCATTTGGACCATGGTCGTATTCTTCGACTCTCGTGCTTTTATTTTTAGCCATTGTCATTGACCTCCTCCCGCTCTTTTTGCTAATGCCAAAGGGGGAGAGAATTAATAATGACGATATGCTAAATGATAATTAAAAGCAATTTACCATGAATCTAAGTTGATATGTTATATTCAGGGGGGGTGAAGATATAAAAATGGATTTTGATCCTATATTTCAATAATTTGATCAATATGTTTTATACTTTCCTCGTCTGCTTGATGCGTATGATTATTATTAATACGGAACTAACGTGTCATCAATGTAGGGGGAGTAAGTAAATTCCATTTGTATCGTTATTATTAATTAACATTTATGTTGGTTTGTCATCGCCAAAAAGGGGGAGAATGTTGAGTATTGACTCCCCGGATTTGGTTTTGGTGATAAGCAAACATAAATGTCATGTACTAACATTGTGTGAGCGCAGTTATAAAGATCGTCGCCTAAAGAATACGTACATCAAAAGAGACGTCTCAAGACTTCTCAATACGCGTGCTCGTGTGCTTGAAGCTTCGGTGAAGCTCAAGGACCATTATTGAAGTCAAGAATGAAGATTGAAGCTTTGAAGACGGTTCGTCATGTATTATTTATTGTCTTCTAGCTTCATAGAATAGAATGTTAAGCCTTGAGTAGGACTTACATTATAATCTTCATTTCGCTCATATCTTAGAGCTAGGATTATCTTAGAAGCCTTTAGAAACTTTCCCGAAGCCAATCACTTCTTCCTTCAGCTTCTAGTGCATCTTAGTTGGTTCAAGTAGAAGTACCAACCGCCTAGATGACGATCTAGTCGGTCGGCAAGTCTTCGTGAACCGATTAAATGCCCTTGCTCATTTCAGCTCAAGCCATGTCGATCAATTAGTCGGTCAAAGAAGGTTCACCGACCGACTAGATGACGATCTAGTTGGTTAGGAATACTTCTCAGACCGACTAGTTATCATTGCCTCTGTACAGCCTGAGTTACTGTTTACAGTTAGTCGGTCCAAGAACATTCATCGACCGACTAGTTGTGAAACTAGTCGGTTGGAATTTGTTCTTAGACCGACTAGTGTAACTTGTATTCAGCTACTTCGATTTCGTCTCTTAGTCGGTCAAAGAACACTCATCAACCGACTAGTTGTGAAACTAGTCGGTTGGCAGGTCTTCTTAGACTGACTAGTTCATATTGCCTGGAACATTCTCTTTTGGCTGTGAGCCTGTTAGTTGGTTCATGAAGAATCATCGACCGACTAGTTTCCAATCTAGTCGGTCAGTGATCCTTCGTAGACCGACTAGTCTGCTTCAGAATAGAGCCGTTGGAGCCTTTATTGACTCGATTTATTCTCTCTTTTTCCTCTATCCTATATATACTTGGAGAGGTTCTTCAAGGATATTCAAGGCTGCTATTTTAGAGATTTAGAGGAATCAAAGAGAAGCTATTCAACTCCATTCTAAAGCTTTCTCTTCCTCACAAGAATCTCTCTCTCAACTCTTTGAGCCAAATGCCTCAAGAGAGATTCTCTCCATTGTGAGCCTTCCAAGCCAAGAGCTTGATCCAAAGTCACCATCCACCATCCTAGCCTTCGATCGCTGATCTTATTGGTGGAGCTTCGGTTTGGTGACATCCTTCTTCCTCAAAATCCTTCTTGACCTAATTTGGTAAGATTTACTCAAGGCATAGGATTTTGTTGGTAAGTTGGTTATTTCATTTCTATTGATATTACAATTGTGTTTCACGGTTGTGAGAGAGGTTGTGATCCCGGGTTGTGGGAGTCACATTTATATTGTGTATGATTTGGTCTTGTGAAGATTTTTCACAAGAATTTCATAGTGCTAAATCTTGGGTTAGAGGATTCTAACTCAAGTATCCGGATGGGATCTGGGTGGTTGGGACGTAGGATCACCGGGAACAAGTCGGGGAGACTTGGGTGGATCCGAACCCGTTACATACTTTGTTTGCGATTGTCTTATTCTTGTTGTTGTAACTTATTCCGGCTTGTCGTTTGTTTATTGCACAATAGTTAGGAATAACTCTCTTAATTATTTTAAGTATTATTCACCCCCCCCCCTCTAGTACGTGTGCAGTAGCTACCTCCAGGGCACTACAATAGACCCCTAGCAGGTTGACCCCCCAACCGGCCGGTAGGTTGAGGGCACCCCCGTGGCCAGCCTGTGGGGTGGATCGATCGTAAGGCTGGGGGCAACTCCCCCAGCGGGTCGGTCCGTCGATCCGCCGTCATACTGAGAGTAGCCCTCCCAGCAAGCGAAACGACACCGACCGACCGTAAGGCTGGGGCAACTCCCCCAGCAGGTCGGTTAACCTGCCGACTGTAAGGCTAGGGGCAACTCCCTTAGCGGGTCGGTCATGAGGCCAACCTCAGCGGTCGACCTCATCGGTCAGTCGCAAGACACGGGGTCGCACCCCTAGCAAACTGACCGACTGAACCGACTGTAAGGCCGGGGGCAACTCCCCCGGCAAGTTGGCACGTCAATCAGACCATGAGTCTGGGGGATAGCGTCCCCCAGCCAGCCAACCGGCCAAACTCAATGCAGGACGGGGGCGACACCCCCGACAGGTTGGCCAGCTCATCGCCAACAAAACCCAAAAATGAGACACACCCCAAGGAGGAAGATGAGCAGTCACAGGCAGAAAAAGGAAACTTCATTTCTAAATAGAATGAGGGGGAGGGTGCGTTACACAATAGCCGAGCACTGTTTTCGAAAGAAAAGCGACAAGGCTAAGAGGCGAAATCCTCACTCACTAATCTCCACTGGAGCCCCCTCAGGACCGCTAGCAGGCTCCACGTGAGGTCTGTCCCGTGTCTTCTTCTCGCCATCGGAATACACACTGAGCTCCTCGAGATTGATCCCCGAGAGCGGAAACCTCTTCTGGATCTCGGATTGGCAGCGAGCGAACCCCTTCTCGAACGCTTCGGACATAGCCGCGGCCACGAAAGAAATGGCATACTCTTCAACAGCGTCCTGGACGATCTAAACTAGGTTCACCGCCTTCAGCTCTCGGATCCGACCCTCGAAGATGGCGGCCTGGCGCTGAAGCTCTACCCGCTCCACCTCGATCGCTCTGGATCTCGTATTGAGCTGGACTAGAAAATCCTTCTCTCTTTCCACCGCCGCCTCCAGGAGGCTGGTGACTTCCGGGGAGTCGGCCGCAACGACAAGGGCAGGGCCCACACCAGCTTCGGCGGTCGCTTCGGCGGCCTCCATGAGCTCGGTAATCCGATCCTCGGCCATGGACTTCTCGACCAAAGCCAAGGCTTTCTCCCGATCTGACTTCTCCAAAGCAGAGGAGAGTTCAGCCACCTGAGTCTCTAGGGACTTGACACGCGCCTCGGCCAGCTGGCTAGCCTCTCCCTCGCCCCCCTCGGCCTCAGGAGTCTACGCCGCATCAGCCTTAGCCTGAGAGAGAGCCGCGAATTGGCGCCTTATCGAAAGCCCTACCGAGGACAACTACACCAAGAAACGGGGATGAGACGAAGATTGCCACTATGAAAGAAGTATCCGATAGTGCCTCACCTGTTGACCAGCCTGGACCACAAAGGTGACTAGACAGTTGCTGTTGACCTCATCCAACGTAGCTTGGTCCAGAGGAAGGCAGCAGTTCTCGGCCAGCCGCACCGCCACTCCGCAATAGGAAAAAACAGACTCCCTCGACCCCACCGGGAAGCGGGGCCGGAGAAGACCCTCGCCCAACTGAGGTAAATCGATGGGAACCGAGCGGAACGCGCCCAGGTACCTCTCATAAACCTCAGGGAGAGGGCTCTGCTGCGGCGACGAGGGCCCGGCCCATGGCCAAATTGCCTCAACTGAGGAAGACGGGGCCCGATCCTCAGACAGTGAAACGCCAACCTCCCTGGCTTGAACATGGGCCTTCTTCGAGGTGCCTGGTAAAGGGGAGGATGGAGCTTGCTCCTTTGCTCTCTTAGAACCGGCACCGAAAAGCCCGACCCACTGTTTCTTTCGGACCTCCAGTACGTGATCCCTCCTTCGCGGAGCAAGACTGGGGACAGTGACTTGGGGGGGTTGGAGAGGAACCAGGGGTAAACCCACCTGTACAGGGGGGGCAGAAGAAAGGGTCAGAACTGGCTAGAGTAACCCCAGACATCAGCTCATCCTTGCGACGGACGTCAGTAGAACTCACCAATGGGCCACGTGGTCTTTCGCAAGTTAAGATCGTCAAAGAGAACGTCGATTCTTCGATCCCTCGCGGGGACCTCCAACAGTGTCTTCACCGCCTCCAGCTCGGCATCGGTTGGGTCAACCAGCTCAAGAACCAGCGTGCTGACGGCACACCAATGGGACGGGAAATCTACGTCCGACGGGAAGACGATGAAGACGTATTCCCCCTTCCAGAGCTTTAAGGAGCTCGGCAGCCCCAACACCAGGCTCATCTTAGGCTGAGCACTGATGTAAATCCAGACTCTCGACTGGTGATGGCTCAGACGGTAGAATTGGGCGAAGAGTCGGAGGGAGGGGACCACCCCTTTCAGTACGCAGAGAATGACAAACCCGACGATGAGCCCAACGGCGTTGGGGTAGAATTGGCATAAGGCCACTTTATGAGCCTGCAGAAACTCGGTGATGAAGGGGTGGAGAGGAAACCGAAGTCCGAACCGAAAACACTTCTTATATACCCCGACCTCCCGCGGACCGGAAAAGCAGATCCGCTCGTCGGGTTCAGGAGCCCAGGCAGAGTATGGGGGAAGAAGATAGCGGGTGCGCATATCCCCGATGGAGGTGGCACAAACGGACGAGGGCCACCCCAGAACCTCGGGGGGCACCCCCGAAAGCACACTACCATGACGGAGAAACCACCGAGACGGGCCCGCAAGCCAGGTTGGGATCAACGACGCCCTCCGGCTGACCCGAACCAGTGGCGGAGGAAGACAACATGAGGTGGAGCTCGAACATGATTCAGTCCGACGAAAAGAGAAAGGAAAGAATGGGGGGGATGAAGATCGGAAAAGCCAGGCCCTCGGATGGCGGCTCGCCATTTATGCATCTTTTCCCCCAAAGACGACCCCTCGCGCGGTGGAAATTAACTCACGGGGCACGGGGCAGCATCTGGGGGCCGACGGCGCTTCGAAACCCGCACCTAGAGGGATTTGAACGGGCCGCCTCATGATGGCCTCCATTTAATGAACCAGCCTCGACTAGCACACCTGTCAAAATCAGCGGAAGTCACATCGGCCGAGCCGAGCCGGCTGGAGCGGATCGACACGACCGATGGGGACAATTGATACGCATACTTTGTAGAGGCCCCAGAACCGAAGGGCCCGAGCCCAACCTGAGGGTGTGAGGCCCACGAAGAAGATACGGCCCGACCGATAAGATCCACGGGAATCTCAGACCCGAATCATCCACGGCCCAACATGCTCATGACCAGCCCACTATCGCTACCCCTCCTCCCAAAGCACGAGGCCTTAATGTCCAGTAAGGAGCCCCGTAATCGACTCCCCCATGACGCGGGTAGGCGCCATCGTGGGGACAGATCTCGGGAGCGTGAGGAGGTGGTCGGCGTGGGGGACTGGGTCAGGGGCAAAACGTGGGCCAAGCTCCATAAAAGAGGAGGAAGGACAACCGGAAGGGGGATCGAATCCTAGGTATCCAGATTTGAGGTATTCCATCAACGACTTTGGCTTCCGCCATTTCCCTCCCTCCCCCTGCTCGTGCCGAGGGTCAGGGTATCGATCTCCTCTCGAGTCGTACCTACCCCGCCGAGTACTCTTCAGACCTTGATCTGACTTAGGCATCGGAGGGGATTCGACCGGAACCAAGGTCCGGCCACCCTGACGAGTTTCTTATCTATTCAGGAAGAAGCCGACCGAGGCGCCGAGGCTACCCCTCAGCGTCAGACGATCACCTCCGCCGCTAGCAGGCGTGGTCACCGACCGAAGACCGAGCAGCAAACGAGGCGCCGAGGCTACCCCTCGACGCACGCCCGACCGAGGCCGAGCCCATCTCATTGAGCCGAGGCTTCCCCTCTGCTCTGCTTCAGCCGAGGATCGACACTCTATCCAAATCTCACGCTCGACCTCGGCTCCATCTCCGACCCACGTTGAGCGCACGTGTGCTTGGCGTGCCTAATGGATCTCAACCGACCCCTTGACCACGTTGACCGTACACTCCTCAGTCAACGATTCAGTAGTGAGAAAACACCCGTAAACAAAATCTTTGCTATGTAAATTTGCACGTAGATGAACCAACAACAGGATTTGAACTGGCATCAAGTCGTAAAAAATTTTATAAACAATTATGTGATTATTTTTTCTTGTCTTGCAACTGGCATATTAGTAAAGTACGAGGATCATATTAACTATTATGCATTTCAGTATCACATCGTTTATCCTCAATCCTACAGGTTTATTTACTTCTCCAGTAAAAAATTTCAACCAACAGGCATCTTTTTCAAGTAACGTCAATTTTATTAAACTCCTGAATCCCTGAATCAAGATTAAATGCGCATCAGACCCCCAAAACAAAAAACAAAAACAAAACTGAATGTTCTGCCTCATTCATTCGGCCAAAGCGATGCTGACCGGATGCTCACCCCTTTTTCAGGTCTCATCAAATGCACCATCCTCTCTCTCACTCTTTCTTCTTGTGGACTTTGCCTTGATCATTTTACCTTGTCTCAAGCTGCAGCAACCAAAATGTGCCTCAGCACAGCATAAAAAATCCTGCTGACATGAACACTGCATGAACTCAGTAGGGCAATGCGAAAGGCGCCAGTTCTATTTCCCGTTGTCACCGGCCTCGATATTTAATTCTCTCTCCAGCAAGCTGGCTGATACCCAGTAATTTTGGAGAGGTGAATTGCAACCCCATGGTAATACATTCCTTTGTTCATGTTTCTTTTGTGATAGAGTCTGAGGAAATTTGAAGCACTGCGTGCAAAGTGTGGTGATGTTGAAGACCACCTGCACGGCCCATTGGATTTATAGAAGGCTAAATTCCTGGAATCTCATTAACATCTCGCTTGTATCAAGTTGATTTCTGCTTTTGGGTTTATGATCCAGTTAAGATCATGAAAGGAGAGAGATCTCATACTTTGATATTTAATATGGGAAGGGATACCTTGCGCTTTTTTTCAGTGACCCGGAATCTTGTTGCATATATCATCAATGGACACCAACAATCATTGGAAACATCGCATATGTATGGGGATCAGCAGTTCTATTATTATTACTAAAGAAATTTATGATGCGTTTTTCTCTTCACTAATATTCACCATCATGTTGGAAAGTGATAGGACTCAAGAAAGAGAGATGCAAACTTTCTTAGCAAAAGAATGAGTAACCATGGCAATATGCCATGGTTCTCTATGTATTCATGTAGAGAGGGGAGATGGAGGGCCTCAAGGAGACCAAGTGTCTTCATTACTCATAGTAATGGGGACCAATGAAGTGGGTAATGAAGGAGGGGAGGCCAAAGGCCTCCCTCATTCATAACACTCCCCCTTATCCATTCATACTTATCCATTCATCACTTTGGTCTCAGCATCTTAGTCAAAGAGTGGTGGATACTTCTGGATCCAGAGTAAGTGTGTTTGCCTCGTTAAAACCTTAGCTGTGGAAAACCCAGTGGGAAAACCCAACAGCTTAAGAAAAAAGAGTGCAACCCACAGGTTACTTCCCCTGATCCGTACAAGCTTCAGGCTTGCAGGTCTTTCAATTGTCGCATACCAATGTTCTTTATAAGCTTTACAAAAGTACATTTGGGCAAAGACTTAATAAAAAGATCAGCTAAGTTGTTGCAGGACTGGATCTGCTGAACTTCAATCTCTTTGTCCTCCTTTAGCTCATGTGTCCAGAAAAACTTGGGAGATATGTGATTCGTCATGTCGCCCTTGATGTAGCCTTTTTGAAGTTGAGCAATGCACGCAGCGTTGTCTTTAAACAGGACGGTAGGCTCCAAGTCACCGGTCTTCAGGCCAGTAGATTGAAGAATGTGTTGGACGACAGATCGTAGCCAATAACACTCTCTGCTTGCTTCATGGATCGCAATGAGCTCTGAATGGTTGGATGATGTGGCTGTTGTGGTTTGCTTTACCGTTCTCCAGGAGATAGCAGTACCTCTGTAGGTAAAAATAAAACCTGTTTGGGATTTTGCCGTGTGCGGATCTGAGAGATAACCTGCATCAGCATAACCAAATAATTTGGGGAGGCACATCTCTGGTAGTAAAGTCCAAGATCAATGGAACCCTGGAGGTATCGCAGAAGATGCTTTATTCCGTTCCAGTGGCGCTTTGTGGACACTGCACTGTGTCTGGCTAGAAGATTAATTGTAAACGCTATATCGGGACTCGTACAGTTAGCCATATATAGAAGTAGTCCAATGGCACTGAGGTATGGTACTTCTGGACCCAGTATCTCCTCCCCCTCTTCCAGTGGCAGGAAGGGGTCCTTATGTACATCTAGTGATCTTACGACCATATGAGTACCTAAAGGATGACATTTATCCATATGAAACTTGCGTAGAAGTTTCTTTGTATAATTAGATTGGTGTAATAGGATTCCACCTCTTAGGTGTTTTATCTGTAAGCCAAGACAATACTTTGTTTTGCCTAGGTCTTTCATTTCAAAAGTATGTTTTAGGCTTTCAGATATCTCATTGATCTCTGCAGGAGATCCTATGAGATTTAAGTCATCTACATATACAGCTATGATGGCGAATCCTGTTCCCGTTCTTTTGATAAAGATACACGTGCAGAATTCATTATTCGTGAATCCTTGCTGTGCAAGGAAATCACTAAGTCTGTAATACCACATCTTGCCCGATTGTTTTAGACCATATAATGATCTATGTAGCCTTACAGAGAATACGTCCCGATGTATCTCTTTCATCTCTGGGGGTAGATTAAACCCATCAGGAAGTCTCATATAGATATTTTTATCTATATCGCCATATAGATATGCAGTCACAACGTCCATGAGCTGCATTTCTAGGCTTTCCATAGAAGTTAGGCTTATTAAAAATCGGAATGTTATCGAATCCATGACCGGGGAATACGTATCTTCGTAATCAATCCTCGGTCTTTGGGAAAATCCCTGGGCTACAAGGCGTGCCTTATAGCGAACGATCACATTATTTTTATCTCTTTTTCTTATGAAAACCCACTTATATCCCACAGGCGTTACACCTACTGGTGTTTGGACTACTGGTCCAAAGACTTTACGTTTCAAGAGTGAGTCCAGCTCTACTCTTATTGCCTCGTCCCACTTTGGCCAATCATCTCTGCGTTTACATTCCACTAGAGATCGTGGTTCGACGTCATCGTCATATCCAGTGACGTGAACATCAATATCAAAAGCAAAATCGTCGGCGACGACTATGCTATTTCTGTCCAGTACTTCTCCAATACGTATAAAATTTAATGATGTTTCTCCTATTGTTTCCTCTGCCGGGGAAATCAAGAGGAGAGAAGTAGCTGGTCTGAGCTCAGCATCCTGTGGAGGGATAATCTTAGTATCTCCAGGAGTCTTCCTCTTTCGAGGAATTTTATCTTTTGAACCTGGTGGGTGTCTTCTTTTCATTTGAGGTACAGCCAATTCTGCTGCCGGTGGATTGCATCCATATATGGGGATGTCAATCCTAGCTGGCGTATTGGCAGCATGGACGTGTGAACGGACAATCTTCTGGTTGTCCGTGAACTTATCCGGTAAAAGATGTACTGTATTCTGGATGTGAAGGATCTTCAGGATCTCATCTTCACAAAGATTAGTACGCGGATCATATAGGGACAAAGACTTCTGGTCCTAACTAATGGTCTCAGTAGCTTCTGGCTTCTTAGACTGTGTGCCCAGTTGAAGAAAAATTTTCTCATCAAATTCACAGTCAGCAAAACGTGCCTTGAATGCGTCACCCGTCAGGGGTTCAAGGTATCTGATAATAGAGGGTGAATCAAACCCAATATATATACCTAGATGACGCTGAGGACCCATTTAGGTCCTATGAGGTGGTGCTATTGGGACATATACCGCACAACCAAACACTCTGAAATGAGAGATATCCGGAGGTCCGCCATATGCTAGTTGCATCGGGGATAAAGTATGACCTCCAGAGGGTCTTATCCTAATAAGTGATGTGACATGTAAAATAGCATGCCCCAAGCATCCACCGGCAACTGGGATTGCATAAGCAATGGACGTGCAATCCATTGGAGTCTCTTTATAAGGGACTCAGCTAATCAGTTCTGGGTGTGAACATGTGCTACACAAATGTTCAACTTCATTACCCGTTGCCCGGCAATAGTCTTCGAAGACTTGTGAAGTAAATTATCCCGCATTATCAAGACGTAGTTTCTTGATATGGTTATCGGGGAAATGAGCATGCAACCTTATTATTTGTGCCAATAGCTTTGGAAAAGCTAGGTTGCGGGTGGACAAGAGGCACACATAAGACCATTTGGTTGATGCATCAATCAATACTATGAAGTACCGAAATGGGCCACTTGCGGGGTGAATAGGCCCGCAAATGTCACCATGAATTCTCTTAAGGAAGACTGGAGACTCTAATCCCACTTTCAGGAGGGATGGTCTCGTTATAAGTTTTCCCTTGAAACAAGGGAGACAAGGAAATTCACCCTTTTGAAGAATCTTCAGGTTCTTCAATTTGTGTCCATGGGATTCAGTGATGATGCGTCGCATCATTGCTGTTCCAGGGTGACCAAGTCTATTGTGCCAGAGTTGGAACTCTAGCAGTGATTGGCACGTCTGGTGCTCAGTCATATTGGCTTCTATTGGTTGAATGTATGTTAGGTAGAGACCCGACGGGAATCCCTTGAATCGTTCGCAGATGATCTTCTGGTCATCTTTCTGACGAGTTACATACAGATATTCAACTTTATTTTCATCTCTGGTTTCTAAGTGATATCCGTTTAAACGGAAGTCCTTGAAACTTACGAGATTCCTACTTGATTTAGGAGAAAATAATGCATTATTTATTTGAAGTCTTGTGTTATTTGGGAGCAATATAATTGCTTCACCAGATCCTTCGATTATTTGGGACAGTCCTGAAATTATGATAACAGGACCGTCATATTTATTTACGCTATTAAAATAGCAATGATCGCGAAGGATTGTGTGCGTCGAGGCACTGTCCACTAGGCACTCATACTTCATCTATATAAGCAAAAACGAAATTTTATTTGAGCGAAATGTAGACAAAATTCAAAAATAAAAGTTCGTACTAGAGCAAATAAAAGATGAAGATACATCGAATTCTAAATGCATAGATAAAAGATGATGCTCAATCGAGCAGGTCGTCGTTCTCGAAGTCTTTTGCAGTAAACATTGTTGGCGGCTGAACATCCGCCAAGCTTGTTTCAGGTAGAGACTTCTGGCTCGCCTGGTATAGATCCTGTAGGTGGCGAGGAGTGCGGCAGTTTCTGGACCAATGGCCAGTCATGCCGCATCTATGGCATTTATCCTCCCAGTTCTTCTTAGGAAGTGACACTTGCTCGGTGTTCTTTTGCTTCCAAGTGAAGTTTCGGTTTTCCTAATTGTTTTTGTTTGTCTGGAGAGCTGCACCTCTTGGTTGCTTCATTACAGCTTTCCCTTTGGTGTTTTTTAGCCTTCTTCTTATTTTTCCACTTCTGGGGAGAAACGTGGTGGGCTTAAGGGATATGGGCAGTGCCAGCTGGACGTAAGTTATGAGTTGCAAGCCGCAAGTCTCGATTCTGCTCTGCCCTAAGTAGGCATGAGATCAGATCGGAGAATTTCGTGAAATTGCGTTCACGATACTGCTGCATGAGGATTGCATCTTTCTCGTGAAACGAGGTAAATGTCTTTTCCAATATGCGATGTTCGGTCACTTCTTCACCGCACAACTTCAGGCGTGAGGTGATGTTATGAAGTGCAGAATTATACTCAACGACGGACTTATTGTAGGATCCTGTCAAAACAAGGACGTTAGGATCGAATAATGAAGTAGAGACTTACGCTTGCGTATGCGGCACCGTAATCTCTGAACTTCGCCCTCGGATTCGCCACAACGGTAAGTACTTCGTCACGGAGGATCAAAGTAGCGTTTCACCGCCTAAATCTCTATTTAGAAGAGGATTTTAATGGAAGGGAGAAGAAGAACACAAGTTGCCTTATGCAAACTTATGGCATGGTTAGATTAGTATAAATGCCTTACCCTTGGGTCCTATTTATAGGCTTTAGGGGTAGTTATGTTGGGATTTCATAATCCCATGTTCACTTTCCTATTCTATTCCATATGATTTTGATGTGACAATTATTATTATTGCTACTCACTCTATCTATGCAGATGTGCAGTTTCCTAATATATCCACGCTTGGACAATAATCACTTGATAAGGAATCCCTGCACAAAGGCATCTCAAATACTCACATGAAGCTCAACATACATATCTACGGAAATTGTAACGGCCGCTTTCCGACCGTTCGTATTTTCTGCGTGCACGTGCTCTGTCGTGCACGTGCTTTATTTGATTATTTCTGGATTCCGAATTTAATGATGAGACGTGCCGTTGCGATCGTTTTGGGGCGTTGGATTTTATTGTAATTTTTGGGAACGACGTTTCACGGCTTGTTTTCGCGCGAAACGACTTTGAATGATAGGGACGTTTTAATCATCTGACTTGAAACGCCGTTTCCAATTTTACGTAAATTTTTGGTAGGCGTTACGCAGGATCAGGCTCCGTAGATCTGTGCGTCTCGTCTCCACGATCGCCCCGGTATTTTCGGATTATTTTTCCGACGCCCGGTTTGAGAGTTATCGCCCGGATAAATCTGGACCGTTGATTTGCCCTGATCAATTTCGAAATTCAAATTTGTTAGCCAAATCTGGCTAAATCACTTTTAAAATCGTTTTAAAACTTCCCTAATCTGTTTCTCTAACCTCCCCTAGACTTACCCCAAAATTACACCCACTATCTCTTTGAACACTACACTTTTTGGCTAAACCCTAGATGTTATATAGCAGTTTTTATTACTATTTATAATAACCTAAATCCCTAAACCCTAACTTAACCCTAACCCTAAAACCCAAGTTTGGGGAAAATTTTTCCCACAGCCGCCGTCACAATTTCCCCACCCCCCGCACGTCCCTCTCTCTCTCTCTCTCTTCGATCTCTCTCCTCGCGGCTCCCCTCTCAGCCGCCGGCCCCCGCCTCCTCGGCCGCCCCTCAGCGCTGTCCTCCCCCTCGCATCAGCACCGCAGCGGTCAACCCCCAAAATTTCCCCCGATCCCTCTCGCCGCCTCCTCCCCTCGTTTTCCTCGCCGCCGCGCCAAGCAGGCCGCCGTCTCGCACTCCCCTCTCAACCGCCGTCATCTCCCTCTCCTCGCGGCCCCCTCCCGATCACCGGGCCCCAACCCCGTCGGTGACTGTCCCCGACGCCGATCGCCCCTCACAGCCCGCTGCGCCGCCGCCTGCAGCATCTTCCGCCGCCGCTGCTGTGCTCCGCCACGGCCTTTCGTCGTCGCCGCAGACCCCGACCCCCCGTGCAGCGCCCCGATCGATGCCGCGATTCACGGCGAGGCCGCCGTCGCCGCTGACCGATCGTCGCCGCGATCCCCGAGTGCCTCTTTCCCCTCGCTCAGCGATCCGCAGCCCGCGCCTCCCCTCGCCGCTCCGCTACCGCGAATCCGTTCGCCCCCACCAAGATCTGGCGCCGCTGACACCGTCGTGTTAACGTGAATCAGCGGAGGTTCGCTGTTGTCTCGGCCCTCGCTGCCTCACCGTGAGCCTCGCCTGAGAACGTGCGGCCACCGTCCGACATCAACCCAGGTTGCCGCCTCCTCGTTCCCCTCTGCCCCGGCCTCTCTTCCTCGATCTCGTTAGGGGCTCCATCTGCAAACATGCAGGTAGCGTGAGACCCTTGAATCGATGCGTGATCTTTGAACATCATGTTCTTATATTATACACTAAGGTATTTCTATGATATAATGTTAGTTGCCTATTAGTTATATATATATGATAAAACTAGTATCACGTTATTATATTAGTTATATTTATAAGATATAGGTTTTTATCAGTATGCTATTATCAGTAAGTTACACATATAAATTATATATTATGGTGTATTAGGTAAGTTGGTTTGATTATTGATTAATTGGATGGACTCTTTTAGTTTAATATTTAAATTTTGTTGACGCAGATAATTAAGTACGCCCCTTGCGACCTTCTGGGACCTGACGATTCCCTCTTTGTTGCGCTACCCGCAGTCAAGGAACCAGGGCGAAGGCGACGCGAACCGTTGTTTTCAGATCCGATGTCAAAGCTACACGTGACCGTCAGATCAGGTTGGTGACCCCTAACTCGTAGCAAAACCCACACCGTAGCTAACCAAAACCTAAACTAAAACTGGAAAACTACAATTAAATTTACTTTTCGCACCTGTAAAACGCTGCTCACTGTAGAAATCGACCATCGGACAACTTTCTGTGCATATAGGGTAGTGGTCGATCTAGGCTGATAAAACACCAAAATGTGACTCTGACAATTAGGGTAGTCCCGACAACCTAGAAATGAACCTAAATAGGATTTTCTGAAAAACGAGGCCTGACACCGTCGACGTGGCACTATTTCAGACGGACTTCCGCTGACGAGACGCTTGGACGAGACGCTTCGAGAGGACGACACACTCGTCATCGCAGGCAAGTGTATCCACTTGCACTTTTGGCCGTGCTTAGGCCTTAGTTGGTTAGAATTGTTAACTGTGAACAAATAGAACCGGATGTGAAATGATAGCGTCCGGGACGACTCCTGACGGCTCAGACTTGACGACGAAGTCTGAGCCTGAAAACAACAACTTTTTGATATTGTAGGGCTATATGTGTGTGTGTGCGTGTGGACACCCTAGAATAACAACTCCCTACACTTTTCATGTCGTGTCCTGTTACACAAAAAGCCTTCGGGCGTTTCGGATGCTTTCCCTCGCGGAAGTGATCCCTGTTATACAAAAAGCCTTCGGGCGTTTCGGATGCTTTCCCTCGCGGAAGTGATCCCTGTTATACAAAAAGCCTTCGGGCGTTTCGGATGCTTTCCCTCGCGGAAGTGATCCCTGTTATACAAAAAGCCTTCGGGCGTTTCGGATGCTTTCCCCCGCGGAAGTGATCCCTGTTACACAAAAAGCCTTCGGGCGTTTCGGATGTTTCCCTAGCGGAAATGATCCCTGTAAATCTTGTCCTGAGTTCCTGGGTTTGGGGTTGGGTTGAGCGTGCGCACGGCAAGAGGGTCTGATCCCCCTCGAACCGTAAGGCGTGAACCCTTTCGTGTCTCACTTGTCTTGTCTCTTCTTGTCCCGTCACGTCCCGTCTTGTCTTGACACCTGTAGGTTAGTCCCGTAATTGGTAGCACACGCTACGACTACTACCTGCCCCGTTTTACTTTCCTGCTGCGTTACTTCCTGTCGTGTTACCCTGTTATAACCACAGCATGCTAATCAACCAGTAAACTGTTGTGTAAAAGAACCTCAGCATGTTAATCAACCAGTAAACCGTTGTTTAAAGTTCGGTGCACTTGCAGTAAAGTCTAACCCTTCTTGTAGACTTTACCTGACGTACAGTTCCTTTTTCTTGGGTGCTGTACGTCAGGTGTTCAGCCAGAGTTCGTGGACGAGGCAGACTCACTGGAGTACGAGGAGCCGAGGACGCCGACCCAGAGCGCGTGCCTGACAAGGACCAGACCTTGAGGTCTTTTCAGTCGTCACTTTCAGAGGTTACTGCTTTTAGTTTGTCTTTTTGGTAGTTGTTGCCATGCTTAGGCTTCTTTTAGATTTGTACTCGCTGGATATTATTTCTCCATATTAATGAATGCCATTTCCTTTCTGTACTTTTGTTGTTCCTAAAATTTATAAATGCAAGAACCTGGAATCTTTCAAAATGGTACCCCTACAGACGCTTATTGGGTCCGAGCTTCACAGCTCTGGCCTAAGCGGGCCTCGTCACGTTTCGCTTCCGTCCGTTTTGGGAAGCGGGGCGTGACAGGTTTTAGTGGTGGCCCATGCAGGTCTTGCAAATGTTCGGAACAATCAGAGTACCGCATTCATTTGATATCCATGTACAAGTCTAAATTAGGTTTTCCCAGTCTTAGATGGTAGGAAGACTTAGATAGACACCCCGGTTGGATAGTTTGACGCATTGGTTAAGATTTAGTCGTCTTCGTTCTAGAATACCTTAGTAGCCCCACTTGGCTCTGACCATGTTAGATTTCTAGAGCCCCTCTCTTTTTAGCCGTTCGCTCGGGACCACCGACTTCGGGTCCGACAGAACGTAACCTCGATTCTCTTTGGAACCTTCTCTTTAGATCCTGATTATGGTCTAGCTCATTAGGAAGTCTTAGAGCTGAGTTATCCTAATCTTTAGACGACTCGATAATTAGGACCCCTGACTTCTAGCGTCTCTCTGATCATTACACTTCTGTGTTATCGATCGTAGGGTCCCATCGTAGCCCCCTTGCATCTTATCCTATGTGTAACCAACATGCGATCATTTTCCTTTCTTCCGATTCGCGTGATCGTTTTCGGACGAATATCGTTGATCCTTCGAATCCCTTCCTTGGCCTATTCGGCTCCCCTAAAAATATTTTCGAAATTCCGTATTAAGTTTTTCGCTCAGCTTGAATTCTTTAAAACCCCATATATTATATTTTTTATAAAAAAAAAATTTCGGTTGAGTTGAAATTCTTTCACTGATTTTAAAACCTCCTTGGTCGTAAAATTATTTTACTATCTCGTGCCTATTTTCAAATCGGTATCTTCCGTATTCCAGTTTTAAACCTTATTATCAAATTCTATAATCCAATATATATATTACTTTTCTAAACTACAAAAAAAATTATTTCTAACCACTTACCGTACGTATTTTTAAAATATTTTCTAAACCAAAGAGAACTTTAAATGTCTTCTTGTATATGTATAAACGTCTCTATGTTCATCGTGCTCGTACTTCAAGAATCTTTGTTTAACTTACTCCCATTTGCAAAGCAACCGCTACATTACCCTACCTTATCTCCTTCTCCACATTGTAATAATTTTACCGTCTGCTCGCTTTTCTCTACATATTTTTCTAAGTATAAAGTATATGATATCATATTTTACACGTAAATCTCCTTCATCTACCTAGTTATTCTGAGAAATATTTTGTCTTATCCAACCAACTATCTCCTTACCCCGTCTTATTTGAACTCGTTCTTTCCGATCTTATTTCGTTTCGCTTTTGATCTAGTTTTCTTTCCTTCTATTATCTAGACATTAGTCCTTGTAGTTGTCCATGCTATCTCCAGTATAGGAGTAGGCCCTTGGTAGGTGATGTTGTCGTGATGCATGAGTATAGGTAGAGTGTGTAGACCTGTATGAGTGTGTCATCTTTAGGATCCTGAGAATTGCCTTTTGTGTCTTGAATGTGTACTCAGTGTTAACCATGATATGATTGAAGTTGTCTGAATGACGGTATTCATACGTATATGAATAGGGTCATAGCAGGCAATTTCCTTAGACGTAGTTTTTCGCGATTATAGAATAGCTCATCTTTGACTGCATGTGATTGTATCAAAACTTTGTTTTTCTTTTAAACCAACCCTTTAAAGTTTTTGAAATTAGCTCACAAGATCACAAATCAATTATCCTTCCTCATCCATTACCACGACTCCACACGTCTTTCCAAATGTTTTAAAAATGTGTCACTAGTTTTAAGTTTCCCTTTCTTTTCTCTCTCTCTCCATTTAGAAATGTTATGTTATGGTTGTTACATTTTTGGGACTAGCTATTATTGTTGTAGGACCTTGTTGCAGGTAGGCTCTGGGAGAGATGAGATTTGTTATAGTAATGATTAACCGATTTTGGAACAATAGGATATTGGAATAGATTTCGTTCGGAAGAAAAGAATGAGCTGTTCAAGACTTATTTATAATACCGATGTGAGACGGACTCAATGGAGAATTCGGGTTGAATGAGATTATATGCGTGAAGATGAGAACTGTCAGATTTGAGGCATAGTCGAATGGTAGATAGGGATGGCTACAGAGTATGATAGGAGTTAGGGTGATCTTGAGATTGAATAGAGTTTTTATTAGCATCGAGACTTGATTGTCGAGTTGACGTGATGAGACATTGGGAGTACCCCGACGCGTTGAGATAAATGGATGGCTAGGTAATCGGACTTAATATTGCTTGGGATTAGTTATAGTAGGTAGGTTAAGATGTGATCTTGATAGTCCAAATTATTTGGTGGATAAAATTATGGGAAGATATGACAAGGAATGCAATAAGGACACGACGATTGTTGATTTGCGAAAGGTATGATGAGATAGGCAAATGTTTGTCTTGGATTGGTGATCGACTAGAACATAAGTTTAGCAATTGATTAATATTGGGAAGAGATTGAGAAATTGGAAGATGTTATTGAGCGATGATGTTTAGTGGAATGGTATGGAATGAGAAGATGATTGTTATTTTTATGAGGATTTGGAGTTGGAAATTTAAACAGTAGTGATGGATCTAAGGTTGAGTGTTAGGATGTGAGATTAGTCGTGGCATTATCCAGTGAAAAGAAGGATTATGACGGATTATTTGAGGAACGATGTTAAAAGTATAGGACTAGAGACCATTCTGTGGAGGATGTGAATTATAGGCTTAGGTATTTATAGATTTTATGATTAGTCTTAGTGTGAGTGATTCCGAGGACGGAATTATTTCTAAGGTGGGTAGAATGTAACGGCCGCTTTCCGACCGTTCGTATTTTCTGCGTGCACGTGCTCTGTCGTGCACGTGCTTTATTTGATTATTTCTGGATTCTGAATTTAACGATGTGACGTGCCGTTGCGATCGTTTTGGGGCGTTGGATTTTATTGTAATTTTTGGGAACGACGTTTCACGGCTTGTTTTCGCGCGAAACGACTTTGAATGATAGGGACGTTTTAATCATCTAACTTGAAACGCCGTTTCCAATTTTACGTAAATTTTTGGTAGGCGTTATGCAGGATCAGGCTCCGTAGATCTGTGCATCTCGTCTCCACGATCGCCCCGGTATTTTCGGATTATTTTTCCGACGCCCGGTTTGAGAGTTATCGCCCGGATAAATTTGGACCGTTGATTTGCCCTGATCAATTTCGAAATTCAAATTTGTTAGCCAAATCTGGCTAAATCACTTTTAAATTCGTTTTAAAACTTCCCTAATCTGTTTCTCTAACCTCCCCTAGACTTACCCCAAAATTACACCCACTATCTCTTTGAACACTACACTTTTTGGCTAAACCCTAGATGTTATATAGCAGTTTTTATTACTATTTATAATAACCTAAATCCCTAAACCCTAACTTAACCCTAACCCTAAAACCCAAGTTTGGGGAAAATTTTTCCCACAGCCGCCGTCACAATTTCCCCACCCCCCGCACGTCCCTCTCTCTCTCTCTCTTCGATCTCTCTCCTCGCGGCTCCCCTCTCAGCCGCCGGCCCCCGCCTCCTCGGCTGCCCCTCAGCGCCGTCCTCCCCCTCGCATCAGCACCGCAGCGGTCAACCCCCAAAATTTCCCCCGATCCCTCTCGCCGCCGCCTCCCCTCTTTTTCCTTGCCGTCACGCCAAGCAGGCCGCCGTCTCGCACTCCCCTCTCAACCGCCGTCATCTCCCTCTCCTCGCGGCCCCCTCCCGATCACCGGGCCCCAACCCCGTCGGCGACTGTCCCCGACGTCGATCGCCCCTCACAGCCCGCTGCGCCGCCGCCTGCAGCATCTTCCGCCGCCGCTGCTGTGCTCCGCCATGGCCTTTCGTCGTCGTCGCAGACCCCGACCCCTCGTGCAGCGCCCCGATCGATGCCGCGATTCACGGCGAGGCCGCCGTCGCCGCTGACCGATCTCCGCCGCGATCCCCGAGCGCCTCTTTCCCCTCGCTCAGCGATCCGCAGCCCGCGCCTCCCCTCGCCGCTCCGCTGCCGCGAATCCGTTCGCCCCCACCAAGATCTGGCGCCGCTGACACCGTCGTGTTAACGTGAATCAGCGGAGGTTCGCTGTTGTCTCGGCCCTCGCTGCCTCACCGTGAGCCTCGCCTGAGAACGTGCGGCCACCATCCGACATCAACCCAGGTTGCCGCCTCCTCGTTCCCCTCTGCCCCGACCTCTCTTCCTCGATCTCGTTAGGGGCTCCATCTGCAAACATGCAGGTAGCGTGAGACCCTTGAATCGATGCGTGATCTTTGAACATCATGTTCTTATATTATACACTAAGGTATTTCTATGATATAATGTTAGTTGCCTATTAGTTATATATATATGATAAAACTAGTATCACGTTATTATATTAGTTATATTTATAAGATATAGGTTTTTATCAGTATGCTATTATCAGTAAGTTACACATATAAATTATATATTATGGTGTATTAGGTAAGTTGGTTTGATTATTGATTAATTGGATGGACTCTTTTAGTTTAATATTTAAATTTTGTTGACGCAGATAATTAAGTACGCCCCTTGCGACCTTCTGGGACCTGACGATTCCCTTTTTGTTGCGCTACCCGCAGTCAAGGAACCAGGGCGAAGGCGACGCGAACCGTTGTTTTCAGATCCGATGTCAAAGCTACACGTGACCGTCAGATCAGGTTGGTGACCCCTAACTCGTAGCAAAACCCACAACGTAGCTAACCAAAACCTAAACTAAAACTGGAAAACTACAATTAAATTTACTTTTCGCACGAGTAAAACGCTGCTCAATGTAGAAATTGGCCATCGGACAACTTTCTGTGCATATAGGGTAGTGGTCGATCTAGGCTGATAAAACACCAAAATGTGACTCTGACAATTAGGGTAGTCCCGACAACCTAGAAATGAACCTAAATAGGATTTTCTGAAAAACGAGGCCTGACACCGTCGACGTGGCACTATTTCAGACGGACTTCCGCTGACGAGACGCTTGGACGAGACGCTTCGAGAGGACGACACACTCGCCATCGCAGGCAAGTGTATCCACTTGCACTTTTGGCCGTGCTTAGGCCTTAGTTGGTTAGAATTGTTAACTGTGAACAAATAGAACCGGATGTGAAATGATAGCGTCCGGGACGACTCCTGACGGCTCAGACTTGACGACGAAGTCTGAGCCTGACAACAACAACTTTTTGATATTGTAGGGCTATATGTGTGTGTGTGCGTGTGGACACCCTAGAATAACAACTCCCTACACTTTTCATGTCGTGTCCTGTTACACAAAAAGCCTTCGGGCGTTTCGGATGCTTTCCCTCGCGGAAGTGATCCCTGTTATACAAAAAGCCTTCGGGTGTTTCGGATGATTTCCCTCGCGGAAGTGATCCCTGTTATACAAAAAGCCTTCGGGCGTTTTGGATGCTTTCCCTCGCGGAAGTGATCCCTGTTATACAAAAAGCCTTCGGGCGTTTCGGATGCTTTCCCTCGCGGAAGTGATCCCTGTTATACAAAAAGCCTTCGGGCGTTTCGGATGCTTTCCCTCGCGGAAGTGATCCCTGTTATACAAAAAGCCTTCGGGCGTTTCGGATGCTTTCCCTCGCGGAAGTGATCCCTGTTATACAAAAAGCCTTCGGGCGTTTCGGATGCTTTCCCCCGCGGAAGTGATCCCTGTTACACAAAAAGCCTTCGGGCGTTTCGGATGTTTCCCTAGCGGAAATGATCCCTGTAAATCTTGTCCTGAGTTCCTGGGTTTGGGGTTGGGTTGAGTGTGCGCACGGCAAGAGGGTCTGATCCCCCTCGAACCGTAAGGCGTGAACCCTTTCATGTCTCACTTGTCTTGTCTCTTCTTGTCCCGTCACGTCCCGTCTTGTCTTGACACCTGTAGGTTAGTCCCGTAATTGGTAGCACACGCTACGACTACTACCTGCCCCGTTTTACTTTCCTGCTGCGTTACTTCCTGTCGTGTTACCCTGTTATAACCACAGCATGCTAATCAACCAGTAAACTATTGTGTAAAAGAACCTCAGCATGTTAATCAATCAGTAAACCGTTGTTTAAAGTTCGGTGCACTTGCAGTAAAGTCTAACCCTTCTTGTAGACTTTACCTGACGTACAGTTCCTTTTTCTTGGGTGCTGTACGTCAGGTGTTCAGCCAAAGTTCGTGGACGAGGCAGACTCACTGGAGTACGAGGAGCCGAGGACGCCGACCCAGAGCGCGTGCCTGACAAGGACCAGACCTTGAGGTCTTTTCAGTCGTCACTTTCAGAGGTTACTGCTTTTAGTTTGTCTTTTTGGTAGTTGTTGCCATGCTTAGGCTTCTTTTAGATTTGTACTCGCTGGATATTATTTCTCCATATTAGTGAATGCCATTTCCTTTCTGTACTTTTGTTGTTCCTAAAATTTATAAATGCAAGAACCTGGAATCTTTCAAAATGGTACCCCTACAGACGCTTATTGGGTCCGAGCTTCACAGCTCTGGCCTAAGCGGGCCTCGTCACGTTTCGCTTCCGTCCGTTTTGGGAAGCGGGGCGTGACAGAAATCTACGGACTGATGTATTTTTACATTTATAGATTTCAGAGCCTTGAATATGAAATCCATCTAAGTCCTAGGTTCCTAATAACATATCCTACCAACCCTTTTTCAGAAAAGTCAAAATTCACGTTTTTCTGTCTTAGTCGACTAAGGCAAACATTAGTCGACTAAAAACTTTTTCTTCGAATTTTGACCTGAAAATTTCTGAGCAGTCTTCAGTCAACCTCAGAAAGTTACCGTTAAAATTTCAGTCAAAAATTCCAAAGTTTGACTTTTAGTCGACTAAGCCTTCTTTAGTCGATTAATGAAGTTTTTGTGTCCGTTTTTTCTGAAACTTTCCAGACCGTTTCTGAACGGTAGGAAACTCCTTTCCCCCCCCATTTTCCCTCAGAATAACTGCAAAAAAATCCTATAAATAAGAATTGTTCATTCTTTCCACACAACTTTCTTCTCTCTTTCTTCCTAGAATTGTTGATTCTAAGCAATCTTGCCTTAGTTGCTCTTTTCTCATTTGCAAGAAGAAATCCATAGATTTCTCTCTTCTTATGAGAAAGGAAGAACTTCAAGATTCTTAATCATAGATCTTTTGGAAATTGAAGTTTTTCTTCATTGAAGCAATTTTGATCTTTTTCAACATCATTTGAGAAAGTTGTTTGTATTCATAATTGTAAGAAGAAATCGATTGATCTCTCTCGTCTTTTATGAACCATAGAACTTCAAGTATTGTTCTTCATTTCATATCTTTTATATCTTGAAGTCTCTTTTGAAAACACCATCCTTGAATTTCATTCTAAATTCATAACAAAGATATAGGTGTTTTTCTATTTCTTATTTAACAGGTTTGAATCTCTTTTGAGATTGTACAAAGTTTGGGACACGGGGAGTGTCGCCATTTTTGTAAGTTGGTGCTTGCGGGGCAAGTGATTATAGTGGATTGAAATCTCTACGGGGTAGAGGACTGGAGTAGGATCAAAAGGATCCGAACCAGGATAAATCTCTGTGTTTGCGTTTGATTTACATTTTCTACATTCTTTACTTTCTGCACATCTTAAGCAATTAGAAGTAACTCTTTAATTGCAACAGTTAATTTTTTAATATACACTATTCACCCCCCCCCCTCTAGTGTATTTGATCCTTACAGGCTAGAATTTCAAGTTATTGTAGGAAATAACTAAATATAAGCTTATTAGCCTATATTAGCACATTTACTTATCCTCTTCTTCATTCACTTATCAAGTGCCTTTATGCACTTATAAAGTACTTTTTCCACTTATCGAGTGGTCCTTTTCACACGAGAAAAGGTTCCATTCATGCATGCTTTCGTGCACGCGACATCTGAGGTCCGTATTCCCTCATACATCCCATCATGGGTATATTCATGTCATCCATATCCAACATCTCCCACTCACACTTGAGGGGATTGTAAGGAAACATCTTTTCCTTTAACTCTTCTGTTTATCATACCGAGAAATAGGCCGTGTGACCGTCATGCGCATAGAGTCCGCTGTTTGTGCACTTGTTAGAGATACACAACACTCCTCGAGGTGCAAAGTTGAGTAGATTAACGCATGCTTTACCCTAGATTATTTCTTCACATTTCTTATACTTTATATTCAACAATTGAATCCCATCTGGATTACAATTGGCTGACCAGCTTTGAATCTCTAAAGTCCAAATGTGAATATGAAATTAATCTTCCTCTTCTTGCGATCCTTTCGATCTTGACTTGACTTGCTTTTCTAACATGCCCCGCCGGACCGAATTGACCATAGTCCATAAGCAACATGCTAAGATAGCAATCACCCAGTCAAATCTAAAGGAACCAATTAAAGTCTATAAGGGTAACGAGTAAAGACCCATGTGGTCTTTGGGTCTCACATAATAGTAAAGACAATTACTATTCTAACCCAATGGTCAAATGCATACGTAGTATGAATACGTATTACAACATCACTCCTTTTCCAGGGAGCGTATGTCTTAATGATGTTGTAAGGATGATGATCAGACACCACAATGTCTGATTTTGAGTCCCTTTTACCACTCAAATGATCTTCTGGACCCACATCCCGCATAAGACAGATAGGATTAAGAATCCTCTTAGATTTTTTGTAAGCATCCATATGATGCAGATCTTTCATACGACCATTTTGTTTAAGTCATGACTCTAAATCATCCGTCTGATGATTTTGACTTTAAACAGGTCTCATCTTTATTTTATCCGTCTGATATAATAAAGGCGGTTGCTCATGTGAGAGAGACAACCTCAATCTGTCGGCCATACTAGAAAATATAGCTGAGATTTTAAACTGTACAAAAACATTTTCTAGAAACTCATATGCAATGTTAAAAAGAACATATTCTTTTATTAAATTTGATCTTTTACAGACATGGGAATTTACATTGGTACAACTCATCTCTTACGCAATCCTTGAGATGATAAGTGTTTGTAAAACACATCTCTGGGGATCGCCTTCGTAAGTGGATCCGCTATCATCTTATACGTAGATATGTACCTTATGTCTACCTTCTTGGTCTTATCATAGTCTTTTGCAAATTTGTAGCAGATATCAATGTGTTTGGTCTTACAATGGAATTTTGGATCTTTGACATAGGCTATAGATGCTTGACTATCACTGTGTATTGGTACATCACCTGAGTCACTTTGTAACGACCACTTTTCGTTGTACGTTGTTCCTGCACGTGCTTTTGACCGTGCACGTATTTATTTTAGACTTTGTTTGTTTGTGAACACTTTAGTGTGATATGCCGTTGTGACTCTCTCGGAAGAATATTAAATTGTGACGCTAATTTAGAACGTCATTTCACGGGTCGATCTCCCACAATTAGACTTTGTTTGATGAGACGTCGCGACTTTCGCTTTTGTCGTGAGGCCTTTTCATTTTTAGTTACGTTTCTCGTCGTCGAAATTGTGATCCGTCTTCTCTCTCTTCTTTCCCTCGTCGCCCTGGTCACCCCAGTATTTATTTCACAATATTTGGGCTTCGTTTGATCTACTTTTATTGTTTGGCCAACCTATCATATATTTTTACCCTAAGTTTCAGATGGCATCCTCCCCTGATTATTTTATCATATTATACGACCAATATTCAGTTGACCAAGCCCACATTCCTCCATTGGCCTCACCATCCCACGCCTTGAGAGAGAGATAGGGGATGAGATTGTGTTCTTTTTGTAATTGTTATAATATTAAAGCCTAATAACAACTCTAGCCTTTAGCCTAGCCCATTCAAATACATTTAAATAAACCCTATAACCTAATCCAGGCCCTAGCTCACGAGTACAACCCATGCCCTATAACTTTTTGACCTAGGGAGTTGGTTATAAATCTTAACCTATTAATTTTCTCACAGCAAAAACAACAAGTGCCGCCATAGCCCTTCGATTCAGACTTCATCGCGCAAACAACAGGCTTCTTCTTCCCTTCTGAACGAAACCCGACGCCGGCCACCTCCACCCTCCCTCCGACCTGACCGCGACGCCGTTCGTCGCCCGTACGAGCGGCAGTCGCTCCGAGACCCCATCAACCCTACTCCGACGATTGGCTCTCCTCCGCCCGTAGCTCCGTTCAGAGCACCGCCACAGCAGCTCGCGTCATCACCATCTTCGTTCTAAGCCTCGACCTCTCGCGTTTTCTCCGACCAACTGCCATATCTCCTTCCTTCAGCCCTCTTCATCGGAGACTTACGCAACACCGGCCTCCCCTTCAGACTCCCCTCACCGGAGACAGGCCGTAGAACTGTTGGCGTGCTCTCGAGCGACGTCAACAGCGCCCAGCAACACCACACGCCGGCGACCCCTCTCCTCCACCGTCCGACACCTCCTTGCCCCGCGATCTCATCATCTCTGGCACCCCCCAAATACCGACCACCTCCTCCAAGGGCAGCAGGCCGCAGCGGCGCCGCCAACCTTCCCTCCGACGTGCCCCGGCTTCCCCGCGTTTCACTTTCAGTCCGTCGGTGTCCTCTTCACTCCCCCACCTGCAGCGAACAGAGGTTAGCTTTGTTAGTAAATAAAACTGTTAATGCTAGTTGTTAGCATAAGGTTATACTGCAGCTGTAAGGTTGGCATGTTAATCTATAGGTGAGATATCTCGTTCATCATTTATAACAAATAGGAGCCAAGGTTACTATAATGAAATGTTGTATATTTATTCTTGTTAACTACTTAACGTAGTTAACGTGTTAGTAATTTAATTTCATTAATATTGTTGTGAACCCCGTCGTAGGTTTGAGCACTTGTTAAAAATCGGATCATTAGACGTTTCATGTTTTGTCTGATAATTTTAGCCGTTGTCCCAAAATTATTCGTGCGCGTATTTTATTGACAGAGAACCGTCGTTCCGTACCATTCACGAAACCGGATCCAACCCCTGACGTCGCAGATCCGGGCGTCGATCGACCATTTCACACTTCCCGAGGGCGATCCGGTGACTTCTACCACTGACAAACACCTCTGGGTACCCTCAGTCGCTGATTGCGACAATGTGGAGCTGACGGATCGCTGATAGGAATCTATGCTCCAGGCCTTCCACCCTTGACCTACCGTCGGGTGACGTGACGTTGTGTCAGAAACGTCATCGACGTGGAGCTTTCGCATCTGGCTAGGTAACGATTCTCTAAAAGCCTTGTTGCTCTAGTAATTAGGGCCAACTTGCATGAAGTAACTCATATAGAACGAACTCATTAGAAAATCGCTTCGATCGATCAATGGACTTACTCTGCTTGCACATAAGATAGATGGAATGATCGATCGAACTAGGGAGCATACCATAGGTCTGGTGACCCAAAGCGGGCCCAGTTAATCTGGTTTATCTCATGTCGTTGCCTGTGGATGTTAGAGTGCAGGATTGTGATGATAGGATTATCGTACAGGTTCCGTTGATCCGTTGGTTGACCCAGACCCTGCTGGACTATATACTTGCCGGAATCTTTCAGGCAAGGAATGAGACTTTAGTTACTGCTTTTATGCTTTTCTAGAATTGATGTTAGAACTGCTTCATTTATTTCTGCAAAATACTTGAAAATGATCGCATGTTACTTTCTGCTCGAACCCACTTTTAAAATGCAACTTGAACCTCACATGCTAATTAATAAGCCAGGCATTATAATTATGTGGATCTTTGTAGAAGATCACAGGCGTGGGCCTCTCCTATACGGAGGTTGGCACTACTCTTGTGGAGCGTCTGCTGGCTAGCCCAGAGACGGCTCGCTTACAGACTTGTGGAACGTTTGCTGGCTCGTCCAGAAATGACTCACTCATGGATAGTTAATCGATGACGGGGGTGACCATTGAGAACTGGTGCTCCCCAGCTTTGGCTCACCCGTGACTGGTGCACTCCGGTATGATACGTAGTATCATTCATGATTAATGATTTGTTTCGGATCGATGACTGGGGTGACCATTGAGAACTGGTGCTCCCCAGCTTTGGCTCACCCGTGACTGGTGCGCTCCGGTATGATACGTCGTATCATTCGTGAGCCTTGTCTTGTCTCGTGTCTAGATGGAGCGTTTGTTGGCTCGTGTCCATAACACAAACGACTCGCGGGTGGGGTAGGACAAAAGAGTCTAGATGGGCCTAGGGGTAGCTCCCCTCCGCCTACGCAGCTTGAGTCCTTAGGCTTTATCTTTGTATCGCAGTTGGTGCACTCCTGTTTGCTTCGCAGGGATGCGTTCCGGTCGTTTGACCTTTTCTAGACTTGGACAATCTGACCAAATGGAAACCCCTGGCAGATTGACAGAACTACATGAACAACTCTTAGACGATCTGACTAGATGGACACCCCTAGCAGATCGATTATAATAACCATTACTTATTTCCTGCTTTCTAGCACTACCTGTGTAGTTGTCTTTTAAATTTCCTTTAGAAATGCTAGAATTGTATAACTGCATTAACTTATGGTCTCATTAGTTCGTTGCTGACATGTGTTTTGCACATGTCCCAGACTTGACCGAGCTACCACACCTGAGGACCCCAACGGGCTCTTACCTCTTTAGTTGCCTCCGGTACGTACATGTTTAGTTTTTATGTTAAACTCTTTGTTGGTTACCTTCTGCGTTTGAATAATATCCTTTTACTGCTATTTCTATTGTTTCATTCTAAACCATTTGATCGGTCCTTCCCCTCTGCATCATAACTTGCCATGGACGCTTATTGGACCCCGAGCCTCACGGCTCTAGTCCATGCGGGCTGGCCATGCCTCACTGCTCAATCTTTTGGGAAGCGGGGCATGACAGTTTGTGTGGTGGCCCATGCAAGTCTTGATCGAATGATTTATCGAAACAATAGTGTTGCAGTAACTATTCAAACAACCAACAATATTCGAGTCTGACATAAGTTAGTTAGGTTTAGACTAGTTCCTTGGCCCCTAGTTTGGATTTGAGTGAGAATACAGGAATAAGATGAAGTTTTAAGTGAGGCATTTCTAACACATTGGATGGTTATAAGGTTGGATTCTCGACTCGACAAGGAACCATGGAAGTGCGAACAGTGAATCGAAGGAATGAGAACGACTCTTGGTATGCTGCCTGTGGTGGAAGTGTGGTGATTAGAAGTCTTGTCTTAACGACTAGAGGTGTAGACCTACATTGATCAAGTGAAGTGTTATGCATCGAATATTATGAGCATATATATATATATATATATATATATATATATATATATATATATATATATATATAAAAGCCGAGTAGCAACAGTATAACCTGGGTTTTAAAGCAACATGGTTGAAGTAAATAATATGATCATTAAAGATGAACAGAAGAGATTCAGAGTGATAATGTGATGACGAGATTGATCTTATGATGGATTGTATAAGGTCGACAACATGATCTGTTTTGGACACAGTGATTTAAAGGAATTAAGGATCTTGGGAATGTCATGGGAATTTCAAAGTCGACCGTTCGGAATACGCATCGAGTGCGTACTGATCACTAGATTCCAGTTACAGTTTATGGAATGGTGAAAGGCGATGACTTCTCCAGATCATGTGGATGGAGTATAGTCAACAGTGACTAGCAGTTTAAGTGTCAATGAAAATTCTGGATCAAGTCAAGTGAGCATGTTTGGTTTTACGAGTACTCAATGATCAGGAAATATGGGAAAAGAGTTAGTAGATTGCCTTGGTTGTTTGGATTGAAAAGGAAATCGTAAGTAAGTCTGACGCCCAAAATCTAGAATTGGTTGGTAGTTTCACTTTAGAGATTCCTAGAGGCAGCTGGGCCAAGAACCAATTGAAGCGGAGGACAACAGGATCATTATAACAGGTTCTCGTGAACGGGCTTTTGAGTTGGAAATTTTATTAGTGCTTAAAATGATTGGGACCAGCCAATTAGGGCTGGTTAGTTGGAGGTTGTTTAACCACCCTCGATGTCAAATATTGGAAGTGTCTGCACATTAGAGCCTTGTGTTTGTTCTGCCTTCCCCGTAGATCCATGAGGAGGATTACCTGGCTCGTGTGAATATATATCATTGTCGGGCATGCTTAGTATTGTTACCTTGGTATGTGTGAGCTTATTGATGAATAATGGAATATGTGTATTGCGATGAACGTAATGATTATGTGTATATAGTACATGAATAAGTATAGATACTTATGTAAGATAATATGTGTGTGGAAAGCTAAACCACTCTAGGGATGTCTGTGTATATAAGAGTTAGTGTTGGAATATCTACTGGGGGTGTATGTAGTTGGAGATGCTTAATAATGGTTGAAATAATATGTTGGTAAAATTGTGTGTATATTAGGTATAATGATACTAGGGTACTTATGGTTAAATGTGCATCCTTATTATTTGATCTATATGTTAGTACGTGTGGGCGTGTGCTCGTACGTAGGTATGTGCTTACTATATGAATATGTGTGATGTACATATGGTAATAGGGTTATAAATTTTGGTTGGTATTGTTTGCCTTTACGGGATGTCGTGTGTGTACCTCGAGGTATACACGATTATTGTATGTCTTAACTATGTATGATGAGTAGATGTATTGGTATACTAATTATAAGTAGTAGGATATGGTGTGAATATATGAGTTACATGTGCGTGACTATACGGTGAATGCATGTATCAGGGAAAGTATTATAACTATACGTGTGTTGATGTCTGTATTATTATTATGGTATATAAAGTGATTGAACTATGCGAGTATTACCTGACTAAATATTAGGTGTGATTGACATATGGTATGTATATGGTTTTATTGGTGGATGTGTATACATTGGGTGGTATTGGTATTGGTATAGCTACCGTGTTACGTATATAGAGTATTCTGAAATGTGTTTTGAGTCTCAGTCAAGCTTGAGTGGGTATACTCCAAGTATATTGTTATGTATGTCTGCAGTTGCATATAACAATGAATGATGTATGTATAGAGATAGGATTGTTTACGCCTGGTTGCGTTATGCACCTGATGGTGGGTCGCTATGCCAGTATATAGTTATAGGTGTTGGTCTTGTGGTATAGTTATTTACTAAGGACTTGTCCCTGTGAACGTATGTGTGATAGCTAAACTAGGTGTGTAGATGTGCTGATTGCATAGTGGTATGATTGGTATATATGAATGAAATGTTAGCGTGTGTGGGTGTGAACCATGCACGGGTAAGCATGTGCTTAGTTACTTGTGGAACGTTTGCTAGCTCATCCAGGAATGTCTCACTCATGGATAGTTAATCGATGACGGGGGTGACCATTGAGAACTGGTGCTCCCCAGCTTTGGCTCACCCGTGACTGGTGCACTCCGGTATGATACGTAGTATCATTCATGATTAATGATTTGTTTCGGATCGACGATGGGGGTGACCATTGAGAACTGGTGCTCCCCCGCTTTGGCTCACCCGTGACTGGTGCGCTCTGATATGATATGATGTATCATTCGTGACCCTTGTCTTGTCTCGTGTCTAGATGGAGCGTTTGTTAGCTCGTGTCCATAACACAAACGACTCGCGGGTGGGGTAGGACAAAAGAGTCTAGATGGGCCTGGGGGTAGCTCCCCTCCGCCTACGCAGCTTGAGTTCTTAGGCTTTATCTTTGTATCGCAGTTGGTGCACTCCTGTTTGCTTCGCAGGGATGCGTTCCGGTCGTTTGACCTTTTCTAGACTTGGACAATCTGACCAGATGGACACCCCTGGCAGATTGACAGAACTACATGAACAACTCTTAGACGATCTGACTAGATGGACACCCCTAGCAGATCGATTAGAATAACCATTACTTATTTCCTGCTTTCTAGAACTGCCTGTGTAGTTGTCTTTTAAATTTCCTTTAGAAATGCTAGAATTGTATAACTGCATTAACTTATGGTCTCATTAGTTCGTTGCTGACATGTGTTTTGCACATGTCCCAGACTTGACCGAGCTGTAACACCTGAGGACCCCAGCGGGCTCTTACCTCTTTAGTTGCCTCCGGTACGTACAGTTTTAGTTTTTATGTTAAACTCTTTGTTGGTTACCTTATGCGTTTGAATAATATCTTTTTACTGCTATTTCTATTGTTTCATGCTAAACCATTTGATCAGACCTTCCCCTCCGCATCATAACTTGCCATGGACGCTTATTGGACCCCGAGCCTCACGGCTCTAGTCCATGCGGGCTGGCCATGCCTCGCTGCTCAATCTTTTGGGAAGTGGGGCGTGACACACTTGCATCAATTAGCCTGTCTAAGAATTTCCTAAGCCAAACAGCCTCTTGGACTTCCATGCTACATGCTACAAACTCGGCTTCCATAGTTGAAAGTGAGATGCAGGATTGTTTCTTGCTACTCCAGGATATTGCACCAGATCCGAGTAGAAAAACATATCCTGAGGTCGATCGTCGCTCATCGAGATCACCCGCCCAATCTGCATCAGTGTAGCCTTCGAGCCTCAAGGCATCTCCTTGATAGCATAAAGCATAGTCCGCAGTTCCTTTAAGATACCGCATTATCCTCTTAACCGCTTTCCAGTATACTTGCACTGGATTGCATTGGTAACGACTTACCATTCCAACGGTAAAACAGATGTCCGGTCTTGTACACATCATAGCGTACATAAGACTACCAACTGCACTGGAATATGGAACTTTTTCCATAATTTCCTTTTCCTTTTGGTTCTTTGGACATGATTTCAGACATAAATTATCGCATTTGCTTATTGGATTATCAATGGACTTGCAGTCCTGCATATTAAAACGTTCTAGAACCTTCTTTATATAAGTCTCTTATTAAAGAGAAAGAAGTTTCTTCGAACGATTCCTTGAAATCTTAACTCCAAGGATATATGCGGCTTCTCCCATGTCTTTCATCTCAAAAACTGATGAAAGCCAAGCCTTGATATCCATCACAAAGCCCTTGTCATTTTCGGCTATTAAAATGTCATCTACGTATAGAGACATAATAATATACTTGCTTTTAATCCTCTTGATATATACACAGTTATCTTCATCAAGCATGGTAAAACCATTTGATAAGACAACTTCTTGAAATCGTATATACCATTGCCTCGACGATTGTTTAAGACCATATATGGACTTACGAAGTTTACAAACCTTATGTTCGTTTCCTTCTTTTACGAACCATGTTGGTTGTTCCATATAGATCTCCTCGTCTAATTCTCCATTGAGAAAGGCAGTCTTTACATCCATCTGATGTAATTCGAGGTCTAAGCAAGCTACCATAGCTAGAATCAGGCAAATCAAGGTAAAACGAACAACAGGTGAGAATGTCTCTTCGTAGTCTATCCCTTCTTGTTGCGTAAAACCTTTTGCGACAAGGCGAGCTTTATATCTGTCTATAGAGCCATCAGCCTTATGCTTGATCTTGAAAACCCATTTGTTCCCAATAGCTCTACGTCTTCTGGGTAAGTCAACTAAGTCCCAGACTTGGTTAACTTTCATGGATTCCAACTCCTCCTTCATCGCTTCCATCCATTTGTCTTTTGCAGGGCATGATACGGCCTGTTTGAAAGTAGCAGGCTTGTCATCATCTTGTAGTAAAGTCATAAAGGTTTGCGAAAATTCATCCTCAAATCTTAGTGGAGCCAACCTTGTACGACTACTACGTCGTATTTGAGATTCTTCCAGTCCTTGTTGACTCGAATTTAGAGCAATTCTAATATCACTCCCACTTGGAATGTCGTTAGAAATGCTCCCACTTGGATCATTATTCCCGTATGGAATAGGATTAGCATCATTCGTATCATCCATTGGTGAAGATTGAAACGTATTTTCGTCTTCACCAAGAATTCTCCCACTCGAATGAGGTAATCCTTCTTGATCATAAATCTCAAATAGAGATAAGTCCTGGCTTATCTCACCCTGTCTTGGAAACTCGTTTTCCAAGAAAGTGACATCCCTCGACTCAAATTCAATTAGTCCTCCATTGTCTTCCTGACTAATGAAAACATAACCTTTGGAGTTTTCTGCGTATCGTATAAAGATACATTTCCTCCCCCTTGGCCCTAGTTTGCCATACTTATGGGAGGAAATATGTGCGTAGGATGCACACCCCAAAGGTTTTAAAATGCTTAAGTCAGGAGACCTTTGGTTCCACAACTCATAAGGAGTGAAGCTAACTGATTTCGAGGGTACGCGGTTCAAGATGAAAGCAGCCGTTAATAATGCATCACCCCAAAAGGTGATTGGCAAGTTAGCTTGTGCCATCATTGAACGGACCATTTCCATCAAAGTCCTCTTCCTCCTTTCAGCAACACCATTTTGTTGAGGAGTATAAGGCATAGTCACCTGATGAACTATGCCCTTTTCATCACAAAGTTCCTTAAAACTTGCGGATTGATATTCACCGCCTCTATCGGTTCGCAAGACCTTAATCTTACGATCTAATTGATTTTCCACCAAACTCATATAGTTTTTAAAGCCGTTTAATGCGTCACTTTTATGGGATATCAAATAGATATGACCGAATCGGGTGAAGTCATCAATAAAAGTGATGAAATAGGACTTCCCGCGTATTTTCTTGACATTCATCGGACCACATATGTCCGAATGGATAAGCTGTAATGGAACCTCGGCCCTTGTGCCGGTTCCAAACGGCTTGCGACAAGATTTCCCTACAAGGCAATTTTCGCAGGTCGAAATATCGACCTTTGAAACATTGGATAGAAGGCCACGTTTGGCAAGTCTATCCATACGCGTTGGTCCAATGTGACCAAGCCTTGCGTGCCAACAAATTATATCTGACTCAAAAGTCGAAGAATTTGCAACAAGGAAATTTTCATTACAAAATGAGGAATCATACATTGTATTTAATACAATAAATCCTTTAAATACATACCCAGAACCAATTAGAGTATTATTACAAGACAAGTCCACTTTACAATTTTGAAAAAACCAGCTATAACCAAGACCCATTAACACGACCACAGATATAATATTCCTTCGAATATCCGGAGCGAAGAGGACATCATGTAGTAAGATAGTGCGGCCGTTGTCCAAGACGAGCTTGCAAGTCCCAACACCTTTCACTTCAACAAGTGTGTTGTTTCCTACATATATCCACTTTGTTCCTTGGGGTATCCGGTGATACTCCACGAAGGACCGTCTGTCCCTTGCTATGTGGTCGGTGGCACCTGAATCAATTATCCAAAATGGATTAGATTCTACAAGAAATATTGAACTAGAAACACATATGTAACTAGTATTACAAGTTACCTTGTCACCTCCATTTGTACAAGAACGGGCATAGTGACCTAATTTGTTGTAATTGAAGCACTTAATCCTCTTCAAGTCTTTCTTCTTGTGCCATTTCTTGTTCTCACCCTTATGTTTGGGTTTCTTGGTAGACTCAGGTTGCTTATTACGTTCAGTAGTAAACTTCGAACGACTTTTCCGTTTCTTTCCCCCGTGTGAGGAACTAGCAACCATGTGCACTTCTGCACTTGGCTTGGCAGCCGCAAGCCGCTCTTCCTCTAACTCGAGGTGCTTAGAAACATCACCGAAGTTTTTGATGCTCTCATTATAAGTGAGATGCATCTTCATTTGGTCCCACCCATTTGGTAGGGAACGTATGACTGCTTGGATTTGTTGCACATCAGTGAGCACATGACCTGCATCCTTTAACTCTGAGAATAGATTCGCCATATGTCGCAGATGTTTCCCCATGGTATGATTTGGACGTTTCTTGTATGAATCAAATCTTATAGTTAAGGAACGAAGTTTGGACACCGAGGTGCCACCAAACTTCTCCTCAAGCTTGGACTATATGTCCATGGCTAGGTCATTCTCTCGGAAGATGCGCATTATGTCATCGGCCATACTGGACAATAACGTAATGCGAGCTATCTTGTTGTTCCGAGACCAAGCATCAAAAGCTTCCTTGTCTTGTCTGTGTTGGGCTGTGTGCCCAACTCGGGTTCAATCATTTTGTTCTTGAGAGTTTCGAGCACATCTTGCTCCTCTAGAACATATTGTATCTTGATGGACCATAGTTTGTAATTATCGCCGTTGAGTTTTTCACCTCTGTTCAACTCAGCGACGATGTTCTTAGCGACGGAAGACATTTTAGCTTTAAAATGCTGCAAAAGACATGAAAAGAAGGTTCGATCAAAACATTGCATTAATTTCATATACATAGTCATCATATTGTTACATTTTCATGATTCATTAGTCTCGGCCAGCGGACCGACCAGGAAAATGGCTAGTCCATGGTTCACTACCCCCAGACTGAGCTGAGGTGTCCCACAAACTAGTCCAAAAGACCACTGGTCGAATCATGATACATTGAGATACTGAATCAATCGAATGTGAAATTTCAGACTAGTTTAATATCACAACTGCTTGGAAAAAACCCCACTTGGAATGATATTATTATATTTGATAAGTTACTTTCAAAAAATATTGAAGATGTTGCTCTAGAATCGGAAAGGTCTCTACGATTCCAATCACCATCTAGAACAACTTTCAATATTTCCCCCTCACTTATCAAACGATAGTACTCTTATAGTACTTGCAGCGAAAAAGCGTTTTTGAAAAATGTATTTTGAAAACGTATTTTTCAAACGTATTTTGCAAACGTATTTTGCTGTATTTTGAAAACGTATTTTTCAAACATATTTTGCAAACGTATTTTGCAGTATTTTGAAAACGTATTTTTCAAACGTATTTTGCAGGGCCTACACCCCCTTACGGGGTGACATAACCGAAATATTTCGACAATTCCCCGGCCATTGCCGGGGTCATGTCGTGGTCGTGCCAAGGCCGAATTCTTCTTCCTTCCGAAGAGATAGTTGCCATCGCAACTTGGCCAAGGCCAAACTCTCCTTGAGGGGAGTTTTCTGCAAGTCACCGCCGCCGGCTCCCGTATGGATCCAAGCGCTTCCCCCTACAGGAGAAGTTTACCGCAGACAACTGCTGCCGGATCCATAGAGCTTCTCGACATGGCCATGTTCCCTCGGCCAGGGCCTCTGCCCTGGCCGAGGCCCGCCAATGCCCGCCAAGGGTTCCTGACTGGTCGGCAGAGGCCAGGGCCGGCCAGGCCCTGCCCTGAGGCCAGGGCCGGCCAGGCCCTGCCCTGAGGCCAGGGCGTTGGCCCTGGCCTCTGTCAGGGCCGGCCAGGCCCTGGCCGAGGCCAGGACGCCGGCCCTGGCCCCTGCCAGGGCCGGCCCCTGGCCCCGACCGAGGCCGGCCAGGGCCTCCTGGCCCTGGCCGAGGCCGGCCAGAGCCGGCCTGGCCCTGGCCGTCCATGGCCTGGCCATGGTCCCTTAGCCATGGCTGGCTTTGGCCCTTATGGCCATGGCTGGCCTCCCCCTTGCATGGGGTTGGCTGCACACCCCCCACCGGAGGGGTGGCCATGGTAGTTATTGGCCGTAGCCAACCCCCTCCGCATGGGGAGGGGGGATGCATTGCCTCCATGGCCCATATGGCCATGGTGATCATGCACCAAAAAATGTCATCTTCTCCGTTGAGAATAACCACCATCGTCTTCTCCGATGAAGCACCCGTTCATCGAGAAAACGGTTTTGCTTCAATGGCCATGTGCCAAAAAATGAAGAGAACGCATTTTCAAGGCCGCAAACTTCACTCTCTACATGAAGAGAGTTCACATTCTCAATTGAATGGAGACTCAGCATCCATGAGGATCGCGAGTTTGGCGAGATGAACGGTAAGTTCTTCCCGTCACGGAGAGTTCCTGCCATTTCCGTAATGGCAGAAGACCCTAACGTGAAAAGAACAACTATTGTGTTCTCTCCGTCATGATGTGTTCCTACCATATCCATAATGGAAGGAGACTCATTCGTGAAAGAGACAACACCGCGTTCATCGGTGAGACCGGGATGACGGTTAGACCGGGGCGAACCCGTATGGCTCTGATACCAATGTAAGATCCTGTCAAAACAAGGACGTTAGGATCGAATAATAAAGGAGAGACTTACGCTTGCGTACGCGGCACCGTAATCTCTGAACTTCGCCCTCGGATTTGCCACAACGGTCAGTACTTCGTCACGGAGGATCGAAGCAGCGTTTCACCGCCTAAATCTCTATTTAGAAGAGGATTTTAATGGAAGGGAGAAGAAGAACACAAGTTGCCTTATGCACACTTATGGCATGGTTAGATTAGTATAAATGCCTTACCCTTGGGTCCTATTTATAAGCTTTAGGGGTAGTTATTGTAGAAAATAACTAAATATAAGCTTATTAGCCTATATTAGCACATTTACTTATCCTCTTTTTCATTCACTTATCAAGTGCCTTTATGCACTTATAAAGTGACTTTTTCCACTTATCGAGTGGTCCTTTTCACATAAGAAAAGGTTCCCTTCGTGCATGCTTTCGTGCATGCGACATCTGAGGTCCATATTCCCTCATACATCCCATTATGGGTGTATTCATGTCGTCCATATCCAACACTTATAGTCCTGAAGTCTGAGGTTTTCCCACTCATAACTGGCACGGGGTAATATAACATCAATTTGATGTTTATATCGTGCTTCCAGCACTGTCCACAGGTCCTTTAGGTCCTCAACCGTTAAGTATTCGGCCTTTAAGGTCCGATCTATATGTTTCCTAATGTAGATTATGGCTTTCGCCTTATCTACATCGGATACAGTGGTTGGAGAGCTGCTAGTAGATGTAGCAGAAGCTTCGGTCGCTGCTGGGGCCGAGGAAGGAGCCAAAATGGACCCCAAGGAGGGCCATCGAACGCAAGTGGAACTTCAGGTCCACTCGCCAACTCAGGTAATTCTTCACTGCAGAGTCAAGGACTTCGAAATCGACGCTTGCCAATTTAGCCATTTATCTATGCAATTAAAGATAAGCATGAATTAAAATAAATTCAAAATTCATGCATAAATAAATAAACAAGTAAAACTGCGGGGATCGGCCAGATACCCAAAAAAAGTACACATTCCAAAGTTCGTTTACAGTACATAAAAGAAAAGAAAAATACAACTTCGGAAACCCAAGGTGGGTCCCTATATCTGCATTTTGAACCTTCGTCTTCATATGCTGTTGCACCGAGATTTGGCTTTTTGTACAAATTTCCTCACTTATAAATTCTCTCAAAAGAAAATAAAAGTGCAAGGAATGTAAATAGTTATACAATGGTCGATCCTGAAAGACACATTTTTACTTATTTAAACATCCACGCAGTTCTAAATATGCTGCAGGCATAAAAATAAACAACCACGCATATATCTCAAGCATAACATATGGTAAAGGAAACTATAAAATATAATTATCTCGTAGACCACGTGGAAACGTCATACACCGTTAGGTTAGTTGACTAACGGCAGAGCGGTCTCAGGATCTTTAAGATAGTTATATTTTGAAAAATAGAATCCTAGTAAACCATAGATAATAATTTGCAAGAGCGATGTTTAAATAAATTTTTCAACATGGACTATATAAATTAATTGTGATTTTACAAAGTTTTCTCCGAGTTTAAATATGCCAATTTTATATCCTGTTAAAAAATACAAATATTTCTCATATTTAAAATTCCGAATTTATAAATTATTTTGTGGCTTCGGGCCAAAAAATAGTTTTAATTATATGGGCTTGTTGCCCATTCCGTAGTTACGCATAATCATTTGCCTCTAAATTTTGGCTTCGGGCCAAATTAGAGTTTTAGCTTTTAAAAATAAATATGTAATTTTATGGGCTTGAAGCCCAACTCGCTGAAATTATAATCCAATGGCCCATAGGGTTTATTTTGTGAAAAACCCTAATCTCTAACCATCTGATTAGAGATCAGCCGTCATGCCCCTTCACCTTCTCCTCAATGGTGGAGGGAGGGAAGGTAGAGAATTGCCTGAGCAAGATGCATCCTCCCCCCCCCCCTCCTAAAATTGAAGGGAAAAGAGCCCCCCTTCCTCATTGGTGGGGGGAGTGATCGGCCGTGGAGGCGCCCCCCTGCAGGGGGGATCGGATGTAAGGCACCCCCTGGAGGGGGGGTTCGGCCGAGAGGCGCCCCCCCCCCTGCAGGGGGGTGCGGCCGCGGGAGGCGCCCGTTAGACCCCATCCCAAGGGGGGTCGTTCCGGTTCTTCTTCATGGCAATATGAAGAAATTACTTTGTAAAAAAATTTATTTGTATTAATTTAATTTTTACTTGTATGCAAACATGGTAAAAAAATTTTATGTATAGTCCGTTGTAATCTACGGGAATAAGAAGTATACCTCTAGATCGATGATCTAGGGACGACCGTAGAAAAGATCCGTAGAAATAAAGATCCGAGCTCCCGAACGCTTCGGGAATGCCGCAACGCTCCAACGAATCGCTGCAGCAACCAAAGATTCCTTACGCGTAGGGGATCAATTTGGTGGGGATTTTAGGCTTGGATTCTTGCTCAAGGAATAACACGTGCTGATAATGTGTTGGAAAGTGATAGGACTCAAGAGAGAGAGAGCCAAACTTTCTTAGCAAAAGAATGAGTAACCATGGTACTAGGCCATGGTTCTCTATATATTCATGTAGAGATGGGAGATGGAGGGCCTCAAGGAGACCAAGGGTCCCCATTACTCATAGTAATGAGGACCAATGAAGTGGGTAATGAAGGAGGGGAGGCCAAAGGCCTCCCTCATTCATAACACATCACACTTATAATAATAATTATGTACTTTTTGGATCGGGTTGCAAACTATACTAGATTATGTAAATAGTATCTCAAACTATAATATTCACCTTGCAATGTAGTCTGCAATGAAGAAGAAAGACTGTGCAATGAATAAGAAAGCATGAGTAATCCCTTACTTATGGGCTTTAATGCAGAGTTCAAGAGTAAAGGAACACTACCTAGCTTGCAACTCCAAGGGTGTGTTTGGTTTGAAGAAAAATGAAAGAAAGAAAAATTAACTGGAAAGGAAATTTAAAAAGAAAAGGAAATGTGATTCTTCCTCATGTTTGGTTACCAATGAAAATTGGGAAGAAAGTTAAGCATATTGCTTATCAAAAATGAATAAAAAATAATTTAACTTGTTCGATGCGAATTTAAATCATTTTATCATCATAACAAATTAAAATTTTATTTTTAAATTAAAAACTTGTTAGTTATTTTGAAAAATTCATTAAGTTAGAAAATAATTAGCGAACTGTAATGAATAATTCTAACTCAATAAATATTATGATTTGTAGATAATATGTTATTAAATAGTACGCAAATATTTACAAATTATGTTAAAAAGTTTGAATAATTTGCAAGCTATTTGAAAAATTCATGCATAATGTGTGGATTTTTCAGGCAACTGCAAATTTTTAAAAAATTCGTGAATTATTCGCACAATTCATGTATGTATGAAAATACAATAAAGAGTCGGAATTTATTTGAAAAATTAGTAAAGTATTCGCGAGCTATTTGAAAAATTCATGAATTGTTCATGAATATTTAAAAGATCGTAAATTATTCGTGAATTTTTAAAAATCCATGAATTATTCGCTGCTTTTTCGAACAATATAGGAATGAATATATATTGAAGGTGTTGTTTAGAAAAATTAGTCAATTATTCGCGATTATTTGAAAAATTCGTGAATTATTTGCCAATTTTTCGAATAATTCGTGAATCGAATGTTAATAATGTTCTTGATTTTTTGAAATATTCATAACATGATTTTTTGATACAAAATTATGAATAATTCATGAGTTCTTTAAAAAATAACAGCTTGTTATGAATGGGCTTTTGTAGGCTCATGTGGAACCCACTTGTGTTTAGGGTATCCATCCATTATGTAACCTTTTTACTATAAATATAGTGCTACGGTATCAGTAGCCGACACCTTCATAACACGTTATCAGCACGCTCGTCAACTAATCCGAACCTCTGCCGATGGATGAATCGCTAGGACGAGGATTGGGCTTCCTTCTCCCAACTTCGCTAGATCTGGCGGGTAGGTTCTAAAGGTAATCATCTTTGTTCCCTAGATATGATATTTCATGCTCATGAAGATGATGAATCTGAGTTATTTTCTATTAGATCTGCTAGAAATTTCTTTTTCTGCTTAGATCTTTAAAAAAAATCCTACTTTTAGAACACAGATTTCTATTAAAAACAGTTTTTAAATCATTTTTGGACCAAAATTCAATGTTTAAGCGTTAAAAATCAAATTTTACAATAAAGAACGTTGATTCAAAGATTAAAAATTGTATTTTTACAATAAAAATCCGTTTTTCCCCTCTGAAATCTATGGATCTAGAGGGATTGTCACCCCCTCCCCCACGCGCACGTCCTCGTGCAGCCTGTTGCCGCCCTAGCACCCCCCCCCCACGCGCGCCCCCTTACGCGTGCCTCGCCATGCGCGTCACCCACCTACGGCCTGCAGTTGCCTCCCCACCTGCGGCCTGCAGCTGCCTCCCTGCCTGCGGGCTGCCGCTTGCGACCTGCAGCCACTCCCCGCAGGCGCCTACACTGGGCGCCTACGGCCTGTCGTCGTAAAACCCTAATAAGGGGTTTTCCGAAAAAAAATTTATTGAAGGACTATTACGGAAATTAGTCAGGGGTTTACAGTAAATTCTTGATCCATTTTTAAAATTAATTTTGGTCCATTCTATGTGTAATTCATTATCTCGGCCTTTTTCATATTGGAATAGATTATTTTTTCTATGTTTAATAATTATGAGGATTCTGAGACTGCTCTGTCGTTAGTCAACTAACCTAACGGGTAATGACGTTTCCACGTGGTCCAATTAATTATTAAACGTATTTAATTTATTCCATTAAAATGTCCGTGATGTTTCATATTTTCATTGCATGTAGCTTGAACTTATTTGCGATTAAACATACTGCATGCCTGTGATGAATAAATGAATGCTTGCTGCATTGTTGATGTTTCTGCGACGAATGTCTGATAATTTGTTGTGGTTTTGGATTGGCTATTTGTCACCATTTATTTTCCTCTCATTTTTATTTCTTAAGAGAAATTGCAGTGAATATTAAAATTATAAAAATTCCAAGACTGGTGCATGTCCCATGGAGATGAAGATCTACTTCCAGAAGAATAGGGGATTATGTAGGTTACCAAGTTGTATTTTCTTTTTAATGTGACTGTGTATGGACTTTATTTTGTACTTTGAAAATGGTGACTAGCCGATCCACACAACAAATATCTGTGTCTGAATTGCATGATTATTTATTTCTTTTCAAATATTTAATTATTGCTTGTTTAACGTGCTTAGATAAATGGCAAAGATAGCAAGCGTCGTCTTCGATGTATTGGAAGCTACAGGCAAGAATTACTTGAGCTGGCAGTTGGATATTAAATTCTCTCTGCGCTCACAAGGCTTGAGTCAAGTCATTACTGAAGGAGATAAAGTGTCTGATATAGATAAGGCGAAAGTCATTATCTATATCAGACGCCATATCGATCGGACCCTGAAGGCCGAATATCTCACAGTGAAAGACTCATATGAGTTATGGTCTACACTCGAGGATCGATACAAACATCAAAAAGATGTTTTCCTTCCTCGAGCGCGCTACGAATGGGAGAACCTCTGTCTAAAGGACTTCAAGTCAATTACCGAGTACAACTCAGCATTATTCAGCATCACCTCACGCTTGAAGTTGTGTGGTGAAAGAGTGACGAAGGAACGCATGTTGGAAAAGACTTATACATCTTTCCTTGAGAAGGATGTTATCCTCATGCAACAGTATCGTGAACGGGAATTCACGAAATACTCAAAACATCTCTCATGCCTTGTTATTGCAGAATAGAACAGAGACCTTTTGCTGGCCACCCATAACTTGCGCACTGATTGCGCTGTACCTGTGCCTGAAGCGCACAATATCTCTTCCCAGAAGAAGAAGAAGAACAAAGTCAAAAGCAGACCCCAGAAGGGAAAAGCAAGGAAGAAGCAGGCTAGAGGTCCTCCTCCAAAGACCAATAATGAGGGGGGAAATGAAAAATGTGTGGAAGAGGAAGGATCCCAGCAAGACATCGGCCCCCCAGGAAAGACTGAGAAGACAAATGCCACATATGTGGCATTACTGGACACTGATCCAAAAATTGTCGTACTCCACACCACCTCCAGGATTAGTACAAAGCTAGCCAGAAGTCTACTGCTGAAACAAACCCGGTAGAAAATGAAGACTTGGCTACAACTCGGTTCGTCGCCGAGGATTCACTACTACATATCAGGCTTTTAGCCATAGACAAATCTGTGGCTGAAAGCCGTTTATCCGTGGCTGAAATGTTACGACCTCGAGAAAAAAAAATTTACTGGTCGAAAATCCGTGGCCGATACCATAGTGGCTGATACCCCCTTTGCCCATGGACTATTCCGTGGCTGATAATCTGCCACGGATTAATGCCCACGGATGTACGTGGCTGATAATCCGAATAAAATACTATATAAAAGTATCGGCCACGGACAAATCCGTGACTGATACGTATATATGGCCACGGAAAGGTCCGTGGTCGATATATAACGGCCACTGATATTGGGCACGCAGCTGACGTAATCTGTGCACACAAACCGTGGATGAATGCTATCGGCCACGGACTTTGTCGTGTCCATAAATTTGTATCCGTCACGGATTTTTCCGTGGCCATTACGTAATGTCCACAAATTATATGCACGAAATCCTTATTTTTGTGCACATAATCCGTGGCCGATACCTGTCGGCCACGGAAAATTCGGTGGTTGTATCTTGCTATCGGCCACGGATTTGTCCGTGGCTAAAAGTGTAAAATTTTTTTTTAAAAAAATTGTTGTAGTTTCTACTTATAATATACAATTTTTTATAACAATTTAATATGTACTTGTATACAATAAAATAAAGCAATCAACTGATAAAAAGGAAATGCATAAATTAATGGAAAAAATCAATCAAATAAAGTATATTATACATAGCCAAAGACCGCAGTTTAAAAAATAAACATATAGCCAATGTCCACATCCCCATGCCCGCACCATCGCCATCGAACGCCTCGCCGTCGCCATCATCGAACGCCACCATCGCCATCGTCGCCATCGCCATTACCAACGCAACCGTCACTATCGCCACCAATCTCGCTCCCCTCGCCAAGACTGTTGCCACCCTCAGGTCCTGAAGGACCTCCATTGCAATTACAACCCTTGCCATGTTGACCCTACCAAATAATAATAAGTTAGACTGTAAAACAAATAAAATAATAAACGAGTATAAAAAGAAATACTTATAAAAATTGAGTTTAACCAGAAACACTTCAAAATTTGAATTTTCCCAGAAACGAAGCATGCAATTAAGTGCACGAGTGACCCGGCAGAAAGCGAAAGTCGTGCGCTTTGTGCAGGGTCTGCCCATAAACTGGGGAGAATTTTGCCCAGTTCTGGGCAGATCACGCCCTCCCTCCCTCCCTCCCTCCCTTCCTCTCACGCTCTCTCAAACCATAACCCTAGGATTCAAAACGATCGGAGGAGGAGACGGAACCCTAACCCTAGGGTTCAAAACAATCGGAGGAGGAGACGGAACTCTAACCCTACTTTCCTAAAGTTTACAACTTGGAATTGTATTATGGAACTTGGAATCTTAATGCACTACATTTTATAATATAGTATCATCTATTGCCTATGAAGTATATGTAATATGATAACGTATTTAATTAAAAATTACTTGACATGCTTCATTGCTATGCAAGTAATGAATTTTTTTCTTTTTAAAAAGCATGTCGTATGTTTATTGAAATATTTTAATGAACCAAATTTACTATATTAATAAGATCAATAAGACGATGCATATAAAGAGCAATTTTTTTAATTTATGTTGTTTAAAAATATTTTTAATGCATATTTATTCGTTGTTACAAAATTGTTCTAGGAAATAAGTAATAATTTATTCTTGTCACTAGGAATGAATTGCAACATTTCTTACTTTTCTACAATTTTCGCATTCACACGTACACGCTTGACATGAATCAAGGGGAAACTCCACTCTGCGACTCATTCTAACCTTAACACTAAACCTAAACCTAGCCCTAAAGCGTAGCCCATCATGATATTTATCAATATATGTTTTGACTTTGATCCATGTGCACTATGTCCATGGGTACTTTCTAGTGATCGATATATATACGCATACCCAAAAACAAAGTGTTATAGGTGATATGCTATATGGTTATAGGTTTTATATATATATATATATATATATATATATATATATATATATATATATATATATATATATATATATATATATATATATATATATATATATATATATATATATTGAAAGGTAAATGATTTCATAAATATAGTCAAAAGATACAACCAGCTAGGCAGAATTTGGGGTACATAGGGACTAGGGGAAAAGAGTGAGGACACCCAAAAACCTAGAACCCTAGCACCCCAAAGCTAGCTAAAACCAACTAAACCCCACACATAAAACAAGCCCAACCATCCACCAGAGCATTAGTGACAAGACTGGAAAAAAAACAATCCCAAGAAAACACACTCCAAGAACGGAAATCCAGGAATTTCAGATCATGTACTCGCGCGAGACTCGCCCCACCCTGATCCGAGAACTCTGACGAGAAGGAAGTGACACCTGGAATGACTTCTTCTTCACAGAAGTTGCAACCAGCAGCTCCCAATCCGGATTGTCGGTGACAAGCGGAAAAGGTGGCAGATCGTCATCCTTCTTGTAATAGTCGTCGAGAAGCGATGGACGGGGATGAGTGATCCCATCTGACTATGGCGGAGCTGGGTGATCCTCAGAGTGAGGAGCCGATGTTGATGCCGGAATCGCCATAGCAGCACGCAAATAGTCACCAGTAGTAGGGGCCAACCCCCCAACATCATCCCCAATAAGGGGAGCCGAAGAACAAGCTTCCCTAGACGAAGAAGGTCGAGAGAGCTTAGGCCAATGCACTACACCCAAATATTCTACCTCATCCTCATCAGCATCAGATAGCAATTCCATCCCACAGTCAACTCCCTTACCTTTGTCTCTAGTTTCCTCAGGGGCAATAGGATTAGGATCAACAACAAAAGCGTCTCCAACTCCAGGATTTATCTCACCAGTACCATCTACTATAATCAGGTCAACCATAGACCTCTCAGGGACAAGTCCACCAGCCACGTGCTCCTCTAACACTCTCCCACCCTCTGTAGCATCCATCACATCTTTCCCGAGATCCAAAGAGGGGCCAGGCCCCCCTAATGACACCAGTGGGCACTGACTGGCATTATGACCAAATGACAGACACTTGGTGCACCTAGGAGGTTTGCCTTCATACTCAACCACAAGAGTAAGTGATGATCCATCTTCAAACATCAGATTGACATTTCTAGGGAGCGGCAAGGAGGCGTCAACATCAATGAAGCATAGGGAAAAATCAATCCGGTCAAGATTGGCCGTCACACGATCCATGCAAATAGGGTCACCAACCAAACTGGATATAATGTTCAGAATCTCAGGCGACCAAAGGTTGAGAGGAAGATTGGGAAATCTCACCCAAACTGGGACACGACGGATGAGATCTCGCTCAAGCTTGAGCTCAGGGGACCAACGTCGTAGAACTATCAGACATCGAAGAGCAATGGTCCCCCCTGTAGCACGTTTTCACAATCTTTGGTCCGCTCAAATTTGAAGTAGAAGAACCCGTTTTCACGGGAGAACACCTGTAACCCGCCTTCATCTTCCATAAGCGACTAACACAAGCTTGAACTTGGTTGTAGAACGGGTGATCGCCAACAATGTGTCCGACTAGTGTTTTTTCCCAACGTCTCGAAGTGGCCTTGATATAATGATCTAGTATTAGCCCCGTCGGTGCACCATCACCTCCCAACATAGGTGCTACGAATGAAAGTTTGCGACTTGGATCGCTAGGTCTAAATCTTGAGCATATATCTTTCCAAGAACATGCTGGAGTTACCTTAATAAAGTGGAGAGGAATATTTGGCCTTGCTGCGTGTTTGTCGATGAGTTTATTCAGATCTGATCGGGCCAAATGAGCTCGACGTTTACCACCTTTGTCAACAAGCTCACCCAATTTCTCGCCCCCAGAGGTGATAGGTCTAGCCTGGGACATCTCAGCCCACCTCTGAACAACTTTCCAAGCGCCCTCAGCTCCGTTTATGACTGTCGATGACATCTTCTTAAAGCAGAAGTCGTTGCAACGATGATAAGGATTGGATGCATTGATACAAATATCCATTCTCAGACCACATACACAATCAACAAACACCAGCAAGGATCAGGTCAGAAATGGATCCAGACTGCGACAACCACGTGAGATAGGCGTTGATCTAGATCCAGCACCCGAGAACTGAATCACCACCCTCAAGATCTCACCTACAAGCGCCCGCGATCCAGAACATCACCTGCAGATGTCGGTGAGGCGCGGATCTGGAAGCACCCGCGATCTGGATCACCAAGCGTGCATGCTATAGGACGGCGAGTTTCACCCAAGGGAACTGTGTATATATATATATATATATATATATATATATATATATATATATATATATATATATAATACATTTGACAACGTTTTTTGAATTCTAGGGCTGACTAGGACAAGATAAAGAGTGGCTGAGATTTGATCTTTGTAAATCAATGGTTGAGATTGGATTTTATGAAAATTTTAGTGGAAAAACTTAAATTTTGGTTGGAAAAGTGTCTTGGGAACCAAAACTTTGAAATTAGAAGTGTCTTGGGAAAGATTGTGGAGATTAAATTTGGGGGAAAGTGCCTTGAGAACATAAACTTTGGAATTTGAAGTGCATTGGAAAAGATTGTGGAGATTAAATTTGGGGAAAAAGTGCATTGGGAGCCTAAACTTTGAAATTAAAAGTGCATTGAGAAATATTGTGGATAAGCATGATCCATTAAATTAAAAAATAAAAAATGTAACGTAAAACAATTTAGCGGAACAACAAATTAGCGTAAAAACCCCTGGGGTTTGTTGTTCCGCGTCGAAGGCGCCAGGCGCCCGCTAAATTTTTTAATGCTAATTTGGTGTTCCGCGCCAAAGGCGCGGGTCGCCAAATTTGTTGTTCGACGTCGAATTTGTTGTTCCGCGCCAAAGGCGCCTGACCCGAATTTGTTGTTCCGCGCCAAAGGTGCCCGTGCCGCTAAATATTTTTACGCTAATTTATTGTTCTGTAAAATTTTGGCTGTGGAAATAATTTTTCGGGGAGCAAAGATTTCGCGGGGGAAATCTTAAATGAACCGTGCCCACGGGCACGGGTTATGACTAGTGTGTGTGTGTGTCTATATATATATATATATATATATATATATATATATATATATATATATATATATATATATATATATATATATATATATATGGAAAGGTAAGTGTAATCTTTATTGATGTATAAATAGAACAATACACAAGTGGGGTTGGGAAGAGATACAGGTTTTAATAGAGGGAGGATATGGCACAAGCGACGTCATTCCCCACTATCATCTCTCGTAATCTGACCAAACCCCCAAGTAAACAAGGAAAATTCATACATAATCGAAAAGGTTATCAGCCCATATCCATGAAATCCAAATTTGATAATGCTGCAGCGGCATCTTCATCATCAAGATCCTGGTCTTTTAGCGCAATCCTGATGTCCGAAGCAATATCCTCAAAAACCTGGGTCTTACAGCGCTTGGTATTCTCAAAGACTCTCCTATTCCTTTCCCTCCAAGAGTGCCAGACAACAGCAGAGAGTGTGGTTTTAGCTAGGAGACTTATGTCACGCCCCGCTTCCCAAAAATGTGGAGGCGAGACGTGAGAAGGTCCGCTCAGACGTGAAGCTGTGAAGCTGCAGTCTGATAAGCGTACAAAATTCAATTGGCAGGTCCTTGCAACGCAATACGAAACAACGATAATAATAATGAAATGAGACAATAAGCAATTTATTGAATCTCAGAATATCCATAAAATAAATTACAATATCACAGAAAAGCCACCAGGCTCAAAATGAAAACCTAAGGCTCATACATGGCCAACAAAGTACAACATACAAGCAAAGGTGCCACGCACCGACAACTAACAGTAAGCCTAAACAAAGGAAGAGAACACAAGCGGTCTCTAAGACTAGTCACCAATGACCACAAACTCCTCCACGGCAACCATTGGCTCAGTGCCAGCAAACACCACGTCCTCAGCAACGGCCTCTAGCTCAGGATCTAACATGTGTCACCCAAAAGAGTAAAGGTGCACATGTCAGCAAGTCTAAAAGACTTGGGCAAGGAAACTGAAAGGAATGTAAACTAACAACCTAGCAGTTATAGTTTGATGCATAGCATGACAAGTTTAGTATGTGAGTAACAAATAAGGTAAGATGCAAGTGACAAGTAACAAGTAGCAAGTATGGCATGGATGACAAGTTTTACAAGTATAAACACGGACAAGTACAAGTCAAGTAAATCACGTCAAGTAAACACGTCGTGCACAAGTAAGACATGGTGTAACAATAAGTGCAAGAGAACAATTATCATGACATGTCAAGAGTAGCCAAGCTACTAACAATCTCAATCTTTTCACTAGTCATGTTTTCAAGTTATTTGTAGATGTTTACGTCTTACAGCTGAACTGTTGTACATTCACACTGATTGGCCGCTTAACACTACCCCAGAACCCAGAGTTTACGCCTTACAACTGAAGTTGCTGATCGGGCAGACTCCTAGTTGATTGGCCGCTTAACCCTTACCCCTCCCACACGTAAACAAGCCAGGGTCCCTGCACACGATGCTCAGTAAATGAGCCAGGGTTGCCCCGCACAAGAGCTTGTTTTTAGGTTCACAATTTGGCGTAGGGTTGTGCCCGCTAAAAGCAGGTGCCTAGCCCGAAACAAGTAGATCGGGCATTGGCTATCGACCAACACACGTGGCCCGCTTCTGGAACACGAGCCAGGAAACACAAGCATTGTAGCGTGTGCTACGAATGCGACATTCAACATGGATAGCATGGCATGTAGTAAGGTGTACAGATAAGGAATTAAACACGGCAGGTTAATATGCATGAACAACAAGTTAAAAGGGGTTGGACCTAGCTTCGTTGTCAAGCTAGATCAATTGAGGTGACGGATCTAGTTTCGTTGTCAAACTAGATCAAATAGGCGTCTAGGCAGCTATCATTTCACTGTCTAGTCTCTTTTACGCTACGGTACAAAAGTGGCGTAAAACAAGGCCTAAAACCCTAGGAGGCAAGTTTCACTTGCCTGGCACCAAGGATGACGATCAACGAGGCACGTAGCACAAAAAGCTAATCTACTGGAATGGAATCGCTGCCATGGCAAAACAACATTAGAACAACATCCAACCTAGTTTCTATTAGGGTTTCAATAAAATCACAATGAGGGTTATGAGAATATTAAAGGATCGAACACTACCGTATAGAAGTAGAAGATCGATGCCGAGCAAGCATGGCGACGGAAGAACGATCCGAAGAACTACAGCTCAGATCTGGAAATGGGAGAAAATCTGGAGAAATGGGATTTTTGGGGGTTTTAGGGGTTGGCCGGCGGCCTAGAGGAGATGGATAGCGCAAATGGAGAGGGAGAGGGGCTCTTGAGGAAGGAGGAAGGGCTAGAGGGAGGTTGGGGAAGATCAGAGATCAAGAGGGGAAAGGAAATGGCCAAGGGAAGTGAAAGAAATAAAAGAAACGATCGGACGTATTTATAGGAAAACTGCGGCTGCTAGGGAAAACCTAGGGTTTCTGGGTGATTTAGTCGGTCAACGAAGGGTGGCTGACCGACTAGTTTGGGAACTAGTCGGTCGGTCGTTCAACTGTGATCGACTAACATCATACATCGAAAGAAGGAAGAAATCTGGGAAGTGAATTAGTCGGTCTGTGAAGGCCCGTCGACCGACTAGTTTGAGACCTAGTCGGTCGGTGAGTGTTCATGGACCGACTAACGATAAACAGTAACTTAGGTAAAATTAATCAAAGGAACTAGTCGGTCTGAGAGCAAGTTCTGACCGACTAGTTTCACATCTAGTATGTCGGTGATTGTTCTTAGACCGACTAAGAGTAAACAGTAACTTCTGAATTATTGATTCAATGAACTAGTCGGTTTGAGAAGAGTTCCTGACCGACTAGATCTCAATCTAGTCGGTTGGTACCCCTTCTTAAACCAACTAAGGTGCACGAAAAGTGCCGAAATGAAGCGCGAAACTTCGGGAAGATCTGTATAGCTTCTAAGATCACTCTAACTCTAAAATATGAGCGATTTGAAGTTCGTCATGAGTGACTTACTCCAAGATCAACGATTCAAAGGAAGAAGCTAGAAAATCACAACGAAACGAACGAAAACGAAAGCTACGGAGACGGAAACCACACATAAGGAGAAAATCCACCAAAACATAAATATAATATATATATATAATCCAAATACATGAAAAAAACTAGTCGTTACATCCTACCCACCTTAGAATAAAGTCCGTCCTCGGACTTTCTAACATATCTAGTCGCTCTGGTAACTACCCTTAATCAATATCACATTAACATTTCAACTCCATATATTCATTACAAGTGCTTATATATGCACTAGGTAGTCAAACATTAACACTACCAACATGTATAAATATATATATTCACGCACATCATACACTTATTCCTATCATTGTCAGTCAAAAGCATACACGTATTTCCATCATATACATCATATACACATACATCCCTTATATAGCTATTACTTACCTAGCACCAAACATTAGTCCATATACTCACAACCAATTAAATAGTTCACACTAGTAAATACCATCGAAATACTCTACGTTTAGGTATCTACCTAAGAACAAGGCAATAAGAATACACTACTCCATATATCTCCTAGTATACATCCAAAACCAAACACGTCAACACACGTAATCACACTACACCATTCTAAACTCAAGTTATTATATCTAATATACTTCACCATCATTATAATTTCACAATTTATAGTCATTCAAACGCACACAGATACTTCACCATATATTTACTACAAATATAGTCCTATAACTATATCCACGACACACCACACATGCCATGGTCATCAATACTTATAACTAAGCACATACTTATCCGTGCATGGTGCACACCCACACACGCTAACATTTCATTCATATTTACCAATCATACAATTATAAACTCAGTACATCGACACACTTAGTTTTAGCTATCACATATATATATTCACGCAGGCAAGCCCCCTAATAAATAACTATACCACAAGACCAACACCTATAGATATATACTGGTTAGTGACCCACAATCATGTGCGTAACACAACCGGACACAAACAATCCAAACATTATACATACATCATCCAACACCTCACACCAATCACAAACAAATACACCAATGCACATAGAGTATACCCACTCAAGCTTGAGTGACACTCAAAAACATAGCAGAATATTCTATATACATAACACAGCATTCATACATATACCAATACTATTCTAATGCATACACATCTACCAACATAACCATATACATATCATAATGTCAAACACCCTTAATATTTAATCAGGTAATATCACGTATTTCAATCACTTTATATACCATAATAATATTACAGACATCAGCACACTAATAATTACATACTCTCCCTAATACATGCATTCACCGTATAGTCACATACAAGTATCATATATATTCATACCATATCCATCCATCTATAATTTGGTACATCAATACATTTACTTCATCCATTAGTTAAGATGTGCAGTAGTCGGGTATACCTCATGGTATACACGCATACGACATCTCATAAAAAACAAGTAATACCAATCAAACAATTATAATCCTGCTATTATATGTGTATCACACTTATACTCATGCAGCTAATACATAATTACCTACACACAACATACCAATACCAACACACATACAACTTCATATGCACCATGAAATTTAATACACTATGACGACACATCAAATTACACTAATGGGGCCCACCAACCTATATTAAGGTTGATACGGCGACGACAAGCTTTATTGGCTAGACAAAAGGAAAGAAATTGAAATCAAAAGTGTAACGAATAGAAGGATCTAAAAGCATGAGAACGTTCGTGTAATGATGTAATGATGCTCTATCAGGATCATGGGAAATAGTGTATAAAAGATATAAGTTAAAACGAAGAGTACGAAACCGGTCGATAAAATGAGTCGTTCGAAGTAAGTTTGAGTCGTATATATATAATAAGAAGAATGGTTTATTTAGCTTATATAAAGCTATCACGAGAAAAGGAAATCATTTACACGAATATTAAGGACATAGGTTAGAAAAATATTAAGCGGCAGTAGTTTAAAAATTTTGGAAAATTTTTGAGATTCAAGAAATAAAATCAGATCAAATATAGTGTAGAGGGTTTATGCTCATGCCAAATGTTTTTTTCCAAGTCTTAAAACTGAAGAGAAATTCCAATAAACCGTATTGAAAGTACTTTTAGAGAATCCGGATTCGCCAGCAGAAACTGATTTATACAAGGGTCTTAACGCACGAGCACAACGAACATAGTACTGATATATAAAAAATAATCGTAGTTCTATTTTAGAAATCATTTTTAGAAATATGTATGATGAATGAAAGGATAATAGCATCTTAGTAGTATGGAAGTAAGTGGGAGGATATATATATAGAATTATTAAATTGGTAATAAAGCTTTAAAACCAAATTATGGAGGTCTAAATCAGGAAATGGTTTCGAAAAGTAATTTCACGAAAATCTGAACTCGGGATAACGTTGAGCATAAAATCGACTTGCTGAAAGCTGAAGTCCCATGTGACTTGAAAGGTATATAAGAAGTAAGCACGATTCGGTATTCGAATAAGTTTTAATGGCATAAGTAAGAAAAGAAAATTATAATTCGGGCTGGGAAAAACAGAAGTACGGTTCAGAATAAAATTGGTATATGAAAAGGGGCAAGACATTTATATCGATACTAAAGTATAGGCTGGAAAATATTATAAACTAATAATCAAAAATCTCGACAAAAGTTTCAATATTTAGAAAAGAACAAATAAATTTAAGTCGGCGAAAGAGCACGAAATCTAATATATATATTAAAATTTTTTGAACAAATTTAAAATTAGCGAAAGAGGAACATCGAAAATACTTTTTAGGGGAAACTAGGATTTGCCACAAGAACGGGTTGGTATAAAGACTTGAAGTACGGGTACGACAAACTTATAATAAGTATATATTCATAAATTAATTGGAGTTCTATTTATCTTGAAAGAAGTATTTTAAAGTACGTATGGTAAATAGCTAAAATGAATTTCGCAATTTAGAAAAGGTGGTATATCGGATTATCGAAATAGTACTAAAGTTTAAAACCAAGTGCGGACGATATATGTTAGAAAAATAGTTACAAGATAGTAATTTAAAATTACGACCAAATAGTCTTCAAAATTTGAGAATGACTTTTAGCTCAAACGGAAGTAATGGAAATATACTAAAAGAAGGTTAAAAACAAAATTTAAATCGAGTGGAAACATTTAATAAGGAAAATTTGAAAACGACTTTGGAAGAATCAAGATTTGCAACGGAAAAGATTTGAAAGGTCAACGATAATAGTAAGGAGGGGGTCATGTGAATCGAGGGCAATGAACGCGGTTTGCGTGATGAATGCACCTACATTACGATTCAAGAAAACTACGATGAAAACCTACGGTCAGTAACACAGAAGTGTAGTGACCAGGAACAGATTGAATCAGAGAGTCCTAATCATCGGTTGACTAAAGGTCGAGGGAAATTTAACACTAAGGCTTCCTATGGCTAGAGTATATTAGAGGCCTCAGGGAAGGTTCTAAGAGATTCGAGATCATATTCTGTTGGGCCCGAAATCGATGAACCCAAGCGAACGGCTAAAGAAATCCTAGGGATCTATCATGGTCAGAGCTAGACAGGAACCACTAAGGTAACTCTTAAGACTATCATATCAATCACTAGCATGGATTCTAACAACAATCAGGGGCCTCTAACTAGCAAGCACAAACTTCTAACTACGTCTTACTATAGTCCTTATCTAATGCATTTCCTACCAAGCTGGGACAGGTGCTCTAACACGTCTACCAGCCACCTAAGACATAGGAACGCTAATAACCTAGACTCCGGGCTTATAATTTGGATGTTCTAATTTATTTAATGGACATTCTATAATTATTATCGTTGTTCCGATAGTTCACATTTGCAAATGGACCTGCATGGGCCACCAATAAAACCTGTCACGCCCCGCTTCCCAAAAATGTGGAGGCGAGACTTGAGAAGGTCCGCTCAGACGTGAAGCTGTGAAGCTGCAGTCTGATAAGCATACAAAATTCAATTGGTAGGTCCTTGCAACGCAATACGAAACAACGATAATAATAATGAAATGAGACAATAAGCAATTTATTGAATCTCAGAATATCCATAAAATAAATTACAATATCACAGAAAAGCCACCAGGCTCAAAATGAAAACCTAAGCCCCATACATGGCCAACAAAGTACAACATACAAGCAAAGGTGTCACGCACCGACAACTAACAGCAAGCCTAAACAAAGGAAGAGAACACAAGCGGTCTCTAAGACTAGTCACCAATGACCACAAACTCCTCCACGGCAACCATTGGCTCAGTGCCAGCAAACACCACGTCCTCAGCAACGGCCTCTAGCTCAGGATCTAACATGTGTCACCCAAAAGAGTAAAGGTGCACATGTCAGCAAGTCTAAAAGACTTGGGCAAGGAAACTGAAAGGAATGTAAACTAACAACCTAGCAGTTATAGTTTGATGCATAGCATGACAAGTTTAGTATGTGAGTAACAAATAAGGTAAGATGCAAGTGACAAGTAACAAGTAGCAAGTATGGCATGGATGACAAGTTTTACAAGTATAAACACGGACAAGTACAAGTCAAGTAAATCACGTCAAGTAAACACGTCGTGCACAAGTAAGACATGGTGTAACAATAAGTGCAAGAGAACAATTATCATGACATGTCAAGAGTAGCCAAGCTACTAACAATCTCAATCTTTTCACTAGTCATGTTTTCAAGTTATTTGTAGATGTTTACGTCTTACAGCTGAACTGTTGGACATTCACACTGATTGGCCGCTTAACACTACCCCAGAACCCAGAGTTTACGCCTTACAACTGAAGTTGCTGATCGGGCAGACTCCTAGTTGATTGGCCGCTTAACCCTTACCCCTCCCACACGTAAACAAGCCAGGGTCCCTGCACACGATGCTCAGTAAATGAGCCAGGGTTGCCCCGCACAAGAGCTTGTTTTTAGGTTCACAATTTGGCGTAGGGTTGTGCCCGCTAAAAGTAGGTGCCTAGCCGAAAACAAGTAGATCGGGCATTGGCTATCGACCAACACATGTGGCCCGCTTCTGGAACACGTGTCAGGAAACACAAGCATTGTACCATGTACTACGAATGCGACATTCAACATGGATAGCATGGCATGTAATAAGGCGTACAGGTAAGGAATTAAACACGGCAGTTTAATATGCATGAACAACAAGTTAAAAGGGGTTGGACCTAACTTCGTTGTCAAGCTAGATCAATTGAGGTGACGGATCTAGTTTCGTTGTCAAACTAGATCAAATAGGCGTCTAGGCAGCTATCATTTCACTGTCTAGTCTCTTTTACGCTACGGTACAAAAGTGGCGTAAAACATGGCCTAAAACCCTAGGAGGCAAGTTTCACTTGCCTGGCACCAAGGATGACGATCAACGAGGCATGTCGCACAAAAAGCTAATCTACGGGAATGGAATCGCTGCCATGGCAAAATAACATTAGAACAATATCCAACCTAGTTTCTATTAGGGTTTCAATAAAATCACAATGAGGGTTATGAGAATAGTAAAGGATCGAACACTACCGTATAGAAGTAGAAGATCGATGCCGAGCAAGCATGGCGACGGAAGAACGATCCGAAGAACTACGGCTCAGATCTAGAAATGGGAGAAAATCTAGAGAAATGGGATTTTTGGGGGTTTTGGGGGTTGGCCGGTGGCCTAGAGGAGATGGCCGGTGCAAATGGAGAGGGAGAGGGGCTCTTGAGGAAGGAGGAAGGGCTAGAGGGAGGTTGGGAAAGATCAGAGATCAAAAGGGGAAAGGAAATGGCAAAGGGAAGTGAAAGAAATAAAAGAAACGATCGGACGTATTTATAGGAAAACTGCGGCGGCTAGGGCAAATCTAGGGTTTCTGGGTGATTTAGTCGGTCAACGAAGGGTGGCTGACCGACTAGTTTGGGAACTAGTCGGTCGGTCGTTCAACTGTGACCGACTAACATCAAACAGCGAAAGAAGGAAGAAATCTGGGAAGTGAATTAGTCGGTCTGTGAAGGCCCGTTGACCGACTAGTTTGAGACCTAGTCGGTCGGTGAGTGTTCATGGACCGACTAACGATAAACAGGAACTTAGGTAAAATTAATCAAAGGAACTAGTCGGTCTGAGAGCAAGTTCTGACCGACTAGTTTCACATCTAGTCGGTCGGTGATTGTTCTTAGACCGACTAAGAGTAAACAGTAACTTCTGAATTATTGATTCAATGAACTAGTCGGTTTGAGAAGAGTTCCTGACCGACTAGATCTCAATCTAGTCGGTTGGTACCCCTTCTTGAACCGACTAAGGTGCACAAAAAGTGCCGAAATGAAGCGCGAAGCTTCGGGAAGATCTCTATAGCTTCTAAGATCACTCTAACTCTAAATTATGAGTGATTTGAAGTTCGTCATGAGTGACTTACTCCAAGATCAACGATTCAAAGGAAGAAGCTAGAAAATCACAACAAAACGAACGAAAACGAAAGCTACGGAGACGAAAACCACACATAAGGAGAAAATCCACCAAAACATAAATATAATATATATATAATCCAAATACATGAAAAAACCAGTCGTTACAACTTAGCGGGCCTTTAGTGCCAAAGTTGTTCAGGAATAGATCACATACGCTCTCCAAATCAGCTGGGTAGGACCATACCTGCCTAATTTTAATAAGCATCGCTAAAATAAATACCTGGGGAAATCACAATTGAAGAAGAGATGATGCACAGTTTCTGTCGATTTGCTTTCACATAGTACACACCTGCTGTCAACGCCAATACCCCATTTAACAAAATAATCCTTGGTCAACAGCTTGGACTTAAATGCTCGCAGTAGACACAGGGCCATCTTCGGTATGTAGTGGTTGTGCCAAATTAGATTATGATAGGGGAACCGATTGCCTCTACGTCTAGTCCCTTCCCAAGCAGCTCTAAACTGAAAACTATCCCCTGGCTCCAATTTCCAAAAATCTGGACCATGCTTTAATGTTAAATTCTGGAGTTGTGGCCGGATACTGTCAATGGAGGGGTCATTCGTCAATCCAGTGCCCTGCCAGTAGTCGATCACACGCTTATTGCTAGCGCCGACAGGAATTTGATGCTCATTTTTGAGGGGGGGCCCCCAGGTAACCAGTTATCGTGCCAAAATAGGGTTGATTTGCCATCTCGAACAACTTTTTTGATGAGTTTCTGGGAGATATTTCTGCACCGAAGCATGAACTTCCACGTGCCCGATTGAACCGAAAACCCAATCGCTGCAAAAAAAAAATGTTCGGATCTCCATATTTTTCCCTCATATAATCCGCCCAAAGCCCATCGTTAGAAAGTAGTCTCCAAGTCATTCTGATTCCCAAAGCTTTATTCAAATTAGAGAGGAGTCACCAACTCCTCATTCCTTTTTGGGCATGCAGATATCATTCCAAGCCCAGGTCCTGGTGCTACCCCATATAAATCTTCTACAAAGTGATGAAATTGTACAGATAGTAGAGGGAGGTACATGAAATGCTTGCATCCAGAAGGTTACTGATGCGTCCAGAACTAACTCCAAGACGATGTCGTTTACTGCAAGCGCATGGTATAGTGGCAAGCAGGTATCGAACACGGGTAATCGGTGCTATACTACCTATCGACTCCTAGGTTGAGTTAGACTTGCGGGTTTATTGGTGGATGTGGAGTGCGGAGGGTCGTGATGGTGATGGATGCAAACGTCGTGTCACTCGATGTTGCAAATATGGGGTTCCACACAAAGAAAGAGAGAAATAAAATACAAAAGATTAGGGCTTAGGGCTCGCCACTAGGACCTTCATATATCGACGCTAGGCTAGGACTCTTACGTTGCATTGGTTTAATTGGGGATTTGTAGCATCAAGAAAGTGAATTCATGCGTCTAAACACCATGAATCTAACGTATCACATTAGCCCATATGTGCACACAATACGTGCTTTAAGGATCTACAATTGTAACGACTGGTTTCCTTGTATCTGGATTTATTATAATATAATATATGTTTTGGTGGATTTTCTCCTCATGTGTGGTTTTCGTCTCCGTAGCTTTCATTTTCGATCGATTCGTCGTATTTTCTCGTTTCTTCCTTAGGATTGTCGATTTCGAAGTATGTCATTCGTGACGGACTTCATAACGGTCGTATCTTACTATTATATCAGGCCTAGGAGTCATAGGAATCGATCCCGGGGCCCTGCGCTCCGTATCAGAACTTTTTGTGCTTGTTAGCCGGTATAAGAAGGGGCACCGACCGACTAGATGACGATCCAGTCGGTCGGCAATCCTTCTTGGACCGACTAGTTGGCTTTCTAAATTTCTCAAGAGTTACTGTTTATCGTTAGTCGGTCTAAGAACGTTGGTTGACCGACTAGGTTGCAAACTAGTCTGTCAGCAATGCTTCTTTAACCGACTAACTCATCATCTAAATTTTAGTATCAATACTGTTTACTCTTAGTCGGTCTAAGAACGTTCATCGACCGACTAGATGCTAAACTAGTCGGTCAGTATTTGTTCATGGACCGACTAATTCTAAATCCTATTTTTGTTCAGAAGTTACTGTTTACACTTAGTCGGTCTGCGTTGGTTGACCGACCGACTAGTTGCCAAACTAGTCGGTCAGTGGTTGCTCTTTGACCGACTAATCTGTGTTAAAACCCTAATTTCTGGGCAGCCGCCAGCCCATCCTATTTAAACCCATCCCAAACGTTTTCTTCTTCCTCAACTCGACCCAAAACCCTAGTTTCTCCCCCATTGAGCCCTCATCTTCCTCCAAGCCCTATTCCTTCATTCCAAGCCCTAAATCCATCATCCAAACCATCCATCCACTCTATCTACCTCTCATTTTCCCCAAATCTCCATCAAATCCCCAAAATCCCCCAAAATCCCCCAAAAACCCTAATTCTCCAAACTTCTCCATTTGTTTCCAGATCTGGTCCTAGGGTTCTCCGGAGTGTTTCTTCCGCTTCCTCTCGGTAAGAAATCGATCGCTCGATGTTTTCATAACCTATTGCTATTTTTATGAAACCCTAATGAAATTTCATGTTGTTTGATGATTGTTTCCCCAAAACAGTGATTTCCCCTGTAGATTAGCATCCGTGAGACGAACCTTCGTGATCGTCATCCCCGGTGCTAGGCAAGTGAAACTTGCCACTTAGGGTTTAGGCCATGTTTTAGGCCATTTGCTTGTTGTAGGCGTAAAAGAGGCTAGGCGACGAAATGATACTCGCCTAGGCGCAAATTTGGGGAACTAGCTTGACAACGAAGCTAGTTCCGACATATAGCATGTTGCACAATTACCATGTCATGTTTACTTTCCATTAACGGTGCGCGAATTAATTGGCATGTCATTGCATTCTTTAAGTGCTTCTGTGATTGCGTGGCTTCGCTACGAATGCTTGTGTTCCTGGCTCGTGTTCCAGAAGCGGGCCATGTGTTGGTTGATAGCCAATGCCCGAATTGCTTGTTTCCGGCTAGGTGCACCCCTACGCCAAATGTTTAAGAATGCGAGCTCATGTGCGGGGCAACCCCGGCTCACTTGCTGAGCTCATGTGCGGGGACCCTGGCTCCATTACGTGTGGGTATTGGGGGTAAGAGTTAAGCGGCCAATCAACTGGGAGTCTGCCCGATCAGCAACTGCAGTGGTAAGGCGTAAACTCTGGGTTTTGGGGTAGTTGTTAAGCGGCCAATCAGCGAATGTGAAACCATTCAGCTGTAAGGCGTAAACATCTACAAACAACGTGAATAGTGAATTGATTGAGATTGATAGTAGCTTGGCTACTCTTGTCTTGTCCCGATGATTGTTCTCTTGTACAAATTGTCTTGCCATGTCTTGATTGTGCACTCATGTTATAACTGCCATGTCATGCATAATATAACTGCTAGGTTTCTAGTTTCCTTACTTTCAATTTCCTTGCCCAAGTCTTTTAGACTTGTTGACATGTGCCCCTTTACTCTTTTGGGTGACACATGTTAGATCCTGAGCCTGAGTACCTTGTTGAGGACGAGGTGTTTGCTGACGCCGAGCCCGAGCTTGTGTTTGTCGGGGAGTACGTGGACACTGGGGACCAGTCCTAGTGTTTCGTTGTGTTTTACTTTTGTTTAGACAGTTGTTTTGTTATCGGTGCGTAGCACCTATACTTTGTTATGTCGTTGCTTTTGTTGGCCTTGTTCTGGGCCTTTAGACTCTTTCTTTTAGCCTGGTGGCTTTTCTGGATGATGGACTTATTTTTATATTGGACAATTTATGAGATGTAAGATTTTATTTCAGTATTTCCTTGTGTTATTATTGTTGCTCCGTTGTGGTTACAGGGACCTGCTTATGTTTTATTGACGCTTATCGGGTTTGGGGCTTCACAGCTCCACTCTCGTGTGGACCTTTTCACGTCTCGCCTCCATTTTAGAGAAGCGGGTCGTGACAGGTTTTGTTGGTGGCCCATGCAGGTCCTTCTGTAACTGCGATTTTTGGAATGACGATAATAATATTAGAATGTCCAATAAACTAAGTTCGACGTCCGATGTCATAAGCTATGAGTCTAATCTGATTCGTTTTCTGTGTCAATAGATGGCAGGAAGGCGTTTCACCCGTGGTGGGGGCAGTGGTGCGCTCCCTCATGATGAGGAGCCTGAGCGGGAACCCACCAACAGGGAGATGATGCGGATGATGCTGCAGATGATGCAAGTGCAGCAGGGCGTGCTTCTGCAAGTCCAGAATGCTCCACTTGCTCGAGCTGCCCGGGCTCTTCCGGATGCCCCTCGCTCTGAGCCAGGAGCGAAGCAATTTCGGGAGCTGGGTCCCGCATATTTTGATGGTTCTGAGGGTCCTCTGGCTGCCGATGAGTGGATTCGGAACATCGAGGACAATCTGAAGATGGCCAAGATCACCCCGGCTGGATGGGTTGATTTGGCGAAGAGGCAACTCAAGGATAATGCTCGGAATTGGTGGGATGCGGAAGAGAAGATGTTGGTGGAGCCGATAGCTTGGGCTACCTTCAAGGCCAGATTTGAGGGTGAGTTCTTTCCGAAAGCTGCCAGGGAAGAGATGCTGCAGTGTTTTATCGATTTGAAGCAAGGGAGCTCGTCGGTGGACCTATATCACCAAGAGTTCATGAGGCTGAGTCGGTTTGTGCCAAAGATGGTGCAGGACGCTGAGAAGAGAGCTCAGAGGTTCCTGCAGGGACTCGCTTCGGAGCTCCAGAGTTTTGTGACCTCTTCTGACCGGGAGTCTTATCGGAAGGTTATAGTAGCAGCCAAGAGGCAGGAGCTGCTCGTGAACCAGAGGAGGGGGTCTATTGTTGGTGCTGGGAAGAGGCCTGTGGAACAGGCGAGAGCTGTGGTTAGACCTGGAATCAGGCCTAATCAGTCTGCTCAGTTTAAGAGGCCAGGAGGGCCTATTCTGAAGACTTTCCATTTCTGCGGCAAGCCTGGCCATGTCAAGGATCAGTGTCGGAAGTTTCTGGGCCAGTGTCTGGTTTGTGGTGATGCTTCCCATGTCGCGAAGGATTGTCGGCATGCGAATCAGCTGCGGAGGGCACCTGTTGCAGCACAGCCGTTGCAGCAGCGAGCGTCTGTTCCTGCTGGTCGTGGAGCAGATCTTGTTCCACAGGGACAGGCTTTTCGGCAGGCTGTTCTGCCGAGGAGGCAGGCTTTTCTGATGACCGCTGCGGAGAGCGAGGCTGTGGATGAGGTTATCGCAGGTAATCCTCAATCTAGCTGTTACTTTCCTAGCTGGTTTTGATTGTTAGATTGTGTTGTTTGCTTGAACATGATTGTTTGCTAGACTAGGGTTTAATTGTTAATTGCTTGTTAGGTGTGGTTTTGGTGTGCACATTTCCTGCACGAGTCCTCTTTGACTCTGGTGCATCGATGTGTATTATTTCCCGGAGCTTCGTGGAGAGGCATTCCTTGTCGACGTCCCCTCTTTCCAAGAGTTGGAATATCGTTACAGGGAATGGCGTGGTCTCGGTGCATCGTGGTTGCAATTCTTGCTCGTTGGTGGTCTGTGGACATGAGCTTTTTGCTGATTTCATTGTCCACGACATCATCAACTATGATGCAGTTCTTGGGATGGACTGGCTTGCGAGCTTCTATGCTAGGATCGACTGTCGGAGGAAGAAGGTGGTGTTCGAGATTCCCGGACATCCAGTATTTGAGTTCAGTCGTGGTAGCAGTTCGCTTGGTCCTGTCAGATTTCGGGCCAGACCGGTGGAGGCTGTGGCTATGCAGATGGAGCTGGAGTGGCCAGCTGTGGTGCGAGATTTTGGCGACGTCTTCCCCGAGGAGATGTCTGGTTTGCCACCGGATCGAGCCCTAGAATTTTCTATCGATCTTGTTACAGGTGCGTAGCCGATTTCGAAGGCGCCGTATCGTATGGCACCTGCAAAGTTGGAAGAGTTGCGGAAGCAGTTGGATGAGCTTTTGCAGAAGGGTTATATTAATCCTAGCGTGTCTCCGTGGGGAGCACCGGTGTTGCTGGTAAAGAAGAAGGATGGTTCGCGTCGCATGTGCGTGGACTATCGGGAGTTGAATGCGGTGCCAATTAAGAATAAATACCCGTTGCCTCACATCGATGATATTTTTGATCAGCTTGGAGGTTCGAGGGTGTTTTCTAAATTGGATTTGAGGAGTGGTTACCATCAGTTGAAGGTGAAGAAGGATGATGTTCCGAAGACAGCGTTCATGACGAAATTTGGACATTATGAGTTCGTGGTTATGCCTTTCAGCGTAACTAACGCGCCCGCAGTTTTCATGAATCTGATGAACCTGATTTTCTACGAATTTTTGGATAAGTTTGTCGTTATCTTTATTGACGACATTCTGATCTATTCGAAGTCGGAGGAAGAGCATGCCTCGCACTTAAGGACGGTGTTGGAGATCTTGAGGAAGCATCGTTTGTATGCTAAGTTTTCGAAGTGCGAGTTTTGGCTGGATAGAGTTGCTTTTCTCGGGCATGTGGTGACTGGAGATGGTATTTCAGTGGATCCCGAGAAGATTCGGGCCATCAGGGAGTGGCCTGTTCCGTCGTCAGCGTCTGAGATTCGGAGTTTCCTTGGACTTGCTGGTTATTATCGGCGATTCATTAAGGACTTTTCTCGTATTGCTGAGCCGATGACCAGGTTGACGCGGAAGGATGTTGCTTTTGTTTGGTCGGGTGATTGTGAGAATGCTTTTGGTATTCTGAAGGAGAGGTTGACGACTGCCCCTTTTCTTGTTGTGCCTGATCGCAGCGGTGGATTTGAGATCTTTTACGATGCTTCTGGCAAGGGTCTCGGTTGTGTGTTGCATCAGCATGGGCATGTTGTGGCGTATGCGTCTCGCCAGCTTAAGGTTCATGAGAAGAATTACCCGACGCATGATTTGGAGTTGGCTGTTGTTGTGTTTGCTCTTAAGATTTGGAGGCACTTCTTGCTGAGTGAGAAAGTGAAGATTTTCACCGATCACAAAAGCTTGAAGTATATTTTTACTCAGAAGGAGCTCAACATGCGACAGCGTCGATGGTTGGAGCTTATGGCGGATTATGAGATTGATTTGCAGTTTCACCCTGGCAAGGTGAATGTGGTTCCAGATGCTTTGAGTAGGCTTCCAGCGGTGATGATTTTGACCTCGCAGTGGAGATTGCAGCAGGATTTTTGCGAGTCAGGCGTGGAGGTTGTTCTTCCTGGGGAGGCTTCGTCGTTGATGTACATGCAGGTACAGTCGACGATCGTGGATCGGATTAAGGCTGGCCAGGCAGAGGATCCGAAGCTGGTGAAGATTCGGGAGCAGGTGGAAGCCGGTCTGCGGACTGAATTTTTGATTCATGAGGATGGCTCGCTGAGGTTTGGAGCAAGGTTGTGTGTGCCAGCTGGAGATATTAGAGAGGAGTTGGTGGTGGAGGCACACAGTTCGCCGTATTCTGTGCATCCTGGTGGCACCAAGATGGACCAGGATCTTCGTCTGAATTATTGGTGGCATGGTATGAAGCGGAGCGTGGCTCGGAGTGTGGCCAAGTGCTTGGTTTGCCAGCAAGTGAAGGCAGAGCATCAGCGTACGGCCGGGTTGCTACAACCGCTTCTGATTCCGGAGTGGAAATGGCAACACATCACTATGGATTTCGTGACTGGACTACCTCGGAGTCCGAAGCAGAATGACACGATTTGGGTGATCGTGGATCGATTGACCAAATCTGCGCACTTTATTCCGTTCCAAGTGGGACAGTCCACTGAGGCGCTAGCAAGGAGATATATGGAGGTAAAATTCTTTTACTCTCCGTTTTTATTTCCTTTTCCCTAGTGTGGATAGTGATGTAACGTGAATTGTGCAGGAGGTTGTGCGACTTCATGGAGTCCCCCGTGAGTATCGTGTCTGACAGAGACACAAGGTTCACATCTCAGTTCTGGCAGAGTTTGCAGAAGAGCTTGGGTACGCGTCTGAGTTTCAGCACTGCGTACCATCCGTAAACGGATGGCCAGTCCGAGAGGACGATTCAGATTTTGGAAGACATGCTGAGGGCGTGCATGTTGGATTTCAAGGGTTCGTGGGAGGACCATCTACATTTGGTGGAGTTCTCTTACAACAACAGCTTCCAGGCGAGTATTGGCATGGCGCCATTCGCCGATCTTTATGGGAGGAAATGTCGATCGCCATTGAGTTGGGATGACGTTGGTGATCGGGAGTTGTTGGGACCTGAGATGATCGTGGAGGCCGTGGATATCGTCAGGAATATTCGGGAGAGGTTGAGAATTGCTCATGACTGTTTTAAGCATTGGGCGGATGCTAAACGTCGTCCTTTGGAGTTTCAGTCGGCGACCATGTGTTCTTGAAGATTTCCCCGAATCGTGGTGTGATTCGTTTTAGGAAGCGAGGGAAGTTGAGCCCGCGATACATTGGACCGTTTGACATTTTGGAGAGGGTTGGCGAGGTAGCTTATCGCTTGGCCTTGCCGCCATCTTTGGAAGGAGTTCACAATGTTTTCCATGTGTCGCAGCTTCGTCGATACATTAGCGATCCATCTCATGCTGTGGATTTTTCGGAGATTACCGTTCGCCCCGATATGACGTATGACCAGCATTCAGTGCAGATTCTGGACAGGCGTCAGAAATCGCTTCGGAACAAGATTGTCAATCTTGTGAGGGTGATGTGGCGACACGGCTCACCTGGAGAGTCTACTTGGGAGAATGAGGATGAGATGCGAGAGCGTTTCCCACTTTTGTTTCCGGACACGTGAGTGTTTGGAAATTCCGAGGACGGAATTTTTCTTAAGTTGGGGAGGATGTAACGACTGGTTTCCTTGTATCTGGATTTATTATAATATAATATATGTTTTGGTGGATTTTCTCCTCATGTGTAGTTTTCGTCTCCGTAGCTTTCATTTTCGATCGATTCGTCGTATTTTCTCGTTTCTTCCTTAGGATTGTCGATTTCGAAGTATGTCATTCGTGACGGAGTTCATAACGGTTGTATCTTACTATTAGATCAAGCCTAGGAGTCTTAGGAATCGATCCTGGGGCCATGCGCTCCGTATCAGAACTTTTTGTGCTTGTTAGCCGGTATAAGAAGGGGCACCGACCGACTAGATGACGATCCAGTCGGTCGGCAATCCTTCTTGGACCGACTAGTTGGCTTTCTAAATTTCTCAAGAGTTACTGTTTATCGTTAGTCGGTCTAAGAACGTTGGTTGACCGACTAGGTTGCAAACTAGTCTGTCAGCAATGCTTCTTTAACCGACTAACTCATCATCTAAATTTTAGTATCAATACTGTTTACTTTTAGTCGGTCTAAGAACGTTCATCGACCGACTAGATGCTAAACTAGTCGGTCAGTATTTGTTCATGGACCGACTAATTCTAAATCCTATTTTCGTTCAGAAGTTACTGTTTACACTTAGTCGGTCTGCGTTGGTCGACCGACCGACTAGTTGCCAAACTAGTCGGTCAGTGGTTGCTCTTTGACCGACTAATCTGTGTTAAAACCCTAATTTCTGGGCAGCCGCCAGCCCATCCTATTTAAACCCATCCCAAACGTTTTCTTCTTCCTCAACTCGACCCAAAACCCTAGTTTCTCCCCCATTGAGCCCTCATCTTCCTCCAAGCCCTATTCCTTCATCCCAAGCCCTAAATCCATCATCCAAACCATCCATCCACTCTATCTACCTCTCATTTTCCCCAAATCTCCATCAAATCCCCAAAATCCCCCAAAATCCCCCAAAATCCCCCAAAACCCCTAATTCTCCAAACTTCTCCATTTGTTTCCAGATCTGGTCCTAGGGTTCTCCGGAGTGTTTCTTCCGCTTCCTCTCGGTAAGAAATCGATCTCTCGATGTTTTCATAACCTATTGGTATTTTTATGAAACCCTAATGAAATTTCATGTTGTTTGATGATTGTTTCCCCAAAACAGCGATTTCCCCCGTAGATTAGCATCCGTGAGACGAACCTTCGTGATCGTCATCCCCGGTGCTAGGCAAGTGAAACTTGCCACTTAGGGTTTAGGCCATGTTTTAGGCCATTTGCTTGTTGTATGCGTAAAAGAGGCTAGGCGACGAAATGATACTCGCCTAGGCGCAAATTTGGGGAACTAACTTGACAACGAAGCTAGTTCCGACATATAGCATGTTGCACAATTATCATGTCATGTTTACTTTCCATTAACGGTGCGCGAATTAATTGTCATGTCATTGCATTCTTTAAGTGCTTCTGTGATTGCGTGGCTTCGCTACGAATGCTTGTGTTCCTGGCTCGTGTTCCAGAAGCGGGCCATGTGTTGGTTGATAGCCAATGCCCGAATTGCTTGTTTCCGGCTAGGTGCACCCCTATGCCAAATGTTTAAGAATGCGAGCTCATGTGCGGGGCAACCCCGGCTCACTTGCTGAGCTCATGTGCGGGGACCCTGGCTCCATTACGTGTGGGTATTGGGGGTAAGAGTTAAGCTGCCAATCAACTGGGAGTCTGCCCGATCAGCAACTGCAGTGGTAAGGTGTAAACTCTGGGTTTTGGGGTAGTTGTTAAGCGGCCAATCAGCGAATGTGAAACCATTCAGCTGTAAGGCGTAAACATCTACAAACAACGTGAATAGTGAATTGATTGAGATTGATAGTAGCTTGGCTACTCTTGTCTTGTCCCGATGATTGTTCTCTTGTACAAATTGTCTTGCCATGTCTTGATTGTGCACTCATGTTATAACTGCCATGTCATGCATACTATAACTGCTAGGTTGCTAGTTGCCTTACTTTCAGTTTCCTTGACCAAGTCTTTTAGACTTGCTGACATGTGCCCCTTTACTCTTTTGGGTGACACATGTTAGATCCTGAGCCTGAGTACCTTGTTGAGGACGAGGTGTTTGCTGACGCCGAGCCCGAGCTTGTGTTTGTCGGGGAGTACGTGGACACTGGGGACCAGTCCTAGTTTTTCGTTGTGTTTTACTTTTGTTTAGACAGTTGTTTTGTTATCGGTGCGTAGCACCTATACTTTGTTATGTCGTTGCTTTTGTTGGCCTTGTTCTGGGCCTTTAGACTCTTTCTTTTAGCCTGGTGGCTTTTCTGGATGATGGACTTATTTTCATGTTGGACAATTTATGAGATGTGAGATTTTATTTCAGTCTCTCCTTGTGTTATTATTGTTGTTCCGTTTGTGGTTACAGGGACCTGCTTATGTTTTATTGACGTTTATCGGGTTTGGGGCTTCACAGCTCCACTCTCGTGCGGACCTTTTCACGTCTCGCCTCCATTTTAGGGAAGCGGGTCGTGACAACAATATTCTTACCACTCGCATGGTTCGAATGCTCTCAACTCATACCACTCTCGTGGTTTAGAGCTTCGAGGTATTTTGGTGGCTCTTATTGACGCAATGGCGATAGCCATCAATTAGTTATATAGTTCGCCGGTGGATCCCCTCAAGGCACGAGCCGGGCATGGTCACGTGCCACGATTGAATCCACTAACTCCCTAATTAAATCCGTAGGATATTCCTTAAGCTAATCGATTCCACCGACCGTGGGCACGATCTCAGTACGAATTCTCCTAGGGATTTTAATAGATTGACCAAAATACAACCCCATTTATACCAACGCAGCATAAAAATCCCAACTTTGCGTCTAAATCCTAAGATCCATGGGCTAATCCCTTAGCCCTAGAAAATACTACTCATGCATAGCAATAGCAATAGACAATAAAACGCACAAATTATTCATTGCATGCATTAAAAAGATATAAAACAATAAGAAACCACAAAGAAATAACAAATAGAATTAAAGAGACAAGAGTACTTATCTTGATACAAAGGAGGGGCCTAGGGCATGGCCAAAACTCCCCAAAAGATCGTCTCCACCAAAATCTAAGAAGGCTCTAAAAATTCTCTTTAGAAAAGTCTACAAAAATCTCCCCAAAAATCTATCTAAAAATCTCCCTAAAACTCCCTACAGAACTCTCTATCCATTCCCCTAGCGGCTCTGAAGAAGTCCCCCAAAACCCCTCCAATCCTCCAAAAATCCGGGGCGCAGATCAAATAATGGGCCCACAGCGACTCGGCCCGAGCACAAAGCTGCTCGGTCGAGTCGTTCGGCAGCTCGGGCCGAGTAGGAGGCTGCTCTGTCCAAGTTTTACAGAGAATCAAAGCTCCAAAATATGTCGCTCTGCCAACCCGGGCGCTGCTCGGTCGAGTAGGAGCTTACTCGGGCCGAGTAGGAGGTTGCTTGGTCGAGTCGGACACCAAAATGCACGACTCGACAGAGTAGGAGGTACTCGGGCCGAGTAGGCTGCTGAGAACAATTTCAGCACTGCACCATCAACTTGCAGAAATTCCCCTGGGCTCATGATTCGGGTTGAATATTGCTTATTTAACCCCTCATCTAGCAATATTTTGTGTGTAAATGATGCTTAATTGGTCTCTAGTACATTTGTATTTTGTATATCATTATTTATTAGAGCAAAACCATTGATTTGTGCACAAAGTATGAATTCTATTGAGTATCTCTGCCCTTTTATATTTTTCATAGCTTGGTCTCGATCTCACGATTCCAACGACTATTTATTTGTATTTTTCTGAGATCTGTGCTAATTACTGTGTATTTTTGAATGCAGAATACTAATTAAAGGGGGAAATACACACGAAATACGGCCGAAAATACGAAATACGGCCGCTTATACGCGTATCAGCTTCTTTGCGGGCCACGTGGCTCAATCATGGCCGCGCAATCTTCATCCAACGGCTGCAATTGTTGCACTCATGAGTGGTCGACGCGGACCTATCTCGGCCGTTGGATCTCAATCCAACGGCCAGCACGCGACGAGAGAAAAGCGAAGAGCGCAGCGTTCCAAGGGCCACGTGGCATAATCCTATGAGTTTTCTGCTCGATCCAATGGTCTGTGCAGACGGAAGAAGGCGGGCGACGTGGTCAACAGCGGTCAGTTCGATCGAAATCGAACGGCCTCATTTACTCACGCTCGAACTCGGAGAGCGCAGCATTTACACGGCGACGTGGCACAGCAGCAACCCTCCGATCAAGATCCAACGACCGTGCGTCATCCCGATCGCGAGTCGAAGAGCGCTGCATTTGAGCGACGTGGCAGAATCCCCGCAATCGCCCGCACGATCAAACGGCCAAAAACGAAGCGGATGCTGGCGCCGAGCGATCGAAGTTGCGGAGCAAGAATCTTGGAGCACACGTGGCACTCTATTGTTAGATCCTGCTTTAGATGAGCGGCTCTAATTTGATCCGGCTATTGGGTTCGGTTTTAGGTGATTACGGGTTCGGTTTTGAACCCGATAGCAACATTAAACCTGCAATGTTAGTATATAAGGTATTCTAGGGTTTTTGTGATGTATTCTTGGCGTAGGAGGGCGTATTGGAGGCTCTAGGAGCCGTATTTCTCCTCTGAAAAATTCTGTAAAATTCCAGAGGCTATTCTTCTTATTTCCAGAGAGTTTTGGTGTCTATATTGGAGATTTGGTGATAAATTCTTAAACTTATACCACGTATTTGGTGCTCTTCTATTGTATTTTGCTATTAGAATGATGTATTTTGCTATGAAACTTGATTTTTCTTGACCATGAGTAGCTAAATTCTTATTGTGCATTGTATGGTCTAGTTAGGGGATATGATTTGTGTTCGTTTGGTTGAATATTCGTTGTGCTAAATTGTTAACGTTGATAAAGTTATAGTCTTTGTTATTAAATCTTCTCTTCATTTTCCAAAAGAACGTGTTAAAGTAGATGATCACCCCCACAAGGGTGAGTTTTGATTTCCCCAAAAGGGACTTTCATATCGTATTTAAAAGACTAAAACTTTAGCAACGATCTTATTGAATTTTGTGCTTGAACCCCCAAAAGGGTATTTTCCGATGAATTGCTCCCAAAAGGAGAATTCATTGAGTTATATTGGGTATTTTCCGGTGAATTGCTCTCAAAAAAGAATTCATTGTGTTATATTCGTCAACCAAATTAATACGACTCATGGACCTTAATGAACACATACCATGTGCATACTTTTCATCGATATTTTCATACACGACTTTTCTTTGTTCGCATTGTTCACCACGATCAAACCCATTAAAATCAGCGTCACCATAAGTGGTTAGCTTCTTTTCGTTGGATTTCTATTTGATTTAATCTGTGGTTGCAACAGATTTTCTCCTGAGGATTCGACATCTGGACTCCCAGATTATATTACTTGTACGGACTCTTGCGCTTGAGAGAAGCGCTATTTTGGGCCTACCAAGTTTTTGGCACCGTTGCTGGGGAGGAATGGTTTGTTACCACGGTTTATTTCATTTAGAGGACCTTCGGTGAGATCTTTCCACTTTATTGTACATAAATTTTTGTTTATTTTTATAAAAAATGGAGTATATGAATTTCTATTGCACAAACATTTGGCATGATGCATATTACGCTAATGCACACAAATATAGGATGGAGAAGCTCAAGATTGTTAATTTTAATCAGACTGATTGTGAAACTTTCTTTCAGGCCTGGAGGAGGTTCACAAACATAGTATTGAGCTATCCGCAGCATGGGTACACAAAGGAAGAGCTTATGGAGTCCTTCCTAGATGGACTACGACCAGAGCTGCAGGAATTTTTGCGAGTTATGACGCCGACAGAGGCATGGAGATACATGGAGTCTTTACAAGAGAATGAAGAAACCATAACAGAGACTTCAGAGTGCGATTCAACGAAGCCTTCATGCCTTGATCAAGGGGAGCAAAGCGTAGACGTACCTTTGCATTCTTTGAAAGAGGAAGTTTATTTTCTTATTCAGACACAGGAGGCTACATCCCATCAATTCCAAGAGAATTTCCTTGCTCGCAGTCGGCAGATTCAGTAATCCATTGAAAATCTTAATTTGATTTCCACTTGCTTAGAAGAAAATAATTATTTTGAAATTCAACTTCAAGAATCTGATATGAGTTCATCTTCTATTGCAGGTACATCGAGCGAACCATGTCACATTAAGGACATGAATAAAAATATCTACATGGCAGGAAGTGTGTGCAAAAGAGAGGACGAGCTAGCAATTTTGGATGAACAAGAGGAGGAGACAGCTAGGGACAAGGGTTTTGAGATTATTTCCATGGAGCCAGAATCATTCCCTCCTCCAGTTTTTTCCCAAAATCATTTACCCCTCTCCCCAATGACTGAGCATCATACCGAGAGTAGTGCATATCTTTCAGGGAGTAGTCGTCAACTTGCTTTAATTTATTTCAACTATTTTGATGACTACATTTGGAATATTTTTGTTGAAAGGAATTTTAAACTAATTTGGACTGACATAACTCATCTCTTGCAGGACATTGGCAAACAAGTTATACAGATGCTTGGAGTTGTGTTACTGGGGTCCAATTTAGCTTCTGGAGGAAAAATAATCGCCGCGGAGCGCAAGGAGCAAATTGAACAACTTCCTCCACCATCAAAGATTCGGGATCCGCCATTTGATCACGGTGTGTTCTTTCCATTAGTGTAGTTTTCAAATGCTTTCTAGGTTGCATGGCTTGAATAAACTCGTACCCCTTTCGACATTGAGAACAATGTCCATCTTTAGTTGGGGGGTGTGTATGAGACCTTAGGATTTTTTTTTATTTTGAGAAGAATAAATCACCAAATCGCATAATTGAAAACTCCTTCATACACTCCAAGTACGGATGATTATGCATTAATTGAGTTCTAAAAATTGTTTATTGCTTTAATTAATTTTTTCCCTTCATGGAATTACCGTTAATATGCTATTCATGAAAACTTTCAATTTCCATGATTACTATCTCGAAATAGTTTGAATTTATTTCATGCATGCTAATGTGATGAAAAAGCTTAAGTATACACGCTTTATTAGAATAGTCTTCGAGTTGAAGAGGAATTTGGCCATTGTTATTAATGTTTATGATTCAAAGAATGGGTGTTGAGTTGCTTACGACAAAAAAAAGAGAAAAAAAGGAGAAAAATGAAGAAACAAAAAATTAATGAATAAGTATGTCACTAAATAAATAACTTGGTTGGCTCGAGTCGTACATTCCGAGGGGTCCTTTTTGGCCTAATGCCCTATTATCGTCTGATTTGGAAGCCATTGACCGGAACCTCACTCATTTGATGGAGCAATCCAAGTTATACATTTTTCTGCAAATGTTGCTTTATGCGCGTTATGCGGAACTAATAAAAAAAGAATGGTGAATATACTAAGCAACGTCAATACCCATGACTTGAACGGTCTTTTTGAGAGGCCAATTCCTTGGAATGAGAAGACTAGAATATAACGACGTGTTATACTTTCGCTTGCGCAAAACGATGCTTGCATGTTATTTATTTAAATTAAACTAGAGAAAATACCATGTTATTGAACTTGTGCATGGATTGTGTATATTGATGGTCTAAACCATGTTGGAAAGCGTATTATTGGGCCATGCCATAAGCGATTGATAGAATTTATTATTTTATAAATCATCCGTCTTCATCGCTCAATTTTCTACAGACTAGCAAATCGCTAGTTGGGGGGTGTGATTCGGGTTGAATGTTGCTTATTTAACCCCTCATCTAGCAATATTTTGTGTGTAAATGATGCTTAATTGGTCTCTAGTACATTCGTATTTTGTATATCATTATTTATTAGAGCAAAACCATTGATTTGTGCACAAAGTATGAATTCTGTTGAGTATTTCTACCTTTTTATATTTTTCAAATCTTGGTCTCGATCTCACGATTCTAACGACTATTTATTTGTATTTTTCTGAGATCTGTGCTAATTACTGTGTATTTTTGAATGCAGAATACCAATTAAAGGGGGAATACGCACGAAATACGGCCGAAAATACGAAATACGGCCGCTTATACGCGTATCAGCTTCTTTGCGGGCCACGTGGTTCAATCGTGGCCCGCACGCGACGAGAGCAAAGCGAAGAGCGCAGCGTTCCAAGGGCTACGTGGCGTAATCATATGAGTTTTCCGCTCGATCCAACCGTCTGCGCAGACGGAAGAAGGCGGGCGACGTGGTCAACAGTGGTCCGTTCGATCGAAATCGAACGGCCTCATTTACTCCCGCTCGAACTCGAAGAGCGCAGCATTTACACAGTGACGTGGCGCAGCGACAACCCTCCGATGGAGATCCAACGGCCATGCGTCATCCCGATCGCGAGTCGAAGAGCGCTGCATTTGAGCGACGTGGCGGAATCCCAGCAATCGCCCGCACGATCCAACGGCTAAAAACGAAGCGGATGCGGGCGCCGAGCGATCGAAGTTGCGGAGCGTGAATCTTGGAGCACACTTGGCACTCTATTGTTAGATCCCGCTTTAGATGAGCGCTCTAATTTGATCCGACTATTGGGTTCGGTTTTAGGTGATTGCGGGTTCGGTTTTGAACCCAATAGCAACATTAAACCCGTAATGTTAGTATATAAGGTATTCTAGGGGTTTTGTGACATATTCTTGGCGTAGGAGGGCGTATTGGAGGCTCTAGGAGCCGTATTTCTCCTCTGAAAAATTCTGTAAAATTCCAGAGGCTATTCTTCTTATTTCTAGAGAGTGTTGGTGTCTATATTGGAGATTTGGTTATAAATTCTTAAACTTATACCCCGTATTTGGTGCTCTTCTATTGTATTTTGCTATTAGAATGATGTATTTTGCTATGAAACTTGATTTTTATTGACCATGAGTAGCTAAATTCTTATTGTGCATGGTATGGTGTAGTTAGGGGATATGATTTGTGTTCGTTTGGTTGAATATTCGTTGTGCTAAATTGTTAACGTTGATAAAGTTATAGTCTTTGTTATTAAATCTTCTCTTCATTTTCCAAAAGAACGTGTCAGAGTAGATGATCACCCCCACAAGGGGTAGTTTTTGATTTCCCCAAAAGGGACTTTCATATCGTATTTAAAAGACTAAAACTTTAGCAATGATCTTATTGAATTTTGTGCTAGAACCCCCAAAAAGGTATTTTCCGATGAATTGCTCCTAAAAGGAGAATTCATTGAGTTATATTGGGTATTTTCCGGTGAATTGCGCTCAAAAAGAGAATTCATTGTGTTATATTCGTCAACCAAATTAATACGACTCATGGACCCTAATGAACCCATACCATGTGCATACTTTTCATCGATATTTTCATACACGACTTTTCTTTGTTCGCATTGTTCACCACGATCAAACCCATTAAAAACATCGTCACCATAAGTGGTTAGCTTCTTTTCATTGGATTTCTATTTGATTTAAGCTGTGGTTGCAACAGATTTTCTCCGGAGGATTCGACATCTGAACTCCCAGATTATATTACTTGTACGGACTCTTGCGCTTGAGAGAAGCACTATTTTCGGTCTACCAAGTTTTTGCTTATTTAACCCCTCATCTAGCAATATTTTGTGTGTAAATGATGCTTAATTAGTCTCTAGTACATTCGTATTTTGTATATCATTATTTATTAGAGCAAAACCATTGATTTATGCACAAAGTATGAATTCTATTGAGTATTTCTACCTTTTTATATTTTTCATAGCTTGGTCTCGATCTCACGATTCCAACGACTATTTATTTGTATTTTTCTGAGATCTGTGCTAATTACTGTGTATTTTTTAATGCAGAATACCAATTAAAGGGGGAAATACGCACGAAATACGGCCGAAAATACGAAATACGGTCGCTTATACGCGTATCTGCTTCTTTGCAGGCCACGTGGCTCAATCGTGGCCGTGCAATCTTCATCCAACGGCTGCAATTGTTGCACTTATGAGCGGTCAACGCGGACCTATCTCGGCCGTTGGATCTCAATCCAACGGCCCGCACGCGACGAGAGCAAAGCTAAGAGCGTAGCATTCCAAGGGCCACGTGACCTAATCTTACGAGTTTTCCGCTCGATCCAACGGTCTACGAAGATGGAAGAAGGCGGGCGACGTGGTCAACAGCGGTCCGTTCGATTGAAATCGAACGGCCTCATTTACTCCCGCTTTAACTCGGAGAGCGCAGCACTTACGCTGCTACGTAGCGCAGCAGCAACCCTCCGATCGAGATCCAACGGCCGTGCATCATCCCGATCGCGAGTCGAAGAGCGCTGCTTTTGAGCGACGTGGTGGAATCCCAGCAATCGTCCGCACGATCCAAAGGCTAAAAACGAAGCGGATGCGGGCGCCGAGCGATCGAAGTTGCGGAGCGCGAATCTTGGAGCACACGTGGCACTCTATTGTTAGATCCCGCTTTAGATGAGCGGCTCTAATTTGATCCGGCTATTGGGTTCGGTTTTAGGTGATTGCGGGTTCGGTTTTGAACCCGATAGCAACATTAAACCTGCAATGTTAGTATATAAGGTATTCTAGGGTTTTTGTGACGTATTCTTGGCGTAGGAGGGCGTATTGGAGGCTCTAGGAGCCGTATTTCTCCTCTGAAAAATTCTGTAAAATTCCAGAGGCTATTCTTCTTATTTCCAGAGAGTTTTGGTGTCTATATTGGAGATTTGGTGATAAATTCTTAAACTTATACCCCGTATTTGGTGCTCTTCTATTGTATTTTGCTATTAGAATGATGTATTTTTCTATGAAACTTGATTTTTATTGACCATGAGTAGCTAAATTCTTATTGTGCATGGTATAGTGTAGTTAGGGGATATGATTTGTGTTTGTTTGGTTGAATATTCGTTGTGCTAAATTGTTAACGTTGATAAAGTTATAGTCTTTGTTATTAAATCTTCTCTTCATTTTCCAAAAAAACGTGTTAGAGTAGATGATCACCCCCACAAGGGTGAGTTTTGATTTCCCCAAAAGGGACTTTCATATCGTATTTAAAAGACTAAAAATTTAGCAACGATCTTATTGAATTTTGTGCTTGAACCCCCAAAAGGGTATTTTCCGATGAATTGCTCCCAAAAGGAGAATTCATTGAGTTATATTGGGTATTTTCCGGTGCATTGCTCTCAAAAAGAGAATTCATTGTGTTATATTCGTCAACCAAATTAATACGACTCGTGGACCCTAATGAACACATACCATGTGCATACTTTTAATCGATATTTTCATACACGACTTTTCTTTGTTCGCATTGTTCACCAAGATCAAACCCATTAAAATCATCGTCACCTTAAGTGGTTAGCTTCTTTTCGTTGGATTTCTATTTGATTTAAGCTGTGGTTGCAACAGATTTTCTCCTGAGGATTCGACATCTGGACTCCCAGATTATATTACTTGTACAGACTCTTGCGCTTGAGAGAAGCACTATTTTAGGCCTACCAGCTCATCCGACCTCCGATTTGTGCGTTCTTGGTGGCGTTGGAACCGTCTTGTAGTCTACTACCTGGAAAAAATATCAGAAAAATAGTAAAAAATCCCAGATGATAGCAGATTTAGAAATAGTGTACGGTTGTCCTGTTTCCAGCACTTCGGGTCGCTCGATTCCTTCGCCGCATCATAATTTGATCGAGCGACCTTCTCTCTTGCCTCTTCCTTGCTCTAGTATTCATCTTTGGCACCTCAAACATGTCATCATGAGTCTTATTGGTGCTCTCACGTCGCCGACCGTCTTATTGGCTCCAAATTGCTCTAATATCTCCCAAATCCCTGAAATGGACATAAACGCTCTGAAAGTCATATTACTCCAATTAACAGCATAAAAGCATATAAAATATGTAATTGAGCAATCATTTTGACGTGTAATCTTATCGATAAAATGTGGAATATAATGACACATCAGAATCCCCCAAGCTTACCTCTTACTCGTCCTCGAGGAAGACTAGTAAGAAGCTAACACGGGAGTGAGATACAATGAAGATGTGGGGCGGTGATGTGTAAATGGAGATAAGGGGTTCAATCTTAAATTCAGAAAAATACAAAAACCCAAGATGCAAGATCTCGTGAACACACGTCAATATGAAATTAGAACACATATACACCCCAAATATTCAAGTCTCGCTCAAATTAAAATAACGTGGATTTCAATAAATAAAATGAACTTGATAAGCAATAAAAAGAGATTAGAGTTATATCATATCATAGTTTATCATGCAATATACTAAGTTCACAGAAATGAAACCAAAGTTCACAACTCATTCTCTAAGCAGTATAATATGTCATGATCAAACATTCTCAAGCATGCGTGGTATTTTATTACAATTTCGTGGAATAAATTTAGCAAATTCAATCAAGGTAAGGCATCACCACACTACGACCATTTCAAGACTCCTAGAACCCATCAACTTTGCCATGTCTTAGTTCTATAAAGAAATGGAGATAAGCATATGGGATTTTGTAGTTTTATATTGTTTTTGGCTATATGAAAATTTCATATGCATTTTTCTTTCTTTGTAAACACGAGATAACTCAATATATACAAAAAGCGGCCTATGCATCCCAGACCAGATGGTCTTAGGGCATTGGGTTACGAAGAACCCATAGAGCCTTTTATTCAGGATTTTTTTTATTTTTGCATTATTGGGATTTTTGCAAACTCACGTAAACGCGATGGAATGCAAAGTATGATCAAATATCATTTATTGGATATTTTCAAAAGAAAAAGAAAAAGCATAGAATCTAGACATGGCTCGGTTTCAGGAATCCTAATCATCACTACTTTGGTTGTCGTGGGGTTATCCTATCTCTTTTGAATCACTAAACATCCATGAAGCAATAGAATTTTCAAGCAAATCACGCAAGTGTCAAATAATTTTCAGAGTTGATTCATTCATTTTTAACTTAACTGTTTCGAGAATATGGTTGTGAAACTTTGGATTCAACTATGAAAAAGCATATCAACAAAGATTCACTAATCAAGGAATTAAACTCTAATCTAAAAGATATCAGAGTTCATAAAAAAATAAATCCATAGAAAATAAATCCACGATATTTCATAGAAAATAAAGCGAATGAGACATAACTATAAGAGTGAACATGGTTCATACGTAAAATACGAAGTGTGTTTCACGATGAAGCAAAGTGCGTGACTATGCACTCCCCCAAGCTTAAACATCGCATTGTCCTCAATGTGTGTATGATATAAATAGAGGACAACGAAAAGAAAGGGGGGCCACTCAACAAGATAGTTTCTATCCCCCAAGCTTAAACATCACATAAAAAATGGGGGGAGAGGTGAAATAAGCGCCAAAATATAGGGGTGAGCATGGATAATAGATAGTGGGTTGGGTGCCAAAGAAAATTTAGCCATCAGATGGGGGTGAATTTATTAAACTAAAAAACATATAAAATCATATACGGTCCTCTCGCTGCCGAGAGGATTCGCGATTATTAAAGCATAAAATTCTATACAACTGGATTGGTCCACCTGTAGCAAAAGGAGGATCCAGAATATTTGCCGGTGCAGGTAGCTGCTCTATCTGCACTTTTCGTGGCTCCGCCAGGTGCGTACCTCCACGGGCTCCATCAGACTCCAGCAATGCGGCTCCCAGCATCTCCCCAAGGACTCCACCTGTACCCTGCAAGAGATGAACCGCATCAATCTGATGTGGATAATTTTTCCCCAAAATAAATGTATTCCAGAGAGGGTCATCAACAAAAGTATTTAAAATAAAAAATGGTTGACAACACTCCCCTGGAAATAAATCTCTACTCTGATGCACCACGTTGATCAACTCCTTGTTGTTTTCCTCTGGTTCCTCAGGTAACTCTGCCATAATGGAGTGGGTCTCGTCAGGGTGCTCCTCATCATCGTCAGACTCATCCCAGCGGACCTCCTGATCATATTCAACAGCGTCCATATGTGCTAACTCCTCACCCGCCTCCTCGTATACGTCCTATTGTACCTCTTGATCATATGTATGTGTATCCTGCAAAAGGTGCAATGAGTCATTGAAATCCGAATCATAATAAATATCATACACGGGAGGGGAATCAAATGTAAAGGGCGAGGAGGTGAAGAGATCTCCCTGAATGGAAGCAGTAAGCTCTGGTGGGTGGTCCTCAGAGTCAGTGGAAGGAAGAGGTGGCTGCAGAAGCTCTGAAGGAGGAGGGTGATGTTTGAGATCTTCATGAATGGTTGTGTCCTCGTCCCGACGCACGACCTCATCGGCAAAAGTCTCTAGCTCCGCATGCAATATGTAAAATAAATATAGCTCGGCCTCCTCGCGATGCACTGCTTCAGCCTCCTCCTCGGGTTCCTCTGGTATGGTAGGCAAAGTGAATTTCATCTTCTCCTTTCTATGCCTATGTCTTTGTTTCGATCTTGGAACTCGAGGCACCTGATTGCATGGCCTGGCCCTCTCAATTGTAGGTGCAGGTGGCTCTATGGGCTCCTGTATCTCGGCCACGGTATAAAAGTAGGTCTTGTGCCCCTCAACTAGAGCGCAGACTCCATCATCAATTGTGCCTGTGGAAGAGATACGATGAGTAATAAAATTTTGAAATCCAAGCTCAAAAGGGTCACCTGCCGTTATCGTCAATGGACTGGTGCACCGAACTGCATCCACGATGCCTCTCAATAGGTCCATATATGTGTCCTCCTCTGGCAGCTCAAATGTCTCTATCTATGGAGTGTTAATCGTGTAAAGGTGGATGTGATCACCTTCAAGAGAAGCATACACTCCATCTATAATAGTACCTGCATCAGAGACATTAGCCATAATAAAATCGATGAGTGCTTGGTCAGATGGTTTACCTACCGTAACGATTAGTGAACCGGTAGATCGAGCATCATCAATCATTTGCTCCAAGGTTGCTTCCAGCTGCAGATCACTAAACTTTCCCACATGCATCCTCTTCATGAACTCACGTAAGGGTCCCTTTAGTCTTCCAACAAAGATATTAAATAGCCTGGAACCATCCCACTCATGGTCTGACTCCATATGAAACATCCCTAACATTTTTTCAAATTTGCGCAATGCTTCTCTGAAGGACTCTCCATCAGCCTGATAAAATGTAGCGAGATATATATATGACCGTATAGAACCCGGTCGCGTCTTTAAAAGTACCATCGCTGCATCAACTTTACCTGATCAAGAAAAATAGACAACATGGAAAAGACGTACAATGAGAGATAAAGATAATAATATCAGGTGGTGGGGAAAAATCTCTCGGTGTTTTTTAAAATTTATATATATATATATATGTGTGTGTGTGTTTTTTTTACGCAATCTAATCAACCTAATCGTGGTAAATAGATAATATGGCGGAACGCCTCCCCGGCAACGGTGCCATAAACTTGATGCGTCCGGAACTAACTCCGAGACGATGTCGTTTACCGCAAGCGCACAGTATAGTGGCAAGCGGGTATCGAACACGGAGAAGCGGTGCTATACTACCTATAGACTCCTAGGTTGAGTTAGACTTGCGGGTTTATTGGTGGATGTGGAGTGCGGAGGGTCGTGATGGTGATGGATGCGAACGTCGTGTCACTCGATGTTGCAAATATAGGGTTCCACACAAAGAAAGAGAGAAATAAAATACAAAAGATTAGGGCTTAGGGCTCGCCACTAGGACCTTCGGATATCGACGCTAGGCTAGGACTCTTACGTTGCATTGGTTTAATTGGGGATTTGTAGCATCAAGAAAGTGAATTCATGCGTCTAAACACCATGAATCTAACGTATCACATTAGCCCGTAGGTGCACACAATACGTGCATTAAGGATCTACAATATTCTTACCACTCTCATGGTTCGAATGCTCTCAACTCATACCACTCTCGTGGTTTAGAGCTTCGAGGTATTTTGATGGCTCTTATTGACGCAATGGCGATAGCCATCAATTAGTTATATAGTTCGCCGGTGGATCCCCTCAAGGCACGAGCCGGGCATGGTCACGTGCCACGATTGAATCCACTAACTCCCTAATTAAATCCGTAGGATATTCCTTAAGCTAATTGATTCCACCGACCGTGGGCACGATCTCAGTACGAATTCTCCTATGGATTTTAATAGATTGACCAAAATACAACCCCATTTATACCAACGCAGCATAAAAATCCCAACTTTGCGTCTAAATCCTAAGATCCATGGGCTAATCCCTTAGCCCTAGAAAATACTACTCATGTATAGCAATAGCAATAGACAATAAAACGCACAAATTATTCATTGCATGCATCGAAAAGATATAAAACAATAAGAAACCACAAAGAAATAACAAATAGAATTAAAGAGACAAAAGTACTTATCTTGATACAAAGGAGGGGCCTAGGACATGGCCAAAACTCCCCAAAAGATCGTCTCCACCAAAATCTAAGAAGGCTCTAAAAATTCTCTTTAGAAAAGTCTACAAAAATCTCCCCAAAAATCTATCTAAAATTCTCCCTAAAACTCCCTACAGAACTCTCTATCCATTCCCCTGGCGGCTCCGAAGAAGTCCCCCAAAAACCCTCCAATTCTCCAAAAATCCGGGCGCAGATCAAATAATGGGCCCACAGCGACTCGGCCCGAGCACAAAGCTGCTCGGTCGAGTCATTCGGCAGCTCGGGCCGAGTAGGAGGATGCTCGGTCCGAGTTTTACTGAGAATCAAAGCTCCAAAATATGTCGCTCTGCCAACCCGGGCGATGCTCGGTCGAGTAGGAGCTTACTCAGGCCGAGTAGGAGGTGCTCGGGCCGAGTAGGAGGTTGCTTGGTCGAGTCAGACACCAAAATGCACGACTCGGGCCGAGTAGGAGGTGCTCGGGCCGAGTAGGCTGCTGAGAACAATTTCAGCACTGCACCATCAACTTCCAGAAATTCCTCTGGGCTCATCCGACCTCCGATTTGTGCGTTTTTAGTGGCGTTGGAACCGTCTTGAAGTCTAATACCTAGAAAAAATATTAGAAAATTATTGAAAAATCCCAAGTGATAGCAGATTTATAAATAGCCATGATATGTCACATCATGGCCGAGTAGGAGGTTACCATTCCATAAATTACAAATCTCACCAGTTCAATTCTACCTGAAATTGATAAGGACGTCGAAGTCCAACACAGAAGCCTCATTTTGCATTTGTAAATCAGCTTGTTATAATGAGGAGCCTTGGGATATTTTGTGGAGAGAGGGAGCCCCAGGTAAGTGGAGATCGTGGATGCCAACTTAATCCCCAGGAAGCTAGCAAGATTTGATGGTGATTTGGTGCCCTTGCTGAATATCCCGGCACTTTTGTTCCAATTGATATGTAGACTAGTGAAGTTGGCGAACTCATCCAGTAGGTTATGGATCCCCTTGAAAGAATGATGATTAGCTCGACAGAAGATAAGGAGGTCATCTGCAAAGAGAAGATGCGAAATGGAGCCTGTGCGCCGCATGGGTTGAATGGTACGCAGAAGCATGGCTTTACCAACAAGAAGTGAGAAAGCTTTCATGACAATGACGAAGAGATAAGGGGAAATGGGATCTCCCTGACGTAAGCCTCTGTTGCCCGTAAAATGACCCTCAGGCGATCCATTCACCAAAACAGAGAAGGAAGGAGTAGAGATACACTCCTTGATCCAGTTTATGAAAGTGTACTTGAAACCCAGCTGGTGCAACATGAAGTACACGAATTCCCTGTTGACGCTATGAAAAGCCTTCCTCAAATCTAGTTTAATACATGCTCTAGAACCCATCGGGTTACTAAAGTCTCTAATTTGTTCATGGGCAAGGAGAGAGAAATCAAAAAGCAATCTTCCCTTCAAAAAAGCGGCCTGATTAGGCGAGATTAAGTCATGGATGACCTCCTTGAGCCTGTTGCACAACACTTTGCTGATAATTTTGTAAAGTACATTACAACAGGCAATGGCGTGATAGTCCCCCAAGTTAGATGCATTTGAGCTTTTGGGCACAAGTGTAAGGAAGGTACGATTGACCTGAGGAAACATCATCCCTGTTCTGAAAAAATATTGGATCGACCTGATAACATCACCTTCAATGAGTGGCCAGTGTTGTTGGAAAAAGAAACCATTATACCCATCTGGCCCCGGGGCTTTATCTGCTCCAATTTGGAAAACTGCACATTTTATTTCATCCTTGGATATTCTCCTATCCAACCAATTGGCCGCCTGAGTTGTGATCTTACGCTTAGGAACCAGGCGAGGAAACACATTCCAGTAATCCGTTTGGTTGTACAATTGCTCATAGAATTTTGGAGCCTCCGATTTCAGTTCCTCAAAAGTCCTGTTCTGGTTGCCCTCTGTATCCACCAGATGCCCCAGGCTATTGAATCCATGTCTAGCCTTCATGGCATTGTAGAAGAATTTTGTGTTCCTGTAACCCAAACTAAGCCATTGTTGACGGCTTTTATGCCTGTACATCTCCTCTTCCATTTCTATCAACTAGGCAAGTTCCTTCAGAAGCTTCTGTTCCTCATAATGTATGGACGGCTCAACATGAAAATCATGTCGATTCATTAAGCTTTCAAGCTTTTTGCGGCATGTAGGAACGGATATAGCCACCTGTTGTTCACTAGACCAATTGCGCAGAATCATTTTCAGTCTCTTGAGCTTTTGGGTAATGCAATACATGGGAGAACCGTGCATATACTGAGCCCAGCTTGCATCGATCAGATCATTATATCCAGTAAATTTAGACCAATGGTTAAAATATTTAAAGGGCTTAGGACTAGAAGAGACCTGGGAGTGAAGTTTAACCACCATTGGGGAGTGGTCACTAGTGTGAAGATCCAAGTATGTCATATAAGATTCCGTCAGCTTGGCAATCCACTCTTCATTACAGGGAGCTCTGTCCAGCTATGCAGCAATGCGTCCTTTGCCAATTCTTTTGTTGCACCAACTCATACATGGTCCAGCACTCTTGAGTTCTTGTAATTTGCAGTTAGCAATGCAGTTATTGAAGTCCTCCACCATGCCATCATCAAGTTGACGACCCCCAATTTTATTCCTGGAGTAAAGGACACAATTGAAATCTCCTCCAATTATCCAGGGCTCATTCCAAATATTATTTGAGTCCATACTTAGCTGACTCCATAACCTTTTCCTTTCGGAGCTAGTGTTCAGGGCGTATATCGCTGTAAACACCATGGAGAAGCCGCCCGCATTGTTACAAAGAGTTGAAATGTGTTGCGAAGAAGTAGACATAACAGTTGCTTGCCAAACATGAGGGTCCATGCCCACAAGGATCCTCCTACCTCTCTGATCAGCGAAGTTATCAAAAAAACAGCCAATGTTTCGGGATGCACAACTGCTTATTAACCGGTAACTTCTTCAATTTAGTTTCTAAGAAAGCCACCATGGAGGGCTTCTGATTCTTCATAATATCTCTTAGATCTCTACGCCTAATCGAATTATTTAGGCCCTGCGTATTCCATATAAGGACTGTCATTGGATACGATTTAGTTGTAGTAGACTCCCCTCCTTCAATCTGGAACTCCTTCTGGTACCCTGGGGGAAATGAGATACTGAGACTTCCTGTAGAGGAGGATTCTTTATAGGACTCTGCTTTTCCAAGGAGCTTGCCAATTCTTGAATCTCAATCTCCCAATCCGCGTTGGCACATGTCAGAAGATCTGGAATTTTGTCAATTTCTTGCACCCCATCATCCTTAATAAGACAAGGGAGCTGCCTGCGGATTACTGGGTTTTCCATAGATCCAGCCAACCTCGGAGAAGCATGTGTAGAAGACTGGTCTGTAGGGTTTTCTAGTTAATCTAAATTAACAAGCAGTTAAAACATTTTTAACTTAGCCCTAAGGTCCAAGACCCTATGGCAAGATCTATGCCGACTTGGAATGGATCTGACCATCCCAAGAAGGATCTAGCCTACTGTGATTAAACTAAACTAATGCTAATAAAATACTTTAACCACATACCCGGAATCTCAGCCCTGGGGCAGGCGAGATGTTCTGCGCCGTCTTCCGAGCTGCTCCCGTCCCACGTCGAGCCGCTCCTTGAACCGCTCCCCGAATCGCTCCTCGAACCGCTCCGCATCCCGAGGTGATCAATCCGCGTGCTGCCGAGCCAACCACGCGCCGAAGAAAGTTTCACGCGAGTGAAACCTCCGCCTAGATTTCGGATCCAGAATCCGAACTCCTTCGTGGCTTTGCTAGAGCCCTCAGGAGTAAGGAAGAAATTTAGGGAGATGAGAAATATTAATTTAAGCCTAGATCCGAGCGTGCTCCAACATTTACGAGAGCCGCTCAGATCTAGAGCTTGGGACGAGTTTTAAGGAAGGGGGGAGACCCCTATTTATATAGGCGGCGGACTCTCCCCTTTTCTCAAAATCCGATGTGGGACTAAAAATTAGAGTTAATTAAATCAAGTTAGTTTGCACTTCACAAAGTGCAAACTTCCGTGAATTTTAACTCACTCACCGTTGAGCTTCAAGATTGATACAACCTATCGATACGACGAGCGTTCAACGGTGAACGCATAGGAAAAAACCGTTCGTCAATCGGAGTTCATTTGACCCTCCAATTGAGTGTTCAAACATCATCCTAAACACACCCAAAACACAAAACTGCAGCCGTCACAAAATACACGCTGCCCTAGGCAGCGTGTGGCCACACTAGCATCAGCCCGTATGCAGCGCATGCGCCTCGAGGTGCTTGCACTGCACGCGCCTCAACACACGCACAGTGCACGCGCTGGGCACGTGCACAGCACGAGCCACGCGGGCGCGTGCTGTGCACGCGCCCTGCGTGCACTGAAGGGCGGGGCCCCCGCCCCGCCCGCATGATTGTGGGCAGGTCCCGCCCGTGATGACTGCGGGCGCAAATGCGCCCGCTTTTACTGCTGCCCGGCCCATTGGGCCGGGATTTAAAACCCCTTTTGATTTAATCTGCCTCTTGGGCTGATGTCAACATGGGCTTTTATTGTTTTGGCCATAACTTTTGCGTTTGGCGTCCGATTTGGACGCCGTTCGAACCTGGGTCTAGACCGGGACATTCCCGTCTTACCCGTGAACTTTTCTTTGCATTTATATTATTAAATATTGTATTAAACAATTTAATACACATTTAATCTCTTTTGCATCAAATGCAAAATAGTCCCTATCTAAGCTGAAATTACCATATTGCATCAAATGCAATTATTTCATCCCTTGCATCAAAAATGCAATTATTCTCCCTAAATAATTTCTACCTATTACTAGACGAAGAATCGCACTCTGTGTGAGACCCTACAGCTTAACCCTTACAACAGGTTGGGCTCGAAGCCCTATACGGCAGTGACCACGAGCAGTGGTTACCGTCCCTGCTTCAGGAATCATCATTATGTGGTTGACTCATTGACATGAGTCTTGTCGGGACCACTCTGACTGTGTCCGTGATGATTTCTGCAGTTATAGTCTCTTCGTCTAAACTATGTCGTGTAGATCAAGTCTAGGGTACGGTCAAAACGGTCAACCCCAATAACTTGACTCCGGTTAGTTTCGATCGATCTTTAGTCAATTAATGTTGGACTTCTTCCAACATACTCTACGCAGAGTTTTTAATAAAGACCGAACTAACTCTACGACACTAACTCCCATTGACCGGGAGAGACGAATCCTCTCTTGGTCATTACTCGCCTCGTACGTTTCAAGTGACACCCAATCAAAAGACCTTTCGACAGGCATTGCCTCGAAGCTAGGTCAGTTGATATAAGTGGCACCGTTCACGCACAGGTTTGTCAAAATGACCTCAAGTTAAAAGACCAACTATCCTATCATCACTCAGAGTTATCACTGACAGATTGGTCAATATAACCATATGATAACTCTAGTGGATCGTTCAGTGAACTCATTCTAATGAGCACCTGTGTCTCGTCTTTGACTTCGCCAAGTCAAGCGATCATGAGATCATCGCCACCGCTAAACGGTGAAGACTAAGACACAATGGTATATCCGATGTTTCGATATCCTTGTCTCGAAACATCTACGACCACGAACCATTTTAGACTTATGCTACCGACGGTCAAACATTTCTCCATGATCGAGATACTCATCTTGATACCTGTTTGACCTTGCATAAAGTCTCAGGACTTTACCTAAGTCGATATTTAATTATAAAATAACTTGGATAAATCATTACCAAACAGCTTACTGTTATCTCGAACAAGATGTTTGTGCTATTCACACAGGAATAAATGGCCTCGAGGGCATAATATTCATACATCTCCCACTTGCACTCAGGGCCATTTATCTCGATATCTAATATCGTTTTTACACACAAGTTTTCCTGACTTCATGTGATAGAGCCTTCGTGAGTGGATCTGCCAAAACCGTCTACACTATAGACTTAAGGGGTTTTTATGTTTATATTAGACCAACCTTTTGAATCTTATTCAAATAATTCATTTGGTCTGTCGGAATCCATAATATTTTATTTTACTTGGATCTTATCCAGTTTATCGTACCTTACGATAATCATTTAAATTTGTTAATGGTCATTTTAAATGGCTCATATCTATTCTTGATAAAGTATCAAACCTTTTGATTACTTTGTCAAAATGTATGTTCCATCCCTTTGATGATTCGCATGTAATTTATACGCTCCCACTGACCTTGAAAACTATCTGGCTAATTCATATAAGTTGGTTCGTCTAAATCATATTTAGAAAAACGAACTTATAAGTGAATGCGCAAATTTTCATGGTCAACTTAAGCGTTTTACATCGGCTTTGGTCCGAGTAGATCTGTACACATCTGTTGGCGAAACCGGTTTCATCATAATCCGTTTTAAAGAAATTAGGATGAAAACCGTTCCCGTCCAACATTATTATACTTCACTATTTTCTTTTCTGCACCAATCTTTCAACTTAAAGATTTACTTGCAGAAAGTGAGGAAACATTTTCCTTGGGCACGTAAACTAAATTCTCAAATTTATTTACGCACATGGACCTGCATCAAGTTTTAAATCGGAGTTACTACTCCGAATTTCATCCTAGAAGTTGACTAAGTCATCATCAGTTATGATGTCTAACTCGACAATCCGTCTCATGAGATTCGAGTAATAATACAACTTCCTTACGATTGATTTATTGAATATATTATTGATAATGTCCTCATAGAACTTTATCAAAACCTAGGCATTACTATCTGGGACTTAACCCAGAGGGAGGACTTAACTCAGAGTCACTTACAATGGATCACACTAAATCTAATTAAGTGTGATTCATACCTGTTAACACACCGATGTGTTAACAGACTTGATCTGAGAGAAAATCACATTTTCTTTTAATTACACAAGATTTTATGTAGCTAAGTATTTGACCATTCGATCTAATCGAATCAGTTTAAATACTTTGGTCATTTCGTTCTTTATTCTATCAGACTTGTGTTTCATCAAGAACACGTGTCTTAATAAAATATACGAGCAACTTATTTTTGTTAATCTAGACTCAGGTACATCAGTATGTACTAGACTGAGTTCGACAACTCATTCTCCCACTGTCTCATAGATGGGTTTCGGCCATTGTATCTAAGAGGCTAAGACTCACAAGTGTCTGTAGACTTCATAATACGAGAGGTCAGATCCCTCTTTATGTGACTTGTGAAGCTTAATCTCTTGATACGGCCTAGTCTAATTTTACCATATAAGTTTGCTACTATCTTGTGTATTTATATATTAACATTTAATATATATATAGTTATTAACAAATTACTTAACACAAAACATTACTTCAGAAGCAATATGACGACATTCGTCAAAATGTGTTAAACGTCTTTTGTATAACAAGTTATTCCGAAATGTGACATCAAAGTATATTACGTTTTCATTTCCTCCTGCTTATGCCTCTACTAATGATAAATTAAACTAACTTTCTCAATTGACTTTCCGAAGTGCCTTCTTCCTTTTCTAAATCACATTTAGATATCAACATAAATAAATAGCTATGCAAGCAACTTATGTATCCAAACGCTTGAGCTTTGCAATCTTGAGTGTAGCTCAAGAAGTTGCTTGTCTCAAGATCCGGTTGGGATACATAGTCTTGCATCGCTCATGCACTCGTATTCGACTCAAACGGTTTGATCGAATTTTCGAACTTTGCGGATCAAAATTGTTTGTCCATACAACCTTGAGGGTAGCTCGACAAGTTGTAGGGAGAAACATACTTTGAATGTCCTATATGTTCAAGCTGCCTCATATAGAGACGAGTGACATGTAGCTTTAATTTATTTGTTGGACCCAGAACTTAATGAAATCATATTTCTTAAGTCTGTTCTTTAGAAGGTCATTTAATGTCAACGAGAATATAGTTTTAATTCTATCAATTAGAATTTAACTCGATATTCAATTAATCAACTTATTGACCAGTTAACTAATTCCAATATTATCAATTGATTCTTTCGGTAAACATAGTCTTGCCCTAGTTTTAGCATATGTTCAATACTAAATATAGGTAAATTGGCTTTTATCTATATATATCCTCCCACTATTTTTACGATCGTTTTAAAGCTTAATAACGAACGATTTAATCGAATTAAAATTAATGGGTAAGAGTTCCAATCACCTTGAGTCTAAACAACCTTGAGTGTAGCTCAACAAGTTGATTGACTCTGCGATCGGAAGATGACTCTTCATCGATCATATCGGATATGACTCTCTTAATCAGTTTTTGCCCCTAGCCATTCGTGATCATGATTGTGCTCATCCAAATCACAATGTCTAGTCTAGTCGGACCCTTGTTTTCATGTCTAGCCTGACTTGCCCCTCAGCTCGGTGTATGCACGACACGTCGGTTTGGGTTAGGTCATAGACTACATCTAGGCAGACTACATCCTTGACTAAACTTGCGCCGCCGCTCGGTGTATTCATGACAACGTCGGTTTGGGTCAAGTCAAGATGTCAACTTATGTTTTTAAGAAGTTGGTTTCTACAAGGTTGCCATGTCACAGCTTGAGTGTATCTCAACAACTGTAACACGGGCCCTATAGTTGCTAACCCCTAAAACAAGGAGGGCTACGGCTAATCTTGAAAAAGATCATTAACGTATTTGACTTAGATATAGTCCAGGGTGTCATACAATCATGATTCGCGACATTGCGGTCCAGCGGAACTCAGCCAGGGAATTGACTAAGCCAGGATCACTATCCCTTAAAGGGTGATTCAGAACTCTTAGCCAAGCACATTGACTGGATCATGGTCCATTGAATGAAGCTTGTCATTTTTGTATGTATGCCATAGACTAAACAGTTTTTATTAACAACTAATTAATCCTATCAACTAGTTGAATCCTTAAATTCAAAATTTTAGGATTTGTTTAATAACTTTTATTAAGTCCTTATCAACTATAAGGTTCACGTGCTATCCTATTCGTTATTAGGATTTTAATAAATTATTAACAACGCTAAAAGCGAAGTCCTTTAATGAGAATTAATTATAACAATTAGAATTAAAAATTTTCTTTAAAAGGACTACCCTAATCAGGAATTAGGTCTTGAAGCATTGTTAATGTTTTATTAAAACATAGCATGTCATTAAAATTCAAGTAATAAAATTTTAATCATTTTTAATGGCTAACCTAAAGGGTTATCTTGTGTTATCAAATAAGGGACAAGAAGAACTATCCATTAAAATAAAGCTACACTAATTTATCGCATAAAGATAGTGCACAACTATTTAACAATTAAATAGACTAAGTTTATCGCATAAACAATTTTAGACTTTTAAAATTAGTTTTAAAAATATCTTATAAATTTAAAACATCACTTTAAAAATTTTCCATGTTCAAAAATTTATCATGTACAATTTTTAAACATCTAAAACATTTTAAACTTATCGCATAAATTTAAAGACTTAAAATCAATTTTAAAATTTATCACAAAAATTTAAAAACACCATTTTAAAATTTCCATGCTTAAAAAATTTATCATATAAAAATTTTTAGGCATCCAAAATAACTTTAAACTTTTAAAGATTTAAAATTAGTTTTAAAATTATCACATAAATTTTAAAACGTTCTTTTAAAAAATTTTCATGTTCAAAAAATTTATCACATAGAATTTTGAACTTCAAAAACATTTTTAAAATTATCTTATAACTTTAAAAAATTTAAAAGTATTTAAAAGCATTAACATGTTTAATGAAATCGCAGTACCTAGATCGACTACGCAAACCTAGGCTCTGATACCACTGAAGGGAATTGGCGGTCCCTTAGGGCACAAAAACTCTAGTCTCGTCCTAAGTCGGACGGAACATAGACACAAAAATCATTTGCAGCGGAAGAAAAACTAGTTAATCTAAATTAACAAGCAGTTAAAACATTTTTAACTTAGCCCTAAGGTCCAAGACCCTATGCCAAGATCTATGCTGACTTGGGATGGATCTGACCATCCCAAGAAGGATCTAGCCTACTGCGATTAAACTAAACTAATGCTAATAAAATACTTTAACCACATACCCGGAATCTCAGCCCTGGAGCAGGCGAGATGTTTCGCGCCGTCTTCCGAGCTGCTCCTCGTCCCACGCCGAGCCGCTCCTTGAACCGCTCCCCGAACCACTCCTCGAACCGCTCCGCATCCCGAGGCGATCAATCCGCGTGCAGCCGAACCAACCACGCGCCGAAGAAAGTTTCACGCGAGTGAAACATCCGCCTAGATTTCGGATCCAGAATCCGAACTCCTTCGTGGCTTTGCTAGAGCCCTCAGGAGTAAGGAAGAAATTTAGGGAGATGAGATATATTAATTTAAGCCTAGATCCGAGCGTGCTCCAACATTTACGAGAGCCGCTCAGATCTAGAGCTTGGGATGAGTTTTGAGGAAGGGGGAGACCCCTATTTATATAGGCGACGGACTCTCCCCTTTTCTCAAAATCCGATGTGGGACTAAAAATTAGAGTTAATTAAATCAAGTTAGTTTGCACTTCACAAAGTGCAAACTTCCGTGAATTTTAACTCACTCGCCGTTGAGCTTCAAGATTGATACAACCTATCAATACGACGAGCGTTCAACGGTAAACGCATAGGAAAAAACCGTTCGTTAATCGGAGTTTGTTTGACCCTCCAATTGAGTGTTCAAACATCAGCCTATACACACCCAAAACACAAAACTGCAGCCGTCACAAAATACACGCTGCCCTAGGCAGCGTGTGGCCCCACCAGCATCAGCCCGCGTGCAGCGCACGTGCCTCGAGGCACGTGCACTGCACCCGCCTCAGCGCGGGCACAGTGCACGCGCTGGGCGCGTGCAAGGCACGCGGCGCGTGCCGTGCACACGCCCAGCGGGCGCGTGCACAGCACGCGCCCAGCGGGCGCGTGCACAGCATGCGCCACGCGGGCGCGTGCTGTGCACGCGCCCTGCGTGCACTGAAGGGCGGGGCGGGGCCCCGCCCGCATGATTGCGGGCGGGCCCCACCCGTGATGACTGCGGGCACAAATTCGCCCGCTTTTTCTGCTGCCCGGCCCATTGGGCCGGGATTTAAAACCCCTTTTGATTTAATCTGCCTCTTGGGCTGATGTCAATATGGGCTTTTATTGTTTTGGCCATAACTTTTGCGTTTGGCGTCCGATTTGGACGTCGTTCGAACCTGGTTATAGACCGGGACATTCCCGTCTTACCCGTGAACTTTTCCTTGCGTTTATATTATTAAATATTGTATTAAACAATTTAATACACATTTAATCTCTTTTGCATCAAATGCAAAATAGTCCCTATCTAAGCTTAAATTACCATATTGCATCAAATGCAATTCTTCCTTCCCTTGCATCAAAATGCAATTATTCTCCCTAACTAATTTCTACCTATTACTAGACGAAGAATCGCACTCTGTGTGAGACCCTACAGCCTGACCCTTACAACAGGTTGGGCTCGAAGCCCTATACGGCAGTGACCACGAGCAGTGGTTACCTTCCCTGCTTCAGAAATCATCAGTATGTGGTTGACTCATTGACATGAGTATTTTCGGGACCACTCTGACTGTGTCCGTGATGATTTCTGTAGTTATAGTCTCTTCGTCTAAACTATGTCGTGTAGATCAAGTCTGGGGTACGGTTTAACTGTCAACCCCAATAACTTGACTCCGGTTAGTTTCGATCAATATTTAGTCAATAAATGTTGGACTTCTTCCAACATACTCTGCGCAGAGTTTTTACTAAAGACCGAACTAACTCTATGACACTAACTCACATTGACCGGGAGAGACGAATCCTCTCTTGGTCATTACTCGCATCGTACGTTTCAAGTGACACCCAATCAAAAGACCTTTCGACAGGCATTGCCTCGAAGCTAGGTCAGTTGATATAAGTGGCACCGTTCACGCACAGGTTTGTCAAAATGACCTCAAGTTAAAAGAGCAACTATCCTATCATCACTCAGAGTTATCACTGACAGATTGGTCAATATAACCATATGATAACTCTAATGGATCGTTCAGTGAACTCATTCTAATGAGCACCTGTGTCTCGTCTTTGACTTTGCCAAGTCAAGCGATCATGAGATCATCGCCACCGCTAAACGGTGAAGACTAAGACACAATGGTCTATCCGATGTTTCGATATCCTTGTCTCGGAACATCTACGACCACGAACCATTTTAGACTTATGCTACAGACGGTCAAACGTTTCTCCATGATCGAGATACTCATATCGATACCCGTTTGACCTTGCATAAAGTCTCAGGACTTTACCTAAGTCGATATCTAATTATAAAATAACTTGGATAAATCATTACCAAACAGCTTACTGTTATTTCGAACAAGATGTTTGTGCTATTCACACAGGAATAAATGGCCTCAAGGGCATAATATTCCTACATGGTCAATGTTATTGACAATAACTTGTTCCCCCTCCACTGTTAGACCTGGCGAAATTCCCATGACAGAATCTATCTCTCCATCCCGTTCAGCACATAGGGGGACGACACCAGTTGGAGTGGTAATGGCTGATTCCTGCTCACCTCCTATGGGGACAGGATTATTTGCAGTAGGAATTTTGGGATCCATAGCATTTTGCGAACCTCCTGAAACTTGCCCCAGGCCCAAGTTGGCGCCTGTATTAGTCATAACACTATTATTTGGTATCTCTTCAACTTTATTTGGACCTTTTGACACCTTTCCCCCGTGATACCAGTAGCTTGGATTGAAGGGAGCTTTGACAAATCTGGACACTGCTGAACCCCATGACCAAAACACACACAGTGGATACACCTTGGTGGCTCACCCTCATATTTTGTGTCTATGTTAATGATACCATCATCTAGTTTTATCCCCACAGACGACGGCAAAGGCTTCTTGGAATCAACCTCGACTAGGCATCTTGCATATGATATTCTCTCCAGGTTAGCAGTTGCACGATCTAGACAAATGGGGGTTCCTACCACCGATGCAACTACATTCAGAATTTCCAGAGTCCACATATTTAGGGGGAGGCCGTGGAATTGCACCCAGACGGGAACCGATAATAGAATGTCCCGATCGTGACGTAACATAGGACTCCATCTTTGTAGCACGGTTAGGCGCCCATCAAATAACCATGGACCTCCATGAAGGATTTTCTCACATTCCGCTTCACACTCAAAACGGAAATAGAAAAATCCATTATCCCAACTATAGATTTGAATACCATTCTTTAACTTCCAGAGCCTATCCACCCATGCTCTTATTTGACCATAGTAGGGCACATCCCCAAGAACATAACCAACTAAAGTGTTCTTCCATCTTTCACCACCCCTATCAAGCATTGGACCCCAGACCCTTCCCAGTGTCACCCCATCTTCCTTAATCTCAGGAGGGACATAGGTCATTGAGAAGGATTCATCGTATGTTCTTCTATTAGCACAAATATCCGACCAAGAGAATTTCTTACCTGAAGTGTTGATTTGCAATGAGAATTTAGGCCGAACAGGTATTTTATCAAGCAGGCTGTGAGCATCAGCCTTAGGATATTTGGTCTCCAATCCAGCTCTGTTAGATAAAGCCTCAACATGCCTATTCCAAGTTCACTGATTCCGGATCTGGCCATAGGTCCTGCCACCATTTGGATTGCGAGCGCCGTTGTATTGGAAGCCACCGTTGTATGGGTTGCTTCCAGAAGAATTGCTCCTTCGATTCTTTTTCCCCACAACATGCCAACCCTCATCTTGTGCTTTCCCCCTATCATTAATCGCCGGACCTGTGGCCACCCTTGCCGTTCGCTGGAAACCCTTGCCGGAGAAGTTCTGATTGCCAGCGGGATCACCCGAATCGCTCCCTCCGTGAATCGCTTCATATATATATATATATATATATATATATATATATATATATATATATATATATATATATATATATATATATATATATATATATATATATACAGTAGTCATAAACAGTGCCTGCGGGCACGGTTCATTTAAGATTTTCCCTCGCGAAATCTTTGTTACCCAAAAGATTATTTCCACAGCCAAAATTTAAAAGAACAACAAATTAGCGTAAAAAAGTTTAGCGGCATGGGCACCTTCGGCGTGGAACAACAAATTCGGCGTCAGACGCCTTCGATACCGAACAACAAATTCGGTATGGACGCCTTCGGTGCAGAACAAAAAATTCAGCGTGGACGCCTTCGGGGCAGAACAACAAATTCGGCACAGTCGCCTTCCACACAGAACAACAATTTCGGTGTGGGCGCCTTCCGCGTGGAACAACAATTTCGGCGTAGAACAATAATTTCGGCGCATGTACCTTTGGCGCGGAACAACAATTTCGGCGTAGAACAACAATTTTGGTGCGGACACCTTCGGCGCGGAACAACAAATTAGTGTAAAAAAATTTAACCGTGCCCGCGAGCATGGTTCATTTAAGATTTTCCCACGCTAAATCTTTGTTAAACAAAAAATTATTTCCCCCACCAAAATTTAAACGAACAAAATTTTAGCTTCGGCGCAGAACCGTGCACCTGCTCCTTTGGTGCTGGCGCCTAAAATCTTTGCTCTTTCCAAAAATTATTTCCCCTCCAAAAATTTAAAGGAACAAAAATTTAGCTTCGGCACAGGTGCCTTCGGTGCAGACCCGTGCGCGGGTGCCTTTGGCCTCTTTCTTTTTTAATCACATAAATAAATCTATAGGAAATCTTCAACCATACTAAACAACAAAATTATTGGCTGAAACAAAGAGTTATGAATAACACCATATTTCAATGATAATTAACTGGTATCAAATAATCCATTGTAACATCCTTGACAGTTAGTTTATATGAAAATAAATAGATCATAATCAATTTATTAGAGGGAAGACCACTTTATAATCTAGATTGGAAGACCAGTCCTTATCAAGGTTAGCTTCAACTTGAACTTTCTTTAACAATATGTGCAAACATTAATTTTAACAATAAATGCAATATTTGGGGTTTTGGTGTTTCTTTAACAATATAGATGCATGGGGTTTTCTCTTCAATTGACTTTGTTCTCTCCAATTAATGAATCAAAGTGTTTGCAGTCAATATGTATTAATCTCTTCTGTAAATAAAAACGGCAACAGAAATGAGGATATAACTTTAAAAAAGAATGTAAGAACAAAACAAAATTTTTATTCAACCAACACTTAATTAATCTAAATACACTACATTACAATAATCTAACTAATTTGCAGCTCTAAACATCATACACATGACTTTTTGGCAAATTAAGATATTCTGAACTATATCTAAAAAAGGAATAAATGAGTACCAATATGAAAATTGTCTTGTGTCAAAGGAATAACTGTTTCTATCATGCTGAGACTATGCTTCATTTTATTCTTCTTTTTTGCAACCTGGACATTCAATGAAAATTTAAACCATGACAAAATTTGAGAGTGAAAATTTAAAATAATTTCTAAAAAAGATGGGAATCTGTGGACCATGGAACTTTATTCAAGCAAAATCCACAACCAAGTAATAGAACCCAAACTTACAACCCTCATCCAATACTTACAATACATTTGGGATTTTTATCACTTTCACGCAAAAAAATCACTGTGATCTTTCTTCTTTGATTGCAAAATTCCTCTTCAATGTTCTTCTCTTCTTGTAGATCTTATCCTTCGTGTTCTTCTCTTCTATGTAGATCTTATCCTTCAAGAACAAATGACCCTATGCTCTTTCTCATTAGATCTGCATGCCTCTAACATTCAGTCAAGATCTCAACAACTTTTTTCCTTCTCCGTCCTCAGATCATCAACCTGCAAAAAAACATAAAGGCAACTATTTTTCTCAATAGATCTACATAAAACTGGCCAAGAAAATTAATTTTAAAAAAGAGAGAGATTGAGAAACAGAAATAACAAACTTTGGAGGCATTCAGCTTACAGGAAACCGTGCAAAGTCCAACAAATTTTTTGTTGCCGTATACCAAACGGAGAAATCACAACCATCTGCAAATTTTTTGTTGCCGTCAAATGTCTCTATTTCTACCTCTCAAAAAAGTTGGTTGTGCCGGCCACAGTATTAAAATTTGCAGACCAAGCCTTAATCATAACAATTCACCAATCGAGGTGGGGGACACCTACAAATATGAAGATGGGGGCTGAGCTTGGTATATTTTCCTATGTTGCCAGATCAAAGTTCCTATATTTGCCAGTAAAAAAGGAAATGTTACATTGGTCCTATATGGTCCTATATTGCTTGTAAAAAATCATATCTGAAACTTGCCAGTAAAAAAAGTGTTGCTTGCTCTCACAAAGCAGCCAACGATCATAGTAGAAATGGAGATTATGACCATAGCGATGGCGAGGTCAATCTGTTCACAGAATTAGAATGAAATAATTCCTATTAGTGTCTCAATCCGAATATAGGAACAATGTAACAAAAAAATTTGGTAGGCGCATTTGCAAGAACTCACCGCCTCGAGCCCATGCTCCAAACCGTATTTCCTTTATACGCCGAGGATTATCAGATCATCATCCTTTCCCAAATCGGGGACCTCGTTCGACTTCCGAAATCATCACAATGCTGCAAACCGTATTACCTTCCGAAATCATCACAATAAGTAACTCCCCAATGCAAAATCCACTTCCAGGATTCCCAGCTTGCAAGTGATTTAAGATTCAAAGGCAAGTTTAGACTTGTGAAACCAGCTAGTTGATCTTCATGAAATATAAATTGCCCACTTACAAATCAAATGTTTCAGAGAGTTCTCAGGTTCACATATGAAAACACACCAATCAATGGTTTAAAAGTATCAAAATCAGTAACCTTACAGTCAGGTGTCAAAGCTAAGCATCAATGATGCAATGATTATTACCTCAGCTTGCTTACAGATGTGTTGTTGTCATTGTACAAACATACATATTATTTGTACATTTTACTTGGGATGTGCCCAACTCATGGGGTGTCCTGAAGTGTCCAAATGTCTAACATGGCATAACTTGCAAAAATGGAGGGTCCTGGTAACCCTGCTCCATATGTTCACAGTTCTATTATCTATCAATTCTTCGGACTCCAATATATTGGTTTATGTTTTATATGTGCTTAGCATTCCAATGAAGCTGGTTCATATAGTTTCTTCTGCCTTTTGTTGTCTGGACAAATGTTCGTGTAATATTTTAAACCCATAGTCTCTGGATAGTGGCAAGATCGTGTACCATTTTTCATGTCATCTACAACATTCTGTATATTGGTAGTCTAACATGAATATACATGAATCCATCCAAACCTACAACACATATAAATCGAAAAGAAATAAAAACGAGTAAATAAATGGAAGTATAATGACAGAAGTTCAACTGACCATTTCTGAGAAAACCCCTCTCATGGGTTATTCGGTCTCTTTTATAAGCAGAGATGGTCGGCTCGGGATGCAGAATTTAGCTCAGAATTCACAGAGAAGAAGAGGAATATTATGTTAATGACCAATTTTATAAAAGGATTAATAAAGATAACACTGGCTATTTCAACAGAAACAATGCAACAATGCAACAATGCAACATTTCTCTCACAAAGATGCAATCTTTGCACCGAAATCCAATCATTATCTTCTCCAAATAGCTGCAAAGAGTAGATGAAAGAAGAAAAAAAGTTAAATCAAAATACTTGAATAACCTGAATGCATTGCTAGTTTGATAGATAGTTGATCAAATAAAAGAAATTCAGGTTCCTTCCAGAAAAATTCAAATTTGGAAAGAAATACACATACTCGATACTTCAGAAGTCCTTTTAATAATTTTTTTCGATGGAGTGACAAACCAATTGGTTTGAAAAAATGTGTTTCTCAGTTTTTTAAATTATTTTTTTGATGGAGTAACAAACCAATTAGTTTGACAAAATGTGTTTCTCAGTCTCAATATGAGCATAAAGGGGTAGAACCCAAGCTGAATATTTCTATTGTTTGAAAATTATCTACAAAATCTCAAAGAGATACCCATCATAGGATTTTTCATGTGTTTCTCAGTTTCAATATGAACATATTGGGGAAGCACCCAAGCAGAATTGTTCTCCTGTTTGAAAATTATCTACAAAATCTCAAAGAGATACCCGTCATAGATTTTCATTACCACTTGCAAATAATGGGTAGTATAAAAACATAGAAAAAAGTTCCCAATTTTATGGCACCATCAACTACTAAGAATCTAAAAGCCATTCTATCATCTTCATACAACACCAAAGGGGATACCTTTACAGAAACTACAAAAATGAGCTCAATCAAAATATTGCACTTAACTTGAAAAGGAGATTACATGCAACAAATCAATCAATTAGCAACACTAAAGGATAGAAAAGTAAAAGCCCAGCTAGGACAATAATCCACTGCATAACAAAAAATCAAATCTAATTAATAAACAACAGAATCCATCCAAACCAACAAAACATATAAATCAAAAAGAAATAAATGGGAGAAAGTATTTGGATATAAATTCAACTACCATTTATGAGAAAACCCCTCTCCTCGGTTATTCAATCTCTCATATGAGTAGAAATGGTCGGCTCGAGATGTAGAATCTAAACTCAGATTTCATTGAGAAGAATATGAATATTATGTTAATAACCAGTTTTATAAAAGAAATAATAAAAAAGAAGCTAACGTTGGCTATATCAACAGCAAAAAGATAACAATGCAACATTTTGCTCAGAAAGGTGCAATTTTTGCATCTAAATCCAATCATTATCTTCTACAAATTGCTACAAAGAGCATATAAAAGAAGAAAGGAAGTAAAAGCAAAAATGCTTACTTTAATCACCTGAATGCATTGCTAGTTTGATAAATTGTTGATCACCTGGCTGAGCCACATACCCCCAAAAAATCTCCCACATCACCGTGCTGGAACTTTCAACTTGGAACCCTTCTCCCATCATGTCCAACAACAGGCATACTGAACCCTAACGTGTCATCCCCCGACCACTCTTTCATGTTCTTAATTTACTGGGTAGTTAACTTTGAAATCTCCTCTCCAAACTGGCCCTGCAGATTCTGCTTCACCACTCATGCAATTTCACATTAAATTTCCCCACATGATATGAGTTTTATAAGGTAGAAATTTCACATTTTTATTAATAGTAAGACACATAGCTATCAGTGCTATCGGAATAGATAGGCTTCGAAATACAAAAAATTTGCTCGAAAAATAAAATTTTTTCCCACAAATTCCATGATATTATAGACATTAATCCAGTGCAATTTCACAAATTTCTACTAAAATCTTGAAGAAGAAACATGTATAAAATTTTTTTCATAAATTGGGATACCTTGACCGAGAATATTTCATTGAAAGATGTAGATCTGAATTGTAACAGAGCAAAAAATCAGAGAATATTTTATTGAAAGAGGTAGATGACCCTTTTCACTTCAATATGTTTCATTAACAGATAACTGGAATGTATTAAACTTCAACTGGTATAGAATAAAAATTTAAAGATATATTAAGTGGTAAAAGTGAATAAGGAAAAATCACATAGTCAAAGAAACTATTTGTACACAATTGTTAGGTAAACAACTAAAACTTATGAAGGCACTTAAGAACAGAAAACACATCCAGATAAACTTAAACAACCGATGGGAAGAACAATAAAACCAAAATAATACTTCTTATGAAAGTCTCAATAATTTAGTGTGGGAATCAACAGGAGAAATAATTGGTCAGTGAAATAAGCAAAGAAGGATCTCACAATCAACTCTCGCCTGCATTTCAAAATTTTATTGTTAAATAAATAGTGATATTTACCTATAAATCCAAACTACTAATTTCAGCGATCAGATATGTATCAAATATATGACACAATATGATTGTTCAAAATCTCAGCTTAAAAATGACATCTTAGGAGATGATTTCTGGCCAAAACACAAAATAATAAGAGAAATATCAGAAAACTTACCGCATGGTTCGCTAAACAAACTGCAAGAGCAAACCCCAAACCAAATTTGCGATTATCAAATGCATAATCTAGAAATAGAAACCTCAAAAATATTTAGTAAGCACACTCTATGATTGATGAACTAAGAAAGTTCACCAATTGGAGATAATAAACATCTGCTAGAAGGTTCAACAGGAAAAAAAAGGTACAACGTAATTATAAAAAATGCTTTTCAATACATTCCTACACAAATGCTTTTCAATTGACCTACATACATTCTACAACCAAACGAAGGTATAAGTTACAACATAATTATAAAAAATGAGAAAACATGATAAAACAGAAAATCCGTATCTGTCTGTTGATGTAGGAAATTTCTGTGTCTGTAGATATAGGAAAATCCTGGCTTAGGTTTGGGGAAATGCTTTTAGTAAAGCAAGTCTTTCTGACATTTCTGTTTTTGGCATGATTTTTTTATCAGGAGTTTTGATTCTGAGAGCATGCAACTGATTGAAGCATGTACATGCTGCGTGCTGACTTATCATAGAGGACATGACTTTGAAGAGACTATTCAGGTGAATGCTTGGTTATTGCATACTATTGCACATCAGTGCACTATGCATGATACTAAGCATAGATTTTTAACTTCTGTGATGCTAGATTCATAACTATGATTTTTTTTCATGTACATTATCATGTTTTCCATAAGTTGAAATGGCTGCAGATTATTTTATTTTCTAAGCGATTGCTTTATTACTTTGTACATATGATGTTTCCATCATCCATGCTTTTGTATACATTCAGCAATTGAAATAGAATTATTTGAAATAGCATCATTTGAAACAACAGGATGATGACCCAAATTTGTTTCCCTTTTTCCCCTTTTCTAGTTGACCGGCGCCCCGTTTACGGTATGGGCGCGGTGTCGTTTTACCGCAAGTGCACGGTTAGTGTAGGGTGCGGGTTTATCAAACACAGGGAGGTGGATGGCTTGAGTGGCTACTAGCCTCGCCTAGGTCGTTTGCTAGCTACGCGGATGATGTGGGTGGAAGTGTAGAAATAAAAGAAATAAATAAAAAGACACGACATGAATCCCCACTAACACGGGCTAGAGCACTCATGACACTTGGCATTTGACTTGATCCAGGGTGAGACATTGCCCCGAAAGGTGGTACCTAGCGTCCATGGCCCGATATTCCGGTCGGTGTCAAGTACGCTAGGCCTACCCGGTTCCGGACGGTGGGCATTCCCATGTCCATTAACACCTTCCGCAACCGGGAGCATTAAGGCCACAATGATAACTCCCAACACTTCGTCCAAGCCGTTCCCACGCGCGAGGACTCGATGTCAACACTAGGGGCGTGAGCTGTGGCTAGGGAGTCAACCGCCAAGTTTATTCCCCCTTGGCCCGACGGTCAGAGGCGGTCTTTCTCCCGCCAATGACAATGAAACACCCCCGCGTAACCCTAATGGCCAAATAGGTCAAATGTGATTTCTAGCGATACATCGAAGCGGATCTTGACTGGACAAGCACCGGACCCCAACCCCCAACACATCTAGTGTGTTGTCGTACGAATTGGACCCAGATCGCTAGAAATCCCCATTGACACAATTCATCGAACACGTGCCATGCAACCAAGTCTAATGTAAATTTCCAAGCAACAATCCTACCCTAACCCGTATTAGGGTTCATCAAAACTACTCAATGGTGAATAACATAAAAACAAACAACACAAAAGACATATAAACTTTCACCATCAAGCAAAATAAACACAATACAAACAATGGAGAAAAAGAGAGGAAAATACTTATCTTGAGTGAATCGTCAATCCAATACAAGACTTATTGAACAAAATACCTAGTCTAAACTAACCTAGAACTCACAAGAGAAGGGGGCAAAAAGCCCTAAAAACTCTAGGAGATCCCCCCCTCAAGTCGGCCAGCCTCGTGTATTTATACCCCCACTTCGAAACCCTAATGGTTCGGGTCCAAACCCGTAGGAAAAGCACCACCCGATCGGTTGACAAGTCAACCGATCGGGTGATCTGTTACAAATAGTAAACAGAAAACGGCGGACTTTCACCCGGTCATATGAACTGAGAGTTATTGGAGTGACCGGTTGGATCTTGGCGCCATCGGGTGAAGGGATCGGTTGGGTGCCCGTGTCTCGGCTCCTCAGCATCAGCTACAGATGAACCGATCGGGTGAGAGTCACCCGATCGGTTGGAATTTGGATTGAAAAGACAGAGAATCAGCCTCGTTTGAACCGGCCTGTGAACCGGTCGGGTGACATTCACTTGAGCTCCGGCTGAGACCGGGTGGTGCACGCGTGCATCACCCGATCGGTTGGAGATGACCAACCGAACGGGTGCGGGGCTGAAAGATGTAATCTTCGTCGTTTGACCCCCTGGATCATGCGTGACTCCTCCCATTGCTCCGGGGACTTGAGATATCGTCGTTAAACGTCCCCTACACGGGCAATCTCCTGCAAACATGGAGAAACAAAGAAAAGTGAAAGAAAACGAGAAAATACGAGAAAACGAATAAAAGACGGCGAAAAATACGGAGAAACACAAAAGAAAACGTGCGTGAATATATGAAATATAAACGCACGTCAAAATCCCCCAAGCTGAACTCTTTCTCGTCCTCGAGGAAGACGAGTGAGAGTAGGAGCTCGGAGGGGAAAATAGAGAGAAAGAGAGAAAAAGGGAACTCAATATCCTAGATCGCCCGTTAGGGCCAACAAAATCAAAAACGACACACCAAGCAAGCAAACGCCAAATCGCATCACTAAACCAAGGAGTACGAGTCTAGACAAGTGCCGTGGGTCCACGCGGTGAAGCGCGAGTGAGCGTGGTCGTGTGCTAGCTAACGGTGTCAATATCTACATTGTGCAATAAAGCTCGATATACACAAATCCAAGATATGACCCAAATATTGATTCGAATTGAATTAAGCGGCGAATATATAGTTCAAGCATGCATGAGAATAGAGAGAATCGAAACATATCAGGCGTCAGGGACTCCACAACTTGGGGTTAAGGAAATCACCACACCAAAGCCTAGATAATAGCTAAAAAGTTCCTAAGCCAAGTGTTTTCGAAAACGATGGGGGTTGAGATGATGTGGAGTAGGACACTCGGTGCAAATTCTCGCCTTCCCTTTATTCCCGGCAAGTAGGAAAAAATATTCACACGGGAATTTTTTTTGGTTTTTGGGTATTAGTATTCTTTTTGCCTTATACATATTTTTTTTTCTCTTTTCTCTTTTTTTGGGTTTTTCTTTTCTCTCTTTTTTTTTTGGATTTTTGGGTATTGGAATATTTAAATGTGTACTCTCCCAAGTGGGAAAACGGTACACGACGAGGGGATTTGCACCAAGTAAAACAAAAATGAAATCGGATTCTAAACACTTGGGCAAAGGAGATATTTCTCGCTAATCAGAGCATAGGCTAAATAGGTTATCCTAGTCCTTGATTGTGGAATCCCGACACATGCGAATTGAAATATACGATATAAATATAGCATGCATATAGAAGCAGATAGTAGAAGCAAATACAGCATATTCAAATCGAAGCATGATAATCTAGGGGTCAACCAAGGATAGGTATATAAAGCATAATCACAAGGTAGAAGCACACAAAATGCTAGTCATGACACATGACACACAAAAAGCTAAGTGGACCCACGATGCATGAAATGCAAGAGGACTCGGCTTCCTAATGTTAGTGAATGTGATTATCGAAGCCGTGCTAGGTGTGTGTGTGATTTTGTGGCAATTCATCATATGGGGTCATCTCTAGGAGAGAGAGAGAACAAAAGAAGAAAAGAAAAAAAGAAAAAAAAAGAAAAACACGGAGAAAAACGACTCAAATAACGAAGAAAAAGAGACAAATGACGCACGAAGTGCGACTCCCCCAAGCTGAAACTTGCATTGTCCTCAATGCAATAGTAGTGAATACGAGAGGGCAATGAAAATGGAGGGGAGTTACGCACCGACACAAAAAAAATGAAAAACACGAAAAACACATGAGCGAAACTAAAAAAATAAAGAAAATGAAACACTCAAATAAAAGGTATAAAACACGACAAAAGAACACCTAGACACAGACACACAACAACGACACACGAAAACATGCACACAAAAGTCGATTTCCCCCAAGCTGAACATGACAATGCTAGCAAAATGATATGATCAATGGGGATGTAGAGATATGCTAGGGGGAAAATCGGAAAAGAAAGAAATCAAAATGTAGGAGAGACAGTGTGCTCATTCTCCTCGGAAGATGAAGAGGGTGAAATGATAGAAGGGCACGACATGAAGGGTTATTATGATGCAAAAGCAAATCCTAGATACGCTCCCCTCGCTAATGAGAGGAGACGAGATTATTCAAATCTAAACTAGAAAGCGGTAAATTTTTACACTACTGGATTAGGATACACCTGAGCATAGGCGGATCCGAGATCTGAAGTGGGGCAGGTAGCTGCTCTAACTGCTCCTTCTGTGGCTCCGCCAGAAGCGTTGTGCCACATGTGCCAATGGACCCAAGCAATACACCTCCAAGCATCCCTCGTAGGTGTCCACCTATGACCTGCAAAGGACGAGGTGCATTAGTCCATGGCAAGAAATTATTTCCCGAAATAAATGGACCCCAGAGATAATCGTCGACATAAGATGGAAAAATAATAAACGGGTGACGAATACTCCCTGAGAATGGGTCGCTATCCTCTGTACTAGTGACGACCAAATTCTCGCTCTCCATGAGAAGTGGCTCTCCAGGTAGTGACGCACCGCAACATACCTCAAGGGAAGTCGATCCTGTGTCCTGCGAGAGATATGGTGTGTCAAAAATATATAAGTCTAAAGGAATAGGACGTGAAAAGCGAGACTCAAATGTGGAGTGAGAGTGAGTATGAAAATCTCCCTGAATAGGGGCAATATGCTCAAGTAGATGCTCAGCCGCAGAAGAAGTGGAGCGTGACGGTAGAGGTAGATGTGGCTCGGGCTCCATGAAGTGGATGATCGTATCCCAGCCCTCATGCACATCATCCTCGACGATATGCTCATGCTCCTCCATCTGCCCGATGTCCTGAATGACATCCTCATGGTTGACCACCGACCAAGGAGGAAGTTGTGACAGAGATGGCTGTGTAGGTGGATGTGGAGCGGACCCCTCGTATGTGGTCGTGGTGTCATCGTCCTCACGCACATCCTCCTCGCCGGTATGCATAATCTCTGTAAACTCCTCAGTGCTCTCATAGGACTCATGTGGGGTATCCAAATCAAGACAAGAAATCTCTCCCACAGATCCTAGATAAATCTCCCCATCCTCACTATCATCATCAAAAAATGCTTCGTCATCCAAGTGGTAGTGATGGAAAAATGGGGTATCGGCTTGAGATGTGTCTATGGTGGCCGATGGCATGGTGGTCTCAACCATGAAAGTGGGTATGTCCTCTCCTTCATCCCCTCTCCTTGGTGTCGGCTCGGTGATTGGTACCATTAAGTTTTGTAATATTTGGCCTTGGTTAAACATGGCACTTTCAAGGAGAGACACGAGGCTTGATTCTTCTTGCGTTTGTAGAGGGGTATAAGGTTGATGAAATGGATGGGAGGTGTTTGGGCTAAGGTTGTGGGAAAATGTTTGGCCTTGGAGTGGGGGGAGGCTCTCAAGCGTAAATGGGCAATCATAATACATGTGCCCCACCATCCCACAAGTCTCATAAACCACAACTGAATAAGGATCGTATCCTCCCATCTGAGCATCGAAATTTGATCTCCACATGGTTACACCAAAGATACCTGGACAACCAAAAATAAGAAAACTAGAGAGGAGCGTCAATAGTACAAGAGAATAACAAGAAGATAATATAATGGTGGGATAAAAATTTGTTGGTTATTGAATATTTATTTTTTTAAAAAAAGAAAAAAAGAAATTTTTTTTTGTGTTTTTATGCGTAGTCTAACGAACCCAAGCTAAGCTAATATCAAACCGAACGCCTCCCCGGTAACGGCGCCAAAAACTTGACCGGCGCCCCGTTTACGGTATGGGCGCGGTGTCGTTTTACCGCAAGTGCACGGTTAGTGTAGGGTGCGGGTTTATCGAACACAATGAGGTGGATGGCTTGAGTGGCTACTAGCCTCGCCTAGGTCGTTTGCTAGCTACGCGGATGATGTGGGTGGAAGTGTAGAAATAAAAGAAATAAATAAAAAGACACGACGTGAATCCCCGCTAACACGGGCTAGAGCACTCATGACACTTGGCATTTGACTTGATCCAGGGTGAGACATTACCCCGAAAGGTGGTACCTAGCGTCCATGGCCCGATATTCCGGTCGGTGCCAAGTACGCTAGGCCTACCCGGTTCCGGACGGTGGGCATTCCCATGTCCATTAACACCTTCCGCAACCGGGAGCATTAAGGCCACAATGATAACTCCCAACACTTCGTCCAAGCCGTTCCCACGCGCGAGGACTCGATGTCAACACTAGGGGCGTGAGCTGTGGCTAGGGAGTCAACCGCCAAGTTTATTCCCCCTTGGCCCGACGGTCAGAGGCGGTCTTTCTCCCGCCAATGACAATGAAACACCCCCGCGTAACCCTAATGGCCAAATAGGTCAAATGTGATTTCTAGCGATACATCGAAGCGGATCTTGACTGGACAAGCACCGGACCCCAACCCCCAACACATCTAGTGTGTTGTCGTACGAATTGGACCCAGATCGCTAGAAATCCCCATTGACACAATTCATCGAACACGTGCCATGCAACCAAGTCTAATGTAAATTTCCAAGCAACAATCCTACCCTAACCCGTATTAGGGTTCATCAAAACTACTCAATGGTGAATAACATAAAAACAAACAACACAAAAGACATATAAACTTTCACCATCAAGCAAAATAAACACAATACAAACAATGGAGAAAAAGAGAGGAAAATACTTATCTTGAGTGAATCGTCAATCCAATACAAGACTTATTGAACAAAATACCTAGTCTAAACTAACCTAGAACTCACAAGAGAAGGGGGGCAAAAAGCCCTAAAAACTCCAGGAGATCCCCCCTCAAGTCGTCCAGCCTCGTGTATTTATACCCCCACTTCGAAACCCTAATGGTTCGGGTCCAAACCCGCAGGAAAAGCGCCACCCAATCGGTTGACAAGTCAACCGATCGGGTGATCTGTTACAAATAGTAAACAGAAAACGGCGGACTTTCACCCGGTCATATGAACCGGTCGGTTGAGTTCTTGGAGTGACCGGCTGGATCTTGGCGCCATCGGGTGAAGGGATCGGTTGGGTGTCCCTGTCTCGGCTCCTCAGCATCAGCTACAGATGAACCGATCGGGTGAGAGTCACCCGATCGGTTGGAATTTGGATTGAAAAGACAGAGAATCAGCCTCGTTTGAACTGGCCTGTGAACCGGTCGGGTGACATTCACTTGAGCTCCGGCTGAGACCGGGTGGTGCACGCGTGCATCACCCGATTGGTTGGAGATGACCAACCGACCGGGTGAGGGGCTGAAAGATGTAATCTTCGTCTTTTGACCCCCTGGATCACGCGTGACTCCTCTCGTTGCTCCGGGGACTTGAGATATCGTCGTTAAACGTCCCCTACACGGGCAATCTCCTGCAAACATGGAGAAACAAAGAAAAGTGAAAGAAAACGAGAAAATACAAGAAAACGAATAAAAGACGGCGAAAAATACAGAGAAACACAAAAGAAAACGTGCGTGAATATATGAAATATAAACGCACGTCACTAGTCAGGGTGCAGACATAAGTTACACCATTAATGTTTGCACCCCGACTGGAATATTTGTTACACCCTGACTGGAATGAGCAGATCAAAAGTGAATATTGCAATGACTTGAATATTTTCTTAGTGCAACAAATATTTTGAATCTTTTCAATCATTAAGATTTGCAGTCATTAAGCCATTAATATTTTCAATATTTTCAATCAGTGTGCAAACATTAAATCTGCAGTCATTAAGAGAAGATTTAAGTTATTCCAGTATGAGCCAAGTTAATTGTATTGAGCCAAGTTATTCCAGTCATGTCAACATATGTTGGAATAAGTTATTCCAGTCTGCAGTCATTAAGGGAATATGTCGGCTTAGGTTTGGAGAATATCCTAGCCAATTTAAAATCATGACTTAGGTTTGGGGAATATGTTGGAATAAGTTATTCCAAGCTGCAGGCATATTTGGGGATATGTTGGCATAACTTTTTTTCCTGTATTGAGCCAAGTTAAATGTATTGGCATATTTCTGTTGGCATAACTTTGTTGGCATAACTTAAATGTATTGAAAGCAGAATATTTAAGTTAAATGACTGGCATAACTTTGTTGGCATAACTTAAATGTATTAACCCCAATTCTGCAAATTTGCAATTCTCCAATTCCCAATTCACAGTTAAATGAATTGTTGGCATAAAGATTTGGGGATAACTTTATGCCCTATCACAACTGGCATAAAGTAATCTCCAATTTAAATGACGTTAAATGTCGGGATTGGGGATAACTTTAAGCCAAGTTAAATGTATTGTTGGCATAAAGTTAAATCTGCAAAATTCACCCAAAATTTGCAATCTCCCATCAACATAAAGTTAAATCTTCAAAATTGAAAATGTATTAACCCCCACCTAAACAGGATATATTTTTTGTTGGCATAAAACAATCTTCTTTCTCTATGATGGCATATCATCAAACAGTTTTTATGTTAGAAAACAATTCACCCAAAAAAAAAAATTCTTATGTTGGCATAAAATAATTCACGCAAAAAAAGAAAGAAGATTGATAGAAAATTAGCAGTTCTTATGTTGGCATATCATCAAACAGTTGTTGGCATATTTAGAAAACATTCAACCCTCCCAGGTTTATTGCAAACATTCAACCACATTGAAGAGCAATAAACAAACAATAAAACAAAACAGGATTATTTGTTGGCATAGCATGAAAAAACAGGATTTTTTGTGAAGAACATGAGAAGTGAAGAACCAAGATCCTGAGAAAACAGAAAGAAAACCCCAAATCAGTGCATAAATACAAACAAATGATAGGCTTACAGAAAAAGAATAAAGTGAGAATAAACCCACAACAATGGAAAAATTGCTAATTGAATAGAATTCAATGCATTTCCGTTACGTATGAGTTGGTCTTTAATTCTCTCTTTATAGTTCCTAACACTTGGGTAAATTAGTCTAGCAATGTATGAGTTGTGTACGAACCTCCTCAACACTTGATCTTCAAGATTATAGGCAAAGCCTCCCTCATGTCTGAAATATGCCCAGCTAGGAAAATAAGGTTGAACAAACTATAGGAACATTTCCAAATTCTGACAGATCGAATACCTATTCATAAAGCACGCCACAGATTAATTGATGTGAATTAATATGAATATACATGTTTGAATTACCGTAATGCAACCTTAAACTCGTGGTATATACATAAAGGATCAACAATCATTTTCCAACTTTCAAAAAGTAAGACCCGCTAGAGAACTTGCATATGCTTTCTCCTTTGCTACATTTATTAATTGTTAGAATTTATTACTTTTCTCTCTGTACCCTAGTTCTGAGTGCATTAATAAGAAAAATAATAATTTGATGTAAACGTAAGTTAGCACTAAAAATCTAACCGAAGCACTTTTAACCTACATGAACACAACCTTTCAGAGAGGTTTATCAATCTTAGCTAATGCAACATGAATATCTGTATTAAGACTTATTTCGCAATAACCTCACTGGATGCCCTTATGCTTTTCTTAGTTTCACAGGTACTCGGATAAGAATATGAGTGATAAAAATAGTAGAGAATTCTAAAACCTTATCTAGTAAAAGAGGGGGAAAACTCCAATAGTAGGAGAGTGAAAATGTTTAATTATTACTCTAATATTATTGTATCAAACAGTTAGAACCCATCACCATGGAGAGTAATGAATACGTATATTACCAGTGCCAAACATTTCTGTTAGTGCATCCAATTTCGCTAGGCATTTCACAAGAAAGAAATGAATCACATTTCAGATCAGACATCTTGTCAAGCCTCTCAATCCAAAGTGTGTCATCTTCAAAATTATTATCACAAAGCAGGCTGTTGTAGAAAACAAAGATGACATATATAAATTGATACTCGAAGCATAAGGAAGCAAATATAAAAGAGTTATATACTATGTGCTTACAGGCATTTAAACAATAGCATTTCGCCTAGCTCTATCGGAATTGCTTCACTCAAGTTATTATTACTCAAGTCCAAGAACTCCAGCATATTTAGCCCTCAAATCTCCTTTGGATAACTCCAGTAAAATTATTTCCATGAATCACACTGCAATATGAAATATTCAAGAATTATGTAAATGAACGAAATGGTATCAATAATTGGAAACTTCCAAAATATACATAAGGAAAAGATTAGGATTACATGGCTTGTGGTAAGGCAGTCCTTATTCAAGACACAATTGACCACTTACAAATATGATGGATGAAGTCGTAGTACTAAATATCAAGCAAGGAAAGGGCATCTCTTCTACGTGCCAACGGCATGTTTTAGGAAGTCACTGCTAATGGTCGTAGCAATCAACTCATGCTTTTCCTCAATAAAACAATAAAGGTTGTTGGAGATCAATTGTAACGCACTATACTTTTAATAAATTACAGATGTAAGTCCATCAGCATCTCTAAGGGAGTACAATTTAGTAAATGTAAACAGCACTAATATAGTGAATGAGAAAAAAGAAGATACACGATCCATCCCACTGCAAAAAGTGTTGAGTATTGGACTTCTCCCTACTTGGTGTTAATGATGAGCAAACATAAATACTTGTGACTAATCCCCTATTTTGCAGTTACTCCATTGCCTAAGCTAATTATGAAGATCTACTAGCAATGGATGACTCACAAACGTCATTGAAGGTAAATGACATGAATTGGATGATCGTAGATTGATGATTGAAGCTCCGTAAAGACTTCAAGCTCATACGATGGAAAGAAGAGATTATGTAACGGCCTGTTTTCATCAAGACAAACTATTTACCTATTTGACCAATTTTTCAATTTTTAAACTATTTTATAATGGTTTGTTAGGAGTTTTACTGATTTCAAAAATTTCTTATAAAAATATTTTGAAGTACCAGACTAGTTATGGAGTATTTTAGTAAGATCGGATTTCATCAAATACTTAAAACATTTCTGATAAAATTCATTTTCAGTTTTTACCGTTTTGACTTAATGAATTTATTCCCTATACAAACATCATCAAAACGATTTCAAACTTTTACAGTAACATTCAATAATCATTTATGGCCTCTCACATTAATTTCGTAATTTTCTGAAGTCAAATCAATAGAGAACCCACAAACCCGATTCCTAAACGTTTTGGCCAAAAACTTGTATTTCCATAGTTCAAACCCTGTAACGGACTTCGTATTCGCGATCCTCGCAACGATACGATCACGTGGGCATGTTTTCGTAATTTTTCGGACACGTCTATTAGTAGGGGCAAAATCGTAATTTCGTTTTTGGTATTTTACTAATTACCTTCGCTAATGGGATTTTACTAATCAACTTTACCTGAATTAGCACTAAACGTGTCATCTCAACGGATAAACGTGGATACACGTTTATCTCCTTCCCCGGTTAGATGCATTCCCCTAACCCAATTGTCAAAATACACACCAACCCCATTAATTACCCTTAATTAAGACCCTTGACTACACCTTTTATTATATTAATTGTTAAGAGTATTTAACCATACCCTAACCCCGTTCACAAAGCTCTAACCCTGTCCCTAACGCACGCCCCCTCTCTCTTCTTTCTCTGCTCTCTCGTTCTCACTCTCGCTCACTCACCCTAAGCCTCGACGTCTGCTACGAACTCAACCCCACTCCGACGGAGCTCGCCACCATGCACCGAACGAGACCCCCATGCTCTGCCGCTTCTCCGTTCAACGCCACCACCGTGACCGCCATTGAACGCCGGTGAAGCCTCCTTCGTCAACCCAACAGCAGCGCCGCTCGACTACACCTCCCCACGACGAAGCTCCGCCCGTCTCCGCCCGCTGCACGTCTCCGAGCAGCTCCCCTCTCCTTGCCGCCATGCACACCAACGATGAGGAGACACCACCGGAGCCCACGGCAACCAGCAGCTTCGCCCGGCCCCCGCTCCACTTCCCGCTTCGCTCCGACAATGTCACCCCGACGTCCGACGACTCCAAACACCCCCGGAGTCGCCACCCCGCCTTCCGTCGACATTCCCGCTCTGCCCCACCACTCGCTTCACCGGAGCAGCAGCCCCCGAGCCCGCCACGGTGCCCCGAAGCCCCTCCGAGCTTTGCACACCTCACCGCCGTTCTCTCGACGTCGCCTTCGACGAAGCCGCTGCCTCCCGCAGCTTCCAAGCCCTCATGCTACACCCTCTCCTCGTCTCCACTGCAGAGCTCCGCCTCCCTCCGACGAGAAACCATACCTTCGCCACACCACTCGACGGCGACTCGAAGCCCGCCACTTCACTCCGCCGTCCTCACCACCGCCACAGCGATCGCTGAGCTCCGCCCCGAGCAGCAGCAGCAGCTGCTGCTTACCGCCGCTGACTCCGCCATCGTCGTAGACTCCGACCCGAAGCACAGCGCACGGAAACACCCTCCACACCCCGAGCGCCTCCCGCTCGTCGCCGTGAACGCCGCCTGAGGCCGTCGCCACCCTCGACTGTGACGCCCCGCTCCTTCCGCCGCCCCGACCCCCGGTCACCGCCGCGTCGTCGTCGACGAAGGCAAACCCCCATGCACGTATCGATGGAGAGAGAGGGTAAGTAAAGAATATACGGGATTTTAAATATAAAATACGTATAAACGTATTTTTATTGTATTTTAATAATTATTAAATATGGTTTTGTGATACAATAATTGATAACTAATTATGTAGGCCTCAGAAAAATACAAGACCAGCTCCAGAAAATCAGAAATGACATTCTGGACCCAATGGCACTAGTTTCATCTCAATCAGAAGCGTAGTTTGTCCAGAAATAATTTTTAAGCCTAAAAGTTAAATAGGTTATTTTCATTCAAAAATCCGTAACTTGATATTTTCACGTAAACTTATATATGATAAAAATATATGTGAAAGTACTCTCCGAGACGGCCATTTTGACAGCTTATTTGCAACTTTCCGATGTAGATTGCATCCGGAATAAATTGTTGAATAAATACGTTAGTAATTGAAAAATAGTTTTTAAATTATTTTTGAGCTTTTAAAAATTATGAAAAATACCTAGAAACTTCAGAAAAATATTTTCTCTTGCGATAAAATTATTCTCCTTATAACTAGGCTATAGAAAAATTTAGAACGCTTTTTGACTACGTTTCAATCCGTTTAAAAATCAAAACGACCACATTATTAAAATAGAAATGTCGCGTTCTTTAACCAGGTATTCTTGTGATTACAGGTACAAGTTCTTGTGCACCAACGTCCGTAGAAGCACTAGATCAAATTCCGGCTAGCTACGACAGCCTCGAAACTGGTAAGTCACTCTAATTCTAACTTTGGAAATCTGGATAGTGTACTCGTATGAACTTAGGACATGACATCTAGTCTCAGAACAGTTATTGACCTGAACAGATGATTAGAGAACTAATTAACTAGCAAACTAATCAATAGTTGAATGGCTAGAGGATTAAATTGAGATAGTGCACTTTCATGAAATATGATATCATAGTTGTTGGACTTCAAAGCATTGCTCAGGACTAAATTGAGATAGTGCATTTTTATGGAATTAGATACCATAGTTGTTGGACTTCAAATCTTTTCTCGGACTGAATTGATATAGTGCACTTATATGGAATTAGATATCATAGTTGTTGGACTTCAAAGCATTGCTCAGGATTAATATTCTCTGTTGAGGTTTCTGCCTTGACTTTTCAGCAAGTAAATACCACATATATGTACTTGTTGTACTCATTGATGGATGTATTGTTGTACACATTGTTGGATGTACGAAATGATGGGCCTATGAGGCCATACTGATACGGATATGGATACGGATATGGATACGGACACAGATACTGATACGGTTATAAATGTGAAATGTGATACAACACGGGTTATGGGGTAGTCTTGAGCTACGAGGTGTGCGGGAGTGACCGGGTCCACTCTTATTAGTTAAGCCGTACCATCACCCTGAAGGGGATGGTAGGTAGATATTCCACGAGTTGCTCCGTGGGATGGGTGCACTTCTGGTTGCATATCGTACACTCGAGCTAAGACTGTTGCACTAGCTGATTGATACAGGGCCCATGAGGCCAGATTGATACGAACACTGATATGAACATTGGACTATAATAATACACGGGATACGGGGTAGTCTTGAGCTACGCAGTGTGCGGGAGTGACCGGGTCCACCCTTATTAGTTAAGCTGTACCATCACCCTGCAGGAATGGTAGGTAGATATTCCACGAGTTGCTCCGTGGGATGGGTGCACTTCTGGTTGCATATCGTACACTCGAGCCAAGGCTAATGCACTAGTTTGATTGCTGTATTGTACTCATGGACGGAAAACACTATTGGGCCCTCGGGCATTTACGGAGCACATTACGGAAAACACTATTGGGCCCTCGGGCATTTACGGAGTACGCTATTGGGCCCTTGCGGCATTTAAGACTGATGCACTAATTTGATTAATGTTGCACTAATTGATAATTGATTGAGACCATTGCTTCAGTCACGACTACTACTATTCTACAGACTAAGTCGAGACTACTCGAACATGATAGAACAGTTTGATAATGAGCGGTCTTGAATTACGACTGAATCAGTGTCTAGGAAGGAATGGGAAGGGGGTTGGTCAACCAAAGGACTTGTCCTGCGGTCATTGAAGTGACCTGTGCCTTCTAGCCCTGACTGACTGGCTGATTTGGAAGTTAAGTTAGACTTCTTATTATTAGGCCCGCCTACACTATTAGATAGCCAAATGACGCTCACCTTTCCTTAAGAATTACTAGATCAATCTATTGTCAACCCATTGGTCAAAACAGTGTTAACCTGGTTGTCTTACTATTGCCATTAGTCAAAATATTGCTACTACCACATGTCACGCCACAGTCGTTACTTTTGCACTTGTACAATCATCTTTACTTTATGCATCACTTTTGAATAGTTACCAGTATTTTAATTATCACTCTTACATATCTGTCAGCTCATACTTTACTTTTGTACCTATCTGATCATCTTTTGTTTACTATAATCTGTTCCATACTTTTGCACTACTTTGTTTCTATTGCTAGAATTGTTGTGACTTACCTACGGTTTCATCTCTGTGGCACCGCAGACGACGTACATTTGGAAGTAGATGCTCTTGAGTTAATAGCGCCAGAATTTGATCATGAGGCTGCAGCCTTCAGAGTTGTTCCCGTTGTACTTACTTTCCTCCATGTACGATTGTTGGACAATTTTTGTACAATATGGATGTAATAATTGGATGCTATTTGGGTATTTTTTTTACATCTCTGCATCGTGGCTATTTTGTTTTCATTGGTTAACTGCAGGACCTGCGTAAATACCAAAAGGTAACGGGCCCGAGAATCGGGTCGTTACAGATTATTCGTCAATGTGATTTTTCCTTTTATCTCTTCTAGTATGTAGCTTAGAAGTAGAACTTTGATGGAGCACTCACACACATTTACATTCAGTCATATGACTTCATTAGATCAATTGTCCTTTGATCCCAATTCAATTCTCTATTGTTTGTGCTAGGATTGTTTATAACAGCCGACTGCTGAACAGTTTACAGTCGCCTGTCTCAAAAAACAGTCGACTGTGTTTTGTTCTACAGTCGCCTGTTATGCACAGACTATTACAATATAGTTTTGGGCCTTCTCTGATTATTTCGCACAGGCTACTGATGAACGATTCACAGGCGCCTGTCCAAATGACAGTCGACTGTGTTTTGTAAATCAGTCGCATTTCTATCCTTGCCCAAACTTTATTTGATCTGACTTTTACGGCCAGTCGACTAATGCTGTATATACAGTCGACTGTCTATTGGATCAGTCGACTTTCTATGCTACAACGATCGTCTGTCTGTAAGTCATTTCTTTGACTCAGCTCTCTGGAAATTTCTCTTGCTTTTGACAGTTGTCTGTTTAAGGTTTTACAGTCGCATGTTCTGATTAACAGTCGACTGCATTTCTTGAATCAGTCGTCTGTCCTGTTACTTATGATATTTCTAGTATTTGTCTAACTTACCCATCTCTCGGCCAGTCGCCTGTCGAAGAAATTACAATTGCCTGTTGGTTTAACAGACGACTGTCTTTGCTTCATCAGTCGACTGTCCACGTGGTAAGTTACCGTTATGAATTCTTACCTACCCTTGCTGACTGTGCAACAGACGACTGTGGATTGTTCAACAATCGACTGTCGCGAGTTCAAATTATATCTGTTGAGATTTTTCTCACGGATTTCAATTGGGTTTTTGCCTAAACTGTTTTGTGGATTTGAGAAAACTATAAATAGAGCTTTTACTGTTCCATTGGAAGGTTACTCATTCATTGCAAAATCTCTCAAGCTTTCACTTCCAAAGATCAAAGCTCTCAAATCCAAAGCCCTAAGTATTTCCATATCTTGCTCTCTTACTCTCCAACCTAGAACCAAAGAGTAATCATCTAGGCAATTGGTGCAGTCAAGAGAAAGGGTTTTTCCTCTCTTCCAAGAGAGTTCTTCAACACACATCACACTCCTCCTTCAAGTTCTACTTCAAGGAAAAGGTGATTGTAAATGTTGTTTTCATTATTTCATAACATTTGTTATTTGAGTTGTGCCCTCGGTTGTGTGAGTGGTTTTGCTTGCTCCCTGGTTGTGGGAGTCAAGGACATCGATTGTATTCGATTGCACTTGTAGGGTTGCTACAAGTGGGCTTTAAGGAAACCTCAAGTTAGGGTTCTAACTTGAGTATCCGGTAGTATCCGGGGGTAGGGACGTAGGATTACCGGGAAAATCGGAAGTTGACTTGGGTAATCCGAACTCTTGAAATATCTCTGCGTTTGCGTGTGTTTCATCTTGGGTTGTTTTTCTATTCAGCACTATTTGTTGGATTGCATTTTATTTGGCGTAAATTCCTTTTTAATTTGCATAAACACTATTCAACCCCCCTTCTAGTTTTTCCCCATAGACAGGGTCCTTACAATTGGTATCGGAGCTCAAGGTTTTATCTATGGCATCCAACAACAACAATGTTCCTCCGCCGCCTACATACAACAATTACGACCGTGATGGACCGTCCACACTTTTCGAAGGTCAATCTACGGTACGTCCTCCACGTTTCAATGGTACTAATTTTGGCTATTGGAAGTGTAGGAAGGAGACATTCCTTAGGAGTTCTTCCCTTTGGAGAACGCTTCATAAGGAGTACGTCGAGCCCGCCGAAGAGGATTTCGAGAAATGGACGACTTCCGAGAAGTCCGCCGAAGTCAACAACGCTAAAGCAATGAACTCTCTTCATTGTACGTTGGACCCGAATGAGTTCAACAAGATATGCACATGTAAGAGTGCATATCAAATTTGGAACCATCTCATCGTTACCCGCGAGGGAACGAACAAGGTAAAGCTTTCAAAGTTATATGTTGCCGTGCAAAACTTCGATTTGTTTCATATGCAGGATAATGAGAGCATTGCATCGATGTACGGACGCTTTACCGACATCACAATGAATTGGAAGCCCTTGGCCAAATCTACACCGAACCTGAAAAGGTACGGAAGATCATCATGGGGATGACCTCCAAATGGGAAAGAAGAGCAATCGCCATCGAGGAGGTCAATGACTTGAAGAACTACACCGTGGTGAATCTCATCGGGACTCTTATGTCTTACGAAGTAAGACGGGATAACCGATTGAAAATTCGAGCCATGATGAATCCCTCGGAGGCCAAGAAGAAAGCTTTGGCATTCAACGCCAATTCATCATCCTCCGATAGTGAGGAATCCGAGAACGAGATGGATTTGGGTGAAATGGCCCAAATGGCGAAGAAGTTCCAACGCTTCTTTCGCAAAGGTAAATTTCCCTCAAACAAACGTTTTGAGTCTACTAATGCTACTTCCTCTTTTTGTTATAAGTGTAATAAGCAAGGGCACATCAAGAGGGATTGCCCAATGCTAAACAATAAAGAAAAGTGGAAGGCACCAAAGTACCACAAGTCCGACAAGAACAAGAGAGACAAGAAGAAAGGACTCGTATGTACCTTCGATGACTCAAGTGATGACTCATCAAGCGATTTCGATGATGAGAAGGGTAAGAGCGCCCCCATGTGTTTCATGGCACTAGAAGACCCACTCTCGGATGAGAGTGATTCCGACACGGATGACACCAAGGTGACAATGGATGAACTTTATATTGTTAATGAAGAACTATTTAATAAATACCAATCTTTAATGCTTAGATACACTAGCTTAAAGAAATCAAATGTTAGCAAGTCATCCATTCCATGCATTATCAACAATGACACCATTGTTGATACTTTAACTCTTGAGAAAGCGAACTTAGCTTCTCAAAATGTCACATTGAGAGATGAGGTGAATTCCCTCAAATCTCAACTAGATCAAACACATCCTAAGGATAATAGTGATCTAGTTACACGTCACACACAATTGGGTTTAGAGAATGACTCTCTTAAAACCCAAGTGCACGAGCTCAAATCACGGGTGTCCACCTTGGATACCAACGTTTCTTCTTTAAAGGAGAAATATGAGCTCATGTCCTCCCGTATTGTGAGATTCAATAAGGGAAAAGGACAATTGGATGATTTACTTGCAAACCAATTTCCGACCACACATCGTGTTGGCCTTGGATTTGTAAAAGCAAATGCATCCAATGCTCGCACCTCCTATAGTGGTGTCACTATAGATTTTGTGAGGCCTTCCTCCGGTGCATCCACAAGTGGTGTCAAAGACACTATAGGTAGCATTCCTATCAAGAATGTCACCACATCACCTTCTCTTTCTTTTGGCAAGAAACCCACTAAGGGTGGAAACCAAAAGCAAGGCCATGCTTATGTGTACACTAACACTCATCCACGTAGAAAACATCCTACTTCTCAAGTGGATAATCATGACACATTCTATGCTCCGCACCCACGGACACGTACACAACCACACATGAGAAATACTCATGTACGTGATCCTATACACCCGTATGCTCATACGTATCATTCTATCATGTATGCTCATCCTCCTCATGTCATGCATGATCCATATGCTTCATATAATATGCTTGTTCCCAAGCATACATATCATCCTAGAATGTACAATGCATATCCTCCACCACATCTCTATGCTAGAAATCATGTTCCTAAGAAGCATGCACCATATAGAAATCCAACACATATGCATGCAACTAGGAATAGGACTCCCAAGATGTACACTATTTGGGGTCCTAAGAACACTAGTCTTAATGATAGGAATGCTTATGTTGATTCCTATTTTCATGATGTGATTAGAAATAATAATTATGTTGGGAAGCGGAAGTCCACTTGGACTTGACTTCCAAAGGGCTAATCCCCTTGGACCGAACAAACATTGGGTACCATAAGCTTATGGTATATTATATAGGAACCCAAGAGAAAGAAGAAGAGCAATAAATGTCTTATTAGCTCTAAAGGGAAAGGATGGATTCTTGATAGTGGTTGCTCCAAACATATGACGGGAGATCCATCATTGCTCTCCGAAGTGATTAGCATCAAGGATGGTGCAACGGTCACTTTTGGAGGTAATCAAAAGGGAACCATCATTGGAGTAGGTATCGTTGGTAATCCTTCAAATCCATTAATTACTAATGTTTATCTTGTTAGTGGTTTGTGTCACAATCTCATTTCCATTAGTCAACTTTGTGACAAAGTTTACAAGGTTAACTTTCGAGAAGGATTGTGTACTATTGTTGATTGTGATTCAAATGTTTTATTTTTCGGTATTAGGCGTAAAAATATTTATTATTTGAGCTGGCCTAAAACCGTAGAACATTGCTTAGTTGCTAACACAAGTGAACAACTATTATGGCATCGCCATTTTGGTCATGTTCACTTCAAGCACTTATATAAGTTAGCTAAGCATGATCTAGTCAAAGGTTTTCCTAAGATTATTTTTAATAAGAAAAACTTTTGCGATTCATGTCAAAGAGGTAAACTAAGTAAATCTTCATTTAAGCTTAAAGAAGTGATTACTTCTAAGAGGCCCCTAGAACTTCTTCATCTAGATTTATTTGGGCCAACTAGAACCGCTTCTTTAGGTAATGCTCATTATGGATTAGTTGTCGTTGACGACTTTTCTAGATTTACTTGGGTTTCATTCTTAACTAATAAGAATGAAGCTCATGAAGAGTTTACCAAATTCGTAAAGAAGATTCGGAATCTTTTAGGATCCACCATTATCACTATTCGTAGTGATCATGGAGGAGAATTTGAGAATGAGTCGTTTGCTAAGTTTTGTGATGACTCCGGGATAACTCATAGCTTTTCCTTTCCTCGTGCACCGCCACAAAATGGTGTTATAGAAAGAAAGAATAGGACTCTTATTGAGTGTGCTCGCACTATGCTCCATAATAGTCATTTAGGACTACAATTTTGAGCAGAAGCGGTGCACACAGCATGTTATGTGCTCAATAGGATCCTAGTGAAACCCCGAACGAACAAAACTTGTTTTGAGTTGTTTTATGATAAAAAGCCTAAAGTAAAATATTTTCGTGTTTTTGGTTCAAAATGTTTTATAAAGAACACCTTTGGTAATTTAGACAAATTTGAGCCAAGATCCGATGAAGGAATCTTTGTTGGATATTCCACACGTAGCAAAGCCTACCGAATATACAACAAAACTTCTTCAACGATTGAGGAATCACTTCACGTATCTTTTTATGAAGATTTTGATTTTTCTCATGTTGATGATGATAATGTAGATATTCTTTGTGATTCTCTTAATAATGTTAAGATTAATGATTCTATTGTTGAGACTAACACTTCTAACGAAGTTGTTGAAATTGTTCCTAGTGATTCAGGTATAGCCAAAGCTTATCCGACCGTTCGTAACCATCCACATAACCAAATAATTGGAGATATTGGTGTGGGTGTTCGAACGAGATCAAGAATTGAAGAATTATCTCATTGCGCATTTGTCTCTACCATTGAGCCAAAGAACATCCAAGAAGCTTGTGAGGATAGCTCTTGGATAGTGGCAATGGAAGAAGAACTAATGCAATTCAAGAGAAACGAAGTTTGGGAACTCGTACCTCTTCTAAGTGGTCACCAAGTCATTGGGACCAAATGGATCTTCAAGAACAAGACGGATGAAAACGAGGTAATCACACGGAACAAAGAAAGGTTAGTAGCTCAAGGCTATCGGCAAGAGGAAGGTATTGATTTCGAAGAATCTTTTGCCCCAGTAGCTAGATTAGAAGCTATTAGGTTGCTTTTATCTTTTTCATCCCATAAGAATTTTAAACTATTTTAAATGGATGTTAAAAGTGCATTTTTAAATGGGTTTGTCAATGAAGAAGTTTATGTTTCTCAACCTCCCGGTTTTATTCATGAAAAATTTCCAAACCATGTTTTCAAACTTAAGAAAGCGTTGTATGGGTTGAGACAAGCTCCTAGAGCTTGGTATGATCGACTTAAGACCTTTCTTTTGAATTTAGGTTTTAAAATGGGAGAAGTTGATTCTACACTCTTCATTAAAGATTATGAAAATGACATTCTTTTGATTCAAGTTTATGTAGACGATATTATTTTCGGTTCTACTAACTTTAATCTTTGTCAAGAATTTTGCAAGTCTATGAAGGATGAGTTTGAGATGAGCCACATGGGAGAGCTCACCTACTTCCTTGGATTGAAAATTCGACAAATGGAGAATGGCACATTCATACATCAGACAAAGTACACATGGGAGCTTATTAAGCGATTAGGGATGGAATCGTCTTCAAGCAAAAGGACTCCCATGAGTACTACTACTCATCTACACAAGGATGAAAGAGGAAAAGATGTAGACGTTCGTCTATATCGAGGTATGATCGGTAGCTTACTTTACTTAACCGCTAGTAGGCCCGATATCATGTTTTTCGTAAGCCTTTGTGCTAGATATCAAGCAAGACCTAAGGAGTCACACTTGATTGCGGTTAAACGAATATTTCGTTATCACAATCAATCTCTAGATTATGGGTTACTTTACCCTAAGTCTAGCACATATGCGTTAATCTCATATAGTGATGCCGACTTTGCCGGATGCAAGTCCGACAGGAAAAGTACTAGTGGCACCTGCCATTTCTTAGGAAATTCCTTAGTTTCTTGGTTTTCTAAGAAACAGAATTCGGTGTCATTGTCCACGAATGAAGCGGAATATATTTCCGCGGGTCTTGCATGTGCACAAGTTCTTTGGATGAGACACACTCTTAGTGACTATGGTGTCAATTGTGATACTTGCCCTATCATGGTTGATAATCAAAGTGCTATTTGTCTTTCCAAGAATCCGGTACACCACTCCCGTACCAAACACAAAGACGTGAGACACCATTTTATAAATGATCATGTAGCTAAGAAGGACAGCATCTTAGAGTACATTGAAACCCAAAAACAAATTGCTGATATCTTCACTAAACATCTTAAAGAAGATTCATTTGTGAGGTTGCGTGGAGAATTGGGAATTATGGGTGAATCTGAAATATAGAAGCTCAATCTTTCATGTTATAACTCCTTTTTGAGCTCATGTCATTTTGTTGCCTATCTTCATGTGCTTTATTATATTTTGTGATTAAGAAAGGCAAGTGTGACTTAATTGATTTCATGAGTTTTCGAGACTGATTGGAGTGATTCGTGTTTCAATGGATTTATTGTTTTTACATTGTTTTCGATGTATTTGTGATTAGAGTATAGGTCCTAGGGTGAGCGTTCTAATTCTCTGGAATTCTATCTCAATGTGCACTTTTGGACCAGGACAGACGACTGTCTTTCCTTCAACAGTCGACTGCCCTACTCTATCTCCTCGGTCTGAGATTTGGCATCTTTCACACAACCGACTAATGACTGATTTACAGTCGACTGTTAGTTTAACAGGCGACTGCATTTTAGTCATCAGGCGACTGTTCTATCTGTCGAATTTTTACAGTGTTCTCTGTTGTGTTGATGAACTGTATTAATTCTTAGCCAGTCGACTGTTGAGTATATGTCAGTCGACTGTCCAATAGACAGGCGACTGTGTGTTACTTGCCAGTCGACTGCCTCTCTCTCTGAGCTTTACTTTTATCACTTCATCCAGTCGACTGACTTTTGTTCATCAGTCGACTTTCTTCTGTATTGACGGTTCAAGTGATTTGATCCGAGCTGTCGATTCCTTGATCCAACGACTCAGATTCATTCCCCAAATTTTATATTCGAGAATACGCGATCACTTCCCCACGTCGACTCTCTCTCATCCGATTCGACCGCTTGTCTTCCCGCTCGATCTCTTCTCCAAAATCGTCGATCTCGTGATGTCGTTACCATCGATCTCGTGCTGTCGTTGCCATCGATCTCCTTCTCCTCGTTCGTCGTTGCTTCTATACTTGGTTTGCTTCTCTCTCTAGCCTTTTCGTTCGGATTTTTGTCTTCCGATTCCTTTGCTTTGCTTCTCCTTCTCTCGTTTCCATGGCTCCCAAGACCAAGGGAAAAGAGAAGATTGTTGCCCCTAAACGTCCTAGGGCTCCCAAGAAACCAATAGCCAAGAAAAAAGAACCCCACAAAGCCCGATCCAAACAAGCCGAGTCACCCGTGCTTTGTTCTTCGCAGGGTTACTCACCTTCAGCTTCTTCTTCCGACGCTCAGCCCCTGATCAAGCGTCAGCGGAAGCGCATTGATCTTGCCATCAATGAGCCTGTTGCTGACGCTGCCCATCTGTCCCCTTCAGTTTCGAGTTCTTCTGAAGAGACTCCTGCCGTACCCCCCTCTGATCCCCTAGTTCCTGTTTGCCGAGACGATCTTTGTCTGGCAAAATTTCACTCTCTTCTAGGGATCAACCTACTTAGGGAGCGGTACATTGCCTTCCCCGCCTTCACTGCTGAGAGGCTTTCTAACATTCTTTCTGCTACTCACCTAGACGACCTTTTTCGCTTCTCTCAGATCGAGTCCCCCAGAGCCTATCCATTTCTGGTGAAGCTCTTCTATGTGAACCGTGTTCGCGGTGAGTATTCGTCTATCAGCATCCTCGATACTGTCGTTCAAGGAACCCACATTCAGATCACTTTCTCTCTCTTAGGGACTATTCTTAGGATTCCCTCTGTTGGTTCCCTTCCCACTGATATCTGCATCTCCGAGATTGACGACCTTGACCAGTCTGTCCTCTGGGATATGTTTCGAGAGGTACCTTTAGCTCTTGATTCGGGTGTCAGATCATCTATGTTCTCTGCGAGAGGTTGGGTTGTTCACCTAGTGGTGAAGTCCAACATCCTGCCGAGGTATGGATCATCTGACCAGCCGTCTCAGGATATCCTGAAGTGTATGTATGCTATTTTCTCTGGCATGCCCGTGAACTGGGCCGGTGTCCTCCTTGATAGGATGGAAAAGGTTGAGTTCACATCCTCATCGTCTCACATTCCTTACGGTGGTCTTCTGACTCGTGTCTTCCGTCATTTTGGTGTTGATTTGACTCGTTACGAGCCCATGCCCATTGTCCTCTCCTCGACGCATCTGTAAAGTCGAAATCTTCTTCGGCTCTACAGACTGCCTCGAAGAAGAGGAAGCCTACTTCAGCTCCGTCCTCATCCTCTGTTCCTCCAACTGATCTGCCTTCCACCTCTGCTCTACCATCTCGTGATATTCTTTTAGAGATGGTCTCTGGTATTTATAGATTGTTGTCCCTCTCTTTCCTCCATCAGGGAATCCCCTTCCCTGAGGATCTGAGACAGTTTGTTCCCCAGCATCATGATCCTCCTCAGCCCACTGATGTCGTTGAGCCTCCTGGTGTAGTTTCTACTCAGGATGTTGTTGCTGCTACTATTGTTGCTCCTTCTGACTCTCCTCCAGAGAATACACCTGCTGCCACAGAGCCTGCTTCTTCTTTTGCAGCCCCTGGAGACGCTCACTCTTAGATAGGTGTTTGAGTGGTGTTAGTTTGGTGATGATTTTATTTTTGTTATGTATTATGGATGATTTTGTCAGTGACTCTATATATGTATGGTGATGTATTTCGATGTCGTCATGATGATATTTTTTTGTCTTGATCATGATGTATCTTTTTGTGATGGCCATGTAGATGCCCATCCGTTGATGTACTCATTTTCTATATATCTATATATGATGTTGTTGTTTATCTTGTGTTACTATGCTATACTGTTTATCTTATCTGTGTGATGTATGATATGTTGTCTCCATGTATGCTATACTCTCTTTGATGTGCTTTTGAGACAATATATGGATTTGATATTGGTTATTTCATGCTATCTCTGATGTGATGAAATTTTTGAAATTATTTTCATTTCGTATATCTAAAATGTTGATATTGGACTTCAATTCCATTACTCACATGTGTCTATGATGTGATTTTATGAGTTTTGATTTGATATATCTTTATACTCCTTGATTGTTGTTAGTTCGTATTTAGCACTATTATTGTTGTTGTTATTTGCTCCCACCTTTTTGTATAATGCCATAGGGGGAGAGAAATAAACATACAAGATTCATAATGGATGTGCTAAGTATGTTCTAACGCTTGAATCTAAATTTTACGTTGCCTTAGATTCAGGGGGAGTAAGATTACAATGAATAGGGATTTTATTTTCTAGATTTCTTGAGTTGAATTCATCCTTATCTCACTCATTTGCTTCAATTGTTATGTAGATGCTCTAATATTTGTTGACTAAATTGATTGGCATCTATGTAGGGGGAGTAAGTTTCTTTGCGCACAATTATTTATCTTTTTGTTTATGTTTGTTTGTCATCATCAAAAAGGGGAAGAATGTTGAGTATTGGACTTCTCCCTACTTGGTGTTAATGATGAGCAAACATAAATACTTGTGATTAATCCCCTATTTTGCAGTTACTCCATTGCCTAAGCTAATTATGAATATCTACTAGCAATGGATGACTCACAAACGTCATTGAAGGCAAATGACATGAATTGGATGATCGTAGATTGATGATTGAAGCTCCGTAAAGACTTCAATCTCATACGATGGAAAGAAGAGATTATTCGTCAATGTAATGTTTCCTTTTATCTCTTCTAGTATGTAGCTTAGAAGTAGAACTTTGATGGAACACTCACACACATCTACAGTCAATCATAGGACTTCATTAGATCATTGTCCTTTGATCCCAATTCAATTCTCTATTGTTTATTCTATGATTGTTTATAACAGCCGACTGCTGAACAGTTTACAGTCTCCTGTCTCAAAAACAGTCGCATGTGTTTTGTTCTACAGTCGCCTGTTATGCACAGACTATTACAATATAGTTTTGGGCATTCTCTGATTATTTTGCACAGGCTACTGATGAACGATTCACAGGCGCCTGTCCAAATGACAGTCGACTGTGTTTTGTAAATCAGTCGATTATCTATCCTTGCCCAAACTTTATTTGATCTGACTTTTACGGCCAGTCGACTAATGCTGTATATACAGTCGACTGTCTATTGGATCAGTCGACTGTCTATGCTGCAACGGTCGTCTGTCTGTAAGTCATTTCTTTGACTCAGCTCTCTGAAAATTCTCTTGCTTTTGACAGTCGTCTGTTTAAGGTTTTACAGTCGCCTGTTCTGATTAACAGTCGACTGCATTTCTTGAATCAGTCGTCTGTCATGTTACTTGTGAGATTTCCAGTATTTGTCTAACTTACCCATCTCTCGGCCAGTCGCATGTCGAAGAAATTACAGTCGCCTGTTGGTTTAACAGACGACTGTCTGTGCTTCATCAGTCGACTGTCCACGTGGTAAGTTACCGTTATTAATTCTCACCTACCCTTACTGATTGTGCAACAGACGACTGTGGATTGTTCAACAGTCGACTGTCGCGAGTTCATATTATATCCGTTGAGATTTTTCTCACGGATTTCAATTGGGTTTTTGTCTAAACTGTTTTGTGGATTTGAGAAAACTATAAATAGAGCTTTTACTGTTCCATTGGAAGGTTACTCATTCATTGCAAAATCTCTCAAGCTTTCATTTCCAAAGATCAAAGCTCTCAAATCCAAAGCCCTAAGTATTTCCATATCTTTTTCTCTTGCTCTCCAACCTTGAAGCAAAGAGTGATCATCTAGGCAATTGGTGCTGTCAAGAGAAAGGGCTTTTCCTCTCTTTCAAGAGAGTTCTTCAACACACATCACACTCCTCCTTCAAGTTCTACTTCAAGGCATAGGTGATTGTAAGTATTGTTTTCATTATTTCATAACATTTGTTATTTGAGTTGTGCTCTCGGTTGTGAGAGTGGTTTTGCTTGCTCCCTGGTTGTGGGAGTCAAGGACATTGATTGTATTCGATTGCACTTGTAGGGTTGCTACAAGTGGGCTTTAAGAAAACCTCAAGTTAGGGTTCTAACTTGAGTATCCGGTGGTATCTGGGTGGTAGGGACGTAGGATTACCGGGAACAAGTCGGGAATTGACTTGGGTAATCTGAACCCTTGAAACATCTCTGCGTTTGCGTGTGTTTCATCTTGGGTTGTTTTTCTATTCAGCACTATTTGTTGGATTGCATTTTATTTGGCGTAAATTCCTTTTTAATTTGCATAAACACTATTCAACCCCCCCCCCCCTTCTAGGGTTTTCCCCGTAGACAGGGTCCTTACAAAAAGCATATCAGTAATATAAGGGCCACATGGTTCCTCTATTAGTCTCTATTATCATATAGAATTTAAAAGGTGATGGCAGTAATAGGAGGAGGATAATAAAAAGCTCTACTAGCACAGTGGCTTGGATTTGGTCAAGCAGAATACACAAAATTACTCTCTCTCAAAAACCTCAAATCCTCACCATTAATGCATGATAATGATCATGTAAATTTAAAAACATCTCCATTCTATATTCCAAGAATAAATCTTTTCAACATTAATTACCAAACAAAATACGCAAAATTCGCTAACCTATAAAACAAAATTTAAATTCCAACCAATGAAATTTCTTTCCCAACAAAATGAATTAAATTTTTTTATATAAAATCAAAAGAGATAAAAGCGAAGAAAGACCTGGCACTTGGAGCTCTATTTGGGACCTTGGCTCGAACTCAACAGGAAGCCCAAGGAAGCCATGGTGCTTATCAAATGTGATATGTTTCACATGCCTGACATCTGTAGGCGACCCAATATACATCGATCGACGACAAACCTTCTTCGCTTCCTCCTTTAGTCGTCCGCCTCATCATGTCCTGCACTGAGACAGAGATCTCTTCACACAATCAACCAACAGACCGAATAAAGAACACTCGCAAGTGACATATGTGAGATCATGCAGCCCCGATTTAATCGATGCAGCCCCGATTTAATCGATTCACCCTCTCTTGAAGATAGATGACTCAGGTCACCGAATTCAAGAAAGCATTTGGATCCACCACCATATCACGATGATGTTGAGCTGTTCTTGTGGACAGTCCATGCGCTAAGCAAAATTAATAAATGCCAACAGTAACTACAGCCACACAATTCAAAATGGATAACCTTTCTCTTGCTAATGTATATGCTGAACCTTTGGTCAGTCACTTATAAGTACAAATGTTACTAAAATATAGACGGTACTTGGATCCATTAAATAATCATCACAGAAACCATTCCGGGGCCCTTAAATCCCCATTCTGCCCATCTCCAGTGGTTTTTATACTAGATTTGCTAGTCCCTCACACATTACTATATCGAAATATAAGATATGACTTCTCTCAAAAAAATACCTAATTTAATGTCTTATGTTTCCTTCACATTATTAGATAATAACCTTAGGAAACATGAAATTGAACCCATTCTTATCTTATATAGAGTAACAATTGCTGGTCTCATCACAAAATAGAAAATTTTACTAATTTTAAAGAAATTTCACCTAATAACAAAAAAAACCAAATAATGAGCTTAAAAGAATCACATTTTAAAAAGAAACACTCAGAAATTTTGAAGGCTTCACTCTCAAAACACCATTACACTAATCAACCATCTTTTTAAACTCCCCAAGCTCAAAAAATTTAGGATTCTCAAACAAATCAAAATTCAAATGATGTGCAATATTTCCAGTTCTCGAACACATTCGTTCACAAATCTTCACATGACTTACATACCCTGCAACTCTCCATTTGGGAATTTCTCGATCTCTTCCTTAATAGAACTTAAAGCCATTGCTAGAGAGCTGCATACTTTCAACCAAAAACAAAAAAAATTAACTTTCTCCTTTGAGGAATTACTACAAACACTTGGAGGACATCGTGGCGACCAACCTTGCGATCTCGATGCCTATGTCGCTGGTGGCACCGGTGACGATGAAGGTAGCATTGTCAAGCAATGGTAGAGGCCACGTATTCTTTTTTCTTCCTATTATTTCTTCAAACTGGTACCAAGATCATTTTTCTCTAAATATGATTCCAAGAATGAGAGCAAGGCAAACAGATCAAAATCATACCTTCTTCTTCGTTACCATTTGTTGTAAAAGAGCTCATCAAATTGGATAAAATCCCTTGCAGGCATTAGCATCATCAAGAAGCAGAACTCCCATCATTAAGAAGCAGAACTCCACAGCAAGTTTCATTCTTGACCTCCATTTGCTGTAGAAGAGCTCTTCGGCCCATGAAGACATTTGTTGTTCGCGAGAGCTCTGGGATTGACCTCCTTTTCTTGCGGTCAGGCAGTGGGTTTTGGGGGAGATGGGGCCGAAAGACCGAGGGAGAGAGAGAGAGAAAGGTCTGTCAGCTTGATCTAGGGTTGAGGCACATAGATTGTTTTTTTTCCACCAAAATTTTTGACTTCCCCCCCCCAATTTTTTGAGTTCCCCCCAAACATCTGTCATGCTCTGGCCTACGGGATCCACGCCCATACGTGGCTTCATCTTGGCCTTTCCAAGAGTGAATCTAGACCGTTCATGATGACTGGGACAAAAAATATATGACTGGACTTATGACTGGGACAAAATTTAAAATATGCTCTATTTTATAGAATAGGGCCAAGATGAGGTCTCCGCCTTGGAAAGGCCGGCCATGCAGCCTAAGCCCTTCGTCGCTGCAAATGTGACATTACTATATGCTTACTGCTTGGAAATTAGTTATAGGTGTTTAAACCTGTAAGGAGGAGGCCAATGATTACTTGTGTGTTCTAAGACAAATTCCCCAGTGGCATCAAGTAGGTAGTTTCATTTATAGTAATGATAGAGTTCTTCCATATGATGGTTATACTGCTTGAATAGTCATGTTGATGCTTTCCAGCGGGCAGGAGTAACTGGAAGAGGAGCTGAGACTGCCAGATTCATGAATTCCAAACTTTAATGTTCGAGGGCTGATGAGGAGCGATGAAGATGCAGCATGTCAAAGTTTAGAGACTGACATGATGGATTAGTTGAGGTCAGTCTTTGAAATGCCTCATTTCCCTCATCTCAGTTTGTTATTACTGGATTATGAAAATAAATCGCCCGATCCTTCACTCTACAAAGAAACACTCCCATGTAGTCAGTAACAGGTCTCTCAAAATTACTTCAGCAAATCATATGTAGGATGTTTTCATCTCTCACACATTAGAATGTATCCTAACATGCATATTTGGGGTACACTTTCTGTTTGCCTCACCTTTTCTTCTGGATGTTTTATTAAGGTGGGTGCTTAATAGCCCATCAGCTTTGCTTTTATTTGGCACGTGGCAACTATGGGTGTATCATCTAATTTGGACGCAACATGTTCTTCAGGAGAATTGTCCCGTTGAGAACCGCACCTATGTTATAAAAAGACTATTGGACACTTTATGTTATATTGTGCATTTTGACATTCTGATTGATGTTTTTGGCAGCAAATACAAGGATATGATCATGCTATTGGAGTTTTCAAACTCTACCTTGAACCCACTGAGTTTTGTAGGCTAGGTCTTCTGGCAATTACATTTTTAGCATATCTTCACCTGATGAAGAACTACAGGTGTTGGGGTATGACTGCCTTGGAAATTTTGTGGAAATTTTTGAGGTAAGGATTCATTTTTTCACGAGGGGTCTGATGCCAGTGCACCATTACTTGCCGGTCCATCAAGTTTGCCGTTGATTGGGGTAATTCACTCAAACAAAAGGTATATAGTGGTCATCATCTTGACCGGATCTATGCATAGCCTGTCCATTTTAGTGACGAACATAACTTGAAATTAATTAATACAGGCACAAGCAATATGAAAAGAAGCAAAGCGCCTTTGTTTAAGAGCACCTGAAGATGGATTGCGTATATGACTACATGTTTCATCTGTTAAGCGAATACGCAAAGCTCCTGAGATACAACCCTACTAAGCGTCGAAAAGCTGTCGAGCTCTGATCTGAGTCGATTGCAAGCCAGGTTACAGGAAGTTCATGATGGAATCCATGGAGAGGGCACGAGTGGAAGTTCATGATGGAATCCATGGAGAGTGCATCACATGGTTCAGGTCCATGCTCTCTGACTCCTCCTTACAGAGGAAGGCAAACTCAATTATGCAAGTAGAGCTGTGGGAGCAAATGGCTTGGGAAAGCAAGAGCTATTAGTTTTTATAGCTATAGATAAAAGCCACTTGGGTCAATTAGTTTCCTATTGAAGATGTGGAGAAATATAGATAAGAGATCACATGTAATTTGAGTGTGATTTCAATCAAGTGCAAGATTTGTATTGTATATCTGTCTAAATTATATAATTCCAGCGAGTAGATATGGAACATGAGATTCCTTTTACTTAAACAGATTATTGAATATTATATCTCTAAATTATTATTTACATGAGAATTTTGGTCAAATTCAATAACCAAATGGTCAATGTGCCATTAAGAATCCCGAAACAAACCATTAAGAATCCCAAAACAACCATATTAATATCTATATTATATTTGAGGAATTTTTTTTGAATTCTAGGGCTGATTAGGACAAACTGATGTCACGCTAATGTATAAAGTGGTTGATAGAAAAATGGCTAGGATTTAATCTTGATAAAAGAAAGGTTGAGATGCGCCTTCGGCGCCCGCCCCGAAGGCGCCCAAATTTTTTTACGCTAATTTATTGTTCCGCGCCGAAGGCGCGGGTGCCAAATTTGTTGTTCAACGCCGAATTTGTTGTTCCGCGCCGAAGACGCCCGCGTGGGTAAATATTTTTACGCTAATTTATTGTTCTGTTAAATTTTGGCTATGGAAATAATTTTTCAGGAAACAAATATTTCGCGGGAAAAATCTTAAATGAACCGTGCCCACGGGCACGGGTTATGACTAGTCTATATTATAAAAGAGGGATGTTATCAAGAGAAATTGGATAAGAGATATTGGAAAAGAGAAATTGGATAAGAGATATCTATATTATAAAAGAGGGATGTTATCAAGAGAAATTGGATAAGAGATATTGGAAAAGAGAAATTGGATAAGAGATATCTATATTATAAAAGAGGGATGTTATCAAGAGAAATTGGATAAGAGATATTGGAAAAGAGAAATTGGATAAGAGATATCTATATTATAAAAGAGGGATGTTATCAAGAGAAATTGGATAAGAGATATTGGAAAAGAGAAATTGGATAAGAGATATCTATATTATAAAAGAGGGATGTTATCAAGAGAAATTGGATAAGAGATATTGGAAAAGAGAAATTGGATAAGAGATATCTATATTATAAAAGAGGGATGTTATCAAGAGAAATTGGATAAGAGATATTGGAAAAGAGAAATTGGATAAGAGATATCTATATTATAAAAGAGGGATGTTATCAAGAGAAATTGGATAAGAGATATTGGAAAAGAGAAATTGGATAAGAGATATCTATATTATAAAAGAGGGATGTTATCAAGAGAAATTGGATAAGAGATATTGGAAAAGAGAAATTGGATAAGAGATATCTATATTATAAAAGAGGGATGTTATCAAGAGAAATTGGATAAGAGATATTGGAAAAGAGAAATTGGATAAGAGATATCTATATTATAAAAGAGGGATGTTATCAAGAGAAATTGGATAAGAGATATTGGAAAAGAGAAATTGGATAAGAGATATCTATATTATAAAAGAGGGATGTTATCAAGAGAAATTGGATAAGAGATATTGGAAAAGAGAAATTGGATAAGAGATATCTATATTATAAAAGAGGGATGTTATCAAGAGAAATTGGATAAGAGATATTGGAAAAGAGAAATTGGATAAGAGATATCTATATTATAAGAGAGGGATGTTATCAAGAGAAATTGGATAAGAGATATCTATATTATAAAAGAGGGATGTTATCAAGAGAAATTGGATAAGAGATATTGGAAAAGGGAAATTGGATAAGAGATATCTATATTATAAAAGAGGGATGTTATCAAGAGAAATTGGATAAGAGATATTGGACATGAGAAATTGGATAAGAGATATCTATATTATAAAAGAGGGATGTTATCAAGAGAAATTGGATTAGAGATATTGGACAAGATAAATTGGATAAGAGATATCTATATTATAAAAGAGGGATGTCATCAAGAGAAATTGAATAAGAGATATTGGACAATAGAAATTGGATAAGAGTGATGTTATCAAGAGAAATTGGATAAGAGATATATATATTACAAACGAGAGATGTTATCAAGAGAAATTGGATAAGAGATATTGGACAAGAGAAATTGGATAAGAGATATCTATTATATAAAAGACGGATGTTATCAAGAGAAATTGATAAGAGAATTTGGACATGAGAAATTGGATAAGAGAATTTGGATATCTATTATATAAAACAGGGAAATTGAATAAGAGAAAATATAAGAGATGAGATTTTGAGGGATAAAAGAGGAGGTGGGGAATTTTGCACATACAACCCCGGTTTTTATATTTTTGCCTATGGACCCTCCCCAAACACACACCCACACTTTTTATTCTCACCCTTTCCGGCCATTTTATTTCCAGTTCTATGAAGATTTTGAATCTTATCCTACTAGGACAAAGCTTTGTCCTACATGGCAAGTTTGTCCTAGGTGATAATGACAATTTTGGGGGGACTTAAATTTTGGGGGAAAACTTAAATTTGGGGGGAAACTTGAAATTTTGTGGGAAAACTTGAAATTTGGGGGAACTTGAAATTTGTGGGGGAGAAAAACTCAGCCATTAAATAAACCGTGCCCTATGGGCACGGGTAATGACTAGTATATATATATATATGGAGATTCTTACCCGTGATAAGCTCGTACAATGGGGAGTGCCTACTTCACCCTTTCGTGTTTTATGCACTGAAAATGTTCATGAAAGTTTAGATCATATATTCTTTGAATGCAACTATACTAATTACCTACTTCGCAGGAGCTTCCTGAAAATGGGGGTCACTTCCACTTTGCCTACTACTTTAGCAGGAATGGGTGCTCTAATTCTATCACATTTTAAGAAGTCTTGCTTGGGGAGATTGGCTAAGACTGTCCTGGCTGTGATGACATGGCACATTTGGAGAGAGAGGAACAGAAGAATCTTCGAAGGAAACTGTCAGATGAAGACCCTTCTCTTCGATAGCATAGCTGATGATGTCAGAGTTGCTTTGCGACATGTGGATTGGGATTGTGATGTTGATAGTGACCCTCCCTCAAATTGGGGGTTATTACATTAGTGGGATCTTATCTTGTATTCTTTTGTTGTTTGTAGCTCGTTGGATAGCTGAAGGTGTTAAGTATTGGTGGGGGGGACGGCGCCTGTTCCTTTGCCCTATAGTACTAGCATCCTTCTTCCATCCTTGGGTACTGTACTTTTCCCATGAGATCAATAAAGACGCAAAGCATATTCTCCAAAAAAAATATGGAGATTACAGCTTATGCCAATTGGGAATTCAGAGACATGGGCTGAGTCATGAGCATGCCTTACTTTCTTTGTATTGTAAGTTTTGTTACTAGTTTGATCTTCTTTTGTATAGCTTCACTTTGGGTGTGGTTTTGATAGTGGAGAGTGACGGCGCTTGTGCCATATCCTCTCTATGTGGAAACCACGTCTCAAATGTGCGCTATTGTTGTATTTTGTATATTAATCAATAAAAATCTCTCTAACTTTTCAAAAAAAAAAAATATTAATGGAGAAGTACTGACAGCGCTGGAAATTTTTCAAGCGTTGTCAGCGATCTGGGGTTGCTACTGATTGTTTTTTAAATTTTTTTTTACAGTTGGTATATGTACTTGTTAGACTGAGTCTAGCACATAGGTCGCATAAGGCACCACGGATGGGAATATCCTTAATTAGGAAAGGGATAGAAAATCTCCCTAGGTCGTCTAGCTTCATTGGTAGCTTGTTCTGCAGGATCGCACTGCACTCCTCTGATAGGGTTGTCGTAGATGCCTTCCTTTTCTTCAGTATGTCCTTAAGGAATTGGCTAGAAGAAGGGATATCCGTCAAAGCGTCCTGGAATAGAATGTTCAAGCTGAGTTGCTTCAATGCCTCAGAAAATTTTCCATACTTCTCCTCCAACTTGGCTTTAGCGAGCCTTAATGTAAATGGAACCGGTGGCACGTAAACATGGGTTGGCTCTGCGATTTCGTCCATATCATTGGTTTCCTCAGAAATGACACTCTTCTCAGGGATGTGGTGCTCACCTTGGGGGCCCATGTTGACAGATGGTCCAGCTAGCTTCCTCCCGCTTCTGAGCATCACAGCATTCATTGTACTCGGATTATGTTCGGGTTGTGCAAGAAGCATTCCTTGGTTGCTCGCCATGGCGGCCACTAGCTGCGCCAACTGAGCCACTTGCGTCTCTAACATCTTTTTGGAGGCGATGAGGGTGTCCATCATTGAGTTGGTCTGCACAATAGCGTTCTGAAAACTGTCATTCCTTTTGGCCTGCTGGGCCATGAAGTTCTCATTGGTGGTCTCCAGACGAGACTTCGGTGGTGGTGTTGGCACGTTCCCCATTGACCTCTACTATTGAAAAACCGGTTTGATGAGGGGACATGGCTTGTAAATTTCCACCTCGATAAGAAAAATTCTAGTGGTTCTGCCACCCTTGGTTGTAGGTCTACAAGTATGGGTTTCACTGCGGCCTTTGGTTATATAGAGCGTTAGCTTGCACCACTGACATTCCTTAGGTCTGAGCCGTACCAAACTAACACTCTAGATCTTGGTGTCCTTGAATCCCACATACCTCATTGTTAGCTTCAAAGCCAAGGAGAAAGAGGCTCCTTTAGCTTCAGATCTGATTTGAGAAATCTGATGTCCTAAACTGTCGTATTTGATCTCGAAGAGTGTTATCACCTCCACCTCCAACTTGTCACCCTTCTTGGCAGATTCTCTCTTGTTTTCCCAATGATAATTATTGGAAGCCATTTCTTCTAACAATGCCTTGGCTGCTTCTGGGGTCTTAATCATAATAGCACCTCATGCTCTTATAGCTATAGATATCTTTGTCTGGTGCTTGAGCCCATTGTAAAAAGTCTGTATCAGCAACCCATTCTGGGATCCCGTGGTTTGGGCACTTTCTTTGGAGCTCTTTGTAACGCTCACATGCTTCATATAAGCTCTCACATCGAACTGTCCAAAGGATGTAATCTCATTCCAGAGCTTCACCATTTTGCCCGATGGGAAGAATTTGTTCAGAAAGGCTCTTTCCATTGAGTCCCATGTAGTAAAGGCATTTGCCTCTTTGCTCTTCAGCCACTCTTTTTCTTTGTCCCTTAGTGAAAACAGGAACTGCCTTAGCCTGATGGAATCCTTTGAGACGTTGTCCAGCTTGATAGTGTCGCACTTCTCTAGGAAATTGGTTAAGTGCTCATTCGGGCTCTCAGTATGGGGGCTACTGAACTGATCTTGCTAAATGAACTATACCAAACCCAGCTTAAGCTCAAAGTACATCGCCGTCACTGTGGGACGCCTGATGCTGGAGATCGGATTACTTGAATGCATGACGAAGTCCATGAGGGACCTTGGAGGTTCCAGTTCATTAGTCATTCTGTCATGTAGTGCCCTGTGACGCCGCTCTCCGTTCAACCTTCTTAATGTATATTCTATCTCAGGGTCAAGCAGCACTCGGTTACCTGAGCTGAGAATTTGCCTGCGCATAAGAGAGACAAGAACTAAGACAAATGTCAGTAGCACTGTTAGTATCCAAAAAAAGTATGATAAAAGAGAGGAAATATGGTCTACTAAACACTTCACCAATACAAAGTCAAGCCATTTGCCTCCCCGACAACGGCGCCAAAATCTTGTTGTGTACTTTAATATATGTCCACAAGTGCACGAGTCGTGTGTAGCGGGTGTCGAACACAGGGAGGTGAAAGTTTGAATCTAAGATGAGTGTCAAGTTTTGTGTAGCCGTGGAGGGTAAGTGTGACGGAGGGTAGAGAATGATTAACTAAGGGAAAATTCAATTAGAGAAGGAGCTATGGCTAACGTATCACCAGTATTGTAAGGATTGAGCTAAATGGATCTAGCTTCTTGACACAAGGATTATAGTCTCCGATGAGGGCTAAGCATCATTCCTCGTCCCCTCGATGTCTAACTGTGAGAGAGTGGACTGGAGAATAAGTTGGATCCATATCGATGCCCCGATGGTTAGTCGTCGCTACGATATAGGTGGTTCTAGTGAGTGTGCTCGATTGGTCGTCGGCACCAGGCACTAGAGAGTCAACCCTCTGTTAGGGGCGTCAAATCAAAATCCCTATGGTTTTTTGGTGATTAGGATTGTATAGCACCGTAACGGGATGGGTTGAATTCGACTCATCATCCAATCCTATTCCTAGAATAAAATATTAATTGAGTCGATATTTTGGGCAATCCATCGTGGTCGACCCTAACAATAGGGCTCTACATGGCCCTCGCAATTGGAACTACTCACTAATCATAGTTATAACTAATTAAATTAATGTGATGGAGTTCATGGTAAGCAATTAGGAGAAATAAGCTAAAAGAAATGACAATCAAAGGAATGCAATCACAATGAAATAGAAGATTAAAGGCAATTAACTTATTAGAACAAGGATTAAGATTCTTACAATCCAACACAGAAGATTACAGCTAATGGAAGCACAGAAAATTTCCCAAAAAACACACAAAATAAAGTTCTGGATAATAGAAGCTTGCAAAGTTCGTTACACACTTTTCTTTAAATCGAAAACCTTATGCATGGCCGTGCTGCACCGTGTCAAGGCCAAAAACCTAGGTCAGACTTGCACCGCCATCGATTCGCATCGTCGTGCCAAAAAGCGGCACGACTGTGATCCAGCCTCTGCGTAACTTGTGCCCAGCTGCTCCCAATTTAACATGGCTGTACGAGATGTCCATGCAATTTGCCAACGTACTGAAATAAGCACGGCCGTGCCGATCTTCTACAGCTCTTCCTTGTAGCTGGTGCACTGACACGGCCATGCATATGCACGCACGGCCATGCCATATCTTCTTCTCCTCTTCCTTACCTCCGAGCTCAACCATGGCACTCCCTCTCTTGGCTTCCCTCATTAGGCCTCAATATCGCTTAAAATTCATCATTTTGGGCTCGATCACCTGCAACACGGAGAGAAACTGTAACGACTGCTTTTCATGTATCTGGATTTATTATAATACAATATATGTTTTGGTGGATTTTCCTCCTCATGTGTGGTTTTCGTCTCCGTAGCTTTCATTTTCGATCGATTCGTCGTATTTTCTCGTTTCTTCCTTAGGATCGTCGATTTCGAAGTATGTCATTCGTGACGGGCTTCATAACGGTCGTATCTAACTATTAGATCAAGCCTAGGAGTCTTAGGAATCGATCCCGGAGCTCCGCGCTCCGTATCGGTACTTTTTGTGCTCATTAGCCGGTATAAGAAGGGGCACCGACCGACTAGATGACGATCCAGTCGGTCGGCAATCCTTCTTGGACCGACTAGTTGGCTTTCTAAATTTCTCAGGAGTTACTGTTTATCGTTAGTCGGTCTAAGAACGTTGGTTGACCGACTAGGTTGCAAACTAGTCGGTCAGCAATGCTTCTTTAACCGACTAACACATCATCTTAATTTTAGTTGAGTTACTGTTTACTCTTAGTCGGTCTAAGAACGTTCATCGACCGACTAGATGCTAAACTAGTCGGTCAGTATTTGTTCATGGACCGACTAACTCTAAAATCCTATTTTCGTTCAGAAGTTACTGTTTGCACTTAGTCGGTCTGCGTTGGTCGACCGACCGACTAGTTGCCAAACTAGTCGGTCAGTGGTTGCTCTTTGACCGACTAACCTGTGTTAAAACCCTAATTTCTGGGCAGCCGCCAGCCCATCCTATTTAAACCCAACCCAAACGTTTTCTTCTTCCTCAACACGACCCAAAACCCTAAAATCTTCCCCTTTGAGCCCACATTTTCCTCCAAGCTCAAATTCTTCATTCCAAGCCCTAAATCCATCATCCAAACCATCCATCCACTCTATCTACCTCTCATCTTCCCCAAAATCTCACTAAATCCATCAAAATCCCCAAATCCCCCAAAACCCTAGTTCTCCCAAACTTCTCCAATCTTTTCCAGATCTGATCCTAGTGTTCTCCGGAGTGTTTCTTCCGCTTCCTCTCGGTAAGAAATCGATTCCTCTATGTTTTCATAGCCTATTGGTATTTTTATGAAACCCTAATAAAATTTCATGTTGTTTGATGATTGATCCCCCAAAACAGCGATTTCCCCGTAGATTGGCATCCGTGTGACGAAGTGGTCATCATCCCCGGTGCTAGGCAAGTGAAACTTGCCACTTAGGGTTTAGGCCATGTTTTAGGCCGTTTTCTTGTTGTAGGTGTAAAAGAGGCTAGGCGACGAAATGATACTCGCCTAGGCGCAAATTTGGGAACTAGCGTGACAACGAAGCTAGTTCCGACATTTAGCATGTTGCACAATTACCATGTCATGTTTACTTTCCATTAACGGTACGCAAATTAATTGGCATATCATCGCATTCTTTAAGTGTTTCTGTGATTGCGTAGCTTTGCTACAAATGCTTGTGTTCCTGGCTCGTGTTCCAGAAGCGGGCCATGTGTTGGTTGATAGCCGATGCCCGAATTGCTTGTTTCCGGCTAGGTGCACCCCTATGCCAAATGTTTAAGAATGCGAGCTCATGTGCGGGGCAACCCCAGGCTCACTAGCTGAGTTCATGTGCGGGGACCCTGGCTCCATTACGTGTGGGTATTGGGGGTAAGAGTTAAGCGACCAATCAACTGGGAGTCTGCCCGATCAGCAACTGCAGTGGTAAGGCGTAAACTCTGGGTTTTGGGGTAGTTGTTAAGCGGCCAATCAGCGAATGTGAAACCATTCAGCTGTAAGGCGTAAACATCTACAAACAACGTGAATAGTGAATTGATTGAGATTGATAGTAGCTTGGCTACTCTTGTCTTGTCCCGATGATTGCTCTCTTGTACAAATTGTCTTGCCATGTCTTGATTGTGCACTCATGTTATAACTGCCATGTCATGCATACTAAATTGTTAGGTTGCTAGATTGCCTTATTTTCAGTTTCCTTGCCCAAGTCTTTTAGACTTGCTGACATGTGCCCCTTTACTCTTTTGGGTGACACATGTTAGATCCTGAGCCTGAGTACCTCATTGAGGACGAGGTGTTTGCAGACGCCGAGCCCGAGCTTGTGGTTGACGGGGGGTACGTGGACACTGGGGACCAGTCCTAGTGTCTTCGTTGTGTTTTACTTTTGTTAGACAGTTGTTTCGTTATCGGTGCGTAGCACCTATACTTTGTTGTTGTTGTTGCTTTTGTTGGCCTTGTTCTGGGCCTTTAGACTCTTCTCTTTTAGCCTGGTGGCTTTTCTGGATGTTGGACTTATTTTCTTGTTGGACAATTTATGAGATGTGAGATTTTATTATCAGTCTCTCCTTGTATTATTATTGTGGTTCCGTTGTGGTTACAGGGACCTGCTTATGTTTTATTGACGCTTATCGGGTTTGTGGCTTCACAGCTCCACTCTCGTGCGGACCTTTTCACGTCTCGTCTCCATTTTAGGGAAGCGGGTCGTGACAGAAACAAACACCGGGTGTAAAAGTGGTGAAAGAGAATAAAAGGCGGTAAAAACAAAGGTGACAGTGTAAAATAAAACGGGAAAACACTGGAAAAAGGGTGGGGAAATATGTGTAAAATATGCCTAACAATTATCATTATTCTTTTTGATATGACAAAGATGGAGATAATAAGTAATGCATATAAAATAGTACCATTCATGTGATGTTCAAGGGTAATGCATATAGAATAGTATTATTCATGTGATGTTCATGGCATATAATATTATGGATGTTGTGACATTGTTTTGCTAACAGACTTGGGATTTAGTATAATATGACATGAATGCGCATATGTCTGTGCGTATATCTAATCAGCTTTGATACATGAGGAGTAACTTTTCCATAGCAATCATGTATCTCTGTAGGGGGAGTAAGTTATTTTTTAAGTTCTCATATTACATTTTCTATTTTATATCATTTGTTGTAATCATAAAAAGGGTGGAGAGTGTTAGGATATTGAGACACTCCCAGTGGATTTTTGATGATGTTCACAAATGATATGGTACGAATGAGTTTAATTCAAGTGTGTATGATATGGACAATGTAATATTTTGCCTAGATGTGACGTAACTCAAAAACAAAGACATAAAAAATTTGATCATGGAGACATTCAAGAGTCAAGACATGGAGAAAAATGAAGACACAAATGAGGACCCAAATAAAGACTCAATGGCCCAAGATAAGCAAACAAGACTTAAGACTCAAAAGTGTGTCAAATTCTGTAAGTAGAGTTTTAGTTTGTAAAAGCAAAATTTTGGACAAACACACACATAAATTTGAGAAAAATGTTTTTAAATATTATTAAACTGTTTTAAAATATTATATAAAAGTTTTGAATTTATTTCAAGGATTTTGATAAAGAAAAACCCATGTATCACAGAATAGCCGACTATTCACACCCTAATAGCAGACTATCTGTGAGTGGATTTAGAACTAAACCTTTATGGACTATATTAGCCGATTATCCATTTAGGATAACCGATTATCGCCATGAGATAGTAGACTATCTCCATAGGATAACCGACTATCGCCATGAGATAGCAGACTATCTGCATAGGATAGCCGACTATCTGGGGCAAACGGCTATTTAATTTGAAAATCATGATTTATGCGATTTAGTCGTTTTTAGCCGTTGGGAGAGGTTTTTATGGACTTGTTTTAAAATATTTGAAGTCTTTATAAATACCAGAGAGTTTAGAATTATTTAAGAGCAATTTTTATTATTTTCATTTCAAAAGCTCTCTTTGGACATTGTTCTTAAGTTTTTGTGCTGAATTTCTCTAATCTTTTTATTCATTTTTGTTGTCCCAAAAATTGTTTTGATGTCTGACTTTAAGCTCTATCTTTAGAGATTTCAAATTCAAGTTCTTTTCTTTTGATCTATTGTTATTCAGTTATGTATTTTAAGATCAAAAGTCTTGATTTTTTTTTCTTATAGCCACATAAAAATACAAAATCTCCATTATTTGGTTATAGGATAAAAGTGTGTAACAATCGATCATCACAAAGGTTTGTAAGCCTCAAGGAAGGCGTTGGTAAGTCGATCGGTAAGCGTTGAGTTGTGTTTCAGAGTGTTTTCTCACTACAAAGCGTTGACCGTGGACAATCCGGTCAACATGGTTAAGGGGCCCGCGTGGGTCCCTCGGGCGAGTCGAGTTGGTGTTGTAGAGGCTCGAATCGGATCAGCAGACGACGTAGAGCGCGTCGGCTGGGTCGACTCAGGGTCCTCGGTCGTTGGTAGGGCGAGGGGAAGCCTCGGCCTGGGTTGAGACGCTCGGCCTCGGTCGGTTGCGCTCGGCCTCTGCGGTCGGACGACGAGGGGGAGCCTCAATCGTTCAGCTGGTTGCGTGGTCGGCGAGGGGCGGAGGGGAAGCCTCGGCCCGTGGATCGGGTATCCTCCTGCGTAGACGAGAACACTCGTCAGGGGGGCCGGACCTTGGTTCCGGCCAAAACCCCTCCGATGCCTAAGTCAGACAATGATCTGAAAGAGGAGGCCCGGCGGAGACGGTACGACTCGATAGGAGATCGATACGACGTCTCACGGCGTGAGCGGGGGAGAAAGGAGGAGAAATGGGGGAGCTAGGTCGTTGATGGAGTACCTTAGGTTTTGAATACTTGAGATGTCGTCCTTTCTCCTGTCGTCCTCCTAGCCCTCTTATAGAGCTCTCGGCGTAATTGCCCCCGGACCCCCTCACACGTCTGCCCTCAATCGTGCCCCTTCAATCCGCCCCCCGGTCGCCGCTCCCTGCGCCATGCCAGCACCTCCCCATTACCGCCATTTAGTGGCCGCGGAACCGGGGGAGCGGTTATCGCAGGAGTGGGCGAGTGGCCGGCATGTTATCTGGGCCTGGCCGGATCGACATTCGGGGGGGTCCCTTATAGGGCCTTTATCGAGTGGGCCTGAGTGTGCAGATGGGCTCTTGACCGGCAGTCGGGTTTCTGGGCTCGTGTCTTTCGGGTCTCGGTTAAATAGGCGTAACAAGTTGTATTCCCTTTATGAAAGGGGTTTTTGTATTAGTATTTGGTGTAACTAGGTGAGTAAAAAATCCTAGCAAGTGAAGCTATGTGATTGTATTGCAGTTTTGCAATTGTGGATTAAATCTCGAGGGAGGTCGGGGACTGGACGCACCCATGTTGTAGGGAACCAGGATAAATTCTCTGTGTCTATGTTGTGATTACTCTGATTGTTTATTTGCTTGTGATCTCTATACATAACACTTTTCGTCCCCTCCCTTCTAGTGTTGTCTGTTATCCACTGAATCCAACACTCGCTAGCTTATGGTTAGACATGGAGAGAACGAAGATTGAGGTTAAACCCTCATCGATATCCTTATTCTAATAGATTAAGAAGCTTGATCACTGCGACGTTTAATATGCAATATCGGGGATACATAGCCCTAACATCTCTCCCTATTGATATACACTTAGCATAATTCCCTCTTTTGTGATGATTCACATCGCTATACAAATCATACGCTAATATGTGTTCAGACCACTGCCTACCTGAGTTCTACTCATTGCTATGACACCTGTATGCTTGTGGTTATTATATAACGTTCCTAACAACAAGAGCTTGCGGGGGTGTGCCATCAGCAGGCTGGATGTCCATTGTGTTATGGGTGGTTCCTCCTACCCTTCGCCATTGAGGAGAATGATGCTGGAAATGAAGCTGTCTTGAGAGCATGTGCAACTGGATTGATACACAAAGGCACTTCATCTAGTGCCAACTGTTGATACATAAAATTCGCAAACAGAGAGCCCGATTAGAATTTCATCGTGCTAAGCTCCTTCTTCGTTTCTTGAAAAAGAGAGATAATGATGCCAAAGGATCGAAAGATGGACCATCGATTTGACTCCAATGCTTAAGTCAATTCAAGCAGGAGGAAGGAGCTGTGTGATAAATCTTAGCGTTAGATTTTGCATACCTACTGGTGAGATTGTCTTGCTGTTTATGTAGAGCTAGGGGTTAGTTACGCTCTGTTAGGAAGAGTTTTGGAGATACTTGATTTCTAAATGTAGTTGGTTCCCCTAGATTAGGTCTGTGGTTACACAGGTGGCGAGCGCGCATTGAATACCATCCGTTTGTAACGACTTGGAGAGAGGTTGGCCCCTCCGCTCAAGATCGAGCCGCCTTGATCACGTGGGGTGTTTATGGTGGTTTGACCTCACCAGATGGGCGCTATTATATGCTTTCTGTACGTGATAGCTTGGAGAGATGGTTAGTCGTCCGCCAAGGATCGAGCCACCTTGATCACCCCGGGCTGACATCACCAGACGGGCATGCCCTTGGGTGATGAAGTTGAAGGAGCCGACCTCATGTGTTTGCCCTTGAGGTTAGTCTTGTGGAGTCATGCTTGTCGACCTGAGTCAGCGAGTGCGGGTCTGTCAGTTAGGGCAGTACCTACAGCTTAGTCGAGCCGACTTCCCAAATTGCTCTCAGGCCGTCGTCACTGAGGACACGTATAGATTTTCGGTTCGTGTGCCATGAGCCCATACTGTAGGTTTGGTTGTGTCTCAGCTACGGTTGGCACCGGTCCAAACAACATTTACACTATAACTCCAATGTAACCCTAACCATGTTCCATGGACTTGACTAAATCAATTTTCATTCTAAATGTTTTCCCTCCCATATCATACAACAAACTATTAGGTACATAAAAAAAATGAGATGGACTATCAGCACCGCAAATAATTGTGGTGCTGGGTCTTTTTTTTCCGGAAAAGTCTTAACAGACTATTACGATGACACTGACAGCATTTTATTTTTTTTTGCTGTTTTGAGAAAAAAAAGTACATACACCGAAAAAGATTGCGGGACATGTAGCAATGCACTAAAAAATTGCTCCGTGTCCAGCCATCACTTCGGATCATTTCCAAGACCGTAATTAATTACCATAGTTTCCACATCTAAAACATCTGCATCTGAGTCCAAAACATCACATCAGATAAAAAATACCAAGAACCAAGAAGCCATCCCCAGGCCAAAGTATCAATCGACCGTCCGTATTTTGGTTTTCCTCCTATTAATCTCATGCCGACCAAAATGCAGCGCACACAGGCCATCCCTCAATCATGCTGAAATCATTTCCTCATCGTTCTCTCTCCGACCGCCCTTCGATTCTCAATGGGGGCCGCGGCCGTCCCACAGCCCACGGAGGTAAAACCGAGCTCCCCAAGGTTGAAAAGAAAGAAAACTGTTCATCGATCTCCAGCCCGTCTCTCTCTTGTACCAAAGCGCGGATACCAAAGTTCTCTGTTTCTCTCTCTTGTTTTGTCTCCGCGTGAGTTCAGGACAGTGCAGTTAATGAAAAGCTGACGCATGTATTTAATGAAGGGACAGTGCCTGGTTGCGTACGGCAAGATCGTCGGAGAAGAGCAGAATGGAGAACGGGGATGAGATCTACATGGACCCAAATTAAAAAAACAAACCCGAAGCACACAGACTCCCCACATTCAATTCGATTCCTCTGAACGCCGCTTTAATGCCCTCTCCTCCCTCCTCCTGCCAATTGAGGCAAGCCTTTTTAGCTTTAGCATGATCTAGGTTTAGTCATTCTCATGGGTTTATCAGTGCCTAACAAATTACATCCTTTGCTGGTTATTGATAAAAGCTCCAAAGGGCAGGCAAGTCTGAATGACCAAAAAAAAGGTGTTGTGATTTAATGCCTGCGGGTCCTGACATGGTATTGCTTGGATGGTCAATGCGGCGTTTTGTTATCGGGGTTGGGGCCGGAGTTAACCCCTTGCAACTCTAGCCAAACAGCCCTATAACCCATGTGTGTAGGGGGGTGTATGCAAACTCATCCAATTCTGGAGGGGTTTTGAGTTGTAAGCAACCCCATCTCTATAGTTGGGTTTGTAGTTAATTATAAATTACAATTATCTATAAAGAAAAACCAGTTTTGTTCATAAATTAAAATTACTCATCCGAACACACACCTACAACACCAATTGTCAAACAAGGAAAATATACTAATCACTGGACTTTCTCAAACATATTTTCAGATAAACACCACAATTCCTGCACCGATCGCCAAATGTGATCATATTAGGACGTAGAAGTTTGAAGACTTGTACATAAAGTTTGGCCTTATACATATTATCAAGCGTATTGCAAAACAACAAGTAGATACAACCGCTCTGGATCCCAACAGTTTTACACCTCCCAGGATTGCTAAAATTGACCACGTGCGTGTCACATGTTCCAATCAACTTCGTTGCCATAAGAACTCCGAGGGAAAAGAAAAATATGTATTCTAGACTTTGACTCTACGAATAGTAGTGTAGAAGAGTATTTACAAACACAAACCAGTTGCTAATTGATACGTCTATTTTACGGAGGCCCAACAGCATAGGCCCAAAGGCGCAGCCCACCAAACGAAGCCCGAAAGAACATGGAGCTAGAAACCCAACTACCGATCAGAAGCCCGTCTGCGAGATCAGGCCCGCCCGACAAAGCCCCTTAGAGGGCCCCCCGAACGGCGATCCAACCCGGCCCCGGAAACGCGCAAGTCACTCGCCCACTCCAGCAATAACCGTTCCCCCGGGCCCGCGATCACTTAATGACGGTAATGGGGAGGTGCTGGCATGGCGCAGGGAACGGCGAGGGGGAGGCGGATTGAGGGGGCACGATCGGAGGCGGACGAGGGACGTGAGTCGTGGGCAATCACGACGGGAGGCTTATAAAAGGGCTAGAAGGACGACTAGACAAAGGACGGCATCTCAGGAAACTAAAACCTAAGGTACTCCATCAACGACCTAGTTCCCCCATTTCTTCTCCTTCCTCCCCCTCTCGCGCCGGTAGACGTCGTTCCGACCTCCTCTCGAGTCGAACCGTCTCAGCCGAGCCTCCTCTTTCAGATCATCGTCTGACTTAGGCATCGGAGGGGATTTGGCCGGAACCAAGGTCCGGCCCCCCTGACGAGTGCTCTCGTCTGCGCAGGAGGACGTCAGTTCCACGGGCCGAGGCTTCCCCTCCGCCCCACGCCGGCCACGCATCAAGCAAGACGACCAAGGCTACCCCTCGTCGTCCGACCGACCGAGGCCGAGCGCATCCGTCCGACCCGAGGCTTCTCCTCCGCTCACGAGGCGCCGAGGCTACCCCTCGTCGTCCGACTGTCCGAGGCCGAGCGTCTCACACCGGGCCGAGGCTTCCTCTCGCCCCCCTCGTGGACGAGGATCCAGATCCGGCCCGGCCGACGCGCTCCACGTCATCCGCAACTCCAATTCACGCTGCGTCGGCATAGACTCGACATACCCGAGGGACCCGAGTCGGCCCCCTTGACCACGTTGACCGGGTAGTCCACGGTCAACGCTTTTGTAGTGAGAAAACACTCTGAAACATCTGACGCCGTCTGTGGGAACGAACTGTCCCACGAAGAAACAAACCGCACCTGCGATGGCACGCGCCTGCAACGGAAAGAGACGTATGCCCCCCATCCCGGAGGAGGGGAATGGCGCACCCAACAGCAACCTTGAGGGCGCTCCCGACGGCAACCACCCCGCCCCCTCTACCGAAGAGACTAGCGGGTCGGAGCTGGCCACGCAGGGGGGCCCAAGAGACCAACGTGAACATCCAGACGTTGGTCGCGACGGTACAGCAGCTCATCGGCACCGCGCCAGCCAACGGAGACGTGTTGAGCGACGGTCATCGTTGGGCGGGGGGGCCCCCCGCTCCTGCGGTCCGCGGTGGTCGATGACCACGGGAACCGAAGGCCGAACACGGAGCATCGATTCACGCTACCCGGCTCCCACCAAGCGAGATCGCGCGCCTCCTCCCCTCATCGTAAAAGGAGCCGGAGGGAAACTGAAGGCACGGAGGACGAATCGGTGACCGCGTTGTCTCGGCGGCCACGATCACCCCACCGCAGAAGAAACGATCGACACCACTCGAGGGACCGATCACGGCGAAGCGGGAGCTCCTGCCGGAGGAGCCGAGAACGCCGGGTCAGCCCGACCCCCAGTGTGGCGAGGGCCGTGGAGCCAGCCCAGCCGGTACCTGTACCACCGCCACAACCGAACGAGCCTGAGGTAGGCGGGTGTCGGATCCCCGGAGGCATCCACGGAGACCGGTGTCCCTTGTCGCGGAGAATAACCGACGCGCGGGTCCCCTCTCGATTCAAGATCCTAGCACTAGGGAAGTACGACGGGATAGGAGATCCGGGGAACCACGTGATGGACTATGAGGGAGACATGTCTTTCCAGGGAGCCGATGATGACCTACTCTGCAGGGGCTTTTATTCGACCCTCAGGGGAGCGGCGAGAACTTGGTACCGCAGCCTACCCAGCCGCTCCGTTGACAGCTTCGAGGAACTCACCCAACTGTTCTGCAAACAGTTCATGGCGGGGCGACAGGTAATGCCTGATGCTGAATATCTGTTTAACATAGTGCAGGGCCCGACCGAGCCGTTCCGACAATTTATGCGCCGCTTCAATGCCGAACGGCTGACCGTAAACAGCCCTCCCGACCTTGTGGTCCAGACGGCCCTAAAGAAAGGGCTGCGCCATAGAGGCTTGAAGAAATCTCTGCATAACGATCCCCCTAAAGACCTCCCTGGGATCATGGCGAGGGCCGAGCGCTTCATGTTGACCGAGGAGACCTTGGCCATCGAGGCAGGAAAAGCCAGACGAGGGACCAAACGCGGCGATAGCGAGCGCCGCAGCCCCGAAGGGTACCGGACCGAGAAGAGGACGAGAAACAGGCAGCGAGGAGAGGGTATGAGGGACGCCACCCCAGACGCCGTCCTCGCTCAGGTGCAGAAGGAAGAGCGCGCTGATCGCCCCCCCGCCGAAGATGAAAAGGGGGGGGAAATGGGGAAAAGTATTGCAAATACCACAAGGACAACGGCCACGACACTGAAGACTGCTGGCACCTAAAGAAGGACATTGAGAAGCTGATGAGCCGAGGGCACGCAAGGAACTTAGCCAATGAGCCGGCCCACGGAGAGGGAACCTCCATGCAGCCGGACAAGGGGAAGAAGGTCAACACCGTCCAAGGACCCCTCCGCATCACAGAGTGAGCAAGCGAGGCCCCTCCCCCCAGTCGCAGCCTAGTCAGGAGGAGATTATCTAGGTTTACATTCCTCCGTCTAGCTTTATTTCCTTTTCTTTTCCTCCAAATGTACTAGTCCAATAGGACCTTTAATAGTACAAACGCATTCCTTTTATCTTTTCCTTATCTCCAACGGAATCAACATTTCGCTAAGGGTGCATAAGAGCAAAGACCGCCACCTTACCGGATGGAGGGGCATAGCCCTAGAGGGGCAATCAAAACCGGTCCAAAGCCGAGGAGCTTCACCCTCGCTGACCGGCTCCTTCGCTTGTAAATCTGAGGGCAATCCCCCCAGCCAGCGCGGACGCCGACCGGTCCTGAGCCGAGGAGCTTTGCCCTCGCCGACTGACTCCTTCGCTTGTGAGTCTGGGGGCAAGCCCCCCAGCCAGCGCAGACATCGACTGGTCCTAAGTTGAGGAGCTTCGCCCTCGCCGACCGACTCCTTCGCTTGTGAGTCTGGGGACAAGCCCCCCAGCCAGCGTAGACGCCGACTGGTCCTAAGTCAAGGAGCTTCGCCATCGCCGACCGGCTCCTTCGCTTATAAGTCAGGGGGCAATCCCCCCAGCCAGCGCAGACGCCGACCGGTCCTAAGCCGAGGAGCTTCACCCGCACCGACCGACTCCTTCGCTTGTAAGTCTGGGGGCAATCCCCCCAGCCAGCGCAGACGCCGACCAGTCCTAAGCCGAGGAGCATCACCCTCGCTGACCGACTCCTTCGCTCGCAAGTCTGGGGCAATCCCCCCAGCCAGCGCAGACGACGACCGGTCTTAAGCCGATAAGCTTCGCTCTCACCGACCGGCTCCGCTGTTCGTAAGACTGGGGGCATCTCCCCCCAGCCATCAAGGACGCCAACCGAATTGTCCACTCAAGAGACAAAGGGCAACCTCCCGGAGAAGGAAAGCAAACAACCACCACCAGCAGAGGAGCCGAGCTCGTAACAACAAAGCAAAATGCGCGGGAAATTTAAGTAAGTCAATTTCATTTCCAACAATTAACCAAGGAACAAAAGCGTGTCTTATTTACAGGAAATCGAAGGGGAGAAACCTCCTTACAAATAATCCGCCCACGACGGACAACAAAATTCATCACCTATGGAAACTAGGGAAACGCCGGTAGAACAAAGCTTGTCGACCAAGAACACAAAGTTACTGGCTTAAATGAACTTCCTTGCAATCAGCAATTGTTTGCTCCGAAGCAGAGAACCGGTAAAGTGGGGATTGCGAGGCCAGGGATCCATCTCAAGTAGACCGGGCCAAAGCGAAGCGGATGCTAAAAAATTTGAGGATAAAAACAAGGATAACTGGCCGGGAAGGACGACCTAGGGGGCCCGGGCTCGAGAGGTCGCATCCTCGGACGCCTCGCCCTGCTCGGAGCAAGGGGGATCGACAGGCGGAGGGGCTTGCCGGACGCGCTCCGCACAATCCCAGAAGGAGGACTGGACGACATCGACGATCCGGGGGCCGATAAGGTCCACATACTTGCCGAAGGCTTCCCTAAGGACCTCGAAGATCCTCTCCCCCAGAGTCCCGACGACACCCCTCTCCACCTCCTCCGCAAACTGCGCCACCTGACGCCGGTCCGACAGTTCCCTCTGAAGCTCCTCCCTCTCCAGGCGGAACGACTCCGCCGCTTCCTCGGCCGACTGCCGGGCGTCCTCCAACTTTCCCTGGAGGGCGTACACTCGTCCCTCTAGCTCGGCCACCCGGAGCTTGAGTTGCCGGGACTCCATCTGCGCCGCCACCGCAGCTACTTCCGCTGCCCCAGCCCGCTCGTGATCCCTCGTAGAGGACTCCTCCAGCTCCCTCATACGGACGGCTCGACGCTGCAACTCGACGGTGAGCGTTGAACCCTGAACGACAAGACATGAGCCGAGAAGAGTGCGAAAGAAAGAAAGGGACAGTGGGATAGCCAGACCTGTTGAAGGATCCAAACCAAGGAGTCCGACACCTTGTCGGCGGGGATCCACTCAAGGAGACTACGGTCCTGAGGGAGGACGGAGCCCTCGGCCAACTGTTGAGCCAAGGCTCGGTCGACGAACACCGAACCCCCGGGGGTGACCCCGGGGGAGGCCGAGCTGCTCGCCAACAGGGCACCGACTCCCGATAATGGAGGCGGAGATGCCGCGACGGGGGTAGTCGTCAGGGTCACTGGAAGATCCTCGGCGGCCACCGCCGGGGGCATGGAGCACACCGGACTGGAGGGATCCATGCCCTCCTTTGTCCTCTTCCCTCGATGAGGCTCGGTAGGTTCCGAAGGGGAGCGCTTTCGCCTCGTGCCGCCTCCGCCCTCGGAGACAAGAGGGGGCACGCCGAGCGCAAGAGGAGCCGCACCGGACCCGACGTTACCCCCCGCCACTTGGGCCGGTGGGACGGATCCGGCCCTTGCGACCTCCCCGGGGAGGGGACTGCCAGAAGAAGGGGCAGGAGGTGCGGCCGCCACCTTGCCCACGGAGGGCTCGGCTCGGCGCACCTCCTCCTCAATGGTCTGCCGAGGTGCCCTTCCCGAGGTGCTACCCCGGCTCCGAGCCGCTCCACGACGAATCAGCTCATCAACGTCGCGGGTGAACTCGCGACCAGCCATTCCTGCAAGCAAAACCGAAATCAGGGTAAGCCACAGAGCAATCCAGGACTGAAAAAGCGACCTACCCGGAGACCACAAGACGGCCTTCAGGAGTAGGTCGTCCAACAAAGACCAGATGGACTTCGCCTCCAAGGGGAGGGTCGACAGCAGCGCGACGGCCGCCTGATCAGCCTCAGAGAGGGTTAGCATTGGGCAAGGCCGAACCGACCCGCCCCAACCTGTCAAAATCTGGGCATCCTCCAGGAAGACCACGAAGACATAATCCGAGCTCCAATCCCCCGACCAGCGGGGTAGCCCGATCCGGCATTCCCTCCCCGAGCGGGCTCGGAAGTGCAACCATGACCCTGAACCGACCATCTGGATCTGATAAAAGTAGAAGAGAAGGGGGAGAGATGGCTCCAGACCACGAGTACAGCAGAGCATCACGAAGCCCGTCAGTACCGCAATCGAACGGGGGGGGTGAACTGGCAAAGGGGCACCACGAGATACTCCATGACCTGGATGAAGAAGGGATTAAGCGGGAAACGAAGACCCAGGCGGAACATCTCGACATAGACGCCGACTTCATTGCTCCTCGGAAGGCAGATCCGCTTGTCGATGAAGGGGACTCGAACATCGTACGGGTAGCAGAGATACCTTTCCCGGACCTCCGCGGCCGCTAGAAGAGGAGTCCTGGACGGCGTTCGGAGGATAACCGGAGGTACATTAAGCCGCACGGCCGCCGACGCCACATCATCGCCGGCATAGTCTGGGAAGAGCTTCCCCTTCCCTTTATCTCGGAGGAAACGGCTCTCGGGGGAGGAACCAAATCCCACAGATCGGGGCCCGCCCCGCCTGGACTCAGGAGGATCCCTCACCCCTTGACCAAAACCACCTATCCTAAGAGCAGCCATAATATGAAAATGGGAAAGGAGTTACCTTTTTATTAATTTGGAGAAGACAAGGAAACGAAGGCGGCGGGAGACTCCAAGTGGTGGAAAGCCTAGAACAGAGGGAAGAGCGAGGGAGGAGTTGGGATCAACGCATCCGGGGATCTTATATACCAGACACAGGGGCGAATTCAAAACGCCTGACAGGAATGCGAGGCAGGCCTCAAAGAGCCGACGGCATTTCGAAATCAGCGCCAAGGGAAGTCCAATCGATTCGCCACATCATAACCTTCATTTATGACCACGCCTCAACTGATGCGCCACTCGAAACCCCAGGAGTCACATCGTTTGAACCGAGCCGGCCAAGGCCGATCGGCCCCACCGATGGGGGCAATTGATACGTCTATTTTACGGAGGCCCAACAGCATAGGCCCAAAGGCGCAGCCCACCAAACGAAGCCTGAAAGAACATGGAGCTAGAAACCCAACTACCGATCAGAAGCCCGTCTGCGAGATCATGCCCGCCCGACAAAGCCCCTTAGAGGGCCCCCCCGAACGGCGATCCAACCCGGCCCCGGAAACGCGCAAGTCACTCGCCCACTCCAGTAATAACCGTTCCCCCGGGCCCGCGACCACTTAATGGCGGTAATGGGGAGGTGCTGGCATGGCGCAGGGAACGGCGAGGGGGAGGCGGATTGAAGGGGCACGATCGGGGGCGGACGAGGGACATGAGTCGTGGGCAATCACGACGGGAGGCTTATAAAAGGGCTAGAAGGACGACTAGACAAAGGACGGCATCTCAGGTAACTAAAACCTAAGGTACTCCATCAACGACCTAGTTCCCCCATTTCTTCTCCTTCCTCCCCCTCTCGCGCCGGTAGACGTCGTTCCGACCTCCTCTCGAGTCGAACCGTCTCAGCCGAGCCTCCTCTTTCAGATCATCGTCTGACTTAGGCATCGGAGGGGATTTGGCCGGAACCAAGGTCCAGCCCCCCTGACGAGTGCTCTCGTCTGCGCAGGAGGACGTCAGTTCCACGGGCCGAGGCTTCCCCTCCGCCCCACGCCGGCCACGCATCAAGCAAGACGACCAAGGCTACCCCTCGTCGTCCGACCGACCGAGGCCGAGCGCATCCGTCCGACCCGAGGCTTCTCCTCCGCTCACGAGGCGCCGAGGCTACCCCTCGTCGTCCGACTGTCCGAGGCCGAGCGTCTCACACCGGGCCGAGGCTTCCCCTCGCCCCCTTCGTGGACGAGGATCCAGATCCGGCCCGGCCGACGCGCTCCACGTCATCCGCAACTCCAATTCACGCTGCGTCGGCATAGACTCGACATACCCGAGGGACCCGAGTCGGCCCCTTGACCACGTTGACCGGGTAGTCCACGGTCAACGCTTTTGTAGTGAGAAAACACTCTGAAACACTAATATTTTCATGTTCTCTTCAAAAAGGATTTTCTTTTAATGGTAATGTTGTCGGCTTTGGTTGAGTTTGTGAGAGTTCATGACTGGAAAAAGTTTTGAAAACAATTTGAAGTTATATTAAGAGTGCAAATCTTGTCTGATCTTTTTTAATCTTTTTAAAATAGTGAGTGTTTACGGGTGCTTTCTCACCACTGATATTATTACATTAGGGTACAGTTACAGTAGCTGTCATATGATGACGTTGGTAGCTGGATGGACCTTGGACGAGCTAACCTCAGACCGAACAAGCTTCGATTCGTCAATGGATGATGGTTGACCTTGGCAGGGCGGACGTCTTACTGATGTCAATCAGTTATGGTTGCAGTGGCTTGGTGAGAGATGGCGTCGACTGCAGACTAGGTACTGGGAAAGCTAATCCTGGGTTGAACATGCCTCGATCCGAGCTGTTGGAGCCAAGTCCGAGCTATCTCCGTCAAGTACAAGCAATCTCCACCAAGTCCGAGCTATTGGGGCTCTGGCATGAGCTATGATAGCCATGTTCGAGCTTTTTCTGGGATACCTTCAGCTTTTTACAACACGAATAGCTTGTTAGTGAGGGTCGGATCTGTGGTCTGACCTAATCCCCTACGATGCTTAAGTCAAATGATGACTTAATGATGCTCGTAGTAATTATGGCCGATCTGTTGGGAGACAGACCGATAGTTATCACACCGAACTATGGAGGAAATGTAGATTTTAGGTGGAGCATATTCTGGTTTAGGAATACCTGACAGGAGATTGTAGGAAAAATATCTCCTCTCACCCATTGTATGAGTGGCTATTTGTAGGCACGACATAGATGGTAACGTCCAAACCTTTAATGTGCTTTATGTTAAGGCCAAAAATGACCGAAATAGGTGTCTTGCTGGCATGGACCCTTCTTGTTGAGTCGGAGCCTCGTCAGCGAGTTGAGTGGGACCCTAGGTTGGAAGAACCAGAGTCAGTTGATGGATGATGGATGGCTTGCGATTCTCGATCGACCTTCGAGCGGCCTATATGTCAGGGGATCGAGGCTGGAAAACTCAGTAACGACCCTCACAGAAGATTGAGACTCGACGATCTGCACCATAAGGAAGCGTCAAGGGGTTCGGATATGGGTTCCGACCCAAATCCCCTCTGATTCTTAAGTTAGAATGGGAACTTAAGGAAGAGAGTGAGCTTGGAGCAGCTGAGATCGACCTACGGATGTTCGTCTCATATCTAACATCGCAAGCTCTTTAGTGGAAGAAATATATGCTGAAAGAGTATATTCTATGTATTAGATCTCGTACCTTGAGAATTGGAACCTTTTGGTATTTAAAGGCCTCCTGGGTCCTTTCTGTGACGTTGGGAATATAATGGTCACCTGTTATGGTGCCATGATCTTCACCCTTTAATAGGAGTAAACATTGCCAATGTTCCCGCTATTTATGAGCCCGTCTTCAATCCCACGTTCGAGTGATGGGAGTGCAACGGACGACTGGTCGGTGGGCTTTGACCAAGTCGATATCGGGCTTCTCTTCGGGCTTTGTAGGCCATAGTCACTCATCGGTCGAGTCATCTCAAGCGCCGGCCCAATGATTCAACAATGGCCACCGTCGCACGACCACAGAGAGTCTGCCTGTTGGGGTCAAGTGACGTTATATCGCATTAATGGGGCATGGTAATCGAGGAATTAACACTCAAGTTATAGGCGCCAAAATATCTGCCTTTCCGATTCGGATGATCCATCGGTTCGAAACCAAAGATACTTAGAGCCTTGGATCTTCGATGCGTATATTTTCATACGACTGTCATCATGTCGATATAAGACGGTTCTAGTGAGAAAATTCGAAGATACCATATTCGCCTTTTTTGATTTAGATTTTCTCCCCTTGAAAGAATGTCTTCGTCCTCTGTTCCTGCTTCCGAGAGGAGTTTGGTTATTGTCATGCAGAAGAACAAAGAGAGTGCTGTAAGGATCGCCTTACCCTTGCAATACTAACAACACACACTAGAGGGGGTGAATATTGTAATGGTAATAAAATTGTTTAATTAAAATTAAACTTGCAAATGCGGAATTATAAATGAAAGAGGAAATAATTGACACAATTAATCCAAATGTAAACACAAGGAATTACACTGGTTCCCCAAACTGTTGGGTTTTCTGGGACCCTTAGGGCACAAAAACTCTATGCCCGTCCTAAGTCGGACGGAACATAAACAGAAAAGCAGCGGAGAAATAACCATGTTAATCTAATTAACATTTGACCCTAAGGTCCAAGACCCTAATCCAAGATCTATGCCGACTTGGGATGGGTCTGACCATCCGAAGAAGGATCTAGCCTACAACGATTAAATTAAACTAATGCTTAATTAAACACATACCCGGAATCTCAGCCCTGGGGTAGGCGAGATGTTCAGCACCGTCTTTCGAGCCGCTCCCTGTCCCACGCCGAGCCGCTCCTCGAACCGCTCCCCGAACCGCTCCTTGAACTGCTCCGTATCCCGAGGCGATCAATCCCGTGTCGCCGAGCCAACCACGCGTCGAAGAAAGTTTCACGCGAGTGAAACCTCCGCCTAGATTTCGGATCTAAATCCGAACTCCTTTGCGGCTTTGCTAGAGCCCTCAGGAGTAAGGCAGAAATTTATAGGGAGAGGAGAAATATTAATTTAAGCTTAGATCCGAGCGTGCTCCAACATTTACGAGAGCCGCTCAGATCTAGAGCTTGGGACGAGTTATGAGGAAGGGGGAGGGCTCTATTTATAGAGGCGGCTGACTCTCCCCTTTTCTCCACAACCGAGGTGGGACTATTAATTTGGGATTAATTAAATCAAGTTAGTTTGCCTTTCACAAAGGGCAAACTTCCTCGAATTTTAACTCCCTCACCGTTGAGCTTCAATGTTGGTACAACCTACCAAATCGAAGAGGGTTCAACGGTGAACGCGTAGGAAAAAACGGCTCGTCAATCCGAGTCCGTTTGACCCTTCAAACAATTGTCCAAAGTTAGTCAAAAGTCATGCTTCTCTTAGAAACGTAGCCCTCAAGAAAATCCCAGGTTTCAAAAAACCCTAACCAGAAAATTCGGACTTGGTGGGCCTCCATTTTCGCTGGTTTCAGCACAACAGTTTGGGCTGACTTGTTTTGGCTATAACTTGTGCATTTGGACTCCGTTTTTGATGCGGTTTGAACCTGCGTTTAGAGCGGGACGATCCCGTCATCTAGGTAACCTTTTCAACGCGTTTATTTAATTAAATATAGTCTTAAACAATTTAAGACACATTTAATCTCTTTTGCATCATATGCAAATTAGTCCCTATCTAGGCTTAAATTTTCATTTGCATCAAATACAAATGATCTGAGGGCATATTCCTCTACATCGCTCACTTGCACTCAGCATCATTTATCCCGAATGCATGAGATTATTGCAAACGTCTTTTGCAATATTTATCCCTTGCATCAAATGCATATTCTCCCTAATATTTCTACCTATTACTAGACGAAGGTCGTACTCTGTGTGAGACCCTACAGCCTGACCCTTACAACATGTTAGGCTCGAAGCCCTATACGTCAGTGACCACGAGCAGTGGTTGTCGTCCCTGCTTCAGGAATCATCATTATGTGGTTGACTCATTGACATGAGTATTGTCTGGACCACCCTGACTGTTTCCGTGATGAATTCCGTAGTTATAGTCTCTTCGTCTAAACTATGTCGTGTAGATCAAGTCTAGGGTACGGTCAAACTGTCAACCCCAATAACTTGACTCCGGTTAGTTTCTATCGATCTTTTAGTCAAAAAATGTTGGACTTCTTCCAACATACTCTGGCCAGAGTTTTTACTAAAGACCGAACTAACCCTACGACACTAACTCCCATTGACCGGGAGAGACGAATCCTCTCTTGGTCATTACTCTCCTCATATGCTTCAAGTGTCACCCAATCAAAGACCTTTCGACAGGCCTTGCCTCGAAGCTAGGTCATTTGATCTAAGTGGCACCGTTCACGCATAGGTTCGTCAAAATGACCTCAAGTCAAAAGACCAACTAGCCGATCATCACTCAGAGTCATCATAGACAGATTGGTCAATATAACCATATGAAAACTCTTGTGGATTGTTCAGTGAACTCATTCTCTAATGAGCACCTATGTCTCGTCTACAACTTCGCCAAGTCAAGGGATCATGAGATCATCGCCACCTCTAAACGGTGAAGACTAAGACACAATGGTCTATCCGATGTTTCGATATCCTTGTCTCGAAACATCTATGACCACGAACCCTTTTAGACTTATGCTACAGACGGTCAAACATTTCTCCATGATCGAGATATTCATCTCGATACCTGTTTGACCTCGCATAAAGTCTCAGGACTTTACCTAAGTTAATATCTAATGTTAACTACATTATAACATAACTTAGATAAATTTTTACCAAACAGCTTACTGTTATTTCGAACAAGATGTTTGTGTTATTCACACACAAAGATAGATTGCCTTGAAGGCATCTTCTCTTAACATCTCCAACTTGCACTCAGACCCATTTATCTCGGTATCTAATACCGTTTTACACATAAGTTTTCTCGACTTCATATGGCAGAGCCTTCGTAAGTGGATCTGCTAAAACCGTCTACACTATAGACTTAAGGGGTTTCTATGTTCATGTTAGACCAACCATTTGAATCTCATTCAAATAATTCACTTGGTCTTTCGGAATCTATAATATTTTATTTCCTTGGATCTCATCCAGTTCATCGTACCTTACGATAATCATTTAAATTAGTTAATGGTCATTTCAAATGGCTCATATTTATTTCTGATAAAGTATCAAACTCTTTTGATCACTTTGTCAAAAATATATGTTCCATCCCTTTGATGTCTTGCATGTAATTTATACGCTCCCACTAACCTTGAAAACTATCTGGCTAATTCATATAAGTTGGTCCGTCTAAATCATATTTAGAAAAACGAACTTATAAGTGAATGCTCCAATTTTCATGGTCAACTTAAGCGTTTACATCGAGTTTGGTCCGAGTAGTTCTGTACACATCTGCTGGCGAAAAACAGTTTCATTATAATCCGTTTTATAGGAATTAAGATGAAAACCGTTCTCGACCAATATGCTTGTACTTCACTATTTCCTTTCTGCTCCTAATCTTTCAACTTAAAGATTTACTTGCAGAAAATGAGAGGAAACATTTTCCTTGGGCACGTAAACTAAATTCCAAAATTTATTTACGCACACGGACCTATTCTGATTGCATCAAGTATTAAACCGGAGTTACTACTCCGAATTTCATCCCGGAAGTTGATTAAGTCATCATCAGTTATGACGTCTAACTCGACAATTCGTCTCACGAGATTCGAGTAATTATACAACTTTCTAATGATCGATTTAATGAATATCTTATTGATAATGTCCTCACAGAACATTATCAAAACCTAGGCATTACTATCTGGGACTTAAACCAGAAGGAGGACTTAACTCAGAGTCACTTACAATGGATCACTCCAAGTCTAACTAAGTGTGATTCATACCTTTTAACACACAGATGTGTTATCAGACTTGACCTGAGAGAAAATCACATTTTCTTTTAATTACGCAAGATTTAATGTAGCTAAGTATTTGACCATTCGATCTAATCGAATCAGTTTAAATACTTTAGTCATTTCGTTCTTTATTTTATCAGACTTGTGTTTTATCAAGAACACGTGTCTTAATAAAATATACGAATAACTTATATTGTTAATCTAGACTCGGGTACATCAGTATGTACCAGACTGAGTTCGACAACTCATTCTCCCACTGTCTTACAGATGGGTTTCGGCCATTTTATCTAAGAGGATAAGACTCACAAGTGTCCGTAGACTTCATAATACGAGAGGTCAGACCCCTCTTTATGTGACTTGTGAAGCTTAGTCTCTCGATACGGCCTAGTCTATCTTGCCATATAAGTTTGCTACTATCTTGTGTATTTATATATTAACATTTAATATATATATTATCGTTATACATATTACTCATTGCTTCAGAAGCAATGTGACGACATTCGTCAACATGTGTTAACTTTTTGTATAACAATAATTTTGAAATCGTGACATCAATCTATGTCACATTTTCATTTTCTCCTTCTTATGCCTTTACTACTGATAAATAAAACTAACTTTCTCAATTGACTTTCCGGAGTGCCTTCTTCCTTTTCTAAATCACATTTAGATATTAAATGACCCAACATAAATAAATAGCTATGCAAGCATCTCATAGATCCAAATGCCTGAGAGTTGTAATTTTGAGTGTAGCTCAAGAAGTTGCTTGTCTTAAGATCCGGTTGGGATACATAGTCTTGCACCACTCATGCACTCGTATTCAACTCAAACGGTTTGATCGAATTCTCGAACTTTTGCAGATCAAAAATGTTTGTCCATACAACCTTGAGGGTAGCTCGACAAGTTGTAGGGAGAAACATACTTTGAATATCCTATATGTTCAAGTTGCCTCATATAGAGACGAGTGACATGTTGCGTGAATTTATTTGTTGGACCCAGAACTTAATGAAATCATATTTCTTAAGTCTGTTCTTTAGAAGGTCATTTTAATGTCAACGAGAATATAGTTTTGATTCTATCAATTAGAATTTAGCTTGATATTCAATTAATCAACCTATTTCACCAGTTAACTTATTCAATTAAAATATTATATTTCAATTCCTTCGGTAAACATAGTCTTGCCCTAGTTTAGCATATGTTCAATATTAAATATAGGTAGATTGGCATTCATCTATCTATATCCTCCCACTATTTTTACGATTGTTTCAAAGCTTAATAACGAACGATTTAATCGAATTAAAATATTTAAAATTTAGTGAAAGAGGGATCCAATCATCCTGAACCTCACAACCTTGAGGAGACTCAACAAGTTGATTGGTTCCATGATTGGTAGACTAACTCTTAGTCAATCACATCACATGTGACTCCCTATCGTTTTTTACCCACAGTCAATTATGATCTTGAGGAGACTCAACAAATCATAATGACTGGTCTAGTCAGACCCTTGATTTCGTGTCCAGATTTGACTTAGATCGATGCTCGAGGAGACCCGATGTATCGATTTGGGTCAAGTCTAGACTACATCATATATATGTTGGAGTTTGTTCCTTAAAGATAAACATGTCATAGCTTGAGGAGACTCAATAACTATAATTGTCTTCTTTGAGTTACCAGGCTCCAAAATCAAGGAGGGATACAGATTAATCTTTAATAAGATTTATAACGCATTGAGTAGATATAGTCCAGGGTGTCATACAATCATGATTCGCGACATTGCAGTCCGGCGGAACACAGCCAGGGAATTGACTAAGCCAGGATCACTGCCCCTTGGACTAGCAAGGGTTGACCCAGCAAACTTAGCCAAGCACGTTGACTGGATCATGGTCCATTGAATGAAGCTTGTCATTTTTGTATGTATGCCATAGACTAAACAGCGTTTATTAACAACTAATTAATCCTATCAACTAGTTGAATCCTTAAATTCAAAATTTTTAGGATTTGTTTAATAACTTTTATTAAGTCCTTATCAACTATAAGGCTCACGTGCTATCCTATTCGTTATTAGGATTTTAATAAATTTATTAACCAGCGCTAAAAGCGAAGTCCTTTAATGAGAATTAATAATAACAATTAGAATTAAGAAACATTAAAGTGACTACCATAATCAGGAATTAGGTCTTGAATTGTTGTTAATATTTTATTAAAACATAGCATGTCATTAAAATTCAAGTAATAAATTTTAATCATTTCTTAATGGCTCACCTAAAAGGTTGTCTTGTGTTATCAAATAAGGGACAAGATGAACTAGCCATTAAAATAAAGCTACACTAATTTATCGCATAAAAGGTGTACAACTATTTAACAGTTTAAATAGAACAATGTCTATCGCATAAACAATTTTAGCATGCAAACATAAATTTAACATTTAAATTTAAAATATGATTTTAAAATATTTTATTTTTATCTCATAAAAACTTGTTTTTAAAATCACAAATTTGCATGCTACTTTAAAAAAAATTTATCGCATAAAATTTTAACCTTTAAAATCAGTTCTAAAATATCTCATAAAATTAAAACATCATTTTAAAAAACTTTCATGCTTAAAAATTTATCATATAAAATTTTTAGGCACTTTAAACTTATCGCATAAATTTTAAAAGATTTAAAATTAGTTTTAAAAATTATCACATAAATTTTAAAACGTCATTTAAAAATTTTCATATTCAAAAATTTATCACATAGATTTTTAAACATCAAAAACATTTTTAAAATTTATCTAATAACTTTAAAAACATTTTTAAAAGTATGTAAAAGCATTTTAAAGTTTAATAATAATCGCAGGCTAGATCGTTACGCAGACCTACGCTTTGATACCACTGTAGGGTTTTCTGGGACCATTAGGGCACAAAAACTCTATGCCCGTCCTAAGTCGGACGGAACATAGACAGAAAAGCAGCGGAGAAATAACCATGTTAATCTAATTAACATTTGAACCTAAGGTCCAAGACCCGAATCCAAGATATATGCCGACTTGGGATGGGTCTGACCATCCCAAGAAGGATCTAGCCTACAGCGATTAAATTAAACTAATGCTTAATTAAACACATACCCAGAATCTCAGCCCTGGGGCAGGCGAGATGTTCCGCACCGTCTTCCGAGCCGCTCACTGTCCCACGCTGAGCTGCTCCTCGAACCGCTCCCCGAACCGCTCCTCGAACTGCTCCGTATCCCGAGGCGATCAATCCCGTGTCGCCGAGCCAACCACGCGCCGAAGAAAGTTTCACGCGAGTGAAACCTCCGCCTAGATTTCGGATCTTAATCCGAACTCCTTGCGGCTTTGCTAGAGCCCTCAGGAGTAAGGCAGAAATTTATAGGGAGAAGAGAAATATTAATTTAAGCTTAGATCCGAGCGTGCTCCAACATTTACGAGAGCCGCTCAGATCTAGAGCTTGGGACGAGTTATGAGGAAGGGGGAGGGCCTCTATTTATAGAGGCGGCTGACTCTCCCCTTTTCTCCACAACCGAGGTGGGACTATTAATTTGGGATTAATTAAATCAAGTTAGTTTGCCTTTCACAAAGGGCAAACTTCCTCGAATTTTAACTCCCTCACCGTTGCGCTTCAATGTTGGTACAACCTACCAAATCGAAGAGGGTTCAACGGTGAACGCGTAGGAAAAAACGGCTCGTAAATCCGAGTCCGTTTGACCCTTCAAATAATCGTCCAAAGTTAGCCAAAAGTCATGCTTCTCTTAGAAACGTATCCGTCAAGAAAATCCCAGGTTTCAAAAAACCCTAACCAGAAAATTCGGGCTTGGTGGGCCTCCATTTTCGCTGGTTTCAGCCCAACAGTTTGGGCTGACTTGTTTTGGCTATAACTTGTGCATTTGGACTCCGTTTTTGACGCGGTTTGAACCTGCGTTTAGAGCGGGACGATCCCATTATCTAGGTAACTTTTTCAACGAGTTTATTTAATTAAATATAGTCTTAAACAATTTAAGACACATTTAATCTCTTTTGCATCATATGAAAATTAGTCCCTATCTAGGCTTAAATTTTTATTTGCATCAAATACAAATGATCTGAGGGCATATTCCTCTACACAAACTTGGGTACATCCAGCCACACAAATATCCACTATAATCCCACATAGAGAAGTGAATACAAATCTCATAAGGAGATACCCCACAAAGAGGATTTTGTCCTACACAGGGACCCAACCAACCCTACACGAGGGTCAAGACTCCCACCAAGAGAATCACTAACTCCCACTCAGAGAATTAGGGTTAGCCCTACCCTAGGACACTAAACTCCCACAAAGAGAAATACTCCCACAAAGAGAGTTATTCCCACAAAGAGAATATCCTAATCCCACAAAGAGATAACCTCCCACAAAGAGAGAAAGACTAATTCCCACAAAGAGAATTAGTGACATAAATTCACCAAGTAAAATAAATACTCTTACATATGCCTTGAGATGCTTACTCATGAATGAATGCAATGCATGGAAGAGGATCTCCAAGTGTTGAGATATGCTTGAAAGCACTTGGATGAATTCCCTTGAGCTGGATCTCAATGCATGAAGATGAATGAGAGCTCTTGAGAGGGAATTGAGGGAGTTTGAGAGTGGCTTATAGATCTCTTGAGATATTCAATAGCATCAAGAAGTATAAGAGATGGCAGCACACTCATATATATAGGAACCCTATATCAAACCCCAAAACCCAAGAAAACAGCCAAAGAATCAATTCTGCAATGGCTAGAAACTGGGCGAAAACGACAGGAACAGTCGACTGATGATCATAAGACAGTCGACTGATCAACGGCTATAATCTGAGCCAGGACAGTCGACTGAAGAAGACAATAAAGTCGACTGAAAACAGGACAGGCGCCTATAAATCCTTCAGCAGGCGACTGCTGCAGGGGATGGAATAAAACAAAGAGATGCACTCTTTCTCCAGAAAAGCAGACAGGCGACTAATGTCAAGAATACAGTCGACTATCAAAATAGTCAGGCGACTGTAATTCCTTCATCAGTCGTCTGCAGTATAAGATGGAGAAAAGACAGAGAGATGCATAGATTGCACTTACGCTACTCAGACGACTGTTGGCCAATTCCCAGGCGACTGTAAATCTACAGGCGACTGTAAACTGAGCAGCAGCCGACTGTGCGTAAAGCTCAAGTTTGTGTCAATTGAAATGTTGACTTGAGCTGTGCATATCAGTCGACTGTAGAAGGATCGACATGCGACTGGAAATCACCCAGTCGACTGTAAACCCTTCAACATGGGACTGATGGAAAGCAAGAGACTCCAAATGAGTCTTTAGACAAAGTGAACCTATTGGGTTGGATTCTAAGATAATCCTAAGGCTCACTAAGATGGTTAAATGCTTATGCATGAATGAGTAAACCATCTAACAAGGCATTACATTAATCCTAGACTCAAAAGAGAGAGAAAGCAATAAATTAAATTACATGAATTACAATGCTTTCCTTAGAGTCTAAGTCTTCAATCTTGATAACTTGATAGCTCTCCATCATCTCCAAGCTTTGGCACTCCTTCTTCACTTGATGTCCATCCTTGCACCAAGTGATTTGTCTCCAAGAAAGATATTCTAGAAAAGAAACTGTGAGACTAAAACATGAGAGTCATTAGCAACAATGTAATGTTGTGATCATCATCAAAATAAGATTGGTATGAAACACCAATACTCAACATTCTCCCCCTTTTTGATGATGCCACACATTATATAAAATACAAATAATTAAAGCACAATGCAAATGAACTCCCCCTACTTATATGCACCAATTAAACAATGAGATACACAATAGTAAATTCTCATTATACCAAATAAAGTCATGGTGACATATAATAGGTATGGATAACATAAACCAATTGTAAGAGACAATATCATGCAAACATGAATGGTTTATCTAATCCCATATATCTCTCCCAATAGATATATCTCTCCCCATATGCATATGTATATAACTCTCCATATATATTTACATAAAGCATATATCTCTCCCCCTTGACATCGTCAAAAAGGTAGACATCAAATATATCCCCCTTTGTCATCTTCACCAAGATGTGACAATATGCAAGAATAAAGGAGATGTATGATACCAAATTGAAAAATTTAGTGGGTATCAATTCACTATCCCATGCTCCCCCTAGATCATAGAAATGGTCAAGTATTGACTTCTAGGATCTAATACCAATAGGAGCTATGAGCATTAAAGTGCATCAGAGCAATAGATATGGAAAAATCAAGCTTCAAAGATACATAAGGATATTGCCAAAATAAATATAACATGAAACATGTTGGCAATATACAAGAGGTTTGGTTTGAGACCAAAAATCACTACTACAAAATCGACCTTTAATAGCACACCTTTAATAGCGCTTGCCAATTATAAGCGCTGCTTATTAGAGGCACATATAATAAACAACGCTTTTTCTGCAAGCGCTGTTAAAGGTCGATAATAGACATTGCTTCTTTCTGCAAGCGTTGTTAACGGTCGGATAATAGACAGTGCTTCTTTTTGCAAGTGCTGTTTATTAGAAGCATAGACAATAGACAGCGCTTCTTTCTACAAGCGCTGTTAAAGGTCAGATAATAGACATCGTTTCTTTCTGCAAGTGCTGTTAAAGATCATTTAATAGACATCGCTTCTTCTACGAGCGCTGTTAAAGGTCCCCTCCAAAAATTTTCATCTTCCGCTCATCCCGAAATTTTCCCCCTCATTCATCTGTCGTTCTCTTCGTTTTAAACCCTAACATTTAATCAGCCTTCAATCAACGACCATAAGGGCGGAGGCGAAGAAGAAGACACCGAGGACGAAGCGCTGTCTATCCATCCTCTCCATTCTCTGTGACCACTCTCCCATCTCCATTCTCTCTATTCTCCCATCTCCATTCGCTGCTGAATTTTTATTGTAAAAGAAGTCGGTCTTTCCCTTCATCGCAAAGAAAACTCTCCTATTTCTCCTTTTGTTTTTCAATCTTCTCCTTATCTAAACCCTCGTAGATTTCCCCAAATCCTCTCTCTCGATTCTTTTCACTTGTCATCGTCTATATCACAGACGTTGTCGAGGTTTGCGGATATGTGATATTGAGAAAGAGATCGATTCTCGATAGATCGGTCTCATGGCAGGTCATTACGATAGCAATCCCTTTGACGAAGAGGAGGTCAATCCATTCGCTATGAGTTCCACTCCTTGTTAGCTCCTCTCTTATTTCTCTTTCGAAAATTCGATTTCATTAGGGTTTGTTCTTTTTTAATAAATTCAGTGGATTTGTTCATAGATTACACAATTGCATATAGCAGCTAGGAAGGGCCGGTCACAGGTGAAATACTTATTTGACTCCGTTGAAAACAAGGGCCGCATTTGTGAGTATCAACACGCAGGAGGAGATTGCACTCGAAGTGTTCGACTGATGGCCTCACAGAGCTATAACTCATCATGCATTTTCGTTGGTATGATCTCGCTGCCTACCAAATTTTGATTAATATAACCTATAGAAGTGAAATAATTTCTTGTCTTCCCGATGATTTTTGCACAAGAATTAGGAGGAATTGCAACTAATTTTTTGATTGCAAATACCAGTGTTTTGGAATAGCGAGGAACCACGAATTTCGTGGATAATGCTTTCATTATACTGATATTTTTGTCAAATATGGAGCTGCCGCCAGCTATTCTAGCGCTTCACAAGATGGTGATCTTTACAAAGTGTTACATTGACATTATTTGGACTTGAACACCGAAGATGTTAACAAGTTGGCAATGACTCAGTTTACTTTGTTGAAAATACAAGCAACTATAAAACATAACTAAAACAACTACCCTTTCTGAACTTTCTTTTTTGTATGCTTTTTGGTATCCTTGTAGGTTTCTGCATGGATGGTTGATGCTGACATTGACGTATCAAAGAGTTGCAAATTCTGCTGCAATTCAGATAGTCCATGTACTTGGTAAGAGTTGCAACTTGCAAATCTCCATGTTGTGCTTGTAGTATCTCCACTGAATTAGCTTTAAATATTTTAGCTGGAATTTGTTAACATTTGGACTTGTCGAAGTGCAGTCACAATGGATTCATTCTGTTATAGCAGTGCCAAAGGATATGTCATTTGAAGAGCTGGAAGTTTTTCCCTTTGATTCATATTGAATTGGTGTTTTGGTGACTCAAGATTGCCAACATACTAGATGACAAGATTCTTCAAGTCTATATGCTGCCAAAAGGGAACCAATCCCCTTAAAGACAAAATGGGCATACTGAAATCTAGCTAGGGAGATTGCTTGCGTTCTCCCCCACATGTGCTCCATTGCTTGGTTGGTTAATTTAGCCAACCTGTGCAATTCAAAGCCGTGCAATGGATACCACCAGAACAGGAATTTGTGTGGGCAAGGTTGTGTAATGGGATCGTGCAATGCATCTGCCCCAATTATATCCTCGATCGCCATCTCTATTCATGAATCGTTGTCCCCGTTGTCTCCAATGCTCTAATTTTTTCGAAGGCGCTAAGTAGCCCGCTCCACGTATTCCTTGTCGCGAAGCCCAATTTGGCTTGGTGTAAATTTTGGTTGATAGGAACTGCTGGAACTTTGAGCTCTTTTATCTGGATCTTATGGCCCTGGCTTCCCTCAACGAGGAAATGTCCACTCTCAAGTTGGATTGACCTTGAATCTATAGATGTTGTTTTCATGCATATTCACAATGCCAATCGCATAATCCAAGAAGAATTTATCCTGCTGTTTATTTTTTTTCTTTATCGTATGTGACAAGTATAAGGCTATGAAGACATCTAAAGGGTGTATATTATCATGAACTGGGACCAGACAAACAGCGACATGCATCGGTTGAGGTAAAAGGGGTTGAAAGAAACTAGGTATATCATGCACAAGGCATGACTATAAATTACCTATTTTCGCATCCACTGCTTTAAAAGGAGATTTCTTTCACATGATCTCCAACATCCTTTGAAATCCCTCTGTGTCATAATGGCAGAGGATGGAGGAACGTGCAATGAAGTCCGGGAGCGGGAGCTAACAAAAGATAGGACCGTGGATCTCAAGGGCCGCCGTTTCATTCACTCACGGGGATGGGGATGGACTGCTTGTTCTTTCATAGTCGGTAAGCTTACTGCTTGTCTGCATCATTCTGCATGTACTTGCACCTTTGATGTGGTTTTGCACCTGAGCTTCCTGTATTTGAAGATTTCATTCTTTATGGCTATGACATTCTGTGTTTTTTTATTTCCTTTCATCTATGTTTTTTCCTTGATTGCATGTGCTTAAGAGGTATCGACAAAAAGGTCATCTTCCTTGTTCTCAGTTTCACTGGCAAGGAAGTTTTGTACAACACAATGAATTGATGCCATGTTAATTTGATAGGATGCATATTCCCTTTAATTGCATACATGCCTTAGTAGTTATAGTATTGATACTTTCTTTAATCATCCTCAAGTATCTTAACTGAAGTGTTGGTTGGTTTGTTCCATGGGCGAATTTTTTTGGTTTAGTCTTATTTTCTTGTGATAATTTAAGGGCAATCTCATAGGTCAAATCCAACATTGTGAATCTGCATTACTGCAACAGCGCAATGGCTTTTGTAGATATAAATGTTTCTTTCTTTTTTCAGAGTATTTGGCTAAACGAGTAAAGCTTCTGACATGTTTTGTGTAAATTGCAAAAAGTCTCCCCATTCATGTTATTTAACAAACACTTGTAGGAAAATGTCGTAGGATGTTAACAATCAAAAATGTGTCCACATTCATGTTAGCATTTTTTAAGTATAAACTCATTATTTCTTTATTGCATATACTTGATTCTGGTGAAACTATAATAATACAAAGTATCAGAAAGCTTATAGTTTACGCTATGTATCTGGCTAGCTAAATTAATTTTAAAAATTCCCCTCTTGCAACTGAAATACCTTGGGATATCAGTTGTTAGCTATGTTGCATAAGCATCCCACCCCAACACGGATACCGCACACTTGACATTCAAAAATTACTAACAAATACATAGGATACATGTGTTCGACAACCAATATATTTTTGACAAGACAGATTCTACAATAGGAGCATTTGTGATACATAGATTGTTTGTCAGCTTGGACGTGATGAATATACCCAATTTAAGATGATATGTGCTACATAGATTGTTCTTCAATTTTTTCTTCAAAGCATCCACCTTTCTTGTCGTCATCTGTTCCAGATTCGATTGCTCTGATACCAATTTGTTAGGATTGGAGAAAGAAATTAGGACAAAAGATGAGATTTTTATTGAAATTTCGTGGAACTACAAGATTCATTCTCAATTTGAGGGAATGCCACTCTCTTAATAACATAGGGCTAATTAAGTTAAATAGTAACTACCATTCTCTCACAATTTTTCGCTTACCCCACTCATCTCCATTGACATCTTATTTATATTAAAATCCTCCCTAATGAGCCGCCGCCCCAAAAGTACAAAATTGCCCCTCCATACGGGTTTGAGCCGCCGTCCCAAAATTATAAAAATGCACCTAGATTTTTGAACCAGCTGACATCTCCTTTTTGCGCCTCCCATGAGCGGTCTAACAATTCTTTATACAGAAAAAAGAACCTGTGTTTTTGCACATAAATAGACATCTATTTTGAGCGGAAAGCCACATCATAACAATGGAAGGTAATGTTCTGATCACAATGTAGGCATTACACTAAACTGTTCTATAAGGCACACTTAGAAAATGTTCTATAAGGCACACATAGGCTAAACTTTCTGGCATGATGTTGTTGTCTATATGTTATACTGCATACAATGTAGAGCACAGCTTTAGAATATTTTACTACAAACATCCATGAGAAAGTTTTAGATGGATCATCTATGGTATAAATCTTAACACAGAGCTATCAAATGATAGTTAAACGAACCACATATTTCATGTTTTCTTGAATTTGTTAAAATTTTGATATTGATTCTTGCAAATAAATCTCACAGTTAATGTGATGACATCGGTAGGTAGTCTTTGTATTTTTTTGCATACCAATATGGAATGATATTTGACACGAGCATCACAAACAACATTGATACTTTCAAAATAGCATCGCAAATAACATTGATATTTGAAAATAAGGGGTTGATCGATTTATTTCCTATAACAAACTTTTAACAGCCTCTATAGAATATGTCGTGCTATATTTTCTGTAGCAGTCAAATTTAAAGGAAAGATTATGGTGGTGATAAAAGGTGGATGGCTAGGATTGATTTGGATAGCGGTAGGACATCTAAGTTCATGAACCAACATCTAATTTCATGGATATTGTGTCGCATGAAGCAAAAGGACCCTGGTTAAACGCCACATTATTGATGTGGGCTTTTTATTTGTACCAGCAAGAGAAAGGAGTGGCACCTATATGAACCCTTCGTTGATATTTTATCAAACGAAGAAGTCGAAGCTCTTGATGCAAGGGAGGAACAAAGTGCTCGGTGAGAATACTCCAACCTTTCTGCATTGCAGAATTTCCTCAGTTGCATGCTTTTATGGAACTCCTCAGTTTACATCCGTTCAGTAGAGAGCAAATCTAATGGATTGTGAAAATATTTTTGTGAAGCGTAAAATATTTTGTCTTAGTCATTTTCGCCAAATTGCATCTGTAGATTGAAGAGAAAGCTCGATGAGAAGGAAGACAGCTTCTAGAATATGTTTGTGTTCTGCTGAATCTGCAGAATGCAATCAAGCAAAGAGGCAGGATGCAACAACATGTAGGATGGGGCTCAGTGGTGTCTTTTTCCATTTTTTTATCTTCTACAATTTTGGTCATGTGTAGGTTGAACGCTCTGGAATGTATATACTGCTGTTGGGAAATGTATTGTTCAAGGAGTGGTTTAATGGATAATGACTGATAAGTTTTATATGTGATAATGTTTCTTATTTGTATTACGGATCATCTTTCAATATCAATGCATATTGTCTAATTTATGTGATTGTTGAATAAAAGCAATTTAATTTGATTGTTTCTTGTAATGATTGTTTCTTGTAATTTAATGTTATTGGTGGTTTATTTAAGCATTTTGAACATTAAATGGATCTATTTAAATATAAAACGTAGGGAGAAACAATAAAATGAATTGAAACAAGCGCAGTCTATCTGGGACCTTTAACAGCGCTTGTTTAGTACATGCGCTGTCTATGGTGGACCTTTAACAGCGCTTGTACTAAAGAAGCACTGTCTAAGGTCCCAATAGACAGCGCTTTTTTAGTACAAGCGCTGTTAAAGGTCTACCTTTACAGCGCTTCTTTAGTACAAGCGCTGTTAAAGGTCCACCTTTAATAATGCTTCTTTAGTACAAGCGCTGTTATAGGTCCCCCTTTAACAACGCTTGTACTAAAGAAGCGCTATTAAAGGCCCCCTTTTAACAGCGCTTGCACAAACGAGCGCTGTTAAAGGCCCCCTTTAACAACGCTTGTAAAGAGCTATTAAAACCAGCCCCCCTTTAGCAGCGGCGAGATAGACAACGCTTGTAAATCGCTATTAAAGACCTTATTTAAGCGCTGTTAAATGTCTATTTTGTAGTAGTGAATAACCAATTGTAAATAAAGATCTCAAACATCCTCGAAATGAGAGTCAAAATATGTTTTAAAATATTTTAAACATACAACATATTAACTCCCCCATTGACATACCCATGGATCAAAAGTTGATGCATGTCAATAAAAAACCCCAAGATTTCCATTTTCATGAAAAATAAATAAATTTGAAAATGTTTTCATAGTCATGAAACACACACAACCAATGGGTATGCAAAAATATAACATTAAGCACAATACCCATGCAATATGCAAATGTGTGTGGGAAACCTAAAAATTAGGTAACCAAACCCAAGAGTGATCAGTCCACAAGATCATCTGACATTCCTTGACCATATAGCTATATCGGCCTGGGAGGGAGTGACCCCCCCGATTGTATAGTTGACCTACCCGCAAGGTCTTCTGACAGTTATTCCTGATCGTATAGCTAGATCGTCGCTCGACAGAGTGGCCCCATATCCTATAGCTGACCAATCTACGAGGTCTTCTAAGCAAACCCCTATCGTATAGCTATATCAGCCCATGAGGGCATTAACCCACGATCTTATAGCTGATCAGCCCATGAGGTCTTGAGAGTAATCCCCGATCGTATATCTAGGTCAACCCAAGATGACGTCGGGCCTCGATCGTATAGCTGATCAGCTTGCGAGGTCTTCAGAGTTATCCACGATCATATACTTAGATCGGCCTGTGAGGAAGTGGCCCCCGATCGTATGGCCAATCAGCCCGCGAGGTCTTTTGAAAAATACCTGATCGTATAGGTAGATCGGCTCGCGAGGGCATCGGTCCTCGATTGTATAACCGATCAGCTCGTGGGGTCTTCTACCCAGGTATCCATATTGACTTGTAGAGCTGCATACTTTAAAGAAAGTAAAGCGTGAAATGCCGATAAAATGCTCTCTTGGAGTACATTTGTTGAATGTATATTATCTTGGCAAGCTGTTATTTTAGTTCGAGTGAAAAACAGAGAAACCGAAATGGAAAATATCACATGGGTTTGCTTGGTTTACTTGCTTTTTGCTGATAATACCTCCTCTACCGTCATATACCGCTCTGCTCTAGTAAGGAGCTGGTCCAAGCTACATGGAGGCTTATGATGCATAGATATCATCAGGTCTTCTCACTTGACCTCCTTCTAAAGCACAATGAGGGTCACATCGTCACTGCAGCTTTCGACATTCAGCCTATCTAAATTGAAATGCTTCAGGATGCATATTAACATCTCCCCTCTTTCTGCACCAAGGTGAATAAGTGGTCCGAGCTCCACTCCCTCTTCTCCCCCACCATAAATTGTTAGCAAAAGACTTGGGCCACGCTTTTGAACGATCCAATAGAAAGATTGAGAAGTGTATTGTACCACTCCTTCGTGGCCTTCTGTAGAGTTGTTTGGAAAGCCCGACAGAGGAGTGGGGTCATCGGTCCACCGTATCTCCATCATTCCTTTATAGTTTTGGACATATTCACGTGAATTGCCCAAACCATCATATTTTTCTAGGACGTGCATCTTGAATCTTGGCAGTAGTAGGGCCGAGGTGATTTTCTTCTTCAAGGGGGTTCTTCTCATCGGAGCTGTTGGAAGATCTCGGATGGTAGTGTCCGTCCAAATCTTTCTCTTGAGGCCTACACGGGACCTACAAGGAAGGCTGCACCTTTGTCCACGATGTTTCTATATGTCGATCATTAGCCAGAGTAGGGCGGCGGTCCTCAGCTCAACAGAGTAAGGGCTACGGGCCCCTGGGACCAGCTGTAGTTGAGATGTGGCCCCCAGTCTTGCCACCCTGAGCTCCTTTTGGACAAGGGGAGATATGGCACTGTTGCTGTGGTTGTGGTGAAGGAGTCGAGATGACTGGTGGGCTGGCGGTTGGCTGGTGCTGTGAACCCATCAATCGTTCTACCACAGCAGTTAGCACTTAACTATTGACACTCACCTCCTGTTAGAACGCATGGAACTGCTCCAAAGTCACGAATTGCGGCTCGGACATTCCATGAGTAGTAGAACTGGGATCTACGAGGTGCATCGTAGCATTCGCCACCTGTTAGTGCAAGGGTACGAAACCAATTTGGATATCCGAATACCTGACCCGTTTAGCATCCGCGACCCAAGACCCCCGCGCTTGTGGTGGGATACAACTAAGTCAGACGAATGGGTCATTCGACCGTTGCACTGGCGCCGACATTCAGGGGATAGTTAATGGACGTGTAAATGGGCAGCCGTTAACTCCATCTGCTGACGAGGCTCCGATTCATCACCTCAAATCTACGTCAGCTTGAAAACCGTCTTGGTCAATTTTGGCCTTAACACTGCCACTACAATAATTGGCCTTTTAAGGCCCTTGATTGGTGGTCGAGTCATCATCGGTGTGGCTGAAGACATGGATGTTGACTAGTTTCCCACAGACTGGGTCATTTGTTTACATGTATTTTCTCACCACTGATATTATTACATAAGAGTACAGTTACATTAGCTGGAGTAAGAGGACCTTGGCGGCTGGCTGGACCTTGGGTGCGCTAACTCCTGGGCCGAATAGGATTCGATCCGTCAATGGATGATGGTTGACCCCCATAGGGCTGATATTTTGGCTGATTGTTAATCTGTTATGGTTGTAGAGGATTGGTGGGGGATGGCGTTGACCGCAAATTGGATACTGGGCAAGCTAATTCAGGGCTGAACACGCCTCGATCCAAGCTGTTGGAGCCAAGTCCGAGCTATCTCCATTAAGTATGAGATATCTCCACCAAGTCCGAGCTATTGGTGCTCTGGTTTGAGCTATGACAACCATGTCCGAGTTTTTTTCGGGCTACATTCAGCTTCCTACAACACGAACAGCTCATTAGGGAGGGTCGGATCTGGGGTCCGACCTAATCCCCTCTGATGATTAAGTCAGATGGTGACTCAAGAAGGCTCGTGGTAACTGTGACCGATCTGTTGGGAGACTGACCAATAGTTATTGCGTCGAGCTATGAAGAAAATGTTTAGGTTATGCGGAGTAGATCCTGGTTTAGGAGTACTTGATAAGAGTTTGTAGGAAAAAGATCTCCACTCACTACTACAAAATAGACCTTTAACAGCGCTTAAATAAGGCCTTTAATAGCGCTTTACAAGCGCTGTCTATCTCCCCGCTGCTATAGGGGGGCTGGTTTTAATAGCGCTTTAAAAGAGCTGTTAAAGGGGGCCTTTAACAGCGCTTGTTTGTGCAAGCGCTGTTAAAGGGGGGCCTTTAACAGCGCTTGTTTATGCAAGCGCTGTTAAAGGGGGGCCTTTAACAGCGCTTCTTTAGTGCAAGCGCTGTTAAAGGCCCCCCCTTTAACAGCGCTTGTTAGTGCAAGCGCTGTTAAAGGGGGGCCTTTAACAGCGCTTCTTTAGTACAAGCGCTGTTAAAGGCCCCCCTTTAACAGTGCTTGTTTGTGCAAGCGCTGTTAAAGGCCCCCCCTTTAACAGCGCTTGTTTGTGCAAGCGCTGTTAAAGGCGGGGCCTTTAACAGCGCTTGTTTGTGCAAGCGCTGTTAAAGGGGGGCCTTTAACAGCGCTTGTTAGTGCAAGCGCTGTTAAAGGGTGGCCTTTAAAATCATTCTCTGCAAGCACATGCCTGCATTCACATCCCTGCCATACGACGGCATTATACTCGTCCAATACATGGAACACAAAAGAGCATGAAAGCGAATCAACAAGCAAACCATTACGACTAAAAATGCATAAGCCTACTTCCTTGTTTCTTTCTTGGTTGCTACAAACTCAAGCTGCATCACACGATAAATATGTTCAACTCAGCAAACGGAATCCTTTTAGAACAATATTAACATATCCTACTGTCAGTTCATCTAGTACCAATAGCAAATATTGACACGCATACGTAATCAAAGTCTCTCTCAACCGAGGCTAATACTCCCCAATCGGCGTTGTAGTGAGCTCAATCCGTCAGCAGCTTTCATCTTCCTCCTCGTATTTCTCTGCTTGATGAGTATCAGCTTATCGTAAACGCACCATGGAAAGCTTAAGAAGTGTGGCCAGTTGTATCCCTCATTGTAGACGCCAAAGTAGGTAGGGTGATATGTAACATAATACCAAGCAGATGCCTTGGCATCGTCCCCGCTAGGGTCATCATCATTGTTCTTTTCATTAAACCACCCCCTCGCTTGTTTCCTCAACGACCTCAGTGCCCTGCCTATTGCTTCCCCATCACTGTACTTGTTGAAGGACTTTGATGCCTTCATTACGTTCCCACTAAGAATTTCGGCCTCAGCTTTGATTCCATATTGGTCCATGAGACAGCCTAGCTTGTAATCATAATCCTCCTTGAAGGAAGAAGCCTCGTCAAGGTAGTCCCTAAAGCCATAAACCTCCATATGCGGGTCATAGGACTTCCATGCAATCTCCTTGGTGAACGCCTTTATATGGCCTGAATTGGCCGAGAGCTCCTTGACAGCTCGGAAGAGCTTACCAATAATTCCCTTGGACTCGTATGTCACTCTGTCTAATTTTTCCATGAAGTCGGGATACTCCCTCACGTGGAGATGGGTTGGGATTTTAGCAGGCACACCAGTCTTGGGGAAGTCAACATCAATGGAGAATAACTTGGCAAGCTCTATGCATTCATCGCTCTCAGCCTTCCGTGGTTCCTTATCAGCAAAGACTGTGTGCGCATTCGCAATGATCCCCAAGCTATCATTGACAATGTATTTGGCGAAATACTCCTGGACTTCCTGTATCATGTTAACATAGATATCAACATTCAACATTCATCCAAGTAATATTACCTGATTTCAATAACAATTTGGTTCATTATACTGATATAACAAGTGATCAACAATGGAGAAACTACGGAACAGTTGCAATTGATACCTTCTGTTTGCAAAATATGAAAATCTTGATAGAACTAATAACCGTGAAAGATTTCACTAAGGTAAGATATTCAGTCAAGAATTAGGCAAATAGGTATGCTGGATGATAGAATGCACGAACTTTGCGAATGATACTGTTTATGTTAATATTTATGAAGTTATTTTGTACTTGGATATTTGGGCCCTCGTAAATCCTTATCCGTTTTGCATCTTTCTTACACACACATGATAATGGGTATGTGCTGTCAATGCATGAATTTTCTTATGTTGGCAACATAAAAAACTAACTTCCCCCTAGGAATGATGTATCATTCTAAAACTTCAAAACCCCGAATATGGCTGAACCCAAAGTGAATTTGACCTTTGATCCACACGTTACAAAAAGTTCTTAGACGACACCTTCGCGTAGCAAAAAAGTGAAGATACTACATCACTCTCCCAGTATATGATTCCTATTATCAAATAGCCAATAAATAACATCCATATATATATATATATATACTAGTCATAACCCGTGCCCATAGGGCACGGTTCATTTAAGATATTACCCCCTTAAAATATTAATTCCTCCCAAAATTAAAGTAAAATAATTGTTATGTAGTTCCCTCAAAAATTTTAGTTCCCCCAAAATTTACTTCCCCCCAAAGAATTTAGTTCCCCAAAAATATTTTAGTTCCCCTAAAATTTACTTCCCCACAGAGAATTTAGTTTCCCCCAAAAATTTTGGTTCCCCCGAAAATTTAGTTTCCTCCCGATTTAACATATGTCCTATGTGCATGGTTCTTTTAAAACATTACCCCCAAAAAATTTTGGATCCACTAATTTTAAATTAACAACAATATTTATAGATATATCAGTTAAATTTATTTCAACTATATTTTTTCGGCCAATTCAAATTATAAATTTTATGAATATAGCCCGACATCGACTGAATTTATAAAGTTTTGAGCAAAGTTGTCTTGCAATTGGATGTAATCATATTCTGCAAAAGTCCATTTAATGTTCTCGAATGATGACATTTAAAAATTAGCGAAGGAAGACAGTAAGTTCTGGGTAGGTTTCGGGACGGAAATTGTGTCAAACGATTTCAGTTTTGTTTTCCATGTATAGGAAACTAATACCCAGATCCGAAACTGGTACACAGAACCATTTTCAATTGTAGGAAAAAGAATCTCTACACATGACATAATGTCTATGTAACTGGGTGTAAGCTTTTGTTGCTTGAACAATTTTACGTTCAAAATAATTTAGTTATCGATTTGTTTTAATGTTTTGATTTTATTCAACATTTTTTGGTAGATGAATCCTATATATCTTGCTTAATTTTCAATACACCTTCACAGTTGTCTTGCTTGGTATCAATTGACGGCAGATCCATGGAAACTTGAAGAAATGATGAACCTGCAAGCTGCAGATGATAGTTCAGTCAATAAAAACATTGAAACGCTAAGACAAAGGAAGTCAGCAGTCATTGATATCTTGCAAGAGGAATGTGCTACAACTTGCAACTGCTACTTCGAGTTCAATTTGGCTGATAACAATGTATCCATCATATTTAACTATATTGTTACCAAGGTAAAATTTATCTCTACATTTCTCTGTGCCATCTGTGAACAACCTCTTTCAAAAAAATACTTGTTTTCTAATATGAAGCTCAACCATGATAATGCTACAGTTATAGAGCATCCATAACAATAAACCAATGGAGACCGTAGTAACATCTTATGAACAGAGTTTGAATTTCAAAATGTGAAGAACCAAAAACTTTCATTAGTAAAATTCACAAATACATCACAATGTGTGTGTAGCATTGATCCAAGAATGCGAAAAAGGACACTGGAATGCAAAGATTCTAACTTTACAAACTCAATGCAAGTTCTTTGGTAATAATACAAACATTCAAAAATTTATAAAGCAAGTGTTAAAGTTATATACTCAAAACTTTTAACAGTCCTATGAATTTGTCATGCGCTTCTCAAGCGCTTCCCAAGCAATGGTTTGGAAGCTTGCAAAGAATCCAAGATGTCTTCACAATAAAACTGATGATAAATTTTTTCTTGGTCAATTTTCCTATCATTTCTTTAATTCCAAATTGAATAAGAGTTTAGTACAATGCTTGATTGGTCTATTGATTCTTTGCCGGCAAGGTCCACTGTAATCTTCCATCTTCCATCCGATTCCACCTGCATTAGCCTAGTCAGCAAACAGAACCTTAGAACCTTGGATATAGAAACACTACAATTCTCCTTGTAAATTTCATAGCTTGCAGCAAGCGGGTTTTCTCCTGATAACAGCTTTGCAAGGGGGTGCAACACTCCTATATGTAATGTGCAATGTAATGTGACTATATGTGCACTGTGGGGGTGCAACACTCCTTTTTCTAGAGGCTCTTCAATCTGTATATGAAATTAACATCACAGCTAAGATTCTCAAGGGATTTGAGCACAACATGTGAATTGGCATCAGCGATTATACTTAAAGAAATAAAGAATCTAGGAAGTCATCCAAAACGCACCATAGTGATCTTATTCTTTTTGTTTGGTGTTTCAACAAAACATTTCATTGAGGAAGACTCAACCACAGTTTCACAGAAAGTGACTACAGGGTCTGCCACCTACACCAATATTAAAAATGATACTTTAGTTGCAACCTAAAAATGGAAACTGACAAAGGACGCTAGCATCTCAAGTAGGAAATGTGAATTTTAATGTACCTTAACCTCAACTTCAGAATAAAGCTCTCTAAGGTCCTTCATAATGGAATCCAGATATATCTCACATGTTCCTAGTATAGTGTGCTCTCCAGATTCCTCGACCTTTGTAATAGCTAGGGGATAGCTCTTGCTAATTTTCCGAAGACCCTCCACCATCTTGGGCAATTCTCTTGGATTCAATGGTTCAGTTGCTGTCTTCACAACTGGAAGTGTATGGAAGCGAAGTGACCTGAAGATATATAAACATCTTCATCCATATCCAAGGGGTATAAAGTTGCCGTCTTCATAATCGAAGCATCAACCCCCTCAATTAGAACCTAAGATCCTGCAGGTGCTTTGCTGATGGGTATCCGATAGCGAGCCTGATAAACCCACAACTTGGTGACTTCTTTGATTGTTTTGTCCTCTTCATTATCAGGTGAATAACCTTCCCCCAGCACTTGCACAGTTTGGCCAGTCTGGATTGTACCACTGTAAACTCGCCCAAAGACGTCAAAGACAATGCAGTCTAATTTGGGATAAAGCTTGGTGACATTAACCATCAGGGGCCCAGTCGGATCACAGTCCTTCATAGCCTCAGCAATATATGAATCTTGAGGTCCTGTATATATATGTTCTGAAGTCCTGCAAGCAAAGATTCAAAACATTCGAGGGTTAGTAGCTCATTCAAACAACATAACTTCATGCTAACCAAAACATTCAAAAGACAAACTATTTAAGCATCCATCAAGCTGGGCACACACATTTGACATAATGAGACTCTTCAATGTATAAAGAAAAGAAATGGAATAAAGTGTTTATTAACGGTCCTACGTTCACGAACCTGACTTAATTCAGTTCCTTACATCCCTTATTGCTTTAATTCAGTTATGAACAATTCTCAACTTCAACCTGTTCATTTAATAAGTTCCTTAAAGACCTTATTTATTTGCGTTTCCTTGGTATCCAAACAAAAAGTTCACATCTTTCCCCTCTGTTTTACAAAGAGGAAATTTTTCCGAAGAAATCAGTAATTATAATCTAGTTATTAAATATTTTCACTGTAAACGTTCTAATTTTATGTCCTGATCAACCACAAAAGAAATATAAAATGATTGGAATAGTATATTGAAATGTAAACTCCATACTATAATACATCCAAAGATTGCAACAATACTAAGAAATAACCCCCATATTGCAATAATACCAAAACAATAATACCAACGAAGTATCCAACAATCTTAAGTAAAAATCGTATGGTAAAAGAATTCGGAGTAATACCAAAGGAATAACCCCAATTCTAAGCAAAGCCGACACATTATGCAAAAGACTCCTTGCTTTGTCATCACTTTCAAAAGAATCCTGAAATGTCAACATATTAGGTTCAGCTAAAATCAAAAATAAAAATACACATTTCACCACAAATGAACATCATAGGTATAGAAATTGAATTTCCTGTAAAGGCTGAAGCAAACAATTTCCGTAGGGAGGCCCTTATCTTGCAATTCTAAGTTCCCCTCCCACAGTTTACATATTTCATTGAACCACAAATATCATCTTTTTGCAAGCATGGAGTTTTTGCAACATATAACTGAGCTTATAGCATTCAGATCGAATTCATAGAATTAAGTAGTGTATGGCTTAAGATCACTCTCTAATTGCTCGTGAGCTTCGACAATGCCAGAAGACATTTCATCTGTCATACAAATTGAAATAATCAAGTGCCTAACAACTAAAGAAATAGGGATTAGAGTAAGGGTTTAAGATGAATGGCAAATCTGTTACTTCATCAACTCCTAGCCACAGTGGAGTTCACAAATGGTGGCATAATGGGATTCAAAGATCTTGATAAGGGCAGACTTCGCGGACTCGTAGACGCGGTGGTGGATCCGGAATGGCAGTCGCTTGGAATCAAAGAAGAGGAAGATGCCCAAATCGATGTTGTTGCTTGTAAACTCTAATGTCCAAAAGGAAAAAAATCTACTGCACTACTCCATTTGGCAACAACTACACATTTACAGGTCACTTATGCACCAAAACTTGTGAAATCATCTTATTCCTTCTTCTTTTTTCTCTTTTTCATTTTCTATTTACAGTGTTTTCTCCCAAGAAATACTGTAACGACTGCTTTTCATGTATCTGGATTTACTATTATATAATATATGTTTTGGTGGATTTTCTCCTCTTGTGTGGTTTTCGTCTCCGTAGATTTCATTTTCGATCGATTCGTCGTATTTTCTCGCTTCTTCCTTAGGATTGTTGATTTCGAAGTATGTCATTCGTGACGGACTTCATAACGGTCGTATCTAACTGTTAGATCAATCCTAGGAGTCTTAGGAATCGATCCCGGGGCCCCACGCTCCGTATCGGTACTTTTCTGTGCTCATTAGCCGGTGTAAGAAGGGCCACCGACCGACTAGATGACGATCCAGTCGGTCGGCAATCCTTCTTGGGCCGACTAGTTAGCTTTCTAAATTTCTCAGGAGTTACTGTTTATCGTTAGTCGGTCTAAGAACGTTGGTTGACCGACTAGGTTGCAAACTAGTCGGTCAGCAATGCTTCTTGAACCGACTAACTCATCAAATTATTTTTGTATCAGTTACTGTTTACTCTTAGTCGGTCTAAGAACGTTCATCGACCGACTAGATGCCAAACTAGTTGGTCAGTACTTGTTCATGGACCGACTAACTCTAGAATCCTATTTTCGTTCAGGAGTTACTGTTTGCACTTAGTCGGTCTGCGTTGGTCGACCGACCGACTAGTTGCCAAACTAGTCGGTCAGTGGTTGCTCTTTGACCGACTAACCAGTGTTAAAACCCTAATTTCTGGGAAGCCGCCAGCCTAGCCTATTTAAACCCAACCCATTCGACTTCTTCTTCTCCAACACGACCCAAAACCCTAAAAACTTCCCCCTTCAGCCCCCATCTTCCTCCAAGCTCCATTTCTCCATTCCAAGCCCTAAATCCATCATCCAATCCATCCATTCACTCATTCCACCTCCCATCTTCCCCAAATCTCCATCGAAACCCATCAAAACCCCCAAAATCCCCCAAGAACCCTAATTCTCCAAACTTCTCCATTTGTTTCCAGATCTGATCCTAGGGTTCCCCGGAGTGTTTCTTCCATCTCCTCTCGGTAAGAAATCGATCTACCGTTGTTTTTATATCCTATTTATATTTTTATGAAACCCTAATAATATTTCATGTTGTTTGTTGATTGTCCCCCAAAACAGCGTTTTCCCCGTAGATTAGCATCCGTGTGACGAAGTGGTCGCCATCCCCGGTGCTAGGCAAGTGAAACTTGCCACTTAGGGTTTAGGCCATGTTTTAGGCCATTTGCTTGTTGTAGGCGTAAAAGAGGCTAGGCGACGAAATGATACTCGCCTAGGCGCAAATTGGGGAATTAGCTTGACAACGAAGCTAATTCCGACTTTTAGCATGTTGCACAATTACCATGTCATGTTTACTTTCAATTAACGGTACGCGAATATGTTCATGTCATTGCATTTTGCCTGTCACGTTTAAATTCAATTAACGGTACGCAGTTATCTGTTCCTAGCATTGCAATTTTGATTGTCGTCGTGATTGTGTAGCACACGCTACAATGCTATTATTTTCCTGGCTCGTGTACCAGAAGCGAGCCCTGTAGTTGGAAACCCCAACGCTCGACACATATGGGTGGGGTAAGAGATAAGCGGACTGAGCCGAGTGGCCTGATCCGCCACTCCGGCCAGCAGGTGAAATCTCTAGTGTTCAAGTGTTTAATAGTGATAGAGATAAGCGGACTGAGCCACGAGCTGGCCAGCAGGTGGACTCTCTATACACTAAGTGATAAACAGTGATAAATGAATAATAGTGATAGAGATAAGGGGACTGAGCCACGAGCTGGCCAGCAGGTGGACTCTCTATGCACTAAGTGATAAGTGATAAGTGATAAGTGATAAGTGTTAAGTGATAAGTGTTAAATGATGAGTGATTAGTGATTTGGTAGCTTTTGCTACATTGTGCATGCTTGCCTCTCTTTTAAACTGTTGCATCATACTTAACTGCCATGTCATTACTTAATACTATAACTGCTAGGTTGCTAGTTGCCTACTTTCAGTTTCCTTGCCCAAGTCTTTTAGACTTGCTGACATGTGCCCCTTTACTCTTTTGGGTGACACATGTTAGATCCTGAGCCCGAGTACCTCGTTGAGGACGAGGTGTTTGCTGACGCCGAGCCCGAGCTTGTGTTTGACGGGGAGTACGTGGACACTGGGGACCAGTCCTAGTGTCTTCGTTGTGTTTTACTTTTATTAGACAGTTGTTCTGTTATCGGTGCGTAGCACCTATACTTTGTTGTTGTCGTTGCTTTTGTTGGCCTTGTTCTGGGCCTTGGACTCTTTTCTTTTAGCCTGGTGGCTTTTCTGGATGTTGGACTTTTGTTGATGTTGGACAATTTGTGAGATGTGGAATTTTATTTCAGTCTCTACTTGTGTTATTATTGTTATTCTGTTGTGGTTACAGGGACCTGTTTATGTATTTGTGGACGCTTATCGGGTTTGGGGCTTCACAGCTCCACTCTCGTGCGGACCTTTTCACGTCTCGCCTCCATTTTAGGGAAGCGGGTCGTGACAGGTTTTAGTGGTGGCCCATGCAGGTCCTTCTGTAACTGCGATTTTGGAATAGCGATAATAATATTAGAATGTCCAATAAATTAAGTTCGACTTCCGAGTCATAAGCTATGAGTCTAATCTGATTCGTTTTCTGTGTCACTAGATGGCAGGAAGACGTTTCACCCGTGGTGGGGGTAGTGGCGCGGTCCCTCATGATGAGGAGCCTGAGCGGGAACCCACCAGCGGTGAGATGATGCGGATGATGTTGCAGATGATGCAAGTGCAGCAGTGCGTGCTTCTGCAAGTCCAGAATGCTCCACCTGCTCGAGCTGCCCGGGCTCTTCCGGATGCTCCTCGCTCTGAGCCAGGAGCGAAGCAATTTCGGGAGCTGGGTCCCGCATATTTTGATGGTTCTGAGGGTCCTCTGGCTGCCGATGAGTGGGTTCGGAACGTCGAGGACAATCTGAAGATGGCCAAGATCACCCCGGCTGGATGGGTTGATTTGGCGAAGAGGCAACTCAAGGATAATGCTCGAAATTGGTGGGATGCTGAAGAGAAGTTGTTGGTGGAGCCGATAGCTTGGGCTACCTTCAAGGCTAGGTTTGAGGGTGAGTTCTTCCCGAAGGCTGCCAAGGAGGAGATGCTGCAGCGTTTTATCGATTTGAAGCAGGGGAACTCGTCGGTGGACATGTATCACCAGGAGTTCATGAGGCTGAGTCGGTTTGCGCCGAAGATGGTGCAGGACGCTGAGGAGAGAGCTCAGAGGTTCCTGCAGGGGCTTGCTTCGGAGCTCCAGAGTTTTGTGACCTCCTCTGACCGGGAGTCTTATCAGAAGGTTCTGGTCGCTGCAAAGAGGCAGGAGCTGCTCGTGAATCAGAGGAGGGGGTCTGTGGTTGGTGCTGGGAAGAGGCCTGTGGAACAGGCGAGGGCTGTGGTTAGACCTGGATTCAGGCCTACTCAGTCTGCTCAGTTTAAGAGGCCAGGAGGGCCTGTTCGGAGGACTTGCCATTTCTGTGGCAGGGAGGGCCATGTTAAGGAGTCGTGTAGGAAGTTCTTGGGGCAATGTATTGCTTGTGGAGATCCATCCCATGCCATCAGGGAGTGCCCGAGGTTGAAGCAGCCTTGGAGGGCACCTATTGCTGCCCAGCCGTTGCAGCAGCGAGCGTCTGTTCCTGCGGGTCGTGGAGCAGCTCTTGTTTCGCAGGGGCAGGCTTTTCGGCAGGCTGTTCCGCCGAGGAGGCAGGCTTTTCTGATAACCGCTGTGGAGAACGTGGCTGTGGATGAGGTTATCGCAGGTAATCCTCAATCTAGCTGTTATTTTCCGAGCTGGTTTTGATTGTTTGATTGTGTTGTTTGCTTGAACATGGTTGTTTGCTAGACTAGGGTTTGATTGTAAATTGCTTGTTAGGTTTGGTGTTGGTGTGCACATTTCCTGCACGAGTCCTCTTTGACTCTGGTGCATCGATGTGCATTATTTCTCGGAGCTTCGTGGAGAAGCATTCCTTGTCGACTTCCCCTCTTCCGAAGAGTTGGAATATCGTTACAGGGAATGGCGTGGTCTCGGTGCATCGTGGTTGCAATTCTTGCTCGTTGGTGGTCTGTGGACATGAGCTTTTCGCTGATTTCATTGTCCACGACATCATCAACTATGATGCAGTTCTCGGGATGGATTGGCTTACGAGCTTCTATGCTACGATCGACTGTCGGAGGAAGAAGGTGGTGTTCGAGATTCCTGGACATCCAGTGTTTGAGTTCAGTCGTGGTAGCAGTTCGCTTGGTCCTGTCAGATTTCGGGCCAGGCCGGTGGAGGCTGTGGCTATGCAGATGGAGCTGGAGTGGCCAGCTGTGGTGCGTGATTTTGGCGACGTCTTCCCCGAGGAGATGTCTGGTTTGCCGCCTGATCGAGCTCTGGAATTTTCTATCGATCTTGTTCCAGGTGCGCAGCCGATTTCGAAGGCGCCGTATCGTATGGCACCTGCTGAGTTGGAAGAGTTGCGGAAGCAGTTGGATGAGCTTTTGTAGAAGGGTTATATTAATCCTAGCGTGTCTCCATGGGGAGCACCGGTGTTGTTGGTTAAGAAGAAGGATGGTTCGCGTCGCATGTGCGTGGACTATCGGGAGTTGAATGCGGTGACCATTAGGAATAAATACCCGTTACCTCGCATCGATGATATTTTTGATCAGCTTGGAGGTTCGAGGGTGTTTTCTAAATTGGATTTGAGGAGTGGTTACCATCAGTTGAAGGTGAAGAAGGGAGATGTTCCGAAGACAGCGTTCAGGACGAAGTATGGACACTATGAGTTCGTCGTTATGCCTTTCGATGTAACTAACGCGCCCGCAGTTTTCATGAATCTGATGAACCTGATTTTCTACGAATTTTTGGACAAGTTTGTCGTTATCTTTATTGACGACATTCTGATCTATTCGAAGTCGGAGGAAGAGCATGCCTCGCACTTAAGGACGGTGTTGGAGATTTTGAGGAAGCATCGGTTGTATGCTAAGTTTTTGAAGTGCGAGTTTTGGCTGGATCGAGTTGCTTTTCTCGGGCATGTGGTGACTGGAGATGGTATTTCAGTGGATCCCGAGAAGATTCGGGCCATCAGGGAGTGGCCTGTTCCGTCGTCAGCGTCTGAGATTCGGAGTTTCCTTGGACTTGCTGGTTACTATCGGCGATTCATTAAGGACTTTTCTCGTAATGCTGAGCCGATGACCAGGTTGACGCGGAAGGATGTTGCTTATGTTTGGTCGGGTGATTGTGAGAGTGCTTTTGGTGTTCTGAAGGAGAGGTTGACGACTGCCCCTATTCTTGTTGTGCCTGATCGCAGCGGTGGATTTGAGATCTTTTGCGATGCTTCTGGCAAGGGTCTCGGTTGTGTGTTGCATCAGCACGGGCATGTTGTGGCGTATGCGTCTCGTCAGCTTAAGGTTCATGAGAAGAATTATCCGACGCATGATTTGGAGTTGGCTGCCATTGTGTTTGCTCTTAAGATTTGGAGGCACTTCTTGCTGAGTGAGAAAGTGAAGATTTTCACCGATCACAAAAGCTTGAAGTACATTTTCACTCAGAAGGAGCTCAACATGCGACAGCGTCGGTGGTTGGAGCTTATGGCGGATTATGATATTGATTTGCTGTATCACCCTGGCAAGGTGAATGTGGTTCCGGATGCTTTGAGTAGGCTGCCAGCGGTGATGATTTTGACCTCGCAGTGGAGATTGCAGCAGGATTTTTGCGAGTCTGGCGTGGAGATTGTTCTTCCTGGAGAGGCTTCTTCGTTGATGTACATGTAGGTACAGTCGACGATCGTGGATCGGATTAAGGCTGGCCAGGCTGAGGATCCGAAGCTGGTGAGGATTCGGGAGCAGGTGGAAGCCGGTCTGCGGACTGACTTTTTGATTCATGAGGATGGCTCGCTGAGGTTTGGAGCCAGGTTGTGTGTGCCTGCTGGGGATGTCAGAGAGGAGTTGATGGTGGAGGCACACAGTTCGCTGTATTCTGTGCATCCTGGTGGCACCAAGATGTACCAGGATCTTCGTCTGAATTATTGGTGGCATGGTATGAAGAGGAGCGTGGCTCGGAGTGTAGCCAAGTGTTTGGTTTGCCAGCAAGTGAAGGCGGAGCATCAGCGTACGGCCGGGTTGCTACAACCGCTTCTGATTCCGGAGTGGAAGTGGCAACACATCACTATGGATTTCGTGACTGGACTACCTCGGAGTCCGAAGCAGAATGACGCGATTTGGGTGATTGTAGATCGATTGACCAAATCTGCGCACTTTATTCCGTTCCGAGTGGGACAGTCCACTGAGGCGCTAGCGATGAGATATATGGAGGTAAAATTCTTTTACTCTCCGTTTTTATTTCCTTTTCCTAGTTTAGATAGTGATGTAACGTGAATCGTGCAGGAGGTTGTGCGACTTCATGGAGTCCCTGTGAGTATCGTGTCTGACAGAGACACGAGGTTCACATCTCAGTTCTGGCAGAGTTTGCAGAAGAGCTTGGGTACGCGTCTGAGTTTCAGCACGGCGTACCATCCGCAGACGGATGGCCAGTCCGAGAGGACGATTCAGATTTTGGAAGACATGCTGAGGGCGTGCATGTTGGATTTCAAGGGTTCGTGGGAGGACCATCTGCATTTGGTGGAGTTTTCCTACAACAACAGCTTCCAGGCGAGTATTGGCATGGCGCCTTTCGCCGCTCTTTATGGGAGGAAATGTCGATCGCCATTGAGTTGGGATGACGTTGGTGATCGGGAGTTGTTGGGACCTGAGATGATCGTGGAGGCCGTGGATATCGTCAGGAATATTCGGGAGAGGTTGAGGATTGCTCAGGACCGTTTTAAGCATTGGGCGGATGCTAAACGTCGTCCTTTGGAGTTTCAGCCAGGCGACCATGTGTTCTTGAAGATTTCCCCGAATCGTGGTGTGATTCGTTTCGGGAAGCGTGGGAAGTTGAGCCCGCGATACATTGGACCGTTTGACGTTTTGGAGAGGATTGGCGAGGTAGCTTATCGCTTGGCCTTGCCGCCATCTTTGGAAGGAGTTCACAATGTTTTCCATGTGTCGCAGCTTCGTCGATACATTAGCGATATGTCTCATGCGGTGGATTTTTCGGAGATTACCGTTCGCCCCGATATGACGTATGACCAGCATCCAGTGCAGATTCTGGACAGGCGTCAGAAATCGCTTCGGAACAAGATTGTCAATCTTGTGAGGGTGATGTGGCGACACGGTTCACCTGGAGAGTCTACTTGGGAGAATGAGGATGAGATGCGAGAGCGTTTCCCACTTTTGTTTCCGGACTCGTGAGTTTTTGGAAATTCCGAGGACGGAATTTTTCTTAAGTTGGGGAGGATGTAACGACTGCTTTTCATGTATCTGGATTTAATATTATATAATATATGTTTTGGTGGATTTTCTCCTCTTGTGTGGTTTTCGTCTCCGTAGATTTCATTTTCGATCGATTCGTCGTATTTTCTCGCTTCTTCCTTAGGATTGTCGATTTCGAAGTATGTCATTCGTGACGGACTTCATAACGGTCGTATCTAACTGTTAGATCAAGCCTAGGAGTCTTAGGAATCGATCCCGGGGCCCCGCGCTCCGTATCGGTACTTTTCTGTGCTCATTAGCCGGTGTAAGAAGGGCCACCGACCGACTAGATGACGATCCAGTCGGTCGGCAATCCTTCTTGGGCCGACTAGTTAGCTTTCTAAATTTCTCAGGAGTTATTGTTTATCGTTAGTCGGTCTAAGAACGTTGGTTGACCGACTAGGTTGCAAACTAGTCGGTCAGCAATGCTTCTTGAACCGACTAACTCATCAAATTATTTTTGTATCAGTTACTGTTTACTCTTAGTCGGTCTAAGAACGTTCATCGACCGACTAGATGCCAAACTAGTCGGTCAGTACTTGTTCATGGACCGACTAACTCTAGAATCCTATTTTCGTTCAGGAGTTACTGTTTGCACTTAGTCGGTCTGCGTTGGTCGACCGACCGACTAGTTGCCAAACTAGTCGGTCAGTGGTTGCTCTTTGACCGACTAACCAGTGTTAAAACCCTAATTTCTGGGCAGCCGCCAGCCTAGCCTATTTAAACCCAACCCATTCGACTTCTTCTTCTCCAACAAGACCCAAAACCCTAAAAACTTCCCCCTTCAGCCCCCATCTTCCTCCAAGCTCCATTTCTCCATTCCAAGCCCTAAATCCATCATCCAATCCATCCATTCACTCATTCCACCTCCCATCTTCCCCAAATCTCCATCGAAACCCATCAAAACCCCCAAAATCCCCCAAGAACCCTAATTCTCCAAACTTCTCCATTTGTTTCCAGATCTGATCCTAGGGTTCCCCGGAGTGTTTCTTCCGTCTCCTCTCGGTAAGAAATCGATCTACCGTTGTTTTTATATCCTATTTATATTTTTATGAAACCCTAATAATATTTCATGTTGTTTGTTGATTGTCCCCCAAAACAGCGTTTTCCCCGTAGATTAGCATCCGTGTGACGAAGTGGTCGCCATCCCCGGTGCTAGGCAAGTGAAACTTGCCACTTAGGGTTTAGGCCATGTTTTAGGCCATTTGCTTGTTGTAGGCGTAAAAGAGGCTAGGCGACGAAATGATACTCGCCTAGGCGCAAATTGGGGAATTAGCTTGACAACGAAGCTAATTCCGACTTTTAGCATGTTGCACAATTACCATGTCATGTTTACTTTCAATTAACGGTACGCGAATATGTTCATGTCATTGCATTTTGCCTGTCACGTTTAAATTCAATTAACGGTACGCAATTATCTGTTCCTAGCATTGCAATTTTGATTGTCGTCGTGATTGTGTAGCACACGCTACAATGCTATTATTTTCCTGGCTCGTGTACCAGAAGCGAGCCCTGTAGTTGGAAACCCCAACGCTCGACACATATGGGTGGGGTAAGAGATAAGCGGACTGAGCCGAGTGGCCTGATCCGCCACTCCGGCCAGCAGGTGAAATCTCTAGTGTTCAAGTGTTTAATAGTGATAGAGATAAGCGGACTGAGCCATGAGCTGGCCAGCAGGTGGACTCTCTATACACTAAGTGATAAACAGTGATAAATGAATAATAGTGATAGAGATAAGCGGACTGAGCCACGAGCTGGCCAGCAGGTGGACTCTCTATGCACTAAGTGATAAGTGATAAGTGATAAGTGATAAGTGTTAAGTGATAAGTGTTAAATGATGAGTGATTAGTGATTTGGTAGCTTTTGCTACATTGTGCATGCTTGCCTCTCTTTTAAACTGTTGCATCATACTTAACTGCCATGTCATTACTTAATACTATAACTGCTAGGTTGCTAGTTGCCTACTTTCAGTTTCCTTGCCCAAGTCTTTTAGACTTGCTGACATGTGCCCCTTTACTCTTTTGGGTGACACATGTTAGATCCTGAGCCCGAGTACCTCGTTGAGGACGAGGTGTTTGCTGACGCCGAGCCCGAGCTTGTGTTTGACGGGGAGTACGTGGACACTAGGGACCAGTCCTAGTGTCTTCGTTGTGTTTTACTTTTATTAGACAGTTGTTCTGTTATCGGTGCGTAGCACCTATACTTTGTTGTTGTCGTTGCTTTTGTTGGCCTTGTTCTGGGCCTTGGACTCTTTTCTTTTAGCCTGGTGGCTTTTCTGGATGTTGGACTTTTGTTGATGTTGGACAATTTGTGAGATGTGGAATTTTATTTCAGTCTCTACTTGTGTTATTATTGTTATTCTGTTGTGGTTACAGGGACCTGTTTATGTATTTGTGGACGCTTATCGGGTTTGGGGCTTCACAGCTCCACTCTCGTGCGGACCTTTTCACGTCTCGCCTCCATTTTAGGGAAGCGGGTCGTGACAAATACGAATGAAATGAAACTGGGTCATTCCAGAAAACTAAGAAATAATTATAAGTACCAAGTGTTTCCACCCATTTGTGAAGGGGAAAAAAATGAAAAAGAGGTAAGTTTATTGCTCGTTGCTGAAAAATTAGAAAACAGATTCCTGAAAATTCTCAATATGTGGAACATATTCTGCTACAACACATCATTTAGCTGATACTCAAATACTTTGATCACAGCATACGAAAACATCAACAAAAATGTCACATAGGATTGAACATGTAAAATTAATATGGATGCAAGTGATCCTAATATGGCACATGTATAATATTGGATGTTGCAAAGAATTTCCTACATGCGACATCTCTTCAATGCATATGTGCATGCTGGTCTAGCGTGTCAGAGATTAAAACCAGACATAATAAGTAATATACACATGCCTGGATGTTGATGACGAAGCGGAGGAGGATGGTAAAGACGATGGCATAGGCAGCAAACTCCGTGAACCCGACATGGCCAATGAAGGCATGGGTAATGATGGACACACCGAATGTCGAAAATCTTGAGAATATGGTAGGCGCTGCCACCACCACAGCTTCTTGTTCTCCACCCCATAGCTTCATGTTCTTCACAAACTCCGTAGACCCGACATGAGTTTGTGATATCGTCTACTACAAATCAATTGTACTTGACAAACAAAATTATTACACCAGAATCTAAAATTTTCCCCAATATAACACACACAAAAGATTCAGCTTTTCATATCTCACAAAAACTTCATAGCTAACAAAATCCTAAATCAAAAATAATTTCTAAAAGAAGAAGAAACATTCACCATTAAAAGGAATTGGATTATATACCAATTTTGCAAAAGAAGATTAATATCAATTTTCTCTGATAAGGAAAAAATTGTGGGAGGAGGTACACGTCTATGTTCTAATACGCAATCTATAGCATTTGAAGATTAATACCAATCTTTTATGCTGGTCATGAATCTATATGATAGTGGGAGGAGGTACATGTCTATGTTCTAATACGCAATCTATAGCATTTGAAGTACAATATGCAATATTTCTCCTTATTTTGCTTGAGCATCATGCATTTGATGGGCGAGCCGAATTTGACGCCACAACGTAATGGTTAAGATCTCATTTTGTCATGCAGCCAACAAATTTAACCACACTATCTACTGTTTGTAAGAGAATTTTTGCAAATGGTTTCATGTCAGATTAATACCAATTTTGCAAATGCTTTGCAATTACATGCACACTAATATCAGTGTTCTTCTATGAGCAAAGTTGATGTTAGCGGTATGGATGTGGATCCTGAGTTCGTGACATGTTGTTGTGTATTCATAGGTAGACCATGTGAACTGAGATATCCTGTTTGCAACTGACAAAGCAGCATATCGACATCCCTTGAATTCTTCTATGTAAATATTCTTGTGAGGATGAATTTTTGAATTTTGCACATCTATTTCTTTGCTGAAATAACCAATTATTGATCCTAACAATTTTGTGCAATTCTTTGCAGAAATTACCATTTTCTAAATTGGACTTCCTCTCTCTAAAGAAACCCATCACCTTTGACTTCTGTCTCAACTCGTGGCCCTTAATTCTTGCTGCTAATGTGAAAGAACAACAGAGATCAGATGAAACCAAAGATATTCAGAATAATCATAGAAATTAGAAGAAAAAAGATGAAACAAAAAATCAACAAAAAATCAACAACTAATCAATGATCTTACCTAGAGAAGGAACAAAAATCAACAAAAAATCTTACACATTACCCTAAAATTACCAAGAGAAGGAACAAAAATCAACAAAAAATCGAGCAATAATCCGAAGATCATTAGCAGTAATCAAAACCATACACATCAAAAATATAACCTTTCAATTTGAAAGAGAAAAAACAAAACCACCTAATTAAAGACCGTACCTTAGTTTTCTTGAGTAGATCATCCTGTCATCCCAGGGATACAGTCTGTAATGAGCAAGCTCACCTCAATCTTCTGTAAGGAAAACAAAATCAATACTATTAGCATCCTCATTTTACAAAACAAACCCATTGAGCAAATTAACAACAAAATAATCCATTCAAAAACACCCCGCAATTGTATAATCGGTTAAAAGGCATTTTAAGCCAGATACTCTTCTAGATACTCTTATAGTAATGAACCATGGACGTGTCTCCTTGTGTTTTATTAAGAAAGCCATCCTCAAATAATGCAAATATGGAGTAATCTTTCCTGAAAAAATTAGTTCAAGAAATAGTTTATCATATTATTTGCTCAAAAAGTTATCATATTAACTATAAAATTATCATATGTATATTTGGCATTTGCTTCAAGATATGTGCAACAAAAAATAGGTAGCACATGATTTGAGAAGTGTGTGAAGCAAAAAAAATTAAACAAAAGGAAAACATAAACAAAGTGCTCACTACCCATGTGCCAGTTATGAAAACAACTTACTTGAAGCCAAGAGACCTGGTTAAGCATGGCTTGGATCATTACAGTCTACTTATCACCTTTGACATTGGTTTCTCAGATGATAGTGAGAAGTTGAGGAACAGTATACATTGCCTTATAATTTTGCTTTGGAATAGCTTTTCTTTTCTTTTTTGTTGAAACTTGCTCGTCGTTTTGGAGGTTGTCTCTCTTCTCTATAAATGTCGGTTGTATCTTAAGCCTTAATGTCTTTTTCATCATCTACTAAATCTTCTTTCAAATAATTTGATGCATTATTTGCATTTTCATTCAAGCTGTTAGGTTCTTGGATAGTCTTTACCAAGATTCTTGCATATTCATTCACATTGCCGTCTCCACCCATTTTGTTAGCATGTTTAATTTCCATGTAAGAAGACAAACAATTTATAGTAACTTGCATATAATATTGACAACCAATAAGTATACCAAAATTTTGATTAACCACGATGTGCAAGCTACACAGTACTTGACTCGGTCAATAATAAATTACACATACCCGCGCGCACGCACGCATGCCCTAAATCATACTGTACCGATGAAGTCTACCCAAGCAAAGCCTTAATACAGCTTGTATTTTCAGTAAATATTCCATGAATCAAAAGAGGGCTGGAAACTGGATGTGTGTATATTGGTGTTTGTGCAATGCAAAATTGGTTGAGTATAGAATTACCCATTTAGTTAAGGTTGTAGGTTGGTGTGACTACAATTACCTAGGAAAGAAAATATCATGGAAACAATAAATACTGAATCACTGAATCACTGAATCACTGATTAAAATAACGTTGTGATATTTTTGCATATCAGAGTAACAAAAAATACAAATCAGAGTAACAAATCTAATGACAGAAAATACTGAATCACTGCTTTTTTGCATATTTTTTAATAAATAAAAGGTTGTGATATGTTAGGAAAAAAATCACCCGAGTAAATATTCATTTTGCATTAGCTAATCTCAAGCGAGTGGCAATTTCCTTTGCAGCAAAGCTATCAGCTATTGATACAACAATATAGCTGGGAAGAATGATTGCTAGGTATATAATAATTGTTGTGTGTGAAAAAGAATAAAGCAATTTACCATTTTAACTTCAAAGCATGAAATTTAAGTCCCCGATGAAGCATACATTACATCTTCATTCCCTGAAATACATTTTTCAAAAGAAAAAAATTATTATTATGCAAATATCTTAACACTTCAATTATTTCAAGTGCTTAAAACAAAGAAAATAAAGGTAGAACAAAACATACACAACCTAACAGACGTATACTTGTCTGACCAACAATTAACACATTGTGAAAATAGTAGAAAAGCATCCATGTTTCCCTAAATTTGGCACCCACTGAACTTGAGGAAAAGGATCTGATACCTATAAAGCTAAAGCCATCATCCTTTTGTTCATTATTAGGTGAATATATAGTATTCAGGAAATTATGGTGTTAGAAGTTGCAGCAAAAGACTTGCCTCAATTCGTCATGGCAGATGTGAGTGCGGACATATGCGTGTTCTTATTATACACCATGATTCAAACATAAGATTGACAATCGCAGAAGATCATCAACTTGCAAACTGATTAATTCCAAAAGCACCTTCCCACTCTAATTCTGTAACCTATTTATCAATTGGTGCCAATTTAACAAATGCGCTATACTCGGCTTATGCCATTACAATACCCAGCCATCTCCTTCACATAGCCAATCTCTTGCCAACTTCAGTTTAAGGTCAAGTCCCCAATTCAAATAAACCCAAACTTACACAATAGTATTATTATATACTTACAATAGTTCGGAATAAAAATGCAAAAAAAATATAAATCAAGTTGAAAACTGAATATGTGAATCTCAATTTTTTTAGATTGACTTTTTTTGAGATTGAAATATGGGAACATAAATCGAATATGAACTCAAAAGAACAGAACTCTAAACATATGTGGTCAAATCAAAAGCTACTGCCACAATAGTTTGTAACAGCATAGTTTTTGATATTAAGGTTATCTAAAGACATGCACCACATTGTCATCTTGATGCAAAAAATGATCAAGATAAAATTTTGATAAATGCCCAAATACCCCACGCTGCTCACCTCACAGAAATCATCCACACACACAAAAATCATGAGAACATGCAATAGAAGATGGAATTACTAAGATCAAAGTTGAAGATCAGACCTCTATGACATACATCGATCGATTTCTTTGAAACTACAATAGAATGACAGAAATATCTAAATAAGCTTATTGGAATACACATTTAGTGAAATAGTTGACAACAAAAGCTTTACACAACCATATGTTAATTACTAAAGTTTGTATATGTTTAAACCTAAATCAGAATGAAATCACAATTTACTCATAAACAAATGCAAGTGAATAAATTGGAACAATCTGAACGCATGAAATCTCATAAACCTAAATCAGAATGAAATCAAAATTTACACATAAACAACTGCAAGTAAAGTCAAAACAATGTGAATGCATAAAATCTGTAGCAAGTTCACTTAAAACATAGTCATGAGAGGAACTGAAGAGTGCTTGTCAACACAGAACTACGTATTAAGATACAACAGAAAAATTATAGCCTACTGCAAATCAACTTTTTTGGATGCATTAGAAGCTCCACACAAAAACCTGGATACTTTTGTGGTTTTCCAGTATGTTCAAAAATTTTGATGCAACATACTGAATTTTTTTGGATGCACATAGAAAAAAACGTACAACAAAATGTGCAACAAATCCAACCTGTGCATTTTGTGCATTTTCAACATACCTGAAAAATCCAAATTTCAACAACTCTATAGGCCTTAAACTCTACAGGCATTTTCAGTATGTTAAAAAAGTCCAAATTTCAACAACTCTATAAGCCTTAAACTCTATAGATGTGGTTTTCCAGTATGTAAAAAAAATTGGTGCAATATACTGAATTTTTTTGGATGCACATAGAACAAAATGTGCCACAAAATGTGTATTTGTATCTATACATGCTTGAATGTTAAGAATTCATTGCATTGGATTTTACTTATAGTCTTTATTTTTAAGAATTCATTGCATTGTCAAGAATTCAAACAAACTTTAATTATACCAAGAATTCCAAAGTAGAAATAGTTTCCATAAGCACTAATAAAAGAACCTTGGTATGTTGACCCCAACATAAGAAAATTCAATAAAGGGAAGCAAGAAGGGAACTTGCTTAGTATTACCAACACCCATGTGAAAGCCAAGCATAAGAGAAAGCATATGAATATGACTCATAGGCCATGATCAAATGAAGTTATAAGGAAAGAAGAGCATTAAATTGCATTTGGTTATGCATGTATGTAGTATTTACTCCTTCAACAACAATGAAAGTTTAACAGAAATTCACCAATTAAACCAAACTGCAAAAATGAATGAAAAAGAAACTTATAAGTTTCAGCTGATGGAAATAAGTCAGTTATGTTAGAGAAGGTACTCCTTGAACAACAATTAAATCAAAAAATGCTTGTTAAATTAGAAAAGGTACCTTAACCTTTTTCAATAGATCATATCCAATCATGCCCGTCATGCATCAACCTATACTGAATAAATTCACCTCAATTTCCGGAAAACTATGACAAACAAAAACCATCACATAAATCACAAACACATCCACAAATTTGAAAAAAAATCTTAATTATTAATACCCACATTCTGCTCAGTGGGTTGAGGAGAGGGTGAATTGGATTGCTCATTTTACAGGAGCCCAAGAAATCCAGGGCCTTGCTTCCAGAATCAACAATAGCTGAAAAAAATATAAATTTAAATTGTACTAAAGCAGAAAATGTTAAAAACATATAACAGTTGAAGAAATTGCGGAAATTGGTACCGTTGTAAATCTAACAATTGTCTTCTTTTCCCATGGCATTCCAGCTTTTTCACAATTTAAATTTAAATATACAATGGTATTGCCATCATGCTGGACTCGATTGCCACTACAGAATCAACAAATGTCTTCTTTTAACAATTGTCTTCTTTTCCACAGGCACAGATCTGGTTTTATCCTGCAAGCACAAATTAATATTCTTAAAACAGATTGATATACGCGTACTATCAAACACAATGTCAAGCATGCGTATGTGTTTCTAAACTTGATATACACCCAAAACTAATACTTACATTCCTCATTCGGGATAAAATTCCAGTATCTCAGACCATTGATCCCTGTAATCGCCAATGGTTTACATGAAATGGACATGCAAATCCCACCGATTTTCTTTTCCATCGAAAATTATAGAAAATTCATCAAATCAAAATTTTATATTTCAACAAAACAACTAAAATAAAAATTTCACAGAAAATAATGACCCATCAATTTTAAAAATAAATATGAGGCTAAAAAGAAAAGAAGTAATACCTACAATTCTTAGTCGGGATAAAATTCTAATATCTCCGATCATTGATCACCGTAATCGCCAATGCTTTACATGAAATAGACATGCAAATCCCACCGCTTTTCTTTTCCATCCAAAATTCCTGAAAAATTCACCAAATCAAATTTTATAGTTCAACAAAACAACTAAAACAAAAATTTGATCTTCCCCCAAATTTCCAATTTTTCTTGCCTTAGTTCCCACATCTGGTAGAGTTGAGAATGGATTTCATTCTTCATGTGCTAGAACCTTTGGGATCACTCTCACCAAAAGCTTTATTGATCAAATACTTATAGTGGATGGGGAGTTTCGTCTCCCAAATGAAATCGACGGTGGCAGCCCCCAAGAACACCTTTCTCAGCCTCGCCAGCCGACAGATCTCTGCGAACCAATACGAACCAATGACAGAGATTAATGAACACAACCTTCTTGGAAATATAGTGCAGAATGAATTTCAGTTTTTTTGGAAGCCTAAATTTGCACGTCTAAATATAATTCAAATGATGTTAGTTCTCTCAATTATAATTCAAATATATTGCAAGTCTAAATATAGTGCACTATAATTTTGAGAGAGTGGTAGCATAACAACCGGAAGTTAACATGATGAATGGATCTCATAGAGATAGAGATAGAGAGAATTTTGATGAATCTGAAAAGAAAAGATGTGTTTTGATTAATGATATCCTTGAAACATACCCATAATATAGAGATAGAGAGAATTTGGATGAATGGATCTGAAAATAAGCCGAACAACTGGAAGTCACATGCTCTCTATCAATCCGTTTACTGCAACATACCCATCAACAAAAAAACCAATCTTACTTGTATCTAACAAAGTTGGGACTTTGAAAATAAGCATTTGCATAATTTTCTGAAAAATAATGAGAGATCAAACCCACTTTTGTTTCAGACAGAATCTTCAAGCACAAATCCAAACCACACCAAAAAAATCAAATTTTGAAGATTACCCAGCACAAAAAATCATGTATTTAGAAGATCGAGATGAAGAAAAACAGAAAAACAAATAGCATAACTGCTCTTCCCCCAGATCAAGGCCAGCACAACTTCCTCTTAAGCCAGGTCAAATGAGGGTGTGATCAAAACGTTGATTACACCAAATAACACACAAATAAAAAGGCCCAAACAGATCCATTCAGATTCAAGCAAACAAAAGGAAGGAAGAGGGTCGTACCACAAACAGAGGGTGTGAGGCTTTGAGGGTTTGAAGGAAGAAGCAGTCTTTTTTGATACGAAATGATGAAGAGACTGTGATGCACTGCCAACTGAGATCTTTCCCCCCAAAATTTTGAGTTTCCCCCCATTTTACCGATCTGTGCGGGTCTCTACTACCGAGTTCGTTGGAAAGCAAGCATTGGAAAGAGTATGGCTGCGATTCAAACCTTGCCTGCGGGACCCATGCTTCGAAAGAGTGCGGTTCTCTCTCACTATCTTGTCTACGTCAGAGTGAATCCAGTCCGTTGCATCCTCTAGGGTTTGAGGATGGCGATGCCGGAGGTCTGGGGTTTGAGGAGGGAGATACCGGAGGTCTGGGGTTTGAGGAGGGTTTGATGGTTTGAGGATGGCGATGCTGGGATGAAGATACATGAGTTCTGGGATTTGAGGATCCAGGGTTGAGGGAGAGATATTGAGCTCCCACAAAATTTTCAGTTCCCCCCAATTTTACTGATCTTTGTGCGAAGTTCCACTCCCAACGTGAGTTGGAAAGCGTGTGCGCTGCGGGTCGTTTTTTTTCTCTCCTGCACGTGATTGTGGGACCCATGTTTTGGTGACTGGGACAAAGCAATATGACTGGACATATGACTGGGACAAAATTCAAAAAAGGTCCTGTTTTATAGAATAGATAGATATATATATATATATCAAATTATGAAGAACTAAGAAAATAAAATAGAAACAATTTGCAATGAACATATACCTAAAGGTCGCTAAGATGCAAATCCTCAAATTTATTTGATGTTAACCTTGACTGGATAGAATAGATCCTCAAACCACTTTCCACCACAACCAAAAATACACAAAACGCGGCCGTAGACTAATTATTATATGCAAATCTTTGATTTGGTTTCTTCTAGTTGTGGAAATCCTCTTGACTCTCTGTCTCAACAACCAAAACCTGCTTATGTACTTGAACTGATCGAGCCCTTAAGTTAGACATGCAACCAACATAATGGGTCTTACCACAATTAATGTCCAGCTAATGAATACTCATACCACTTTTTTAACTTTCGGTGCATATGCCCAAACCAACATAATGGATCTTACCACAATTGATCCTGTTATGATATTACTTATAATATGGTGCAATATATGAGATTGTGAGGAACTTTAATGTTAAAAAATTGCAATCAAAACTTTATAATGCTACAAAAAGCAAGCATTATTAATGCAAATTGACCAAATATCACAACTTTATCAAAGGGTTAAAAAACAAAGTTTCACTGAATACCGACCTTTAGGGTGCACATCTATACTAAAGTGACATATTTCTGGACCACATAACGGCACCAATCTTCCTTGACTTCAGCTAGTTGATCAGGAGAGTAAGTAGCACATTGGTAGTCAGGGAAGTACTACAAAATAGAATATCATAGCAAATAGCAAATATATGTTATAATCAAATATTAGCAAATATAACTAAAAAATGCGAAAAATATAAATTAAAACTAAAACTACATACCGTATCTGGGATGATGTTTTCATTTTGTGAAAGGATTTCTTTCATGAATCGCATAACATAATAACCACAATCAATTGTATTGGTCTGAAGGGGGCACTATACAATTCAAAAAATGAAAAATTATATGAATGGTGAGTTATCCTTGGTTGATCTAGATTTGAGCAACATATGAAATTAGAAGAGACCGTTGTACATACATTTATACGGATCCACGTGGGTTTGTTTGATCTAGATTTCGGGCCCCTGGTTCCCTTAGAAGAACGATAAATGCACAAAGCTCTAACAAAATAAAATAAATTTAGTCAACTCGTTATATTCAACATATATCATATTTACATATTGACATAAAACACAATTAACTTACTTGTTGAATGTATCCTTCATGGTTCGATTATATTTTGGATCATGATGCAAGGAATCCAAATAATATATTGTCTCTGATGTGGCATTGATGACTAACAACACCCAATGACCCCTACAAAAGTAGTTAGCAAATTCTAAGTGACTACATTCTTAGGAATTCATTAAATTAAATAAAATATATTAAAAAGTTATTTACCCTGTATTATATGGTTCCAAGAATAACTTCACTGTCTCGTTATTTTCAATAAGTGCATCGGCTATATACTTCGTTGGCTCATCAACAAAAGAAGATGTGTTATGTGGGCATAAGAATGAGAATCTCCTTGTGTTTTGTCTGTTGACAACCAACTCATAGTACAAGTACCTTGAATGAAGATTAAAAATAAGTTATCAATAATATCAACGTTTAATTGAAATGAACTAAAAATTGTTTACTTAAAGTACCTGATATATACACAGATTACCGGACAATCCAACCACTCGTGTTGAAGAAGTTAATTGACAATTTGATGACTAATTAACTCCATATATGATATACCAAAAATGTCTCTCTCCATGTCTATTTGTAACAGCGCACCACCTTGAAGCTTTTGTGTAGCATATATCTGAATAAAATTGCAATACATGGAGAGATTATTTGCAGCAACTGCAGGAGAGGACTCCTGATGTTTTGACTCTACTTTTTCGTGTTTCTTTTTACTAGTTGCACGACCAGCATGGGAGGGCTCCTGATCATGTTTTGCCTTTACTTTTTCTTGTTTCTTTTTAGGAGTACCTGACTCCTTTGTTTTAACCGACTCTTTGACGTTAGATTTTGCGGGCATCTGTATGGGAAATCATTTAAGTGAATCATTTGGTTAGAAAATAATGAAACAACAATATAAGAATCTAATGTATACTATAAGAAGTCTTACCGTAGAGACCAAATCAATAAGGTTGGTTGGCCATGCAACAAAGGTACCAATCGCATCACCTACTACCATGACTCCTGCATCCTCTATAGGTATTGGTAGTGGTGCATCTGACTCTGTCACATGTTAAACCATAACTTTCATATGAGTCATGGGTAATGATATATTGTGTAGTTTTCTATCATCAGGACGATTGAAGACCTTTCCCTTCCCAACTATGCGATGTGTTGGGGATGATAAATAGAAATTGCATGATGAGATGTCCTAAAACAAAAATTTCATAAAGAAAACATCAATTAATGTTGTTAATCATACAGGAATGTATTTTGCTAATAATATCTTGAATTAATTATTTGTAAATGCAATAATTTAATAGAAAAACACTTACTTCAGGAATATTACAGGAAAGAAGTGTGTAACTACCACTTTTGCTGATTGTAGCTAATTCTTTGGTGTGACCCATACTCTCAAATACTTTCATCTTCTCTAAGAGCAATGCCACTGTTTCTCTCAAGTCCGCGTTATCATTATTTCTTCTGCGCTTTTCACTTGGGAAACAATCTTTTACTGACGGCCCGAATCCATAACCTCTAACCCGTCCAGGATACTCTGGGACATTTAAGACTCGAGAAAGTATATCCTGCGAGTCCTGTAACTGATCCTGTGATGTAGTTTGTGAAATGGTCTCCTGGCACATAAATTTGAAAGGTAACATGTACATCAGTAGTGATAAAATAAGAAAATAATAAAAGAACTAGAGTAAAATGATATCATACTTACAATTTTCTCACACACTTGCTGAACATTTTCATTATCAACCACTCCTAACTTATTTACACGAGCACCCTTCCATAAATCATGACGGGCTATGGATGTGTCATTTGATTCTGACTCCTTTAACTGTACATTCAGACAATTAAGATAATTAATAAATTGATTGAAAATCATTTCTAACATCTTGTACGTTATATCTTTTGTATACTTACCATCTTTTGCTCAAGGCGTGCGTAACCCATACGGCCCTTTCTATATGGGTACATATGATTTAATGCTCTTTTTCGATTTTGAGTGCTTCGCATCTATTTAGGCACAAAGCAACTATATTAATACAAAGTAATATGTTTAGTCAAATTCCTCAAAATGAGTAACATTACCTTAAATTCATCGCACTGACGTTTAGCAACAAACGCTCTCCATTGATCTTCAGATATGAAAGGATACTCATGTGGAGGATGCTCAATAACACTACCACTTTCATCATAAATATAATTCTTTGTTAAGTAGGTTCTGAAATTTCTACAAAGTTTGCCTGCTTCTTTAAGAATATATCTCCGATGACTATCATCAACAATGAAAGATGTCTACAAAAGTGTGCTCAATTGTGTTAGTATGTTTGTATAAGAATAAAAACATATGAGAGTATGTATATTACCTGTATATCCTTCCAGATGTTTTCTTTCACTACTTTTAAAGCCGACGATTTCCAGTTATCACATGTTATTGGCACCATCTGTCGGGTAATTTCCCCAATATAACTCACAAATATAGCACTGTTAGGATCAATTGGTTGACCCCTATCATTCCATCCAACCTAATAACAATGATAGAATAAGAAAATGAATATATGTTGATGAAAATTAATATGATTAAATAATAAAAACTTGTAAGTAGAATACCTTAAATGATATCCCTTTGCTGCGTGCACGAATAACTCCCTCCATAGCGGTCACTCCACGTTTAATAACATTTTCCTCAATATTAGGAGCATCACCATCAAGGGGAACACAGTTGTCATCACTAGAAGACATTTATCTACAACAAAGTAAAACAACATTAAATTGTTAGTTCACAAGAAAAGATGCAAGAAAAATGAATTAAGATCAATATACATCACTCACCAGAAAAAGTCGTATGAACTTAATTAGGTTAATCTTTTCCTTTTCCTTGTTGGATTAATACTTGTTTGTCCCTTCATGACATGAAATGACGGATTGACCCAAATCCCCTCATCATGATCATCTCTCATATAGAAACCATCATCTACATTAGGATCAATATCAAGTGATTGTGATGTCCCTAAGAAAGGATCATCCTCAGTATTGATATCTTCATGTGCTTGGCTACGACAGTCATTTAATTTGTTATTCAACAACACAATGGACCACTTCACATCAGTGGGATCTGTGACATAGAATACTTGTTGAGCTTGCGAAGCTAAAATAAAAGGCTCGTCCTTATACCCCTCCCTATTGAGATCCACCCGCATGAACCCTAACTCATCAATTTGAACCCCATTATTGTTGTCTGCCCACTTACAACCAAACACAGCCAATCGAAACATACTATAATCCAACTCCCATATGCGTTCAATAACACCAAAGTATGACATATTTGCATATATGGGATTTCTGTCTTTTGCACTAGAGATGTGCATAGATTCAGCTACAAGAGTCACTCCACTGTTTTGCATTGTACTTTGATCATCATGATCTTTAGTGTAGAATGTGTACCCGTTAATAAGGTAACCATTGTGAGAAAAAACGTGTACACTTGGACCATTTGCTAACCATCTCAATCTATCTGAAACTGAAGCTCTATTTATAGCCAACTCTCCAAAGACTTGTTCTTTCAGCCATGTTATAAAAGACTGATTGTGTTCTCTTGTTACCCAATTCTCATTCCTATTTGGGTTTGAATTTCGAAGTAGTTCCTTGTGTCTTTCAGCATACGGCTCAACTTCAACATCATTGTGCAGAACATATAAATGTGCTTGCTCCCACTCTGTCCTTGATATGAGCACTACATCACCTCCCTTAATCCCTTCCCCTGATATTCTTCCTGTGTGACGAGACCTTGGAAGCCCTATGTAATCAACATTGCTTAGGTACTCTGTACAAAATTCAACAGCTTCTTCAACTATGTAACGCTCAACCATACAACCTTCTGGTCGACTACGGTTTTTCACATACCCTTTTAATATCTTCATATAGCGCTCGATCGGGTACATCCATCTCATATAGGCTGGTCCACACAATTGTGTCTCTCTAACCAGGTGAACAGTCAGATGAACCATTATGTCAAAGAAGGATGGTGGTAAATACATCTCAAGCTCACACAATGTGACAACAATTTCTTTTTGCAATGCCGGTAACTTTCCAGGATCAATAACTTTACTGCAAATTGCCCTGAAGAAGAAACATAGTTTTGTGATGGTCACCCTCACCTTTTTTGGCAAAATGGAACGTATACCCACTGGTAGTAAATGCTCCATCAAAACATGACAATCATGAGATTTTAGACCTTTTAACTTGAGATCTTTCATAGATACCAGGCTTCTAATGTTTGACGAGTATCCCTCTGGAACTTTAACTCCATCGAGAAACTTACAAAAAACTTTTTTTTCTTTCCTAGATAGAGTATGAGCTGCAGGAGGTAAATATGTACGCTTTCCCTTCTTTACCGGTCCCAATTCTATCCTCATTCCCATACTTACCATGTCCAACCTCGCATTTATCCCATCTTTACTCTTTCCTGGAACATTAAGCAACGTCCCGATAACACTTTCAAAAACATTCTTTTCAATATGCATCACATCAAGGAAATGTCTTACATACAATGACTTCCAATATGGTAATTCAAAGAAAATAGAGTTTTTCTTCCACCCGCTGGTGACAAGTTCTCCTGCAAATGGCTTCCCAAAATTACTACTTAAATTCTTTACCTTATCAAACAGCTTATCACCGGTCAATGGCACAGGAGCTCTACATTCCTCTGTATTCCCATTGAATGCTTTCCTCAACCACCGGTAACGATGCCTCACGGGTAAAAATCTACGATGTCCGAGGAAGACATTCTTCTTACAATGTTCCAACCGCATCCAATACGTACTCTCTTCACATAAAGGGCATGCACACTTTCCTTTGATACTATATCCTGACAGATTACCATATGCTGGAAAATCATTAATTGTGCCAAATAACATAGCCCTCAAGTTGAAATTCTCTTTCTTGTACCTATCGTACACCTCTACACCTGTGTCCCACATTTGTTTCAAATCTTCAATTAACGGAGACAAGTATATGTCTATATCATTTCCTGGTTGTTTAGGCCCAGAAATTAACATAGACAACATCATGTACTTGCGCTTCATGCATAACCATGGAGGTAGATTATAAATCATCAAAATCACTGGCCATGTGCTGTGGGAACTACTTTGAATACCATGTGGGTTCATTCCGTCGGTAGACAATGCAATTCGTAGGTTTCTTGCTTCTTCCCCAAATTCAGGATAATCGTGATCAAATTTTGTCCATTGAGGAGAATCTGCTGGGTGACGGAACATGCCATCTTTAATCCATTCATTTGAATGCCACGTCAAGTGTTTTGCATCTTCTGGACTGCGATACATGCGCCTAAATCTCGGTATTATGGGGAAATACCATGCCACCTTCACTGGAGTTGATTCTTTTCTTTTATATCGTGAGGCATTACATTTAGGACACATGTTTAACGATGCATATTCATTACGAAATAAGATGCAATCGTTAGGACAAGCATGAATCCTCTCATAGCTCATGCCTATAGAGCATAACATTCGCTTAGCCTCATATGTTCGACTAGGAAGCACATTATCTTCTGGCAACATATCCTTTAGAATTATGAGTAACTCTGTGAAGCTCTTATCAGACCATCCATTGCTCGCTTTCAAGTTATACAATTTTAATATTGCCGACAATCGGTTGAACTTAGTACAACCACTGTACAATGGCTTCTCCGCATCACTTACCAACCTCGTAAACATTTCAGGACAATCCCGGAGATCCTCTTTAACCATATTTGCCAGCTCTTCTAGGAGATCGTCATCATATGTATTTGTGTTTGTATCACTTGTAGCATACCTCTCTGTACTTCCAAATTCACTGCACTCTTCTCTTGTCTCACCATGCCTTGTCCAACATGTATAACTTCGATCAATTCCATTGCACACTAAATGATCTTTCAACTCATCCTCGCTAACTCCCCTTGCATAGCAACACTTTAAACAGGGGCATATGATTTTCCTTGGATTTTCTGCATGATCAACTGCAAATCTAATGAACTCTTTCACTCCATCCTCGTATTCTTTCGATAAATGATTTGCAGACATCCATTTTCGATTCATATTTATCAATCTAACAAAAAAATTATTAAAATTAGTTATTATGTTATTTGAGAGGTGAAGGTCTGAATGAAAGTAGAAGGCTAACCTGGAGATAAAACAAGCAGATGGCAATGGCACCGTTATATCAAAGTAGGCCTCAGAGAAGACCAATCACAAAAGTATTTACTCCTGCAAGTAACACGAAGTTGTTTTTAGTTATATATATAATAGCACCTAATAGTAAAATAATCTATAAACCATTTTCTTTTGTCAAAAAGAGGCAAAGCGATTTCATATTTACATTATGTTTTACATGAATAAAGATCTTGTGTTTTTAGATATATATATGAGTATGTTAATACATGAATACATGCTAAACATACCAAATCGAAATAGTGTAGACTAGCATGCTTTTAGATATATATATGAGTAAACTACATACCGTTTGAGAAATATTCATGTATATATCCTAGAAGTATTTGCAGCAAAAAAAAATACCCTCTTTTCATCTCTCAATCACTCTGCTCTTGAATATTTGATATGATACAGATCCTGACCTCTCACCCACGACTTTTTTGAAGAGCACTTTCTTCACATTGCTAATCTTGAACCTGATACTTAACCCTTACAGTTGCAGATTGTGTATATAATACTAAATATTGTGACGTTGCTTATGTTCTTATTGCTGTCGATATTCTATCTAGTTATATACATTTTGGTAGCAACAACGAGGACTTCATTGTAATGTACCAATCACAGCTGAACCAGAAACATGTGTTAGCTTTGAAAATGAGATAATTGTTGGGGTTCAATTGATTCAGTTCCTGGAGGTCTAAATTCATAGAAGATGAAAGGATAACAACCAATCTTATGGTCAAGAAAGATGCCGCAAGTACCCACCTAAACAGATGTTAAACCCTAAACAACAATTCTTATTTGTTCTTGGTGTATGTTTATTAGCTTTAATTCTCCTCTCATTACTACTACAAACTCCTTAAAGACTTTCAATTTTCCTAGCATACCTTGGGCCTTGGGTTTTCACTAGTCTCTATTTCTAACATGGATCTACACAAATAGTAGAGATGAAACAAAAGATGAATCCTTTTGTTCTTATTCCTATATCATGATGCCAATCATCTGCTTATTCAAAACTTCATTCCTTGTTAAGTAATGATTTTGCCTTTTCCATGATGTCTAACTAGGAGAACGTTTACATCATTTTAGCATTGATGGCGCATAGATATTCCATGTTAAAATTAGGGATTCTAGTTTGTGATGGCTATGGTAAGTCATCTTTTAAAGTTTAACCATTTTAAAAATAAACCTGAACATGAATATAAATAGTTGGACACATAATTATTTCACAAAAGCCAAATTATTAAACCAAGTTCATGACCACTCAAGCCAATCTAATTAAATATTTCTAATCAATTCATCATCATCCTTACCATGTTAATGACCAATCATGTTCCTCTTCTTTAGCAGCAAACTCCTCTCCCCCCTGCACATTTTGTTCTTTTAGTTTACTTTCTTTATTCTAATTTCACTATATGTTTGCATCTTAACAATACTTGGGGGAGAAAATCTGTATGTTAAATAAAAATTAGAATACATTGAGGATTTGATTACAATTTACTACTGCAAGAAATTATAGCAAGTATTTATTAGTTTACTATATTCTCGGTTTTCTTTTGTGTTGCACTACTTGTTTCTCATCTTCAATTTCAAAACATTCTTGGACATCAATCCAAGTAGTTTCGGGCAACAATGAAACTAAAGATGAGGAAGACAGGGAGCACAAAGAAAATGAACAGGGCGATAACAGCCAAGACATGGATTAATTTGAAAATGAGCAACATTATATATTCTGAAATAATTCGATGTGTGTTCCTTTTAACTGTATTCATTTTTATTGCAGCAATTTGACATATGAGAATGTATTCGCATGTTCACAACCATAGATATGGTCGGTAGCCATAAAAACTAAGAAATAGCACATGTAATTTCAGAATATGGGTGTGAATCGTATAATTCTCATAGAAATGATTGCTGTAATAGTCAACCTAATACAAGTAGAAGCATTGAGAAAGCCAATAAAATTCTTGACTAAATTCTCTCAAGCAGCAAAGAGACAATAAAATATATCAATAATGATAAAGAATGATAAATTGGAAACCCAGGTTAATTAACTATTTTTCTGAAATTGCTCAGGAAGATGACATGAAGAAATGAGAGGTGTCTCCACACATCAACTACAAGAGTTAGCAACAGGTTCTTATGGCATTCCATAGAAATGGGATTCACCTTTGGCAGATTGAGGAAAGAGAAACTTGCCATACATCACAGTACTCAGCGACGTTACAGAGACAAATTCTCAAAATACGGTCACGCACATGCTATCCAAAATTTGATGAGCATAATAAGAGACAACCATCACATATGTTACCAAATCATTGTTTCTGTTTTATTTCGATGCATTCACATATGATCATATAGACCCATATTCGAATCCGCTTACATGAACGCGGGTGTGGAACGTATTTGGATATTTCAGATGTCCATTTACACCTCTAGTTTTTCATCAAAACACTTCTATCATGTTGTTTTGTATCCCTGTCTATACCATCACGTTTATTCCAAACATTCATTGAGCTTACTTGAATATTTCTAATCACCTATCAATGCTTATGAAAACTATCACTGTATGAAGACACAAAGTTAGTAAAGGTGACATGAAGAATGCTACAAAAATTGAAATGGCAATAAGCTTATAACTTTGATGAATGCTTACTCAGGATTTAGATAATTTGTGGTCACATGAACAAGCATATTAAGCTGTAATTCCCGTTACTTTTTAATGCTTCCCAATACCCTTTGATGCCTACTCCTTATACGATCAAACGATTCAAAACTCGATTTGCTTCATTGCTCTTTGCATAGTTTTATAGATGTACATCATTATAGGTTTAACATCACTAACTAACCCTAAACATACACCATCCACAGATGTAAATTGAGAGACCTTAAAATATAAATTGCTCATCACCATCCAACATCCAAGCTTTTTGTCATCAATATAAATAGGAAAATGATAAAATAAGATGGCGAGCTCACAATGTAATCGCGCGTGCTTCTGGAATCGGGTTAGGGTTTAGGATCAGCCTCGACGATGGTTAGGATCAGCCTCGATGATGAGAAATTAAGGGTTGGAATCGAAAACGGCAAGCTTCTGGAGCCCTCGATGCCGGTGTCCTAAATTCCCGCTTCTCCCCTTTCGAGAAGCGGTCGGAGACGCCGCTGAGGAAGTAGAACGGCCCGAATCGATCGGAGACGCCGCTGAGGAAGTAGAGCAGCGGTCGGAGACTAGGCCTGTGAGGAGGGGGAGGTCGAAGATGGCCGGGAGGAGGAGGAGGCCTGAGACGAGGGTTGGGAGGAGGGGGAGGCCTGAGACGAGGGTTGGGAATTTAATCTAGGGCTCGGTTATACGAGAGGGTTACGCGGGTATCGCGAAATTGCGAACCGCTGAGCGTAAATGTATAATACCTTTAACAGCGCTTGTTTCAAACAAGCGCTGTTAAAGGGATGCCTTTAACAGCGCTTGCAGATACAAGCGCTGTTAAAGGGTGGCCTTTAACAGCGCTTGTTTATGAAAGCGCTGTTAAAGGCCCCCTTTAACAGCGCTTGTCTGTGCAAGCGCTGTTAAAGGGGGGCCTTTAACAGTGCTTTCACAGACAAGCGCTGTTAAAGGGGGGCTTTTAACAGCGCTTCTTTCTACAAGCGCTGTGTATTATCTGTGCCTCTAATACACAGCGCTTGCAAAAAGAAGCGCTGTCTATTATCCGACCTTTAACATCGCTTGTAGAAAGAAGCGCTGTCTATTCTCCGACATTTAACAGCGCTTGCAAAAAGAAGCGCTGTCTATTATATGTGCCTCTAATTAACAGCGCTTATAATTGGCAAGCGCTATTAAAGGTGTGCTATTAAAGGTCCTTTTTGTGGTAGTGACTCTCTCATTGAATGAGCGGATATTTGTAGGCTGGACGTTAGAGGGTAACGTCCGAGCCTTTAATGTGCTTTATTGTTTGATCCGTCGCCATTGATGATCAGCTAACAGTCGATCATTTGAATGCTTTAGTTATGAGTTGACACTTTAAATGTAGAAGCCTCACGGTCAGCTAAGATGTCATCTTAAATGAGGAGACAGTTGGCTTGACGTGGGTGCCTCTAGGTTGTTGGGCCGGAGCTGATAATAATGTTGTATTAGCGAGCATCCTCAACGACGGGAAGTTTGATACTTACAGAATTCTAAATGTTAGCTTGTGTTTTAATCCTGTAGTTATAGGAAAGCAAAATAATGCGAGAAAGAAAATTTTGAAGTCCAACACACACACACACAAGTACACAGGGAAATAATATTGAAGGTGGTCCTGTGCTCAAACAATGATCACATTGATTTGGCCATTATAATCATTAACTTCAATTTCACTACTGCTACTGTTTCATGACTAGCTATGGTCAGTCAGTCTCATCGAAGCCTCTCTATCTCTAGGCGTTTTTTAAAGCTTCGATCGATCGATCGAGTTCAAGTGTGTGGCCCACAGCACTCATTTTGGCTCTCTGCACCAACCACTTGTAGCCGACCCAAATGAATAAAGCAGCCAGAATCATTACCAACTGCACGCACTAACTCTTAACATCTATAGTCCCAAAAACAACCATTGCTAGTCCGTGACCATCAACAAATTACTTCGAGCTGCTGGTTGCTAGTTCAATATAGCAATCTTCTGTGCACTCCGCAACATTAAACTATGAACTCAACCGCAACATTTTAAAGCATTGTAGTTTTAAAAAAAAGCTTCTACAAAAAAAGATTTACAATGTATGTTATTGGGAAGAAAAGAGAGCAAGGGAGGAAAAATCTCTCAAAGCACAGTTGGAAACTCCAGTGAGTTAATTAGATCTAGCTAGCTAGCTAGCTGTTATATAAAGAAGAAAATGAAGAACACGAAGAAGGAGACCAGCACCTCGCGACCCCTTTCTCATATAACTTACGCATGCACTCCATCTTCTTCTTTCCCTTCGTCATCATCATGAAGAACGATGGATGATGGACGCTTTGATCTTCACCTGTTGTGCAGTGGGTTGGGGCCAGTGGGCACTACTCGCTTGTCATCGTCGGCTGCGGTGCAGTTTTTTCCGACGACGTCAGCAGCGAAACCGCACCTATCAATCTTGCTCTGCTTCGGCTCAACGACGAGTGCTGCTGATTCCTTTGCCGATGGTCTCTTCCCGTTCCCCTTAGCTCGAACAATTCCAGTCATGCCTCGACCCAACACTTGTTCGTTGACGCTGAAGATGACGAGCAAGACGAATGCAGCCAAGGCTATCCGAGCGCTCCTCCTCATTGCCGGCCGTTATATGAAATTTGAAGGAGAGAGCGAGAGAAAGCAATAGAGAGAGAGAGAGGGAGGGAGGGAGCAAAGAGATAAAAATAAAAGTTAAAAGGGGGAGGGCAAGGGGAGGCAAGGGTCAAAGGAGGCAATAACTAAGGTTCCTCGGATTTAAACCGTTCGTATTATGATACATCCACATCCCCTCCGATGGGCCTAATAACTCCACCAAACCCTCATTTATTGAACCATTAATGTGTGGGTAAAATAAATAAAAATGGTAAAATCGATTTAAATCCACGGAGCTTTATTAGAGTTCTTTCCTTCTATGCACGCTTTTTTCACCAAACGAAACAAACAGAAATTTTATTGTAGCCATGGGTCACAGCCATCCCCGTCCCCGTCCCCATCCCCATCCCCATCCCCATCTCTCCCTCCCTCTCTCTCTCTCTCTCTCTCAGAGCAAAGAACTGTGAGGTCTCTACGGATGCTGGAACATAAATGAATTCTCTATATAAAATAGATGTCTCTAAATGCCCAACAGATAACAAGGAGAGGGGGAGAGAGAGAGAGAGAGGATGCCAATAAAGTTGGTCGGAGAGAACAGGAGATGAAAGGGGATGGAGAGACAGAAGAGCGAGAAAGAGGGCGATCGACGCGGCGATGGAGGGAGGGATGGGTAGAATTGGAAGCAGATGACGGATCGGAGACACTGCACCCTTAAACCCCGATGGAAGTATTTTGTTGGCATCGAGTTTGATTTTTCTCTTCATCACCTTTTGGGTTTCGGGTGGGTGGGGCTCACTGCACGCTCGCTTTCATCAGACGAACGAACGATGGAAAGCACAAAAAGCTACAACACTTCATCTCCTTATTTCCATCAAACGGCACCTAATTTGTTTATGTTTTTAGCAACAAAAAAAGGTATTTTCACATGTTAATATTTAGGCGATATGATTCAGTCACACTGCAGTGCAAGCGGATGTCATTATCAAATTATATCAACCATATATTGTGCTTCGAATACAAGTAAAAGTTTTCCAGGCCCCACAATTTTCATGTGAAAGGCTGTACCCTTTGTCAAGGGAAGTTGCCAGCAAAAATGCTCCACTTAGCAAAGTAACAGGCACCTATCTTGTTTCTTGAACATCGATCGCTCATGAAGAAACTGTCCAAAGAGTCCTTACAATTTTGGGAGCCTTCAACCGCATATGACCTCTCTAACTACTACTCTTTCGAATGATAAACCACGTTAAAACTAATGGTAAAGAAGAAGGGCAAAGAGATCTTGGACTCTCTATCATACCTATCTCTATGCAAAGCCCACTGGTCAACATCTCCGAGTTGGCCAAAAATATCAAGGAATGCACATCACCACTCTCCCTTCTTTGCTTGTTTCCCAAATGGACCTTAACTATGACTTGGACCGCTTGCAGGTCGTTGGTCCATTGGGTTGCAGATTCATTATATTTTGTGTTTTCTTTATGTTCTGGATTTTTTTTTTTTTGATTTAGGCTTTATGTTAGATTTTAGGATTTTTTAGAAATCTGTTCCCTTAATTTCGTCTATTTTTAAAAGCGTACTGTAAATAATAACATTTGCGATTTTGCTCACATTCATATAAAATACTCGAAAAGAGTAACTTTTTAAGAAATAGGTCTCCCTGGAATATGGAGGTTGTTATAGAGTGACGGCTACTGAACCCATAACCCTCTATTTATAGAAAACAATTGCATAATGTGTGGATATCCTAAACACTATTGGGCTCCACTTGTGCCTACAAAAGCCCGTTCATAACACTTCCCCTTATCCATCCATTGTCGTAAGTTTGGTATGTGAATTCTTCGGGATTCGTAAAGCTTATCTGGTTATGAGGATATGTATACTTCTGGATCGTAAGTTAGGAGGTCTTGCTTCGTTAAAACCTTTGGCTATGGAAAACCAAGTGGGAAAAACCAATAGCTACGGGAAAAGAGTGAAAGTCTCCTTAACTTTCCCTGATCGGTGGATATCACCAGGTGTGGATGCTTCTGTATCCAGAGTTGATGTGGTTGATTTGTTAAAACATTTGGCTATGAAAAACCCAGTGGAAAAAACCAATAGCTAAGGGAAAAAGAGTACAACACAACGTTAACTCCCCCTGTTGTGTACAAGCTTCAGGCTTGTAAGTCTCTCAACTGTCTCATCCCAATCCCTATTACAACTTTTCTAAATGTACATCGATGTAGTGCTTTAGTAAATAGATTTACCAGGTTGTTGCAAGACTGGATCTGCTGGATGTCGATTTGTCGGTTTTCTTGTAGTTCATGCGTCCAGAAAAGCTTGGTGAAAATGTTCTTCGTCCTGTCACCTTTGATGTAGCGACCTCGTAGTTGAGCTATGCAGGCTACATTGCCTTTGTACATGGTTGTTGGTTCAAGGTCGACCATCTTCAGGCCGGTCGTCACCATGATGTGGTGAATGACTGCACGTAGCCAAAAACATTCTGTAATAGCTTCATGGATCGCAATGAGTTCGGAGTGGTTGGATGAGGTTGTTGTCGAGGTTTGCTTCACTGATCTCCATGAAATGGCTATTCCACCGTGGGTGAATACGAAACCAGTCTGAGACTTTGCAGTGTGAGTATCAGATTTGTATTCTGCGTCTGCAAAACCAACTAAGTTGAAGGATATGCCTTTCTCGTAGTATAGTCCCAGTTCTACTGACCCTTGGAGGCACCACAGAAGGTGCTTCACTCCGTTCCAGTGGCGATTTATGGGTGCTGAATTGTATCTGGCTAGTAGGTTAACTACGAATGCTATATCGGGACGCGTGCAGTTTGCCAGATAGAGGAGTTCTCCAATGGCACTTAGGTAAGTTACTTCAGGATCAAGTGTTTCCTCCCCTTCTTCCATGGACGGAATGGGTCTTTATCAACATCCAATTATTTGACGACCATTGGTGTACTCAGCGGATGACATTTATCCATTTGGAAATTTTTTCGCAATTTTCTTGTGTAAGTGGATTGATGTAATAGGATTCGTCCACTGAGGTGTTCAATTTGTAATCCAAGGCAGTATTTGGTTTTGCCTAGGACTTTCATCTCAAAAGTCTATGTAAGTCTTTAGGATATCTCAGCTATCTCTTCAGGAGATCCAATGAGATTCAAATCGTCTACGTAGATGGCAATTATTACGAAGCATGTTCCCTTTGGTCTTATAAAGATGCAAGTGCAGACTTCATTATTTGTGAATCCTTGTTGCACGAGGAATTCACTGAGTCTGTTATACCACATTCTTTCTGATTGTATTAGACCATACAATGATCTTTGGAGTTTGACAGAATATACGTCCCGAGGTCTATTTGACATTTTTGTTGGTAGTTTATAACCGTCCGAAAGTCTCATATAGATGTCCTTATCTATATTACCATATATGTATGCAGTCATAACGTCCATGATCTGTATATCCAGGCCTTCCGTAGCTGTTAAGCTAATTATAAATTGAAAAGTGACCGCATCCATGACCGAAGAGTGTGTATCATCATAATCTATTCCTGGTCATTGGGAAAAACATTGTGCAACAAGGCGCGCTTTGTAGCGTACGATCTTGTTATTTTCGTTTCTCTTTCTTGCGAATAGCCATTTATATCCCACAGGTTTTACACCCTTTGGTGTTGGGACTACAGGTCCAAAAACTTTGCGTTTTGAGAGTGAGTCCAGCTCTACTCCTATTACCTCGTTCTATTTTGGCCAATCCTCTTTGTGCTTACATTGTGCTAAAGAGCGTGGCGTCATATTCAGTGACGTGATTAGCAATAACGAACGTGAATTTATCATCGATGATTGTGTTTTTTCTGTCCAGTACCTCCCCAGTACTTACGTAATTTAATGATATTTCTCATATATTTTCCTCTTCCGGGGTTTTTAGGAGGGGAGAGGTGCCTGGACTGAGCTCAGCATCCTGTGGTGGTATCGTTATAGTTTCTCCAGGAGTTTTTCTCTTTCGAGGAAGTTTATCCCTGGAGCCTGGGGGTCGTCCTCTCTTTTGTTGAGGTACAACCTGCTGCATGTGGATTGTATCCATCTTTGGTTATGTTAATCCTAGCTGGCATGTTTGCAGCAGGGACGTGTGACCTGACAATCTTCTGGTTGTCAGTGAATTTGTCCAGTAGTATGTGAACTGTATTTTGTATTTGTATGATCTTCAGGATCTCATCTTAACATTGGTTTGTACGCGGATCAAAGTGAAATAAAGTTTTGGTATCCTATGAAATGGTCTTTGAAGCTTCAGGCTTCTTAGCTATCAAGCCTAGTTTGGGAAAGTTATTTTCGTCAAACTCACAGTCTTCTAGACGTGCCTTAAAAGTGTCCCCCGTTAGGGGTTCCAGGTATCTAATGATCGATGGTGAGTCGAACCATATATAAATACCTAGTCGACGTTAATGACCCATCTTGGTCCTCTATGGTGGTGCGATGTGCAGAATTGGAAGCTGGTGACGGATCGGAGACACTGCACCCTTAAAAGCCGATGGGAGTTATTTGTTGGCATCGAGATTGAATTTATTTATTTATTTATTATTATTATTATTATTACATCAGAGGAATGAATGATGGAAAGCACAAAGCTGCAACACTTCAATCTCCTTATTTCCATAAAACAACACATAATTTGCTTAAATTTTTAGCAACAAAAAAGGTATTTTCACATGTTAATATTTAGGCGATATGATTCAGGCACACATCAGTGCAAGAGGATGTCATTATCAAAGTCTAGTGACGGGATGTTATGGAAATTATCAACCATATATTGTGCTCCGACTAGAAGTAGAAGTTTTCCCGGCCCCAAAATCTTCATGTGAAGGCTGCACTCTTTGTCAAGGGAAGTAGCCAGCAAAAATGCTCCACTTAGGGCATGTTCTTTTGTTGGAAAGTATACTTGGGAAAGTTGAGAATTTGGGATTCAGATGAGAGAGAAATTTGTGTGTAGTGTGTTCTTTTGTTGGAAAGTGGGGTTGGATTGTGGAGTTGGAAAGTTGAGGTGGGGCCCACTCCGTGTAGTGTGTTCTTTTGGTTGAAGAAAGTTGGAGGTGGAAAGTTGTGTGGGGTCCACTCAAATTTAATTTGTGCTATTTAAAACTAAATTAAATTCTTAAAACTAAATTAATTAATTAATATATTAGCTAATTAACACTTAAAATTATTAATTGGGTGCAAAAAAGCTAATCCTATGTATTTATAACCAAATCCCCATGTCTTCTCACGCCAGGAAAGCGAAACAACACAAATTAAAAAAAATTCAAATCGAGTGCTCCTATTGGCTGCTAGGAAGGGAGAGAGGGTGAGATTCTCGTGTAATTCGACCAAAACCGCAAGATTGTAAAACCCCTCCCAGATTCCGACTGACACATGCCACCTAAGCCTAAAATCTCATTTCTCAAGTGGCTCAAAAGAACAGACAACGGAAAAAAAGTGAGGAATCTGGTGAATAGTAATAATTTGCGCTTTCTCCATCAACGTTTTGGCAAAAGAACATGCCCTTAGCAAAGTAACAAGTACCTATCTTGTTTCTTGAACATCGATCGCTCATGAAGAAACCGTCCAAAGAGTCATTACAATTTTGGGAGCCTTCAGCCGCATATGACCTCTTCAACTACTGTTCTTTCGAGTGATATACCACGGCAATACTAATGGTAAAGAAAAAAGGCAAAGAGATCTTGGACTCTCTATGATACCAATCTCATTGGAAAGCCCATTGGTCAAAATCTCCGAGTTGGCCAAAAATACTAAGGAACGCCACATCACCCCTCTCCCTTCTTGCTTGTTTCCCAAATGGACTTTTAGTCTTTTACTACGATTTGGACCGCTTGCTGGTGTTTGTACCGCTTGCTGGTGTTTGGCCCATTGGGTTGCAGATTCATTAAATTTTGTGTTATCTTTATGTTCTGGATTTTTTTTTGATTTTGGCTTTATGTTAGATGTTAGGTTTTTTAATAAGTCGGTATACTAAATCATGGTTATTTCGAAAAATGTCTTCTAAATCATAACATTTGCAATTAAATCTTTCATTCATATAAATCACTCGAAAAAAGTTCCTTTTTTCTCGAAATAGGTCCCCCTGGAATATGGAGGCCTATTTCTAAAAAAGAACTCTTTGCAAGTGAGTCATATGAATGTGTGGACCTGTTGAATAATGGGTTCGGGCCAACAGTAAAGTGGGCTGACGTAGACACCTCCGATGACGTGGATAGCTTGGCTTCGAACTACTTGGCTGGAGTTCGACCTACGTATGGATCGTTGATCACGACCCTTCAACCTACTTGATGGATCAAAGCTCGAACCTGTACCACAGATACTCATTAGGAGGTCGGATCTGAGTCCCGACCCAAATCCCCTCCGATGCTTAAGTTAGTATCGACTTAAAGGAACTCGGGGATGTCAAGATCAAACTTAGGAAGATCGTCTCGATTTAGTCGCACCGAGCATTTGGATGAAGAAACATATGAGTGGAAAGTAAGGAAGAAGATGATCGGAGTACCTAATAATCAGTACATCTCGTGTCTTTTTTTCGTACGGTTTGTCTTTCATATATTTAGAAGCAGAAGCATCCCTTCAATGCCATTGGCAAGTAAAGGTCATCCATTATGGCTGCACGATCATCCCTAAAAGATAGGCATAACCGTTGTCCACTCCTCCGCTATTGATGAGCGCTATAATCAACCACTTCCTTAAGTTGCGGAAGCTCAACTGGCAAATTAGACGTGGGCTTTGACCATGCTAACGACTAACATCTTCCATGGTCCAAGATGTCTCTCATGTGGGATTTATAAACTTAATGGGAAAATCCTTATCTTCTTCGAGGGCCGACCCAAGGATGTAACAATGGCCTCCATCACTTGGACTCAAACAATTCGTCAGTTGAGATCAAGAGATGTGATTTCAAATTAATTGGACACGATAGTCGAGGCGGGAGTACTTGAGTTTTAAGCGCCAAAACCCTCCGTTCTTCTTGTTGATCCATTGGCCTGTCACTCGAGATGGCTTGTCTGACGAACGACTAAAGCTCGTAAGGCTCACGAAAGAAGCTTGACACAGACTCAGTCATGGCCCACTCTCCAGTCGCCCGTTGCACTCCCCACTAATTAAGCATAGGATTAAAGACGAGCTCATAAATAGCGGGAGCGTGAGCTATGGTTACTCCTATTAAATGGGGAAGATCGTGGCACCATGATTGATGACAGTTATCCCCCCAACGTCACTGAAATGACCCAGGAGGTCTATAAATACAGAAAGGTACTAACTTCGAAGGTACGAGATCTAATACATAGACTCTACACTTTACATCTTACATTTCTTCTACAAAAGAGCTTGCGACGTGAGATCTGAGACGAACCTCCGTGGGTCAATCTCAGCTGCTCCAAGCTCACTCTCTTCCTTAAGTTTCCATTCTAACTTAAGCATCGGAGGGGATTTGGATCGAAACCCATATCCGACCCACCTGACGCTTCCTTGTGTTGCAGATCGTCGAGTCTCAATCTTCTGTGAGGGTAGTTCTTGAACTTCCTATAACGACCACTTTCCGGTCATACGTATTTTAGCGCGTGGTTTTGTTTTGTATGTGTATATTCGTAATTGGTATTATTATTTTTTGTAGCTCAGATGCGTGACCGGACCGCGTATTCACGATCCTCTCGGAGGCGCGATCGCCCCGGTATCTTGTTTATAATTTTTGGATGCCTAGGAGTAGAGTAGTAATAATCTGATTATCATTATCATTAATACTTCTCTTAACTAAATTATTTTAAAAAAAATAAAAAATGGGAAAAAGAGAAACGTTTGGCTTTTATTTTAAAACCAAACCAACTTATAACTATTAATCAAATCCTAACCTATTTGTTATCAAATCCTAACAGATCACCAGGTTTCCACGTTCTCCCCTTATCCCATGTCAACAACTCCCTATTTCTCTCTCCCATGTACTCGCTTTCTCTCTCCTCTAACTTCCCCTACAAGAGCGAATAGCAGCCCTGCAAATATTTTAAATACCCAGGCTATCCCGCAGCTCTCTTCCTCAACTCACATCAACCCCTAGGCCATATCAACTCACGCAACAAGCTTCTCCCCTTGGCTTTCACGTGCTCATCCAGTTTCTAAAACCCAAACAAAACTCCAGGAGCCTTACTCGCACCTCTCTTCAAACAGAACCTACGTCCAAAAATAATCCATAGGCTTCACGTGTATAACCCATCTCCATGCTAAAACCCAAAAGAATCGAACTCCTTCCCAGTGCCAAACCATCAGCTCGCAAGGAACCCTCAGCCCGAAACCCAGCGGCATCACCTCCGACATAGGCCTCCACCCACCGGCGTCCTTCTCCACGTGCGTAACCCAGGCCACCACACGTCGTCATCATCTCCCTCTCCAAACACTCAGCCTCCCCTCCTCCATACACCGGCGATCTCCTCCTCGACAGCGACCCGAAACCCATGCCGCCCAGCGACTCCGACAACCCCCAATCCCCCACGTCCCAACACGCGGCCTCCTTGCTACCGCCCGTAAGTTCCTCCTCCTCAGCTGAACACCGACGGCCCTAAGCTTGAGACCAGCAGCCCTCCTCCATGTCAATAGCACAATCTCCCTCCTTCCTATCATATCCAAGGCTTCGACAACCGCCCAGCATCACTCCAGGCTGCCAGCTCCTCTCCAGGCCACCTGAACCACCGTAGACCTTCGGATCTGTCGTCGGCGCCTCCTTCCTCTGAGCCCGCAACCACCTGTAACCTCTAGCAGCTACTCCTTCTACCTACAAACCCCCTAGCGACCCACAATCGCCATTGTCCGCACCAACTCCTCGCTACCGCAGCAAGTTCTTGCGCGCGTCGCTAGTTTGAGTTCGTACACGTCGCCGCTACCCTTCTATGCGTGACGACCCCTCTCTCCATCAACCGGTTAGTAGATCTATGCCTTAATAAACTATAACCCACACCCTAGGTTAGTGAATGTAATACAATCGAATCATTAGACATCGTACGAGTTATTTTGATAATGTAATATGTCGGGAAGAACCTAATTCTATTATATGTTTAATCAAACCAGAGAACCGATCAAACCGTAGCATAGTGCTCGTCAAGACGAATCCAACGACACCAAGTTCATCAAAATCAGGCAAGTGTGCGAATTGTTATGAATTTTTGATGTTTAAATGTTAAATGGTCGTTTTCACTTAAAGCTGAATAAAAAGAATTTGACCCGTAAAATGACGCTCACTAAAAATACCATGACGACCCATACTTAATTTGTGACACATTGACATACAATATCGTATGTTTGTGATTCCAGAATAAATAATGAAAAATACCAAATTGCAGTATGTTTAATAAACAACCAATTAATTTCATCATTTAACTAGTTTTAAATTGTTTTAATTCATGGAAATGTTAAAACGACATGGACATATGCTTCACATTCTTTGTACACTAGATTAAGCTGGCAAGTGTGCTCACTTGCATTGAAACAGCCACGTTAATGCCATTACTTTCCTTAATTAGTAAAATATGAACAAGAGACCTCAACGTAAAATGATAGCGTCCAGGATACACTCGTAATAGTCTAGACTTGATGACGAAGTCTAAGCCCAATATGATATAACTGCCATGTTGATAAACATCTTAAAATGAACATGCATCATTCTCGCCTTGCCATGTAATTTTATGCATGAATTGTAATGAACCTACGGGGAATAAAGCACTCTCATAGCACAGAGAGAGTGATCCTTTGTACGGATAACCTACAGGGAATAAGGCACTCTCCTAGAAGAGAGAGTGATCCTTTGTACGGTTAACCTGTGGGGAATAAGGCACTCTCCTAGCAGAGAGAGTGATCCTTTATATGGAATTGTCTTGTGCACTTGGGGTGGCGTTGGGTTGAGCGGTCGCAAGGTTTAGAGGGTTTGGCTGGCCTCTAACCTTAAGGTGTGAACCCTAGACACACACACATTGTCTTGTCTTGTCTTGTATTGTCTTGTAGCCAGTAGCACATGCTATGGCTATTGTCATATCACGTTTACTTTCTTTTACTTTCCTGCCATGTTTACATAAATTATTATGCTGTTGCATCTCACAATCTGCCATGTTTGCTTTAAATTCAGTTAAACTGCCATGCTTAGTAGTACCTCAGTTTACTGCAAAATGTCCATGTTGCTGACATCTATGTAAAGACTTTATGCTTCATAAATTATCACTATTCGTACACCTTGACTTGGGACGTCTTACCTTTTCTTACAGATCCTTGCTGACATACATTCGTGTTTTGGAATGTATGTCAGATCACGAGCCAGAGTACCTGGAGGACTTGGTTGACACGCCTGACCTAGAGAGCCAGGGTTTGCTGTTGACGCTGAGTCACTCCCTGAGGAATACTTGATACTTGTGTTTTTCTTATAGTTTTGCTTTAGAACTTTGTTTTAGAGTATGCTCATTGTTGTAGTTCTTTTGGCCATGCTGAGGTCTTGTTGTGTTATTTCCTGTAAGAATATTTCTTGATGTGGCTTGTTAATAAATGAAAGTTTTTATTTTTCTGAAGTGCATGCAAGAACCTGTAATGATGTTGTCACGGACGCTTAATGAATTCGAGCTTCACCGCTCTAGTTCATGCGGACCTTCGCAACGTCCTCGCTCCCGTCTCCTTGGGAAGCGGGGCGTTACAGGTTTTAGTGGTGGCTCATGCAGGCCCTGCATTTGCAAACTTTGGAACAATAGAAATACTATCATTAGCCAAAACGTCTAGAATTACCTCGTACACGAAATTTAGCCGAGTTCCTTGTCTCAGCATGATAGTGAGACCCATTAGACCAGGATTATATGAAGATTTAATTAGGCGCTCATGCTTGTTAGTTAGACCCCTTTGCTAAGACTTGATTCATTATATCTTAGGTGTAATCTTGGTTTCATCTCACTCGGCCTTAACCCTGTTTGATTCCGGGGATTCGATGTGCATCTTATCCCGGAAGTTCGTAATTGAACATTCTATTCCCACTCCCCTCTTCCCAAGTTTTGAATATTACTACTGGGAATTGCGTAGTGAAAGTTGCATTGGGATGCAGACCATGTCTGTTGGTGATTAGTGGACATGAATTATATGCTGACTTCATCGTCCACGACCTACCCAACTTTGATGCTATTCTCGGCGTTGATTGGTTAGGAGCTTTCTATGCCACAATCGACTGTTACATGAAGAAAGTGGTATTTGGAATTCCTAACTACCCAGTGTTCGAGTTCGTCAGTGGAGGTCATTTGCTTGGGCCTGACAAATTCTGGGCCCAGCCGAATGGATTGACTGTTGCATCTATGATAGTTCAACTGCAGAAGCATGCAGTAGTGAGAGATTTCAAAGATGTCTTCCCCGAAATCATTTCTGGATTGCCACCCGATCAAGCGCTGGAGTTCGGCATTGATCTTATGCCGGGAGCTCAACCGATTTCGAAGGCGTCGTACCGTATGGCTCCTACAGAATCTGAAGAGCGATGTACGCAATTAGACGACCTGTTGCAGAAAGGATTCATCCATCCCAGCGTCTCCCTGAGATGTACATGTTCTGTTAGTCAAGAAGGAAGATGTGCCCAAGAAAGCTTCTTGGACCAAGTATAGACATAGTGAGTTTGTTGTCATGTCGTTTGGTGTGACCAACGGCCTTGTAGTATCCATGAATCGCATGAGTATCATATTCTGCGCTCTTCTTGGCCACTATATGCAGGTTCCTGGATTCTACACTCTTCTTCTATCCATTTGGAGAGGGCATTACACTGGCTCCCCTATGCTCAGGCTTGTCACCAAGCTCAAGGCCCTCAAGGTAGCCATCTGGGCCTGGCCCCTTGCTCGTCACCCCTTCCCCCATCCGAGTGCATCAGGAGCGATATCACTGCTACTCGCGAAGCCCCTGACTTCCGCTACCGCCCGGACCTTTGGACTCTGGAACGCACTCTCAGTCGCCTCCTTGCTTTTAGCCTGGCTTGTGAGGAGAATCAGGCTAGACTGAAGAGCCATCAGACTAGGCTTTCTAGGGGGGACAGGAAAACCAGGTTCTTCTAAGCGGCGGCCAAGGACTGAGCAGCCGGCAATAGTCTTCTCCACTTGATTAGGTCAGGGGGACCCTGTTACCAGGCTTTACACAGTTCATGCTGATGCGGTGGATTACTTCACCTCTCTCTTCCACTAGGACTCGTATCCCTCCTCCTTCCCTGAGGTTATTCCCAAGCATATCCTCTCCCCGGTTGCTAGTGACTGGATTGGCAGCCATGTTGCAGACCAGGAAATTAAGGAGGCTCTCTTCTCCTGGGATAAAGTCAAATCCCCCGGGCCAGATGGGTTCCCTCCTCTCTTCTTCCAAGAGTTGTGGGGGCATCGTGGGCAATGACGTCCTCCTTGCGGTTCGCTCCTTCTTTTCTTCTTGATGTATCCTGAAGCAGATCAACCATACCTTCCTCACCCTAATCCCCAAGTTTCCCATGGCCTCCTCTCTTGGTGACTACCTGCCCATATCATGCTGCAATGTTATTTATAAGACCTTCTCAAAGGTCCTTAGTAGGAGGATGGCTGCTATCATCCCTAGTCTCATATCCTGGAACCAATCGGCTTTCATCAAGGGCAGTTTGATCTCTGATGTTTCCCTTCTTTCCCATAAGCTCATTAGGGACTTCTCTGCTTCTATGGGATCTAGGGAGCGATCACCCTGGTAACTTGTTTATAATTTTTGGATGCCTAGGGGTAGAGTAGTAATAATCTTATTATCATTATCATTAACATTTCTCTTAACTAAATTATTTTAAAAAAATAAAAAAAAGGGAAAAAGGGAAACGTTTGGGTTTTATTTTAAAACCAAACCAACTTATAACTATTAATCAAATCCTAACCTATTTGTTATCAAATCCTAACAGATCCCCAGGTTTCCACGTTCTCCCCTTATCCCATGTCTACAACTCCCTATTTCTCTCTCCCACGTACTCGCTTTCTCTCTCCTCTAACTTCCCCTACAAGAGCGAACAGTAGCCCTACAAATATTTTAAATACCCAGGCTATCCCGCAACTCTCTTCCTCAACTCACATCAACCCTTAGGCCATATCAACTCACACAACAAGCTTCTCCCCTTGGCTTTCACGTGCTCATCCAGTTTCTAAAACCCAAACAAAACTCCAGGAGCCTTACTCTCCCCTCTCTTCAAACAGAACCTACGTCCAAAACTAATCCATAGGCTTCACGTGTATAACCCATCTCCATGCTAAAACCCAAAAGAATCGAACTCATTCCCAGCGCCAAACCATCAGCTCACAAGGAACCCTCAGCCAGAAACCCAGCGGCATCACCTCCGACACAGGCCTCCACCCACCGACATCCTTCTCCACGCGTGTAACCCAGGCCACCACATGCTGTCATCATCTCCCTCTCCAAACACTCAGCCTCCCCTCCTCCACACACCGGTGATCTCCTCCTCGACAGCGACCCAAAACCCATGCCGCCCAGCGACTCCGGTAACCCCCAATCCCGCACGTCCCAACATGCGGCCTCCTTGTTGCTGCCCGTCAGTTCCTCCCCCTCACCAGAACACCGACGGCCCTAACTTGAGACCGGCAGCCCACCTCCACGTCAACCGCACCATCTCCTTCCTTCCTATCAGATCCAAGGCTTCGACAACTGCCCAGCATCACTCCAGGCCGCCAGCTCCTCTCTAGGCCACCTGAACCACCGCAGACCTTCGGATCCATCGTCGGCGCCTCCTTCCTCTAAGCCTGCAACCACCTGCAACCTTTAGCAGCTACTCCTTCGACCTACAGACCCCCCAGCGACCCACAGTCGCCATTGTCCGCTCCAACTCCTCGCTACCGCAACAAGTTCTTGCGCACGTCGCTAGTTTGAGTTCGTACACGTCACCGCTGCCCTTCTATGCGTGACGACCCCTCTCTCCATCAACCGGTTAGTAGATCTATGCCTAAATAAACTATAACCCACACCCTAGGTTAGTGAATGTAATAAAATCGAATCATTAGACGTCGTACGAGTTATTTTGATAATGTAATATGTCGGGAAGAACCTAATTCTATTATATGTTTAATCAAACCAGAGAACCGATCAAATCGTAGCATAGTGCTCATCAAGACGAATCCAATGACACCAAGTTCATCAAAATCAGGCAAGTGTGCGAATTGTTATGAATTTTTGATGTTTAAATGTTAAATGGTCTTTTTCACTTAAAGCTGAATAACAAGAATTTGACCCGTAAAATGACGCTCACTAAAAATACCATGACGACCCATACTTAATTTGTGACACATTGCCATACAATATCGTATGTTTGTGATTCCCGAATAAATAATGAAAAATACCAAATTATAGTATGTTTAATAAACAACCAATTAATTTCATCGTTTAACTAGTTTTAAATTGTTTTAATTCATGGAAATGTTAAAACGACATGGACATATGCTTCACATTCTTTGTACACTAGATTAAACTGGCAAGTGTGCTCACTTGCATTGAAACAGCCACGTTAAGGCCATTACTTTCCTTAATTAGTAAAATATGAACAAGAGACCTCGACGTAAAATGATAGCGTCCAGGATACACTCACGATAGTCTAGACTTGATGACGAATTCTAAGCCCAATATGATATAACTGCCATGTTGATAAACATCTTAAAACGGACATGCATCATTCTCTCCTTGCCATGTAATTTTATGCATGAATTGTATTGAACCTACCAGGAATAAAGCACTCTCATAGCACAAAGAGAGTGATTCTTTGTACGGATAACCTGCAGGGAATAAGGCACTCTCCTAGAAGAGAGAGTGATCCTTTGTACGGTTAACCTGCGGGGAATAAGGCACTCTCCTAGCATAGAGATGATCCTTTGTATGGAATTGTCTTGTGCACTTAGGGTGGCGTTGGGTTGAGCAGTCGCAAGGTTTAGGGGGGTTGGCCGCCCTCTAACCTTAAGGCGTGAACCCTAGAGACACGCACGTTGTCTTGTCTTGTCTCGTCTTGTCTTGTAGCCGGTAGCACATGCTATGGCTATTGCCATGCCACGTTTACTTTCTTGCACTGTCTTTTACTTTCCTGCCATGTTTACATAAATTACTATGCTGTTGCATCTCATAATCTGCCACGTTTGCTTTAAATTCAGTAGAACTGCCATGCTTAGAAGTACCTTACTTTACTTCAAAATTTCCATTTTGCTGACATCTATGTAAAGATTTTATGCTTCATAAATTATTACTATTCGTACACCTTGTCTTGGGACGTCTTACCTTTTCTTACAGATCCTTCCTGACATACATTCGTGTTTTGGAATGTATGTCAGATCACGAGCCAGAGTACCAGGACTTGGTTGAGACACCTGACCTAGAGAGCCAGGGTTTGCTGTTGACGCTGAGTCACTCCCTGAGGAGTACTTGATACTTGTGTTTTTCTTGTAGTTTTGCTTTAGTACTTTGTTTTAGAGTACGCCCCTTGTTGTAGTTCTTTTGGCATGCTGAGGTCTTGTTGTGTTATTTCGTGTAAGAATATTTCTTGATGTGGCTTGTTAATAAATAAAAGTTTTTATTTTTCTGAAGTGCATGCAAGAACATGTAATGATGTTGTCATGGACGCTTAATGAACTAGAGCTTCACCGCTCTAGTTCATGCGGACCTTCGTAACGTCCTCGCTCTCGTCGCATTGGGAAGCGGGGCGTTACAGGTTTTAGTGGTGGCTCATGCAGGCCCGCATTTGTAAACTTTGGAACAATAGAAATACTATCGTTTGCCAAAATGTCTAGAATTACCTCGTACACGAAATTTAGCCGAGTTCCTTGTCTTAGCATGATAGTGAGACCCATTAGACCAGGATTATAGGAAGATTTAATTAGACGCTCATGCTTGTTAGTTAGACCCCATTGCTAAGACTTAATTCATTATATCTTAGGTGTCATCTTGGTTTCATCTCACTCGGCCTTAACCCTGTTTGATTCCGGGGATTCGATGTGCATCTTATCCCGGAAGTTCGTAAATGAACATTCTATTCCCACTTCGCTCTTCCCAAGTTTTGAATATTACTACTGGGAATTGCTTAGTGAAAGTTGCATTGGGATGCAGACCATGTCTGTTGGTGATTAGTGGACATGAATTATATGCTGCCTTCATCGTCCACGACCTACCCAACTTTAAAGCTATTCTCGGTGTTGATTGGTTAGGAGCTTTCTATGCCACAATCGACTGTCACATGAAGAAAGTGGTATTTGGAATTCCTAACTACCCAGTGTTCGAGTTCATCAGTGGAGGTCATTTGCTTGGGCCTGACAAGTTCTGGGCCCAGTCGAATGGATTGACTGTTGCATCTATGGTAGCTCAACCGCAGAAGCCTGCAGTAGTGAGAGTTTTCAAAGACGTCTTCCCTGAAGTCATATCTGGATTGCCACCCGTTCAAGCACCGGAGTTCGGCATTGATCTTATGCCTGGAGCTCAACCGATTTCGAAGACGTCGTACCGTATGGCTCCTATAGAACCTGAAGGTGATGTAAGCAATTGGACGACCTTTGCAGAAAGGATTCATCTATCCCAGCGTCTCCCGGAGATGTACATGTTCTGTTAGTCAAGAAGGAAGATGTGCACAAGAAAGCTTCCTGGACCAAGTATAGACATTGTGAGTTTGTTTTCCTGTCGTTTGGTGTGATCAACGGCCTTGTAGTATCCATGAATCGCATGAGTATCATATTCTGCACTCTTCTTGGCCACTATAGGCAGGTTCCTGGATTCTACGCTCTTCTTCTATCCATTTGGAGAGGGCATTACACCGGCTCCCCTATGTTTAGGCTTGTCACTAAGCTCAAGGCCCTCAAGGTAGCCATCTGGGCCTGGCCCCTTGCTCATCGCCCCTTCCCCCATCCGAGTCCATCAAGAGCGACATCACTGCTATTCGCGAAGCCCCTGACTTCCACTACCGCCTGGACCTTTTGAATCTGGAACGCACTCTCAGTCGCCACCTTGCTTTTAGCCTGGCTTGTGAGGAGAATCAGGCTAGACTGAAGAGCCATCAGACTAGGCTTTCGTGGGGGGACAGGAAAACCAGGTTCTTCTAAGCGACGGCCAAGGACCGAGCAGCTGGTAATAGTCTTCTCCACTTGATTAGGCCAGGGGGACCCTGTTACCAGGCTTTACACTCTTCGTGCTGATGCAGTGGATTAATTCACCTCTCTCTTCCACTAGGACTCGTATCCCTTCTCCTTTCCTGAGGTTATTCCCAAGCATATCCTCTCCCCGGTTGCTAGTGACTGGATTGGCAGCCATGTTGCAGACCAGGAAATTAAGGAGGCTCTCTTCTCTTGGGATAAAGACAAATCCCCCGGGCCAGATGGTTTCCCTCCTCTCTTCTTCCAAGAGTTATGGGGCATCGTGGGCAATGACGTCCTCCTTGCGGTTCGCTCCTTCTTTTCTTCTTGATGTATCCTGAAGCAGATCAACTATACCTTCCTCACCCTAATCCCCAAGTTCCCCATGGCCTCCTCTCTTGGTGACTACCGGCCCATATCATGCTGCAATGTTATTTATAAGACCATCTCCAAGGTCCTTAGTAGGAGGATGGCTGCTGTCTTCCCTGGTCTCACATCCTGGAACCAATCGGCTTTCATAGAGGGAAGTTTGATCTCTGATGCTTCCCTTCTTTCCCATAAGCTCATTAGGGACTTCTCTGCTTCTATGGGATCTAGGGCACGATCGACCCGGTATCTTGTTTATAATTTTTTGATGCCTAGGGGTAGAGTAGTAATAATCTTATTATCGTTATCATTAACACTTCTCTTAACTAAATTATTTAAAAAAAATAAAAAAGGGAAAAAGAGAAACGTTTGGGTTTTATTTTAAAACCAAACCAACTTATAACTATTAATAAAATCCTAACCTATTTGTTATCAAATCCTAACCGATCACCAGGTTTCCACGTTCTCCCCTTATCTCATGTCAACAACTCCCTATTTCTCTCTCCCACGTACTTGCTTTCTCTCTCCTCTAACTTCCCCTACAAGAGTGAACATCAGCCCTACAAATATTTTAAATACCAAGGCTATCCCGCAGCTCTCTTCCTCAACTCACATCAACCCCTAGGCCATATCAACTCACGCAACAAGCTTCTCCCCTTGGCTTTCACGTGCTCATCCAGTTTCTAAAACCCAAACAAAACTCCAGGAGCCTTACTCTCCCCTCTCTTCAAACAGAACCTACGTCCAAAACTAATCCATAGGCTTCACGTGTATAACCCATCTCCATGCTAAAACCCAAAAGAATCGAACTCCTTCCCAACGCCAAACCATCAGCGCGCAAGGAACCCTCGCCCGAAACCCAGCGGCATCACCTCCGACACAGGCCTCCTACCACCGGTGTCCTTCTCCACGCGCGTAACCCATGCCACCACGCGCCGTCATCATCTCCCTCTCCAAACACTCAGCCTCCCCTCCTCCACACACCGGCGATCTCCTCCTCGACAGCGACCCGAAACCCTTGCCGCCAGTGACTCCGGCAACCCCCAATCCCCCACGTCCCAACACGCGGCCTCCTTGCTGCCGCCCGTCAGTTCCTCCCCCTCACCTGAACACCGACGGCCCTAAGTTTGAGACCGACAGCCCTCCTCCACGTCAACAGCACCATATCCCTCCTTCCTATCATATCCAAGGCTTCGACAACCGCCCAGCATCACTCCAGGCCGCCAGCTCCTCTCCAAGACACCTGAACCACCGCAGACCTTCGGATCGTCGGCGCCTCCTTCCTCTGAGCCCGCATCCACCTGCAACCTCTATCAGCTACTCCTTCAACCTACAGACCCACCAGCGACCCACAGTCGCCATTGTCCGCTCAAACTCCTCGCTACCGCAGCAAGTTCTTGCGCGCGTCGCTAGTTTGAGTTCGTACACGTCGCCGCTGCCCTTCTCTGCATGAAGACCCCTCTCTCCATCAACCGGTTAGTATATCTATGCCTTGATAAACTATAACCCACACCCTAGGTTAGTGAATGTAATAAAATCGAATCATTAGACGTCGTACGAGTTATTTTGATAATGTAATATGTCGGGAAGAACCTAATTCTATTATATGTTTAATCAAACCAGAGAACCGATCAAACCGTAGCATAGTGCTCGTCAAGACAAATCCAACGACACCAGGTTCATCAAAATCAGTTAAGTGTGCGAATTGTTATGAATTTTTGATGTTTAAATGTTAAATGGTCTTTTTCACTTAAAGCTGAATAACAAGAATTTGACCCGTAAAATGACGCTCACTAAAAATACCATGACGACCCATACTTAATTTGTGACATATTGACATACAATATCGTATGTTTGTGATTCCAGAATAAATAATGAAAAATACCAAATTGCAGTATGTTTAATAAACAACCAATTAATTTCATCGTTTAACTAGTTTTAAATTGTTTTAATTCATGGAAATGTTAAAACGACATGGACATATGCTTCACATTCTTTGTACACTAGATTAAGCTGGCAAGTGTGCTCACTTGCATTGAAACGGCCACGTTAAGGCCATTACTTTCATTAATTAGTAAAATATGAACAAGAGACCTAGACGTGAAATGATAGCGTCCAGGATACACTCACGATAGTCTAGACTTGATGACGAAGTCTAAGCCCAATATGATATAACTGCCATGTTGATAAACATCTTAAAACGGACATGCATCATTCTCGCCTTGCCATGTAATTTTATGCATGAATTGTATTGAACCTACGGGGAATAAAGCACTCTCATAGCACAGAGAGAGTGATCCTTTGTATGGATAACCTGCAGGGATTAAGGCACTCTCCTAGAAGAGAGAGTGATCCTTTGTACGGTTAACCTGTGGGGAATAAGGCACTCTCCAAGCAGAGAGAGTGATCCTTTGTATGGAATTGTCGTGTGCACTTGGGGTGGCGTTGGGTTGAGCGGTCACAAGGTTTAGAGGGTTTGGCCGCCCTCTAACCTTAAGGCGTGAACCCTAGAGACACACACATTGTCTCGTCTTGTCTTGTAGCCGGTAGCACATGCTATGGCTATTGCCATGCCACGTTTACTTTCTTGCACTGTCTTTTACTTTCCTGCCATGTTTACATAAATTACTATGCTGTTGCATCTCATAATCTGCCACGTTTGCTTTAAATTCAGTAGAACTGCCATGCTTAGAAGTACCTTACTTTACTTCAAAATTTCCATTTTGCTGACATCTATGTAAAGACTTTATGCTTCATAAATTATTACTATTCGTACACCTTGTCTTGGGACGTCTTACCTTTTCTTACAGATCCTTCCTGACATACATTCGTGTTTTGGAATGTATGTCAGATCACGAGCCAGAGTACCAGGACTTGGTTGAGACGCCTGACCTAGAGAGCCAGGGTTTGCTGTTGACGCTGAGTCACTCCCTGAGGAGTACTTGATACTTGTGTTTTTCTTGTAGTTTTGCTTTAGTACTTTGTTTTAGAGTACGCCCCTTGTTGTAGTTCTTTTGGCCATGCTGAGGTCTTGTTGTGTTATTTCGTGTAAGAATATTTCTTGATGTGGCTTGTTAATAAATAAAAGTTTTTATTTTTCTGAAGTGCATGCAAGAACATGTAATGATGTTGTCACGGACGCTTAATGAACTAGAGCTTCACCGCTCTAGTTCATGCGGACCTTCGTAACGTCCTCGCTCCCGTCGCCTTAGGAAGCGGGGCGTTACAAGTTTTAGTGGTGGCTCATGCAGGCCCTGCATTTGCAAACTTTGGAACAATAGAAATACTATCGTTAGCCAAAACATCTAGAATTACCTCGTACACGAAATTTAGCCGAGTTCCTTGTCTCAGCATGACAGTGAGACCCATTAGACCAGGATTATAGGAAGATTTAATTAGATGCTCATGCTTGTTAGTTAGACCCCCTTGCTAAGACTTGATTCATCATATCTTAGGTGTCATCTTGGTTTCATCTCACTCGGCCTTAGCCCTGTTTGATTCCGGGGATTCGATGTGCATCTTGCCCCGGAAGTTCGTAATTGAACATTCTATTCCCACTTCGCTCTTCCCAAGTTTTGAATATTACTACTGGGAATTGCGTAGTGAAAGTTGCATTGGGATGCAGACCATGTCTGTTGGTGATTAGTGGACATGAATTATATGCTGACTTCATCGTCCATGACCTACCTAACTTTGATGCTATTCTCGACGTTGATTGGTTAGGAGCTTTCTATGTCACAATCGACTGTTACATGAAGAAAGTGGTATTTGGAATTCCTAACTACCCAGTGTTCGAGTTCGTCAGTGGAGGTCATTTGCTTGGGCCTGACAAGTTCTGGGCCCAGCCGAATGGATTGACTGTTGCATCTATGATAGCTCAACCGCAGAAGCCTGCAGTAGTGAGAGTTTTCAAAGACGTCCTCCCTGAAGTTATTTCTGGATTGCCACCCGATCAAGCGCTGGAGTTCGGCATTGATCTTATGCCGGGAGCTCAACCGATTTCGAAGGCGTTGTAGCGTATGGCTCCTACAGAACCTGAAGAGCGATGTAAGCAATTGGACGACCTGTTGCAGAAAGGATTCATTCATCCCAGCGTCTCCCTGAGATGTACATGTTCTGTTAGTCAAGAAGGAAGATGTGCACAAGAAAGCTTCCTGGACCAAGTATAGACATTGTGAGTTTGTTGTCATGTCGTTTGGTGTGACCAACGTGTATGGTTTTCTTGGACCCTTAGGGCACAAAAACTCTATGCCCGTCCTAAGTCGGACGGAACATAGACAGAAAAGCAGCGGAGAAATAACCATGTTAATCTAATTAACATTTGACCTTAAGGTCCAAGACCCTAATCCATGATCTATGCCGACTTGGGATGGGTCTGACCATCCCAAGAAGGATCTAGCCTACAGCGATTAAATTAAACTAATGCTTAATTAAACACATACCCGAAATCTCAGCCCTGGGGTAGGCGAGATGTTCCGCACCGTCTTCCGAGCCGCTCCCTGTCCCACGCCGAGCTGCTCCTCGAACCGCTCCCCGAACTGCTCCTCGAACCGCTCCATATCCCGAGGCGATCAATCCCGTGTCGCCGAGCCAACCACGCGCCGAAGAAAGTTTCACGCGAGTGAAAGCTCCGCCTAGATTTCGGATCTAAATCCGAACTCCTTTACAGCTTTGCTAGAGCCCTCAGGAGTAAGGCAGAAATTTATAGGGAGAGGAGAAATATTAATTTAAGCTTAGATCCGAGCATGCTCCAACATTTACGAGAGCCGCTCAGATCTAAAGCTTGGGACGAGTTTTGAGGAAGAAGGTAGACCCCTATTTACATAGGCGGCTGACTGCTCCCCTTCTCTCAAAATCCGATGTGGGACTATTACTTGGGTTAATTAAAATCAAGTTAGTTTGCACTTCACAAAGTGCAAAATTCCGTGAATTTTAACTCACTCACCGTTGAGCTTCATGATTGATACAACCTATTAATTCGAAGGGTGTTCAGCGGTGAACGCATAGGAAAAAACTGTTCGTCAATCGGAGTTCGTTTGACCCTCCAATTGAGTGTCCAAATATCAGCCCATAGCTAGTTTTTCGCAAAAACTGAGCCGTCAAAATTCTGCACCTATCAAGGTTCAAAACCCTAAAACTGGGGCCCACAGGTGGGCCCCACGTGTCCAGCACGCGCAGATTAGCCCAGGCTGCGCCTGGGCGAGCCGAGGCCCGCGCCTGGGCTCTGCCCAGGTGCTGGGCGAGCCCAGGCGCGCCTGGGCTTTTGCCCATGCCCTGGTCTTTCTTAGTCTTGACCAGCAGACCAGACCAGACTTGGTCTGGTCTGGGTCTGCCTGGTCTGACCCGTTGGGCTGTTTTGGGCGTAACTTGGGCATCTGGTGTCCGATTTGGACCCCGTTCGAACCTGGGTCTAGACCGGGAGATTCTCGTCTTACCCGTGAACTTTTCCTTGCGTTTATATTATTAAATATTGTCTTAAACTATTTAAAACACATTTAATCTCTTTTGCATCAAATGCAAAATAGTCCCTATCTAAGCTTAAATTTTCATTTGCATCAAATACAAATGATCCAAGGGCATATTCCTCTACATCTCCCACTTGCACTCAGGATCATTTATCCTGAATGCAGGAGATGATTGCAAACATCTTTTGCAATATTTTATCCCTTGCATCAAATGCAAATTATTCTCCCTAACTAATTTCTACCTATTACTAGACGAAGATTGCACTCTGTGTGAGACCCTACAGCCTGACCCTTACAACAGGTTGGGCTCGAAGCCCTATACGACAGTGACCACGAGTAGTGGTTGCCGTCCCTGCTTCAGGAATCATCATTATGTGGTTGACTCATTGACATGAGTATTGTCGGGACCACCCTGACTGTTTCCGTGATGAATTCCGCAGTTATAGTATCTTCGTCTAAACTATGTCGTGTAGATCAAGTCTAGAGTACGGTCTAACTGTCAACCCCAATAACTTGACTCCGGTTAGTTTCTATATATCTTTTAGTCAAAAAATGTTGGACTTCTTCCAACATACTCTGGCCAGAGTTTTTACTAAAGACCGAACTAACCCTACGACACTAACTCCCATTGACTGGGAGAGACGAATCCTCTCTTGGTCATTACTCTCCTCATACGCTTCAAGTGTCACCCAATCAAAGACCTTTCGATAGGCCTTGCCTCGAAGCTAGGTCATTTGATCTAAGTGGCACCGTTCACGCACAGGTTCGTCAAAATGACCTCAAGTCAAAAGACCAACTAGCCTATCATCACTCAGAGTCATCATAGACAGATTGGTCAATATAACCATATGATAACTCTTGTGGATCGTTCAGTGAACTCATTCTCTAATGAGCACCTGTGTCTCGTCTACGACTTCGCCAAGTCAAGCGATCATGAGATCATCGCCACCGCTAAACGGTGAAGACTAAGACACAATGGTCTATCCGATGTTTCGATATCCTTGTCTCGAAACATCTACGACCACAAACCCTTTTAGACTTATGCTACAGACAGTCAAACATTTCTCCACGATCGAGATACTCATCTCGATACCTGTTTGACCTCGCATAAAGTCTCAGGACTTGACCCGCCCCCCGGCGGCTGTGCGCTAGATGTGTGCAATGATACGAACGAGGGCATGAGATTTAAATATTTGTAACCGCAACTGCACAGTGTTGTAGTGTGGCTTGGGGGCCGAACTCAGGGAGGCGTGGATGTGCTTGTGTCTAGGAGGATCAAAATCACCCCATGGGTGAGCTAGTCCAGATCGAATGATGGGTTGTCACGGTAAAGGAATGCAAGGTATAGACAATATAAAGGAAAAACCCGGGACTTTTGGTTTCCACCCTATCGTGCGGCTCTCGCCGATACGGCCTACAGGTCGGATAGCGATCAGAATTAGGGTCTAAAGGTGAGACGTTGCCTCTGAAAGTGGTACCGGCATCCCATGGGCCCGATATTCCGGTCGGTGCCCAGGATGATACGCCGGACTTCCCGGGTCCGATCACGTGTCCGATCAGTGGGCACTCCCGTGTCCATTAACACTGATCGACTCCGGGAGCACTAAGCTCGCAACGATAACTCCCAACGTCTCATCCTGTCGCTCCTGCGTGCTAGGATTCGGCGTCTACGCTAAGGGCGTGAGCTATGGCTAGGGAGTCAACCACCAAGTTTATTCCCCCTAGGCCCAACGGTCAAAGGCGGTCTTTTTCCCACCGATGACAATAAAACACCCAGCGTAACCGTTAGATTCCTAATCCCTATCGATTTCCTAGCCCTATGGACGCATCAGGAAGAGCCCATGAAGGGGTTTCCGCCAAAATCCCAGATTTGGGAACTACTCACACATATTTAGTAAAAAGCGATCTAAACAGAAATTGACCGTAAAATCATGATCAGACAATAGAAATGCAATGGTAGTAAAGAAATTAAGATAATACTAAAGTTTGACAAAGATCTGAAAACTTACAAAAACTGGAAAATTACAGCCGTCACAAAATGAAGAAAACAGCAAAAAATAACCAACTCCCGAATCTGGGAAACCTAGGGTTCTATATATAGAAAACGACATCACCCGATCGGTTGACAAGTCAACCGATCGGGTGAACCGCTTCACAGAATTACAGTGCAATGCGGAACTTCACCCGGTCATCTTCACCCGGTCGGTTGACATATGAATGTGACCGGTTGGATCTTGGTGCCGTCGGGTGAGGAGGCCGGTTGAGCTGAGCGTGTCTTGGCCTTCAAGATTCAGCTACAGGTGAACCGATCGGGTGAAGGTCACCCGATCGGTTGGCAATCAGCTTCGATTTCCAGAGAGTTTGAGCTTTTGACCCGGTCACTGAACCGACCGGGTGACTTCTTGTGAGCTCCAAGCTGCGTCCGGGTGGTGCACGCGTGCATCACCCGATCGGTTGAAGATGACCAACCGATCGGGTGAGGGGCTGAAAGATGCAATCTTCGTCGTTTGACCCCCTGGTTCACGCGTGACTCCTCCCGTTGCTCCGGGGACTTGCGATATCATCGTTTTATGCCCCATATGCCAGTAAACTCCTGAAAAGTACGGAAAACACGGAAAAGTGAAAGAAAACAAGAAAACACGAGAAAACGAATATAAGACTGTGGTAAATAACGGAAAAACACAATAGAAAACGTGCGTGAATATCTGAAAAATAAACGCACGTCAAAATCCCCCAAGCTGAACCCTTTCTCGTCCTCGAGGAAGACGAGTGAGAGTAGGAGCTCTGAGGGAGATAATAGAGAGAAAGAGAGAAGAAGAGAACTCTAAATCCTAAATCGCCCGTAAGGGCCAACAAAATCAAACACGCCACACTAAGCAAGCATACGACAAAACACAACACTAAACCAAGGAATGTGAGTCCAAACAAGTGTCGTGGGCCCACACAATGAAGCACGAGTGAGTGTGGTCGTGTGCTAGCAGACGGTGTCACTATCTACATTGTGTAATAAGGCTCCATATACACATACCCAAAGAAAGACCCAAATATCGATTCAATTTGAAATTACGGCGAATATTAGCTCAAGCATGCATGAGAAGAGTATAAGAATAGAAGCGTATCATGCATCGGGGACTCCACAGCTAGGGACAAGGAAATCACCACACTATAGCCTAGATAATCGCTAGAAGGTCCCTATGCCAAGTGTTTTCGAAAACGATGGAGGTTGAGAAGATGTGGAGTAGAACACTCGGTGCAAGTTCTCGCCTTCTCTTTATTCTCGGTAGATAGGAAAAATATTCACACTGGAAATTTTTGGGTTTTGGGTATTAGTAATTTTTTTGGGATTTTTGGCTATACATATTTTTTCTTTTCTCTTTTCTTTTCCTTTTTTGGGTTTTTCTTTTCTCTCTTTTTTTTGGATTTTTTGGATATTGGGATATATACATGTGTACTCTCCCAAGTGGGAGAACGGTACATGATCACTCCTAATTTTCCACTTTTTTACCGCATGTTTGCATGCCATTTAGATCGCCCAAATCATGTTTTTCATGATATATCGACGATATTGCGATGCTTTTCACGATTTGCTGTTTTTGTCGCATTTCAGGTGATTTGGCGCGATTTGGAGTGATCTCGAGATGCGCTTACTCCAGACGGTCACCAACGACCTCACCGAGGGGTATTTTGCTGTTGGAGAGGAGCGGAAGAAGAACAGACGTCGCAGGAGCGACGAGGAGGCCAAAACAAGCTGTTTGGGCATGTTTTGTGTCCCACTCGGCCGAGTGGAGGAGCCACTCGGCCGACCAGCGAGACACCGCTCGGCCGACCAGATCAGACATGATTCATACGTGCACTCGGCCGAGCGACGGAGACCACATCGGCCGAGTGACTACATCCCGTCCGCTCGAGTGGCGCCCAGACGAAGCCATTCAAAAATCGCCATGTTACTGTTTTTCGGCTGCCTGAGCTTCAGAAGACCCACTCGGCCGAGTGGATAATCCCGACCGCCCGAGTACCATGAAGCCATCGGCCGAGTGACGACAGCTCACTCGGCCAAGCCGCCCCCGAAGTGAAGACCCCTGAAGATCAAGACTTACTGGAAAATTACAGGGTTTCTCACTCGGCCGAGCGACTTTTGTCACTCAGCCGAGTGCGACACGCTGCCTGTAGTGAAAATTGCGGAAAACAGGCTGCGCAGGGGTATTTTGGTCACAGTTTTTGGACGATTTTGGGGGGTATTTAACCCCTATTTTTACCCTAGTTTAGAGAGCCTTTCTCTTAGATTTTTTGTAGCCTTTTAGATTAACTTTTTAGCTTTATTCTTGAGATTGGAGAGGAGACAAAAGTTGATTTTTGTAGAATTATTTGAAGAACTCCATTGGTTTGTGTTTTCTCTTCTCTAAAAATTCTATTTTTATTGCATATCTCAATATTGTGATGAATTCTATTGCTTATTTCATTGATTATTTTTGTGATCTTGCTATGAATTGTGAGTAGTCGCCACGTCTTGGGGCGTGGGGATGATCCCTACAAGCCCTATTTCATGATTGTGATGAATTGGTAGGAATTTTGCTAGAATTGCTATTAGGGATTAGATTGGGATCAATTTACTACGGATGACTAGGAGTTCATACCGATTGGGATTTGCAAGAGATTGGATCCCAATTCGATAGGAAACCCTAGAAATCCGAATTGGGTTGGAATCAAATTTCCGTAGTATCGGTTTGCAAGAGATTGGACCGATACTAGGGTTTCCGGTTCCAATTCTGTGCCAATACCCGTTTGCAAGAGATTGGACGGTTAGGAACTATCCCAAACTAGGTCGCGGGCCGAGTTTGCAAGAGATTGGGCTCGGTGCGCGATTGAACGATGATGTTGATCCTAATGCTAGCTTCCCTAGGCTAGGGTTTGCAAGAGATTGGACCCGAACCTAGGAAATCTATAGGCCGGCAACAGCGCGAGAGCGTGAGCTTGGTTCTACATTCAGTTGCAACTAGTTCATCCAAAATCTTATTCTAGCAATTTTGATACCGATGAACCACATTTACGAAAGACGGTGAGTAGCGGGAATTCCCCATTCCCTAGACGTTCTTTATTTGATTTGATATTTCCGTACTTTGTCTGACGATTGTGACAGGATCGCCAAAGGCAAATTTCTCTCTTCTTAAATAGCCAGGTTGATTGGAACAAGCACGGTCATTCGTCCTCCCTGTGTTCGATAACCCGCTCGCTGCTACACCGTGCACTTGCGGTAAAACTACAACCGTTCTTTGGGGTTACATCCCGGAGCGATCAAGTTTTTGGCGCCGTTGCCGGGGAGGCGATTGCGTTTGATCTTACCACCCTAGCTATTTCTTTTTTATTATTATTATTATTATTATTTCCATTTCTTTATTTTTACCTAACCCTTCCACGGTACTAATCATTTCTTTGAAAATCTGTTTTCCCTGTGCATGTACACGAGATCTACGGCGGACCCTGAAGCTATATTATTTGATCCCGAGATCGAACGTACAGCGCGGAGACTTAGAGCGGAAAGGAGACAAAATCCGGAAGGGAGGTTTATGACCAACCCGGAAACTGCGGACCAATTAGCGACGAGGATGGCGAGGATAATTTCTATTCGAGATAGGCTTCGGCCTAAGACCTCTTCTACGACCTCATCCATTGCCATGCCGGAGTTGGCGGCTGACAAGAACTTCGAGCTAAAGACTGGACTAGTGGTTCTGATGCAGCAGGATCCATTTCATGGGAATGCCCATGAAAATCCTCACTACCACATCCAATTATTCTTGTCGAAGTGCGCCACATTCCAAATGCCGGGGGTCTCCATCGATGCCATCAGACTGCATCTCTTCCCCTTCACGCTAAAGGACAAGGCACTCTATTGGTTGAGGACGCAGGCTGAGGGAGTCTTCACCACTTGGGACGAGTTGGCGAGTGCATTCATTGACAAATTCTATCCGCCCTCCAAGACGGTGAAGATCCGGAGCGCTCTCATGTCCTTCAAGCAAGGACCCCAAGAGACGCTCTATGAGGCTTGGGAGCGTTTTAAGGATCTGCAGCATCAATGCCCGCACCATAGCATTGAAGATTGGGAGCTAGTTCATAGCTTCTACAACGGTCTCCAACCGGGGACCAAACAAATTATTGATGCCGCGGCGAATGGTGCTATCTTGACAAAGACTCCCGAGGAAGCTACGGCCCTAATTGAGGAGATGGCCTCAAACAATCAACAATGGGGGGATGAGCGAGGACACTCTACGTCCTCCTTAAAGCCGACTAGTATCTATGAGGCGAAGGCCGTAGCGGAGCTTACAAGCAAGTTTGATTCTCTCCACAAGGTAGTGGAGAGACTGGAGAAGTTTATCACGGAGCCCCAAGGAACCCCTTCCACCTCCGCTCCAACGAACCAAATGAGTGATTGGCAAGACCAATCTCAAGCCATGTATGTTGGAGGAGAGCAAGGAGAAGGATCCTTGGAGCAAGTACAATATGTCGCGTGGAACCAAGGATATTGGGCCAATCCGGCCACAAGAAATCATCCCGGATTCTCTTACGCCAACAATGAAGGAGCTTTGAACCCGCCACAACAACCACCTCAACAAGCTCGACCACCACCACCCCAACAACAACACTATCCGCCGAGGGGGCCTCCACAACAAAATTTCCAACCGAAGCAACAAGTTCCACCATATAGGCCGCCCGGATACAATCAAGGGTGGAGGAATCAAAATCAAAACCCTCCACAAGCTCAACAACGATCCGACTTCGAAGCTAGAGTGGAGGCGTTTATGGTCGAGCAAAATAAGGTCAATGCTACCTTGAAGGCGGGGCAAGACTCCCTTAATATCGTTGTGGCTCAAATATCGGAGCAATTGGCGTTGCTCAATCGGAACACTCAACGATTGCCGGTGCAACCCGAGCAAAACCCACGGGGCAACACCGGCCACATCAATGCCGTAGTTGCCGTTACTACTAGAGGCGGGAAGGATACCACCCCCGCCATGATTCCTACCGAGGAGCCCGTGGAGGAAAGTTTGGAGCCAATTGAGCCGGTAGTTGAAGTTGATAAGGAGAAAGAGCCACAAGAAAAGGAGAAATCTAGAACGGAGCAATTGATTGAGGAAAGGCGCTTCATGCCACCGGTCCCATTTCCCCAAAGGCTTGCTAGAGCGAAAATGGAGAAAAGGCTAGCAAAGTTTCTCGAGTATCTGAGAGGAGTTAGCCTCAACATTCCCTTCCTCGACGCCATCGTGGAGATCCCCACATATGCTAAATTCTTAAAGGACTTGATTTCGGGGAGAAAGAGGAAGGAGAAGATTATGCTAGCCGAGGAGGGCTCTTGGTTCACCAAGAGAGAGAAGGAGCCGGCCAAATTTAAAGACCTGGGGAGTTTTCGGATTCCTTGCACCTTGGGCGGCGTCCCTCTTCAAAAGGCGTTGGTAGATCTAGGGGCTAGTGTGAGCCTCATGCCTCTCTCCATGTTCTTAAGGCTAAACACCGGGACGAAGTTGAAACCTACCGACATGCGGATACAATTGGCCGATTGGCGAATAACAAGGCCGGTAGGGATCGCCGAAGACATCCCGCTACAAGTCCCGGGGGGAATATGCTTGCCATGTGACTTCGTGATCATGGACGTTAAGGAGGAGGGAGATACTTCATTGATACTTGGACGCCCGTTCCTCGCCACCGCCGGAGTCATTGTCGACGTGCGCGAAGGTACCCTAACTTTAAACGTCGGCAACATCGAGGTGGAGCTTCACATTCCTAAGGCTATGAAACACATTCCTTACAACGAGGAACTTGACTACATGGACCTCCTTGATGAGGTAATTGAGGAGGCGACCCCCCACTCGATTGGCGCTCTATTCGATGAAGATTTCGAGGAAGGCCCGGATTTAGGCAAAGATGAGGAGAAAGACGATTCCCCCGACCTCTCCACTGAAAATGATGAAGGCGACGCTGATGTCGCAAGGATTCGAGAGCTCTGCAAGCTCTCGAAATTAAAGTCTCCGAAGAAAGCTCCGCCGATACGGAAATCGGCGTCACCGGTGAAGCCGTTGACCGGAGCAAACGCTAGCTTGGGGGAGCCTCCCCCCAACACTATTCGAGACGGGAGACCACCGAGGGAGAACACGCCGCCGCAACTTCCGAATCCAAGCGTTCTCCCCGGAAATTTGATGGGTGCATCTCATATGCACCAAACATCCCGCATTAATTGAAAATCATAGGGGGTCGAGCTCACGACCTTAAACGAGCGCTTATCGGGAGGCAACCCGTCGTTTATTGCATTATTTTCATTTTTTCTTTTATTTTTGTTTTTAGAACTTTTTAGTGTTTTGAGTCGTTCGCCCAAAAATTTTGTGATAACGGGTCCTATTTTTCTTGACAGGAGAGGAGATAGGTAAATCCATCATGAGGAGGATGAACGAGGTGATATGGAGCACCCCAGGAAGATGCTCGACGCTTAGGAGGAAGATGAAATCGACTGGAGGAAGAAAGACGGAGTTTAGAGCCCAAACGAAGACAAACAGCAGAACACAAGGCTCACTCGGCCGAGTATACTAGTCACTCGGCCGAGTACACAAGTTCGTCCGGCCGAGCCGCTCACGAACGAGGGAAGTCTACTGTACCCAACTCTCTGTTTATTTTCCTAATTTCAGTATAACTGCTACTCGGCCGAGTATATATATTCACTCGGCCGAGTAAAACGGATACGCTCCTAGGGCGAGTCTTGCCGAGTAGCTTGAGCCACTCGACCGAATGGACTTACTCCACTCGGTCGAGGTTGTCAAGGCCACTCAGCCGAAGCGTGAGCGAGGAGGATATTTCCGTTGATCTCACTCGGCCGAGTGACCTAGTCACTCGGCCGAGTCGTAACTTTTACTATATAAGTGGCCGAGGGGGGGCACATTTTTCGAAACAAAAAAAAAACTCAAAACGCCCGCGACCCTTCGCATTCCCCTCGCCCGTTCCCCTCGCTCTCGTCCTCACTCGCCCGGCCGACCACTGCCGCGCCGCTGCTCGGCCAGCCATCGCCGGCCGAGCACCCGCCACGCCTTGCCCGAGTCGCCGCCGGCGGCCACCACTCCGGCCACCTCCGGTATCGCCTATTTCGCCTTTTTCTCCTCTTTTTGTGTATTTTTCGAGGATCCATGTGTTAAACGACCCCCAAACCCAAATCGATTTCTATATCTATCTATTATACCTCTAATGCTCCATACGTTTTGAATATTACCCGCTGATATCGCCATTTCATGCGCAGGTTGTTTTTGGGAGCTTAGGGGAGCCCCGGGGAGCTTCTAGGGACTGATTCGGGCTTCGCGGAGGCGCTGTCTTCGCACGCTTCCATTATTTTGCACTCGCGGCGTGTCGGGGTATACTCTTTCCTTTATTTTGCACACGTCGCACTTTTCACGTTTTTCGGCGCGCACTCGGGGCCGATATGCCGCCCCGGACACGGCCGCGGTCGAAGAGAGCTTCCGCCAAGCGAAAGCGGTCGGATGATGCCGGCCACTCCCACGAGTTGGAGGACTCTCCTCCGCCTTCTCCCACACACACCGTCCACCCAGCACAGCCTGCAGGCCCCACACACCCTGCACAGCCTGCAGAGCCCGCACAGCCCGCACACCCCACACAGCCGCTCCCTGCCGCTCCACAGCCACCACCTCCGGCTCCACTGATCGGGCTGCTGGGGATCACGTTCCCGAACGACGCACACCGCGTCGCTTTCGAGCGTATCTCCCAGCGCTCGATCGTACCCTCCAGGTTTGCACACCTTGCCGACCTAGGACGCCTGGGGGTACTAGAGGGGATGCTCACGTTGTACGACAACGTGGGCTGGCGAGATTTCTTGCAAGTGTCGGCGGACACGTTTGTTCGTCTGACACTTGATGTGCTTAGTTCGATCGCCCGGACCGACGAGGGATGCTCGTTTCGGTTCATGGACCGGGAGTGCCAGGTCACTCTCGGTATGATGAGAGCATTTTTCTCGTGGCCCGATGTCCCCGGGGCCGATCGAGGTTACACCCCCACCCATATCCCCCCACCTTCCTTTGACGCCGGTGCCTTCTGGGCCCGGATTACGGGTCTCCGCGCTGCCTTTGACCCTCGTAGGGCCAAGGCCTCGGCCATTGTCCATCCCTGCCTCTATATAGCTCAGCGCCTTATGGCGACGACCTTTTTGGCCAGATATGAGCCGGGCACGATGTCTACGCCGGAGCTATACATGATCTACGCGATGACACGTCCCAGAGCTCTATCTAGGGATGGCGATGAGCTTGTCCCCGTCGTCGTGATTGATGTCGTGGCTTGGTTTTTGGACCGCATCATTGTATCGGTGGGCGCTCGCTCACCGATATGCTGCGGCGGCCTGATCACCTTGCTTGCCCTTATGACCGGCGAGGACTTCCCTGACGACCTGCGATGAGCACCGGGCCCCACTTCTCTGTCGATTGATGTTATGGCCTGGATGAAGATGCTTCGTCCGCACGGTGAGCGACACTGGGTCTGGTTGCACGGCCCTTACGGTGCCGATTACATGATTCTTCCGAGCCCATCTCAGACTCAGATTACACCAGCCCATGTGGACTGGCTCCCTACGATGGATGTTCTCATCCCCGTTGCTTACGTGCTCGAGGCCGAGGAGGCCGAGCAGGCCCACGCTGCCCACGCTGCCCCCGCAGACACTGTCGCCCCTGCCGAGCCTGCCACCCCTGTTGACCCCGTGGCCCCTCAGCCTATACCTGATGTTTCCGTTGCTCCTGACACCTCTGTCGGTGTCGGGAGTACCTTAGCTGAGCCCACCTCCACTGCTTCCGAGGCTGTCACCACCACCACTGGCCCTCTGTCTGCTGAGCCTGTTTCTTCTGCCCCACCCGAGCGCCCGCCGACCGTAGTTGAGTGTGGAGAGCCCTCTGTTTCCACTGCTGCTGTATTTTCCGAGAGTGTCGTGGCGTCTGTCCACGCTTCTGTGCCACCGACCTCTCCGGCCGCCTCGCTGCCTCTTTTGTATTCTTCTTTCGTTGCTGCTGCCTCCACTTCTCACCAGCCGGTGCCCCGGCCTTACACTGAGGCCAGGCCCACATTCACGAGCACAACACCTTTCGTTCCCTTCCCTGCTGAGCCCATCACCTACGCGACCCGCGTACGCCAGCCCCGCCCTGCACAGCCCCGACCGGTGCGTCCCTCTGCACCACCTCCCCCTGACACTGTACTTCAGAGCATTCGTGCTCTAGAGGGGGCGGTGAGTGGCCTCAGAGGTGACCTTCGGACCCTGTCCGCCACCGTCACCGATATGGCTCACCGCTTCGACCTGCTCCCGCAGATTCACTACTGTCTTACCCAGGTCCTGGAGCGTCTCCCGCGCGTACCCCCACCCACCCAGCAGGTTCCCACCCATACTTCCACACACACTCAGCCTGCTACCACTTCCACACCCACACCCGCTCAGCAGCCTGTCCAGCCACCACCACCACTTCCGCCTCAGGACGGAGACGGCGCAGCACCACCTTCTTAGGCACCCTTGATGCCATCGATTATTTTTGCCGTCGTGCTGCCCATTTCTGCTGGGTCCTGTTGCCTTTTGTCCACCCCCTCCCCTCACTTACTTTTGGGATTCTCATTTCGACCATATCTTTATATATCTTTTTTTTGGGAGAGAGGGTGAGTTTTTGGTGACACATCTATATATCTGTATCACTCCTATCTGTGCATGCATCATGTCCGCATCATATTTTCATTTCTTTATTTTTCTTTTTATTTTCATTTTTTCATCATGCATGCCCCCTCACTTTCCCCTCCCTTTACTTTTCTCTCGGTGTGCCCCACTTTGCACATTGAGGACACTGTGCCATTTAGCTTGGGGGAGTGAGTTCTCACGTCTTTTTCGATTTGCCACCTTTATTTTTAGTTTTTCACGCCATTTTTCGCTTTTGCACTTATTTTCATCATTTTTTCTCATTTTACCGTGCATCACGTTTTTCTTATTTTTCTGCGTGCCGCATTGTAAATAGTTCTATTTTCCCTTTATCTTTATTTCTTTCTTTTTCATCTCATGCTAGAGATGACTTTTCTGTGAGGATGATGACGTGGAGTTAGCTTACTCTATTTGCATGCTATATTTGTCATGTCTTAGACTTTATTTCTGATATCATATGCTATGACTTGCCTTGCATCTAGAGATAGTAACCCACACTTTTTCCACATGAAAATGGATGAAATTTTATTATTAGCTGAGTCTGAATATTCATATGTATGCTATCACAGAAAACACACCAAGATTCACGCATTGAATGCCTATATCTGGAGTACTGATTTCTTTTCCTATATCACTTCTATATGCATGAATTGTACATTTCACTTCAGGATGATTGAATGATGTTAGCTATGATAAATCTGGATTAGTTAGCTTTTTTGTGATCGAAATTGAGTAGATTAGATTACCCTGCTGAAGTTGTCGTGCATGTCTTATAGAGTGAACCGAGAGATATATTCATTTCTTTCTCCACAAATCTTGAACATCATTTCTCTACTTTTAAAATCATTGGTGAATCTCCCCTTAGCGATTCTATTATATGGCATTTCCCCCGCTATTAATTCCTAGCTCCAAATTTCTTATTCAAAAAAAAAGAGAAAAGAGAAAATATTCTTGTATATCATTATCTCTCTTTGAGTTAGGATCGTTGTGTATATATGCTATTGCATCAAAAAAAAATTGAGAGAAAAAGAGAAAAAGAAAAAGAAAAGAGGAAAAATCCTCAATGAAAGATCCCATCTCACTTTCTTTCTTTCTCTTCTCTTTTCATTGCCTTTGGAGCTTTCTAAAAATGGGGATGTAAATATTTTTTTTATGCCACCACGCTTATTGATAAGCTTGGGGGAGGGGATCTATTGATGTGTGAGAGAGTGACTACTTGACGTTGCACGACAACCTAGGCTAAGTAATATTCTATACTCGGTGAGATTATTTTTAGCTTTACGACATCCAGAAATCTAAGCCTAGCATTCATATCATGAAATCCATACTTTTCTATTCTCTCTATCCTATTGTGTGATACTCTTATACTCCTCATAGAAAGCATTCAATTGAAAAGTGTGTGATCTGTGATTTGTATACCGCTTTAAATGATTCAGACGATGTTAATTCTAAAATTATTCCGTTTTTCATGTTTATATTGTTGTTCGTGGGTTTTCTATTTCTATTTGCACTATTATACTATGATATCAAAATAAAATTCTTTGACATGTGTTTTTCGTTCAGTGCATGCTATATGAGTAAGCGGAATCCACGTCCTGAGGAAATGATCTAGCAGCTTACCTCTTCGCTTCTTTCTTTCTTCTTTATTTTTATTTCGTTTTTCATTCTTCTCCGTTTTTCATTTTTCATTTTTTCACCGTTTTCGTTTTCCGAATCCACCGGGTTCTCCTTTTACTTATCTTCCTCGAGGACGAGTAAGAGGCAAGCTTGGGGGATTTTGATCACTCCTTATTTTACACTTTTTTACCGCATGTTTGCATGCCATTTAGATCGCCCAAATCATGTTTTTCACGATATATCGATGATATTGCGATGCTTTTCACGATTTGCTGTTTTTGTCGCATTTCAGGTGATTTGGCGCGATTTGGAGTGATCTCGAGATGCGCTTACTCCAGACGGTCACCAACGACCTCACCGAGGGGTATTTTGCTGTTGGAGAGGAGCGGAAGAAGAACGGACGTCGCAGGAGCGACGAGGAGGCCAAAACAAGCTGTTTGGACATGTTTTGTGTCCCACTCGGCCGAGTGGAGGAGCCACTCGGCCGACCAGCGAGACACCGCTCGGCCGACCAGATCAGACACGATTCATACATGCACTCGGCCGAGCGACGGAGACCACATCGGCCGAGGGACTACATCCCGTCCGCCCGAGTGGCGCCCAGACGAAGCCATTCAAAAATCGTCATGTTACTGTTTTTCGGCTGCCTGAGCTTCAGAAGACCCACTCGGCCGAGTGGATAATCCCGACCTCCCGAGTACCATGAAGCCATCGGCCGAGTGACGACAGCTCACTCGGCCGAGCCGCCCCTGAAGTGAAGACCCCTGAAGATCAAGACTTACTGGAAAATTACAGGGTTTCTCACTCGGCCGAGCGACTTTTGTCACTCGGCCGAGTGCGACGCGCTGCCTGTAGCAAAAATTGCGGAAAACAGGCTGCGCCGGGGTATTTTGGTCACAGTTTTTGGACGATTTTGGGGTGTATTTAACCCCTGTTTTTACCCTAGTTTAGAGAGCCTTTCTCTTAGATTTTTTGTAGCCTTTTAGATTAACTTTTTAGCTTTATTCTTGAGATTGGAGAGGAGACAAAAGTTGATTTTTGTAGAATTATTTGAAGAACTCCATTGGTTTGTGTTTTCTCTTCTCTAAAAATTCTATTTTTATTGCATATCTCAATATTGTGATGAATTCTATTGCTTATTTCATTGATTATTTTTGTGATCTTGCTATGAATTGTGAGTAGTCGCCACGTCTTGGGGCGTGGGGATGATCCCTACAAGCCCTATTTCATGATTGTGATGAATTGGTAGGAATTTTGCTAGAATTGCTATTAGGGATTAGATTGGGATCAATTTACTACGGATGACTAGGAGTTCATGCCGATTGGGATTTGCAAGAGATTGGATCCCAATTCGATAGGAAACCCTAGAAATCCGAATTGGGTTGGAATCGAATTTCCGTAGTATCGGTTTGCAAGAGATTGGACCGATACTAGGGTTTCCGGTTCCAATTCCGTGCCAATACCCGTTTGCAAGAGATTGGACGGGTAGGAACTATCCCAAACTAGGTCGCGGGCCGAGTTTGCAAGAGATTGGGCTCGGTGCGCGATTGAACGATGATGTTGATCCTAATGCTAGCTTCCCTAGGCTAGGGTTTGCAAGAGATTGGACCCGAACCTAGGAAAGCTATAGGCCGGCAACAGCGTGAGGGCGTGAGCTTGGTTCTACATTCAGTTGCAACTAGTTCATCCAAAATCTTATTCTAGCAATTTTGATACCGATGAACCACATTTACGAAAGACGGTGAGTAGCGGGAATTCCCCATTCCCTAGACGTTCTTTATTTGATTTGATATTTCCGTACTTTGTCTGACGATTGTGATAGGATCGCCAAAGGAAAATTTCTCTCTTCTTAAATAGCCAGGTTGATTGGAACAAGCACGGTCATTCGTCCTCCCTGTGTTCGATAACCCGCTCGCTGCTACACCGTGCACTTGCGGTAAAACTACAACCGTTCTTTGGGGTTACATCCCGGAGCGATCAGTACACGACTAGGGGATTTGCACCAAGTAAAACAAAAAAGAAATCGGAATCTAAACACTTGGGCAAAGGAAACTATTCTCGCTAGTTAGAGCATGGGCTAAATGGGTTATCCTAGTCCTTAATTGTGGAATCCTGACACACGCGAAATGAAGCGTACGATATATATATAGCATGTAGAAGAAGCAAACAGTAGAAACAAATACCGCATATTCAAATCGAAGCATGATAATCTAGGGGTCATTCCTGGACAGGTATATAAAGTAAAATCACAAAGCAGAAGCACACCACACAGCTAGGCATGACACACGAATCACAAAAAGCTAAGTAGACCCACGATGCATGAAATGCAAGAGGACTCGATATCCTAGGGCTAGTGAGTGTGATTATCGATGCCATGCTAGGTGTGTGTGATTTTGTGGCAATTCATCATAGGGTTCATCTCTAGGAGAAAGAGATAAAAAGAAGAAAAGAAAAAGAAAAGTAAAAAGAAGGAGAAAACGACTCAAATAACGAAGAAAAAGAGACAAATGACGCACGAAGTGCGACTCCCCCAAGCTGAAACTTGCATTGTCCTCAATGCAATAGTAGTGAATAAATGAGACAATGAAAATGGGGGGAGTTACGCACCGACATAATAAATGAAAAACACGAAAAACACACGAACTAAACTGGAAAATAAAGAAAAAGAAACATACAGAATAAAAGATATAAAACGCAACGAAGGACTCAAAGACACAAACACACGACAACGACACACGAAAACATGCACACAAAATTCGATTTCCCCCAAACTGAATATGACAATGCTAGCAAAATGATATGACCAATGGGGATGTAGAGATATGCTAGGGGAAAATCAGAAAAGAAAGAAATCAGAATGCATGAGAGACAGTGTGATCGTTCTCCTCGGAAGAGGATGTGGGGTGTGGACGGTAGAAGTGATAGAAGGGCACGACATGATGGGTTATTATGATGCAAAAGCAAATCCTAGATACGCTCCCCTTGCTAATGAGAGGAGACGAGATTATTCAAATCTAAACTAGAAATCTGTAAAATTTTACACTATTGGATTAGGATACACCTGAGCATAGGCGGATCCAAGATCTGAAGTGGGGCAGGTAGCTGCTCTAACTGCTCCTTCTGTGGCTCCGCCAGAAGTGTTGTGCCATGTGTGCCAATGGACTCAAGCAATGCACCTCCAAGCATCCTTAGTAGGTAACCACCTGTGACCTGCAAAGGAAGAGGTGCATTAGCCCATGGCAAGAAATCTTTTCCCAAAATAAATGTTTCCCAGAGATAGTCGCCGGTAAATGATGGTAAAATATATGAAATGTGGCGAATACTCCCTGAGAATGGGTCGCTATCCTCTGTACTAGCGACGACCAAATCCTCGCTCTCCATGTGAAGTGGCTCTCCAGGTGGTGACACACCGCAGCATACCTCAAGGGAAGTAGATCCTGTGTCCTGCGAGAGATATGTTATGTCAAATATATACAAGTCTAAAGAAATAGGAAGTGAAAAGCAAGACTCAAAAGTGGAGTGAGAGTGAGTATGAAAATCTCCCTGAATATGGGCAATATGCTCAAGTAGATGCTCAGCCGCAGAAGAAGTGGAGAGAAACGGTAAAGGTAGATGTGACTCGGGCTCCATGGAGTGGACCATCGTATCTAAGCCCTCATGCACATCCTCTTCGATGATATGCTCATGCTCCACCATTTGCCCGATGTCCTGAATGACATCCTCATGGTTGACCACAGACCAAGGAAGAAGCTGCGACAGAGATGGCTGTAGAGGTGGATGTAGAGCGGACCCCTCGTAGGTGGTCGTGGTGTCCTCGTCCTCACGCACATCCTCCTCACCGGTATGCATAATCTCTGCAAACTCTTCGGTGCTCTCATAGGACTCATGCGGGGTATCCAAATCAAGACAAGAAGTTTCTCCCACAGATCCTATAGAAATCACCCCATCCTCACTATCATCATCAAAAAATGCTTCGTCATCCAAGTGGTAGTGATGAAAAATGGGGTATCGGCTTGAGATGTGTCTATGGTGGCTGAAGGAATGGTGGTCTCAACCATGAAAGTGGGTATATCCTCTCCTTCATCCCCTCTACTCGGTGTAGGCTCGGTGATTGGTACCATCAAGGTTTGTAATATTTGGCCTTGGTTAAACATGGCACTTTCAAGGAGAGACACGAGGCTTGATTCTTCTTGTGTTTGTGGATGGGTATAAGGTTGAAGAAATGGATGGGAGGTGTTTAGGCTAAGGTTGTGGGAAAATGTTTGGCCTTGGGGTACTGGGAGGCTCTTAAGCGTAAATGGGCAATCATAATACATGTGCCCAACCATCCCACAAGTCTCACAAACCACAACTGAATAAGGATCGTATCCTCCCATATGAGCATCGAAATTTGATCTCCACATGGTTACACCAATGATACCTGGACAACAAAAATAAGAAAACTAGAGAGGAGCGTCAATAGTACAAGAAAATAACAAAAAGATAATATAATGGTGGGTGAAAAATTTCTTGGTTATTGAATGTTATTATTTTTTTTAAATTTTTTTTTGTGTTTTTATGTGTAGTCTAACGAACCCAAGCTAAGCTAATATCAAGCTGAACGCCTCCCGGGCAACAGCGCCATAAACTTGACCCGCCCCCCGGTGGCTGCGCGCTAGATGTGTGCAATGATACGAATGGGGGCGTGAGATTTAAATATTTGTAACCGCAAGCGCACGGTGTTGTAGTGTGGCTTGGGGGTCGAACTCAGGGAGGCGTGGATGTGCTTGTGTCAAGCAGGACCAAAATCACCCCATGGGAAAGCTAGCCCAGATCAAATGATGGGTTGTCACGGTAAAGGAATGTAAGGTATAGACAATATAAAGGAAAAACCCGGGACTTTGGTTTCCACCCTATCGAGCGGCTCTCATCGATACGGCCTACGGGTAGGATAGCGATCAGAATTAGGGTCTAAAGGTGAGACGTTGCCTCTGAAAGTGGTACTAGCATCCCATGGGCCCGATATTTCGGTCGGTGCCCAGGATGATACGACGGACTTCCCGGGTTCGATCAGTGGGCACTCCCGTGTCCATTAACACTGATCGACTCCGGGAGCACTAAGCTCGCAACGATAACTCCCAACGTCTCATCCTGCCGCTCCCGCGCGCTAGGATTCGGCGTCTTCGCTAAGGGCGTGAGCTATGGCTAGGGAGTCAACTGCCAAGTTTATTCCCCCTTGGCCCAACGGTCAAAGGCGGTCTTTTTCCCGCCGATGACAATAAAACACCCAGCGTAACCGTTAGATTCCTAATCCCTATCGATTTCCTAGCCCTATGGACGCATCAGGAAGAGCCTACGAAGGGGTTTCCGCCAAAATCCCAGATTTGGGAACTACTCACACATATTTAGTAAAAAGCGATCTAAACAGAAATTGACCGTAAAATCATGATCAGACAATAGAAATGCAATGGTAGTAAAGAAATTAAGATAATACTAAAGTTTGACAAAGATCTGAAAACTTACAAAAACTGGAAAATTACAGCCGTCACAAAATGAAGAAAACAGCAAAAAATAACCAACTCCCGAATCTGGGAAACCTAGGGTTCTATATATAGAAAACGACATCACCCGATCGGTTGACAAGTCAACCGATCGGGTGAACCGCTTCACAGAATTACAGCGCGATGCAGAACTTCACCTGGTCATCTTCACCCGGTCGGTTGACATATGAATGTGACCGGTTGGATCTTGGTGCAGTCGGGTGAGGAGGCCGGTTGAGCTGACCGTGTCTTGGCCTTCGAGATTCGGCTACAGGTGAACCGATCGGGTGAAGGTCACCCGATCGGTTGGCAATCAGCTTCGATTTCCAGAGAGTTTGAGCTTTTGACCCGGTCACTAAACCGACCGAGTGACTTCTTGTGAGCTCCAAGCTACGTCCGGATGGTGCACGCGTGCATCACCCGATCGGTTGAAGATGACTAACCGACCGGGTGAGGGGCTGAAAGATGCAATCTTCGTCGTTTGACCCACTGGATCACGCGTGACTCCTCCCGTTGCTCCGGGGACTTGCGATATCATCGTTTTATGCCCCATATGCCAGTAAACTCCTGAAAAATACGGAAAACACGGAAAAGTGAAAGAAAACATGTAACGGCATGTTTTTATCTGTATGTACTTCCGTACGTATTTATTTAGTATGATGATTTTTTTGACATGGTTGTATTTAGTATAGCGATTAACTTGAGTAATTAATATACGTTTTAGCTTATTATTATTATTATTATCATCATCATTATGATAGCTCAAGCACGCGGTTTAACGAATGCGTTATTATTTTTCTTTAACTTGTGATTGAGGTTGGTTGCAGGGTCAGAATCATACCAAATCTTAACCAGCAATTCGAAAAGATCTTAGTGTTAATTTCCTAATCGAATCGTAATCAAACCAACCTGTTTAGTCGAGACACCTTAATCGAATTATTTTTCATAATCAAACCCAATCTTAATCATACTGATCAGGTCTTATCAGAACGAATCCGAATCGAATTGATTTCCAACACAATTGTAGTCAAATCTCATTCTAATCTGATGATTAAAATCGATTTAATGGAATGGAAATCTTACCATTTAGATATTAATGATCTTAACCGAATCGATCCTTTTAGGATCTGTTATAATTATAGACCAAGTCGATTTTCCCTGATCTAACCTTAAGTTGATTGGTTAAACCAGATCTAAATCCTAATTTCCAAATATCTTAACTAAAATGTTTACCGTGATCACATGATATCATAATGAATCTTATATTAATACTTCAGATCAAATCCTAACTAACTGTATCGATCTTCACCCTTAATCTTATTATATCCTAAACGAATAAATGCTAATGAGTTCTAAAATGTTTAACAATATCTTAATATCTAAATATCATGACTTAAGATTTCCTTTGATCTTAATTAACACTAAACATTTTCCCCAAAATCAAATACTAAATCCCAGTAGATCTTAACTAAATCCTTCTAAAAATCAGACACAATCAGTTAGAATCTTTTGCTCCTCTTTCCTGTTGCGTAACAGAACCTTCCCTACTAAGTCACCAGGCCTACACATTTGCCTCTTCCACAATCCATGCAACTGCACACGTTCCACCCATGCACCCGCCGCCACCAAGGCCTCAACATCGCCACCATCAACACACCGACGAACTCGCCGCAGCCACCAACCCCCTCTCAGACCCGCGACGTCTTCCCCTCTTTTCCACGACGAGGAAGACTTCCGACAATCTGCAACCGCCTGCCAAACATCTCCAGCCTCTCCTCTCTTTTCGAAGACAACCCCCCCTCATTTGCAAACTACGGCAGCAACTCTCCGCGCGCCACCATCTCCTCCGACTTCATGATGCACACAACCCATCCCGACATCTCCGACGGCAGCCCCGAGCGCCTCCGTCTGCCGCCCGATTCCGAATTCCCTCCATATCCCTTGTCTCCGACCACCATCACCCGTACGCTCAGCCCCGACCCCGACACCGCCTAGCAGCCTCTCCCCGCAGCCCAGGCGGCGTCCTCCTTCAACCTCGCCCACCATCTCCGAGCCCACTTGCCTACACAAACTTCGCCACTTCCCGAAGCCTTGCAGCTCTCCGCCTCTTCGCCTTGCCACCACCGCAACCCGCATCGTCCTCCGAACATCGGACAAAAAACCCCGCTCCGTCGACTCTTCAGCCACAAACCCAAAAAACTCCGACGGCCCCTCACCTACCGTCCACGGCAGCCAACCCCCTCCCCTGTCTTGAATCCGCCTCCCCTGCTCTCGCATCTCCTCCCCTGTTCCCCTCTCATGCCGGCGCCGTCCTCAACCCCCGTTCACCCCAGCTCACCAAGCCGATACTGCGACCGCTTCGTTCACCTCCGACCTACACCTCTCCCCACAACCCACCCACGGCCTCCACGCACGCCCTCAAGTCTGCCACCCTCACTGCAGCGCCATCGCCGCAAGCCTCCGCCCTGCCCATCATTCTCCCCTCCTCGTCGCGTCCACCTCTCACCTCAACCCCCCATCGCCCAGTTCACCTATCCCGCCGCCGTCCCCCTCTTTCCGACGTGCGAAAGCCCCACCTCTTCCAATCTCCAGCGACTAGTCTGCATCCTGCTCACATCGCCACCCCTCCGGCGATCGCCCCCGAGCCATCTTCCCCTGTCGTTAACAGAGGAACCCAACCCCGGGCGCCTTCGCCACGGATCCCGCCACCTTCCACCTTCGCCGCTTGACCAAGTCACCGGCAAGTGATTCCCAGACCGACCCCGCCCTCGTCGCCTTCACCCCCTCGCAAATGACCCCAACTCTGACGAACCTGTCACACTGATCCCCGCACGAGCCACCCCTTCTCCCTTCCTGTCGCCTCCAGGAACCGGCGGCATTGCCACAAGCTCCGCTCATCTCCGAATCCTCCCTCCGACCATCCCGATCGCCATCTTCACCAAGCAAGCCCTGCCTCCTCAGACCTTGCCGCCGCTGTCCTCTTCCCGTCCCATCTCCCTCTCCTCGTCCGACTCCGGTGACCCCCAAACATCGCCGTCGTTTCTGCCTTCCGCCCCGTGCCGCCGTCCTCTGCTCCGCCGGAATCGGGCCGCTCTTTTCTTCCTACTGCAAACCAACGAAGGAAATAAAGCAAGAAGGAAGAACATGGGGAGGAGAGAAGATGGCAGAGGTATAAGTTAATTATATATTCAGTGTAACATTATAAATGAGTTCTTTTATTTAGAATATATAGTACACCTCGTGAGATGGGATAATAATGTTAGTTGGATGTGTACTGTAAGTTTTGCATATATCAGGCTATATAAATATATATAGATGTGCAGTATAGCTTATAGATTAGATAATATTAAAATATATGTTGTTAGCTCCTAATAAAGTTAATGCATACCTTAGACCTATAATTAGTACCTTAGTGTTTTTTCAGCTAACTATATTATAATTAGGGTGCATTAATATCTTTTAGTTAAATACCTTTTAGCTTAATATCTCTACTTAATGACGCAGAGCGATACATCGTGTCTTTTACTGCCATTGCCTGGTCACCCAAATCGCGTCACTTCAGGCAAGTGTACATTTTCTGTTTTTAATATCGTTATATTTAAATGCTGAATCAAGAATTTGCTTGTTTGCCTTATGTCACGTAGTTGCACGTCATGCTTGTACACCTTCGATTGAATGGTTATGGATGGAATGCGTTTTGATAGAACTTATTGACAGAACGGAATACCTTGAAATCGTGAAATCGTGCTTATTGATTGGCTACTCCCGTCGGTCATATGTGACTAGTCTGGCTCGTGTTCCAGTAGGGTCACATGATGACTAGTCTGGCTCGTGTTCCAGTATATGGCGGTTTAGCATTTGTGAACTCGTGTGATCGATTAGGCTGGCTCGTGTTCCAGAAGAACACTTGGGTGGGGTAGTTCAATGTAGTAGAGGCTGGAATGCTAGATTGCACTCTCGTGGTGAACTTGACCGACACCTGGCCGGGTCGGTGAGTAGAGAGTCACGGGTAGCTTCCGTTGGCTTGGGTGTAATACTAGTCACTTTCCCCCTCAGACATTGGGCTTTTTCACTAGGCACACTTGAATGATTGTCGCGTTCTTTTACTCCGTTGTTACTATTGAGGATTGCGTGCTCTGTTAGTTACTCCTGCCTTATTCGTGTGCTAATATCATGCCTATTGCTGTGCACACTACACTTTTCATGCTTATTGCTGTACACACTACACTTGCCGTGCACACCACACTTGTCTCACTTATTGCTGTACACACCACACTTACCATGTTTACTGTTGTACACACCACGCTCGCCATGTTATTGCTGTGCACACACTTACCATGCTTATTGCTGTACACACAACACTTGCCATGCTTATTGCTGTACACACAACACCTGCCATGTGGGTTACTTTACACATTACACCTTGTCATGTTCGTTACTTCGTGCACTACACCTCGCCTGCTCACTGCTTTGCACACTACACTTGCCAGTGCTCATATGTTTCTTATGCTGCCATGCTTTAACTAATGTGACTTTTGTTTTGTTACTCATATTGTCATGTAAACGTTTTTGAAAACCTTGCCGAGGGTCAAGTTTCTTTTTATCTTTTAAAATCTTGCCGAGCGACCCTCGCTGACGTATATTTCCTTGTTTTGTGAAATATACGTCAGGTATTAGACAGGTTTGCAGAGGAGCGAGTCTATATACTGAGCAGGTTGACCAGGAGTGCCTTGCCGCTGAGTTCCTTCGCTGAGGAGCGTTTTGCTTTCGCATCACCTTTGTACTTGTTGATTCTTTCAAAACTTGTATGGGCTTTATGACCCTCTCTCTTTTATATCCCTTTGTTGTAAACTATTTTTGAGACATTAAGATTGTAATAAAATTTATCTGTGTTGTTCGAGTCGCATGCAAGAACCTGCAGGATGTTATCACACAGACGCGTAATGTGCTTAAACCAAGGAGGAGAGAAAAGAAAAAGTACATCCTTCTTGCTTTAAGCACATGCGGACCTTCGTCGCGTCCTCGCTCCCAAGTACAATGGGAAGCGGGGCGTAACAAAACAAGAAAACACGAGAAAACGAATATAAGACGGCGGTAAATAACGGAAAAACACAATAGAAAACGTGTGTGAATATATGAAATATAAACGCACGTCAGGACTTTACCTAAGTTAATATCTAATGTTAACTACATTATAACATAACTTAGATAAATTTTTACCAAACAGCTTACTGTTATTTCGAACAAGATGTTTGTGTTATTCACACACAGAGATAGATTGCCTCGAAGGCATCTTCTCTCAACATCTCCCACTTGCACTCAGACCCATTTATCTCGGTATCTAATACCGTTTTTACACATAAGTTTTCCCGACTTTATGTGGTAGAGCCTTCGTAAGTGGATCTGCTAAAACCATCTACACTATAGACTTAAGGGGTTTCTATGTTCATGTTAGACCAACCATTTGAATCTCATTCAAAATAATTCACTTGTACTTTCAGAATCTATAATATTTTATTTCCTTGGATCTCATCCAGTTCATCGTACCTTATGATAATCATTTAAATTAGTTAATGGTCATTTCAAATGGCTCATATTTATTTCTGATAAAGTATCAAACTCTTTTGATCACTTTGTCAAAAATATATGTTCCATCCATTTGATGTCTCGCATGTAATTTATACGCTCCCACTGACCTTGAAAACTATCTGGCTAATTCATATAAGTTGGTCCGTCTAAATCATATTTAGAAAAACGAACTTATAAGTGAATGCTCCAATTTTCATGGTCAACTTAAGCGTTTACATCGAGTTTGGTCCGGGTAGTTCTGTACACATCTGCTGGCAAAAAAAGGTTTCATTATAATCTGTTTTATAGGAATTAAGATGAAAAACGTTCTCGACCAATATGATTGTACTTCACTATTTCCTTTCTGCTCCTAATCTTTCAACTTAAAGATTTACTTGCAGAAAATGAGAGGAAACATTTTCCTTGGGCACGTAAACTAAATTTCAAAATTTATTTATGCACACGGACCTATTCTGATTGCATCAAGTTTTAAATCGGAGTTACTACTCCAAATTTCATCCCGGAAGTTGATTAAGTCATCATCAGTTATGATGTCTAACTCGACAATTCGTCTCACGAGATTCGAGTAATTATACAACTTTCTAATGATCGATTTAATGAATATCTTATTGATATGTCCTCATAGAACATTTATCAAAACCTAGGCATTACTGTCTGGGACTTGACCCAGAAGGAAGACTTAACTCAGAGTCACTAACAATGGATCACACCAAGTCTAACTAAGTGTGATTACCTTTTAACACACCGATGTGTTAACAGACTTGACCTGAGAGAAAATCACATTTTCTTTTAATTACGTAAGATTTTATGTAGCTAAGTATTTGACCATTCGATCTAATCGAATCAGTTTAAATACTTTAGTCATTTCGTTCTTTATTTTATCAGACTTGTGTTTCATCAAGAACACGTGTCTTAATAAAATTTACGAATAACTTATTTCGGTTAATCTAGACTCGGGTACATCAGTATGTACGAGACTGAGTTCGACAACTCATTCTCCCACTGTCTTACAGATGGGTTTCGGCCAATTTATCTAAGAGGATATGACTCACAAGTGTCCGTAGACTTCATAATACGAGAGGTCAGACCCCTCTTTATGTGACTTGTGAAGCTTAGTCTCTCGATACGGCCTAGTCTATTTTGCCATATAAGTTTGCTACTATCTTGTGTATTTATATACTAGTTATAACCCGTGCCCGCGGGCACGGTGCATTTAAGATTTTTTTTCGCGAAATCTTTGTCCCCCAAAAAATATTTCTACAGCCAAAATTTAAAAGAACAACAAATTAGCGTAAAAAAATTTAGAGACACGACCGCCTTCGGCAAGAAACAATAAATTTGGTGCTCCTTCGGCGCAGAACAAAAAAAATTAGCGTATAAAAATTTAGCGGGCGCCTTCGGCGCGGGCGCCTTCGGCGCGGGCGCCTTCGACGAAATGATAGCTGGCTAGACGCCTACTTGATCTAGTTTGACAACGAAACTAGATCCGTCAGCTAATTGATCTAGCTTGACAACGAAGCTAGATCCAACCCTTAAACTTGTTGTTCATGCATACTAAACTGTCGCGTTTACTTTCCTTACCTGTACGCACTTTTAACTGCCATGCATTGCATCTTACATGTCATTCAAATTGATTGTTGCATCGTAGCACACGCTACAAAATACTTGTACAATCCGTGTTTCCGTGTTTCCGGCTAGGTGCACCCCTACGCCATACTTGTTTAAAACGTGGTCCAGAAGCGGGCCTCATGTGTTGGCTGAAAACCAATGCCCGATACACGTGGAGGGGTAGGGATAAACGGTCACTTGAGCTTAGGAGTTGGCCCGATCAGCCACTCTAGCCAAAAGACGGAATCTCTGTGCACGAGGTGCTTACTTTTCTTGTCTTGTACTTGTCTTGTGAATGATTCATGTAATACTTGTCATCCATGCCATGTTTAAATGCCATGCTCGTACTTTACTTTACTTTACCTGTTGCACTCATACTTTAACTGCCATGTCATCGCATTCATGCTAGAACTGCTAGTTTGCTTTACTTTTGCATACTTTCAGTTTCCTTGCACAAGTCTCTTGTAGACTTGCTGACATGTGCCCCTTGCTCTTTTGGGTGTCACATGTTAGACCTTGAGCCGGAGACCGCTGCTGTGTACGTGATGTTTTGCTGACGCTGAGTCCGAGTCCATGATTGCCAGGAGGAGTTTTATGGACACCGGTGACCCTTCTTGGTGATTTTGCTGAGTTTCTTTTGTTTTAGGTTTTGTTGTTAGTTGTCGGTGCGTGGCACCTTTTCTCTGTACGTTGTACTTTTGTTGGCCATGTTTGGGCCTTTAGTCTCTTTTTCTTTTTAGCCTGGTGGCTTTTTTCTGAGATGTTGAAACTTATTTTATGGATATTCTGAGATATTTCTTTTGTCTCAATTCATTATTATTATCTTTGTTTCATTCGCGTTGCAAGGACCTGCAGTTTTAAATTTGATTGACGCTTATCGGACTTGCAGATTTGTAGCTTCAAGTCTGAACGGACCTTCTCACGCTTCGCCTCCATATTTTTGGGAAGCGGGGCGTGACAGGTTTTGTTGGTGGCCCATGCAGGTCCGGTCTTGCAATTGCGAATTAACAAAACAACGATAATAACGGAATGTCCATTAAATAAATTGCAACATCCGAGTAATAAGCCCTGAGTCTAGTCGTTTTCTTATGACACTAGGTGATAAGAAGGCTTAGTTAGACGTCTGTGCATGCTAGTTAGAGGCCCTGATTGTAGTTAGACCCCCTTCTAGCAATTGATTTAATCGTCGTAGGAGTTACCTTAGTGGTTATTGCCTAACCCTGACCATATTAGACCTCTAAAATTTCCTTTTGTCGTTCGCTTGGGTTCAACGATTTCGGACCAAGCTGAACGCATTTCGTTTCCGTCTAGCTCCTTAGAAGGTCTTAGTGCCTAGTTCCAAATCTTTAGTTGGTCGACCGTAGGAGTTTCCGTAGACTTTCCTGATCCATATCCTAGGCGTATGTATGTTTTGACCATCTGACCAATTTCCTTGCCTCGATTCACGAGATCGCCGCATGACGACCGTCGTCAATTTTCAAACCTTTCCGTTACAAATCTTGAATCTTCCGAAAGTATTTTTCGATTTCCTCTTTCCCTAAGTTTAAATTTGTTCAAAATTTTTATATAAATATACTTATCTTTGTACTCCGCGTTGATTTAATTCTTTTTTTAAATTTTTGTCGAAATTTTTGAATAATAGTTTATAATACTTTTTCAGCCGACACTCTCGTACCTATGAAAATACATATTTCCTTTCATATATTAATTTTATTCTGAACCGTACTTTTGCTTTGCCCAATTCGATTTATAATTCTCCTTCTTATTTGTGTTATACGAATGATACGTCGTGTTTACTTTAATATACTTTCAAGACACATGGAGTTTCAGCTTTCAGCAAGTTGGGTTTTGCTCGTCGTTTTCGCTACTTCAGATTTTTTTGCAAAATTACTATTTTCATAACCACTTCCTGCTTTTGACCCTCTCTGATTTGATTTTAAGGATTTGCTATTCGATCTTGATAATTCTTACACTAAGTCATTATTATTTTCTTTCTGCTCACCATACACGCTTTTAGAAAAAAAAATTCTAAACCAAATTGAATTTCAATTATTTTTATATCCGTACCAGACTTGTTGTGCTCGTATATTAAGAACCCGGTGTAAATCAGTTTCTCATTTTTGGCAAACCATGGTTTCCTAAAAGAAGTTTCAAAATTGATTATTTTAAATCTTCCGTAGCCTAAAAGTTTTGAAAGCATTTAACCTGAGTTTAAATTTTTCCGTTACTTGATTTCATTCTTCGACTTTCCAAAACTTTTGACAACATTATATTAAATTAATGCCGTATAATATTTTCATAAAAATTACATCTTTAATGTCCGTGTGAATGATTTACCTTCTTTTCTTAATGATTTGCGATAAGCCAAATAAAACATTTCCTCTTATTAGGAATATTCGACTCAAATTTTTTTTGAACAACTCGTTTTATCGATCTCCAAATATTTCTTTTCAGACTGGGATTTCAACTTTGAAGTACAACAGTTTTCAAACTCCACGTATTTTAGCTTATGCTATTCACCCTATTTCCTTTTCTGTATCCTAATTAAGCATCACTACATCTCCTTTTCCCTCAACCTAAACATCACCATTGAGCCAATGTTTTCCCTAACCAAGCCGTCTCCTTGTATTCGTCCTATCTGAACTCGTGCTTATCGACCCTTCCCTCGTCACGCTCTCGACCTCTCTTTATTGCTTAGACCTTAGGGTCCGTCAATGTCTGTGTCAACCCTTAATTGTTAGTAGGCCCTTGGACCTTGTGAGGTAGTCGTAGTGCACGTACCTAAGTGTTGTACGTGAGCTTGAATGAGTATAACCCCATAGTATATTAATGTTTGCCTATTGTGTGATATATACGTACTCGGAGTTATTCGTGATAGTAGGAAGTTGTTGTGTGTTAGCATTTATAGATTTGTGTGTAGTTAGCTATACTATACTAGGGATCCCTGTGTATATAAGAGTTAGGGTTGGAATGAATAATGGAGTGTATGTAGTTAGAGATACTTGTAATGGTTGAAATAAAATGATTGGTAAAGCTATGTGTATGTTAGGTGTGATAATAATATGTGTACGTATGGTCAAGAGAGTAGGCCTAATATATGACCTATATACTGGTACGTGTGAGTATGTGCCCGTAGGTAGATATATATTGTGCTTGGACGTAGGAAGTTATGTTTCGTTGCATGAGTATATAAGTGATATACATATGGTAGTAGCGCTATAATTTTGATTGGTATTGTTTGCTTTCGCGGGATGTTGCATGCGTGCATACCGTGAGGTATACACGACTATTGCACATCTTAATTATGTACGTGTGGATGTGTTAGTATACTAATTATAGGTAGTAGGCTATGGTGTGAATATATATATATATATATATATATATATATATATATATATATATATATATATATATATATATATATGTTACATGTGTGTGTGACTATACGATGAATATGTATGCGTAGGTATTAAGGAGTGTATTATAATTAAACGTGTGCTGATGTCTGTATTATTATTATTATGGTATATAGAGTGATTGAACTAAGTAAGTATTACCTGACTAAATATTAAGTGTGATTGACTGATGGTATGCATATGGTTGTATTGGTAGACATATATAAATATTGGAGTGATATTGGTATAGGTATGAATGCCGTGTTACGTATATAGAATATTCTGATATGTGTATTGAGTCTCACTCAAGCTTGAGTGGGTATACTCGAAGAATATTGAACGTATGTTTGTAGGGGAATATAGAAATGTTTGATGTATGTATAGTGATAGGAGTGGTTGTGCCTGGTTGTGTTACACACATGATTGTGGGTCGCTACACCAGTATATAGTTATAGGTGTTGGTCTTGTGGTATAGTTATTTACTAAGGACTTGCTTGTGTGCTAGCTAAACTAGGTGCATAGATGTGCTAGGTATATAGTGGTGTGAATGGTATGCGTAAATGAAATGTTAGCGTGCGTGGGTATGCACCATGCACGGGTAAGTATGTGCTTAGTTATAGTTATTGGTGACTATGGTATATGTGGCGTGTCGTAAATATAGTTATAGGACCGAATGTGATGTGAATATACGGTGAAATTATTGCATGCATTTGTATGACTATATAATGAGTGAAATATGGTAGTAGTGAATATATATTGGATATAGTAAAATTTGACTTAATAATGGTATGGTGTGACTGCATGTGTTGATGTGTTTGGTGTTGGATGAATACCAGGAAATATTAGAGGGTAGTATACCCTTGATGTTTGTGCATAGGTAGCTATCTATACGTAGAGCAATGATTGTATTTGCTAAGTGAAAGACTATTCTTATGTGAGTATCTGAACTATTGTTTTGTGAGTAGTCGTTATATAAGGGATGTATGTTTATATACATGATTGAAATACATGTATGAAGTTGACTGACTATAATGAGTATAAGTATATGACGTACGTGAATGTATATATATACGTGTTGGTAGTGTTAATGTTTGACTACCTAGTGCGTATATGAGCACCTGTAATGACTATACCTGGTTTGAAATATAATGTGACTTGATTGGGGTAGTTATTAGAGCGACTAGATATATTAGAAAGTCCGAGGACAGACTTTATTCTAAGGTGGGGAGGATGTAACGACCACTTTTCGTTGTACACTTTTCGTGCACGTGCTTTTGACCGTGCACGTGTTTATTTTAGACCTTATTCGTTTGTGAACACTTTTGTGTGATATGCCATTGTGAACGTCTCTAAGAGTATTAAATAGTGGCACTATCTTGGAACGACATTTCTCGAGTCGTTTTCCCACAATTTAAACTTACTCGATGAGACGTGACGATTTTCACTTTTGACGGGAGACGTTTCTATTTTTAGTTTCGTCGTCCGACGTCGAAATTGAGATCCGTCTTCTTAGTTAGCTCACTTTCGTCATCACGATCACCACGATATTTATTTTATATTTTTTGGAGTTTATTTGACCACATTTATATTTTTAACAAGTTTTATAATATTTTTAATAATTTATTTTTAAATTAATTTCGGCCAAATAAAAATTTATTTGAGTTTTAAACGTTTTAAAGAAGTTTTGAGCCAATTTCCAGCTCATTTGGACTAGGTCAAATCCTTGGGTGAGTTGGAGAAGTTGAATTTCAAATTTTAAATTATTTTAAACTTTTAATCCAATTAGATTTAGCCCTAGACCAAGTCAACCCATCTACACTATATAAACAACCTCTAGGAAGACCCATTTTTGCAAGAAATTAACCCTAGCCTCTTCCAAAACCCAAAATTGACGTTGCGACAATTCGTCGCAATGTTGCGACGATCAGCTGCCGCACGACCGACGTTTCCCCTCCATTTCCCTTGGTCTGACCGAGGCCCTCGCCCGCACAAGCGCCCGCTCCGCACCCAGTCGCCCGCCGCTCCATTGCAACGCTCGCACCCCACTCCGACCGAGAGAACCCATCGATCTGACCGGCCCGTTCCACCGCTCCGCATCGCAACCCCCGCTCCGCTGCAGCCCAAGCGCCTGACCGACCCGCCCGCTGTGTCTGACCGACCCAAGCGCCCGCATCGCCCGCTCCCCCGTTCCGTTGCAACCCCCGCAGCGTTGCAGCGCCCGCTCCCTCACATCCGCAGTGTCTGACCGAAGGATCCCCTCGCAGTGGCCGCTGTGACTGACGACCGCATCTCCGCAAGCGCTGCACAGCCCCGCCGCATGAGCCCGACCGATGGAATCCCCCGCATTGGCTGTGTACGACCGAGAGCCACTCGTCGCAACCCCGCATCCGTCGCACCACTTGCCTCCGTGGGCCCCCCAAGTTCTCCAGAGGTATTGTGGGTCCCCCAAAGGTCCCTAGGACTACTGTGGGCCCCACCTAGGTGCTTTCTCTCCGACGAATCGCCGTGTACGACGTTGCGACACGTCGTAGCCCGTCGTCACACGTGCTAGCTTTGGAATCTGGAACTGTTGCCCCGGTCGATGCTCTGAATTTTCCAGCGAGGAATATATATTGGAATCAGGACTTGGAGCGCGTTCTCTTATTCCAACCCCCGACGTCGCTACCCGACGCCGGTGTAGCTTTCGCGTCGTGTTGAGGTAACGCTTTGCACCCCTAGGACCCCCAACCCATTGCCTGCTAATCAAGACTAAAATCAGTATTTTTAAAGTATTTTAAAATGTTTTAAATTCACTAATCAAGATTAATAATATGGACTTTAGGCCGGTGGACTTGTGCACGTAGGATAATTGTGATTTTTGGACTCATTGGACGATGTGCTCAGACGTCATACTTGCAAGCAAGTGAAACTTGCCAACTCCTGTGTAGGGCCATGTTTTTAGGCCACTTCCTTGCTTTTAGCGTAAAAGAGACTAGTCAGTGAAATGATAGCTGGCTAGACGCCTACTTGATCTAGTTTGACAACGAAACTAGATCCGTCACCTAATTGATCTAGCTTGACAACGAAGCTAGATCCAACCCTTAAACTTGTTGTTCATGCATACTAAACTGTCACGTTTACTTTCCTTACCTGTACGCACTTTTAACAGCCATGCATTGCATCTTACATGTCATTCAAATTGATTGTTGCATCGTAGCACACGCTACAAAATACTTGTACAATCCGTGTTTCCGTGTTTCCGGCTAGGTGCACCCCTACGCCATACTTGTTTAAAACACTTCCTGGCTCGTGGTCCAGAAGCGGGCCTCATGTGTTGGCCAAAAACCAATGCCCGATACACGTGGAGGGGTAGGGATAAACGGTCACTTGAGCTTAGGAGTTGGCCCGATCAGCCACTCTAGCCAAAAGACGGAATCTCTGTGCACGAGGTGCTTACTTTTCTTGTCTTGTACTTGTCTTGTGAATGATTCATGTAATACTTGTCATCCATGCCATGTTTAAATGCCATGCTCGTACTTTACTTTACTTTACCTGTTGCACTCATACTTTAACTTCCATGTCATCGCATTCATGCTAAAACTGCTAGGTTGCTTTACTTTTGCATACTTTCAGTTTCCTTGCACAAGTCTCTTGTAGACTTGCTGACATGTGCCCCTTGCTCTTTTGGGTGTCACATGTTAGACCCTGAGTCGGAGACCGCTGCTGTGTACGTGATGTGTTGCTGACGCTGAGTCCGAGTCCATGATTGCCAGGAGGAGTTTTATGGACACCGGTGACCCTTCTTGGTGATTTTGCTGAGTTTCTTTTGTTTTAGGTTTTGTTGTTAGTTGTCGGTGCGTGGCACCTTTTCTCTGTACGTTGTACTTTTGTTGGCCATGTTTGGGCCTTTAGTCTCTTTTTCTTTTTAGCCTGGTGGCTTTTTTCTGAGATGTTGAAACTTATTTTATGGATATTCTGAGATATTTCTTTTGTCTCAATTCATTATTATTATCTTTGTTTCATTCGCGTTGCAAGGACCTGCAGTTTTAAATTTGATTAACGCTTATCGGACTTGCAGCTTTGTAGCTTCAAGTCTGAGCGGACCTTCTCACGCTTCACCTCCATATTTTTGGGAAGCGGGGCGTGACAGGTTTTTTTGGTGGCCCATGCAGGTCCGGTCTTGCAATTGCGAATTAACGAAACAACGATAATAACGGAATGTCTATTAAATAAATTGCAACATCCGAGTAATAAGCCCTGAGTCTAGTCGTTTTCTTATGACACTAGGTGATAAGAAGGCTTAGTTAGACGTCTGTGCATGCTAGTTAGAGGCCCTGATTGTAGTTAGACCCCCTTCTAGCAATTGATTTAATCGTCGTAGGAGTTACCTTAGTGGTTATTGCCTAACCCTGACCATATTAGACCTCTAAAATTTCCTTTTGTCGTTCGCTTGGGTTCAACGATTTCGGACCAAGCTGAACGCATTTCGTTTCCGTCTAGCTCCTTAGAAGGTCTTAGTGCCTAGTTCCAAATCTTTAGTTGGTCGACCGTAGGAGTTTCCGTAGACTTTCCTGATCCATATCCTAGGCGTATGTATGTTTTGACCATCCGACCAATTTCCTTGCCTCGATTCACGAGATCGCCGCATGACGACCGTCGTCAATTTCCAAACCTTTCCGTTACAAATCTTGAATCTTCCGAAAGTATTTTTCGATTTCCTCTTTCCCTAAGTTTAAATTTGTTCAAAATTTTTATATAAATATACTTATCTTTGTACTCCTCGTTGATTTAATTCTTTTTTTAAATTTTTGTCGAAATTTTTGAATAATAGTTTATAATACTTTTTCAGCCTACACTCTCGTACCTATGAAAATACATATTTCCTTTCATATATTAATTTTATTCTGAACCGTACTTTTGCTTTGCCCAATTCGATTTATAATTCTCCTTCTTATTTGTGTTATACGAATGATACGTCGTGTTTACTTTAATATACTTTCAAGACACATGGAGTTTCAGCTTTCAGCAAGTTGGGTTTTGCTCGTCGTTTTCGCTACTTCAGATATTTTTGCAAAATTACTATTTTCATAACCACTTCCTGCTTTTGACCCTCTCTGATTTGATTTTAAGGATTTGCTATTCGATCTTGATAATTCTTACACTAAGTCATTATTATTTTCTTTCTGCTCACCATACACGCTTTTAGAAAAAAAAATTCTAAACCAAATTGAATTTCAATTATTTTTATATCCGTACCAGACTTGTTATGCTCGTATATTAAGAACCCGGTGTAAATCAGTTTCTCATTTTTGGCAAACCATGGTTTCCTAAAAGAAGTTTCAAAATTGATTATTTTAAATCTTCCGTAGCCTAAAAGTTTTGAAAGCATTTAACCTGAGTTTAAATTTTTCCGTTACTTGATTTCATTCTTCGACTTTCCAAAACTTTTGACAACATTATATTAAATTAATGCCGTATAATATTTTCAAAAAAATTACATCTTTAATGTCCGTGTGAATGATTTACCTTCTTTTCTTAATGATTTGCGATAAGCCAAATAAAACATTTCCTCTTATTAGGAATATTCGACTCAAATTTATTTTGAACAACTCGTTTTATCGATCTCCAAATATTTCTTTTCAGACTGGGATTTCAACTTTGAAGTACAACAGTTTTCAAACTCCACGTATTTTAGCTTATGCTATTCACCCTATTTCCTTTTCTGTATCCTAATTAAGCATCACTACATCTCCTTTTCCCTCAACCTAAACATCACCATTGAGCCAATGTTTTCCCTAACCAAGCCGTCTCCTTGTATTCGTCCTATCTGAACTCGTGCTTATCGACCCTTCCCTCGTCACGCTCTCGACCTCTCTTTATTGCTTAGACCTTAGGGTCCGTCAATGTCTGTGTCAACCCTTAATTGTTAGTAGGCCCTTGGACCTTGTGAGGTAGTCGTAGTGCATGTACCTAAGTGGTGTACGTGAGCTTGAATGAGTATAACCCCATAGTATATTAATGTTTGCCTATTGTGTGATATATACGTACTCGGAGTTATTCGTGATAGTAGGAAGTTGTTGTGTGTTAGCATTTATAGATTTGTGTGTAGTTAGCTATACTATACTAGGGATGCCTGTGTATATAAGAGTTAGGGTTGGAATGTCTAATGGAGTGTATGTAGTTAGAGATACTTGTAATGGTTGAAATAAAATGATTGGTAAAGCTATGTGTATGTTAGGTGTGATAATAATAGGTGTATGTATGGTCAAGAGAGTAGGCCTAATATATGACCTATATACTAGTACGTGTGAGTATGTGCTCGTAGGTAGATATATATTGTGCTTGGACGTAGGAAGTTATGTTTCGTTGCATGAGTATATAAGTGATATACATATGGTAGTAGGGCTATAATTTTGATTGGTATTGTTTGCTTTCGCGGGATGTTGCATGCGTGCATACCGTGAGGTATACACGTCTATTGCACATCTTAATTATGTACGTGTGGATGTGTTAGTATACTAATTATAGGTAGTAGTCTATGGTGTGAATATATATATATATATATATATATATATATATATATATATATATATATATATATATGTTACATGTGTGTCTGACTATACGATGAATACGTATGCGTAGGTATTAAGGAGTGTATTATAATTAAACGTGTGCTGATGTCTGTATTATTATTATTATGGTATATTGAGTGATTGAACTAAGTAAGTATTACCTGACTAAATATTAAGTATGATTGACTGATGGTATGCATATGGTTGTATTGGTAGACATATATAAATATTGGAGTGATATTGGTATAGGTATGAATGCCGTGTTACGTATATAGAATATTCTGATATGTGTATTGAGTCTCACTCAAGTTTGAGTGGGTATACTCGAAGAATATTGAACGTATGTTTGTAGGGGAATATAGAAATGTTTGATGTATGTATAGTGATAGGAGTGGTTGTGCCTGGTTGTGTTACACACATGATTGTGGGTCGCTACACCAGTATATAGTTATAGGTGTTGGACTTGTGGTATAGTTATTTACTAAGGACTTGCTTGTGTGCTAGCTAAACTAGGTGCATAGATGTGCTAGGTATATAGTGGTGTGAATGGTATGCGTAAATGAAATGTTAGCGTGCGTGGGTATGCACCATACACGGGTAAGTATGTGCTTAGTTATAGTTATTGGTGACTATGGTATATGTGGCGTGTCGTAAATATAGTTATAGGACCGAATGTGATGTGAATATACGGTGAAATTATTGCATGCATTTGTATGACTATATAATGAGTGAAATATGGTAGTAGTGAATATATATTGGATATAGTAAAATTTGACTTAATAATGGTATGGTGTGACTGCATGTGTTGATGTGTTTGGTGTTGGATGAATACCAGGAAATATTAGAGGGTAGTATACCCTTGATGTTTGTGCATAGGTAGCTATCTATACGTAGAGCAATGATTGTATTTGCTAAGTGAAAGACTATTCTTATGTGAGTATCTGAACTATTGTTTTGTGAGTAGTCGTTATATAAGGGATGTATGTTTATATACATGATTGAAATACATGTATGAAGTTGACTGACTATAATGAGTATAAGTATATGACGTACGTGAATGTATATATATACGTGTTGGTAGTGTTAATGTTTGACTACCTAGTGCGTATATGAGCACCTGTAATGACTATACCTGGTTTGAAATATAATGTGACTTGATTGGGGTAGTTATTAGAGCGACTAGATATATTAGAAAGTCCGAGGACAGACTTTATTCTAAGGTGGGGAGGATGTAACGACCACTTTTCGTTGTACACTTTTCGTGCACGTGCTTTTGACCGTGCACGTGTTTATTTTAGACCTTATTCGTTTGTGAACACTTTTGTGTGATATGCCATTGTGAACGTCTCTAAGAGTATTAAATAGTGGCACTATCTTGGAACGACATTTCTCGAGTCGTTTTCCCACAATTTAAACTTACTCGATGAGACGTGACGATTTTCACTTTTGACGGGAGACGTTTCTATTTTTAGTTTCGTCGTCCGACGTCGAAATTGAGATCCGTCTTCTTAGTTAGCTCATTTTCGTCATCACGATCACCACGATATTTATTTTATATTTTTTGGAGTTTATTTGACCACATTTATATTTTTAACAAGTTTTATAATATTTTTAATAATTTATTTTTAAATTAATTTCGGCCAAATAAAAATTTATTTGAGTTTTAAACGTTTTAAAGAAGTTTTTAGCCAATTTCCAGCTCATTTGGACCAGGTCAAATCCTTGGGTGAGTTGGAGAAGTTGAATTTCAAATTTTAAATTATTTTAAACTTTTAATCCAATTAGATTTAGCCCTAGACCAAGTCAACCCATCTACACTATATAAACAACCCCTAGGAAGACCCATTTTCGCAAGAAATTAACCCTAGCCTCTTCCAAAACCCAAAATTGACGTTGCGACAATTCGTCGCAATGTTGCGACGATCAGCTGCCGCACGACCGACGTTTCCCCTCCATTTCCCTTGGTCTGACCGAGGCCCTCGCCCGCACAAGCGCCCGCTCCGCACCCAGTCGCCCGCCGCTCCATTGCAACGCTCGCACCCCACTCCGACCGAGAGAACCCATCGATCTGACCGGCCCGTTCCACCGCTCCGCATCGCAACCCCCGCTCCGCTGCAGCCCAAGCGCCTGACCGACCCGCCCGTTGTGTCTGACCGACCCAAGCGCCCGCATCGCCCGCTCCCCCGTTCCGTTGCAACCCCCGCAGCGTTGCAGCGCCCGCTCCCTCACATCCGCAGTGTCTGACCGAAGGATCCCCTCGCAGCGGCCGCTGTGACCGACGACCGCATCTCCGCAAGCGCTGCACAGCCCCGCCGCATGAGCCCGACCGATGGAATCCCCCGCATTGGCTGTGTACGACCGAGAGCCACTCGTCGCAACCCCGCATCCGTCGCACCACTTGCCTCCGTGGGCCCCCCAAGTTCTCCAGAGGTATTGTGGGTCCCCCAAAGGTCCCTAGGACTACTGTGGGCCCCACCTAGGTGCTTTCTCTCCGACGAATCGCCGTGTACGACGTTGCGATACGTCGTAGCCCGTCGTCGCACGTGCTAGCTTTGGAATCTGGAACCGTTGCCCCGGTCGATGCTCTGAATTTTCCAGCGAGGAATATATATTGGAATCAGGACTTGGAGCGCGTTCTCTTATTCCAACCCCCGGCGTCGCTACCCGACGCCGGTGTAGCTTTCGCGTCGTGTTGAGGTAACGCTTTACACCCCTAGGACCCCCAACCCATTGCCTGCTAATCAAGACTAAAATCAGTATTTTTAAAGTATTTTAAAATGTTTTAAATTCACTAATCAAGATTAATAATATGGACTTTAGGCCGGTGGACTTGTGCACGTAGGATAATTGTGATTTTTGGACTCATTGGACGGTGTGCTCAGACGTCGTACTTGCAGACAAGTGAAACTTGCCAACTCCTGTGTAGGTCCATGTTTTTAGGCCACTTCCTTGCTTTTAGCGTAAAAGAGACTAGTCAGTGAAATGATAGCTGGCTAGACGCCTACTTGATCTAGTTTGACAACGAAACTAGATCCGTCACCTAATTGATCTAGCTTGACAACGAAGCTAGATCCAACCCTTAAACTTGTTGTTCATGCATACTAAACTGTCACGTTTACTTTCCTTACCTGTACGCACTTTTAACTGCCATGCATTGCATCTTACATGTCATTCAAATTGATTGTTGCATCGTAGCACACGCTACAAAATACTTGTACAATCCGTGTTTCCGTGTTTCCGGCTAGGTGCACCCCTACGCCATACTTGTTTAAAACGTGGTCCAGAAGCGGGCCTCATGTGTTGGCTGAAAACCAATGCCCGATACATGTGGAGGGGTAGGGATAAACGGTCACTTGAGCTTAGGAGTTGGCCCGATCAGCCACTCTAGCCAAAAGACGGAATCTCTATGCACGAGGTGCTTACTTTTCTTGTCTTGTACTTGTCTTGTGAATGATTCATGTAATACTTGTCATCCATGCCATGTTTAAATGCCATGCTCGTACTTTACTTTACTTTACCTGTTGCACTCATACTTTAACTGCCATGTCATCGCATTCATGCTAGAACTGCTAGGTTGCTTTACTTTTGCATACTTTCAGTTTCCTTGCACAAGTCTCTTGTAGACTTGCTGACATGTGCCCCTTGCTCTTTTGGGTGTCACATGTTAGACCCTGAGCCGGAGACCGCTGCTGTGTACGTGATGTTTTGCTGACGCTGAGTCCGAGTCCATGATTGCCAGGAGGAGTTTTATGGACACCGGTGACCCTTCTTGGTGATTTTGCTGAGTTTCTTTTGTTTTAGGTTTTGTTGTTAGTTGTCGGTGCGTGGCACCTTTTCTCTGTACGTTGTACTTTTGTTGGCCATGTTTGGGCCTCTAGTCTCTTTTTCTTTTTAGCCTGGTGGCTTTTTCTGAGATGTTGAAACTTATTTTATGGATATTCTGAGATATTTCTTTTGTCTCAATTCATTATTATTATCTTTGTTTCATTCGCGTTGCAAGGACCTGCAGTTTTAAATTTGATTGACGCTTATCGGACTTGCAGCTTTGTAGCTTCAAGTCTGAGCGGACCTTCTCACGCTTCGCCTCCATATTTTTGGGAAGCGGGGTGTGACAATTAATCAACCTATTTGACCAGTTAACTTATTCCATTAAAATATTATATTTCGATTCCTTCGGTAAACATAGTCTTGCCCTAGTTTAGCAAATGTTTAATATTAAGTATAGGTAGATTGGCATTCATCTATCTATATCCTCCCACTATTTTTACGATCGTTTCAAAGCTTAATAACGAACGATTTAATCGAATTAAAATATTTAAAATTTAGTGAAAGAGGGATCCAATCATCCTGAACCTCACAACCTTGAGGAGACTCAACAAGTTGATTGGTTCCATGATTGGTAGACTAAATCTTAGTCAATCACATCACATGTGACTCCCTATCATTTTTTACCTACAGTCACTTATGATCTTGAGGAGACTCAACAAATCATAATGACTGGTCTAGTCAGACCCTTGATTTCGTGTCCAGATTTGACTTAGATCGATGCTCGAGGAGACCCGACGTATCGATTTGGGTCAAGTCTAGACTACATCACATGTATGTTGGAGTTTGTTCCTTAAAGATAAACATGTCATAGCTTGAGGAGACTCAACAACTATAATTGTCTTCTTTGAGTTACCAAGCTCCAAAATCAAGGAGGGATACGAATTAATCTTTAATAAGATTTATAACGCATTGACTAGATATAGTCCAGGGTGTCATACAATCATGATTCGCGACATTGCGGTCCAGCGGAACACAGCCATGGAATTGACTAAGCCAGGATCACTACCCCTTAGACTAGTAAGGGTTGATCCAGAACTCTTAGCTAAGCACATTGACTGGATCATGGTCCATTGAATGAAGCTTGTCATTTTTGTATGTGTGCCAAAGACTAAACAGTTTTTATTAACAACTAATTAATCCTATCAACTAGTTGCATCCTTAAATTCAAAATTTTTGGATTTGTTTAATAACTTTTATTAAGACCTTATCAACTATAAGGTTCACGTGCTATCCTACTCGTTATTAGGATTTTAATAAACTTTATAAACAACGCCAAAAGCGAAGTCCTTTAATGAGAATTAATTATAACAATTAGAATTAAGATTCATTAAAAGGACTACCATAATCATGAATTAGGTCTTAAAGGGTTGTTAAAAGTTTTATTAAAACATAGCATGTCATTAAAATTCAAGTAATAAATTTTAATCATTTTTAATGGCTAACCTAAAGGGTTGTCTTGTGTTATCAAATAAGGGACAAGAAGAACTAGCCATTAAAATAAAGCTACACTAATTTATCGCATAAAGATAGTGCACAACTATTTAACAATTAAATAGATTAAGTTTATCGCATAAACAATTTTAGCATGCATACATAAATTTAACATTTAAATTTAAAATATGATTTTAAAATATTTTATTTTTATCTCATAAAAACTTGTTTTTAAAATCACAAATTTGCAAGCTACTTTAAAAAATTTATCGCATAAAAATTTTAACCTTTAAAATCAGTTTTAAAATATCTCATAATATTAAAACATCATTTTAAAAAAACTTTCATGCTTAAAAATTTATCATATAAAATTTTAGGCACTTTAAACTTATCACATAAATTTTAAAAGATTTAAATTTAGTTTAAAAAATTATCACATAAATTTTAAAATGTCATTTAAACATTTCCATGTTCAAAATTTATCAAATAGAATATTTGAACATCTAAAACATTTTTGAAAATTATCTCATAACTTTAAAAACATTTTTAAAAGCATTTAAAAGCATTTTAAAGTTTAATAATAATCGCAGGCTAGATCGTTACGCAGACCTACGCTCTGATACCACTGTAGGGTTTTCTATGACCTTTAGGGGACAAAAACTCTATGCCCGTCCTAAGTCGGACGGAACATAGACAGAAAAGCAGCGGAGAAATAACCATGTTAATCTAATTAACATTTGACCCTAAGGTCCAAGACCCTAATCCAAGATCTATGCCGACTTGGGATGGGTCTGACCATCCCAAGAAGGATCTAGCCTACATCGATTAAATTAAACTAATGCTTAATTAAACACATACCCGGAATCTCAGCCCTGGGGCAGGCGAGATGTTCCGCACCGTCTTCCGAGCCGCTCCCTATCCCACGCCGAGCCGCTCCTCGAACCGCTCCCCGAACTGCTCCTCAAACCACTCCGTATCCCGAGGCGATCAATCCCGTGTGGCCGAGCCAACCACGCGTCGAAGACAGTTTCACGCGAGTGAAACCTCCGCCTAGATTTCGGATCTAAATCCGAACTCCTTTGCGGCTTTGCTAGAGCCCTCAGGAGTAAGGCAGAAATTTATAGGGAGAGGAGAAATATTAATTTAAGCTTAGATCCGAGCGTGCTCCAACATTTACGAGAGCCGCTCAGATCTAGAGCTTGGGACGAGTTTTGAGGAAGAGAGCAGACCCCTATTTATATAGGCGGCTGACTGCTCCCCTTCTCTCAAAATCCGATGTGGGACTATTAATTGGGTTAATTAAAATCAAGTTAGTTTGCACTTCACAAAGTGCAAACTTTCGTGAATTTTAACTCACTCACCGTTGAGCTTCATGATTGATACAACCTATCAATTCGAAGGGTGTTCAGCGGTGAACGCATAGGAAAAAACCGTTCGTCAATCGGAGTTCGTTTGACCCTCCAATTGAGTGTCCAAAGATCAGCCCACGGCTAATTTTTCGCAAAAACTGAGCCGTCAAAATTCTGCACCTATCAAGGTTCAAAACCCTAAAACTGGGGCCCACAGGTGGGCCCCACGTGTCCAGCATGCGCAGATTAGCCCAGGCTTGCGCCTGGGCTTAGCCCAGGCTTGCGCCGGGGCTTGCCCAGGCTTGCGCCGGGGCTTGCCCAGGCTTGCGCCGGGGCTTGCCCAGGCCGCCTGGGCTTTTGCCCAGGCCCTGGTCTTTCTTGGTCTTGACCAGCAGACCAGACCAGACCTGGTCTGGTCTGGGTCTGCCTGGTCTGACCTGTTGGGCTGTTTTGAGCGTAACTTGGGCATCTGGTGTCCGATTTAGACGCCGTTCGAACCTCGGTCTAGACCGGGACATTCCCGTCTTACCCGTGAACTTTTCCTTGCATTTATATTACTAAATATTGTCTTAAAATATTTAAAACACATTTAATCTCTTTTGCATCAAATGCAAAATAGTCCCTATCTAATCTTAAATTTTCATTTGCATCAAATACAAATGATACGAGGGCATATTCCTCTACACAACAGCCTTGTAGTATCCATGAATCGCATGCGTATCATATTCTGTGCTCTTCTTGGCCATTATAGGCAGGTTCCTGGATTCTACGCTCTTCTTCTATCCATTTGGAGGGGGCATTACACCGGCTCCCCTATGCTCAGGCTTGTCACCAAGCTCAAGGCCCTCAAGGCAGCCATCTGGGCCTGGCCCCTTGCTCATCGCCCCTTCCCCCATCCGAGTCCATCAGGAGCGACATCACTGCTACTCGCGAAGCCCCTGACTTCCGCTATCGCCCGGACCTTTTGACTCTGGAACGCACTCTCAGTCGCCTCCTTGCTTTTAGCCTGGATGGTGTGGAGAATCAGGCTAGACTGAAGAGCCATCAGACTAGGCATTCTTCGGGGGACAGCAAAACCAGGTTCTTCTAAGTGGCAGCCAAGGGCCGAGCAGCCGGCAATAGTCTTCTCCACTTGATTAGGCCAGGGGGACCCTGTTAGCAGGCTTTACACACTTCATGCTGATGCGGTGGATTACTTCACCTCTCTCTTCCACTAGGACTCGTATCCCTCCTCCTTCCCTGAGGTTATTCCCAAGCATATCCTCTCCCCGGTTGCTAGTGACTGGATTGGCAGCCATGTTGCAGACCAGGAAATTAAGGAGGCTCTCTTCTCCTGGGATAAATATAAATCCCCCGGGCCAGATGGTTTCCCTCCTCTCTTCTTCCAAGAGTTGTGGGGCATCGTGGGCAATGACGTCCTCCTTGCGGTTCGCTCCTTCTTTTCTTCTTGATGTATCCTGAAGCAGATCAACCATACCTTCTTCACCCTAATCCCCAAGTTCCCCATGGCCTCCTCTCTTGGTGACTAACGGCCCATATCATGCTGCAATGTTATTTATAAGACCATCTCCAAGGTCCTTAGTAGGAGGATGGCTGATGTCATCCCTGGTCTCATATCCTGGAACCAATCGACTTTCATCAAGGGCAGTTTGATCTCTGATGGTTCCCTTCTTTCCCATAAGCTCATTAGGGACTTCTCTGCTTCTATGGGATCTAGGGCTTGTATCCAGTTGGACCTGCAGAAGGCTTTCGACAGTATCAACCGCGAGTTCATCTACTATTTTATGTGGCACCTTGGGTTTCCTCCCCCCCTTCATCCACTGGGTAAAGATTTGTGTTGACTCCCCCTCATTCTCCATCCTTGTCAACGGCTCCCCGGCTGGGTTCTTTAGGAGCAATAGGGGGATCTGCCAGGGTGACCCTATGTCTCCCTTCCTTTTTCTCATGGTCATGGAGGCCTTCACCATCCTGATGGACACTGCTTTTATATCTGGCATCATCCATCATCCCAAGAGGGGGGGGGGGAGGGGGGGGGGGTTGGGGATCCCCTCTCACCTTCTCTTCGCCGACGACATGCTGGTCTTCTGTAAGGCTGGGGAGGTCTCCTTTGCAGTTCTTGGCCTCCAGCTGTCCTCTTTCCTTCTTATGACAGCCCTTGAGGTGAATAAAGGCAAGAGCAAGCTGATGCTCAGCAAGGGATGTGGCAACGTGCATGAACTCTCTCTTCTCCTTGGCATCCACATAGCGGTCCCTCCGGTCAAGTACAGGGACTTCCCTTTTCCTCTACGTATCTGGCTGCTAAGCTCTTTTCAGGACTTGTGGACAAGTGCAAGGCCCAGGTCTCTAGCTGTTCCTCCAGGCTTCTTTCCACGGCGGGGCGTATTAGGCTTGTGCATACGGTAATTCATGGGTTTGTTTCTTATTGGAAGCAGCCTTACCGCATTCCAGCCTATGTCGTCTTTGGAATCGATCGCTTGTGTCGGGACTTCATTTGTGGGTCAATCTTCCAAAGTCGGAGGGGGGATTGGTCTCCGTAGCCTTCGCGAGGTGGGTGTAGCCGCGGGGGCTAAGCTTCTTTGGAGACTTCTTCATTCCCATCCCCCTAGGCTTCCTACATGCACACCGTCTACCTGAAGTGTACGCCCCTATTCCTGCGTGAGCCGTCGGTGCTAGATTCAGGAAACTGGAAGCAAATGCTTCGGTGTCGGGACTCGACTGCTATTTGCTTTCACCGGATTGTTAGTGATGGCCGATCCACGTCTTTTTGGTATGATCATTGGCTTCCCTATGGCCCTTTGACCGCCTGTACCCTCCCCCCACTCCTTGGGATACCGTCGTGTTGCAGACTCTAGGATGGTGGTGACTGGTCTCTCCCCGCTGAGCTTGCCCACATCGCCCTCTCTCTGGCTCCAGTTTTTGTGTCAGAGGGCCCTGATTACTGGGAGTGGATGGCGATTCGGGGCTGTTCCCTCCGTTCCGCTTGGTCCTCAACGCATCGTCGCTCTCCCCCCGTCTGACTTGCCCATGTGGTCTGGTTCCCTAGGCATGTGCACAAGTTCTCCCTCACCCTTCAGTGTGCCCTCGCTGATCATCTGCCCACCACTCAGCAGCTTGCCAAGCGTGGTATCCGAGACCAGTCTCCTTGTGTTCTCTGCGGCTTGTATCCTGAGTCGACACACCACATCTTCTTCCGCTATGAGTTTAGCGCTTTTGTTTGGACGGCTTGCAACCTTCGACTTGGCCTTCCTTCTGGCTCCAAATCCATCGTCGTTGATGCTCACATGCTAAAACGGTGGTTTGGAGCCAGGGGGAAGACCACTACCTGCGGCAAGCTCTCCATGCTGGTCTTCTCTGCGACGGTCTGGCACATTTGGAGGGAGAGGAACAACCACACCTTCAGATCCATCAGGTCCACTATGTAGCCCTTCTGGCTAGGATAACTACGGACGTATCAGATGACTTGGTTGGTAGTATCCTCAAGGACCTTGACCCTGAGGATACCCTCTTTTGAAAACTAAGGGCTTCTGTAGGTCGTCCTTTTGTGTGCCCCCAGCATATGCTCTCCCCTTTTTTTCTTCGCATCGCCTGGTAGGCCCTGCGTGAGGTGACTGCTCCCCAGCCTCTCCCTCGCCTGCCCTACTTATTGGCCTGTGCCCTGATGTAGTCCCTGTTCATATATATACATACACACTTATATATATATATATATATATATATATACACACACACACACACACACACACACACACATACAAGTAAGGTCGTAGATTTATATAAGGAGACAGGCAACCCAATCTGGTTGATGACTTGTGGCCTCGGGTCTAGAGTGTGATTGACGGTGTAGATGCGCCTATTCGTATCTTCATTGTAGATGATCGTTCCCAGCCTGTTTTGCACCTGGCTGAGATAGACTCGGGGTTGTCTGACAGATCCAAACACAATTTTTCTTCCAACGTAATTGGGACCTATTGGGTGAGGATGTGACTATTGCTATTAAATCATTTTTTGTCTCTGGTTCCCTCCTCAAGCAGATAAATCATTCCTTCCTTACCCTCGTGCCTAAGAATTCCAATGCAACTTGTCTGGGGGATTATAGGCCTATTGCCTGCTGTAACGTAATCTATAAGTTTATCAGCAAAATCCTCTGCAACAGGCTGAAGGCGATGGTCCATGACCTGATTTCTCCTAATCAGGCTGCTTTTCTCAAGGGGAGGCTACTTTCTGACTGCATGCTTATTGCCCATGAGCAGATCAGGGATTTCAATAACCCTATGGGGGGAGAGCTTGTTTGAAGTTGGACTTAAGGAAGGCGTTCGACAGTGTGAATAGGGATTTCATTCTATATTTTTTGGGCCAGCTTGGTTTCCCTGATGGGTTCATTGCGTGGATTAGAGAATGCATCACTTCACCGACTTTTTCGGTGATGGTTAATGGCACACCCTGTGGTTACTTTGGGAGTAACAGGGGAATTCGTCAAGGTGATCCACTTTCCCCCTACCTTTTTGTAATAGTCATGGAAGCATTCTCTATTCTGATGGATAAAGCTGTTATTGCCCAAAAAATCAGTCCTATGAGGCGTTCTGGTGCAATTTCTCACCTCTTATTTGCTGACGATATGTTAGTGTTTTGTCGTGCAAATAAAGCATCTTTCATGGGCATCAAAAACCTGTTAGGAGAATTCTCTAATTACACTGGGCTCCAGGTCAACTGGGACAAGAGCTCTGGTTTATTCAGTAAAGGGGCAAGAAATAAAGATATTCTCGCGGACATCCTGGGAATCAAGCCAGTGTCTTCCATCACTACCTATTTGGGGTTACCATTATCTTTGAAGTATCCTACAACTCCAAATTATAGGAGGCTTGTTGATAAATGCAGGAAGAAGATGAATGGCTGGTCTTCATCGGTTCTTTCAATTTCTGGGCGTATTGAGCTAGTCAGATCGGTGATTCATGGTATGGTTGCTTTCTGGATGCAAGTTTTTCACCTCCCTATGAATGTTATTAGAGCTATCTCGCAAGCCTGTAGAAAATTCATTCTTGGTAATTCTAAGGCTTGGGCTTGGGAGGACTTATGTAAGCCAAAAACTGAAGGCGGAGTTGGAATTCGTATGCTGGAAGAGCTGAACGTTGCCGCGAGTGTGAAGCTGACCTGGAGATACCTAACCGCGGATTGTACTTGGGCTAATCTGATGAGGAGTAAATATGGGCAAACTGTGGGGTTCTTTTCGGCAAATAAATCAATCTATGCTTCGGGTTCTTGGAAGCGATTGCTTGACTGCCGCCTGGTTTCGCAACTTCTGATTAGGAGGGCGGTTCGCGACGGGAGAACTACAAAATTTTGGCAAGATGCATGGCTTGATGGCGGCCCCTTGCTGGAAACCTTCATCGTTCCTCTTGGTGCTGAGCATGCCCTAGTTGCGGACTACTGGGGACCAAATGGATGGAAATCGGACACCTCTATTGACCATGTGCGGCATCTTCTGGCCGACATTTCTCTTAAACCTGGGACTGATGGCTGGTCTTGGTTGCCTGGGGGGTCTTTTTGTTTCAAACAGGCATGGGAAGGTCTTCGCAAAAAGCGCCCAGCTTTCCCTAAACACAAGCTAGTTTGGTATCCCAATTATATTCCTAAGATGTCTCTTACTCTCCACAGGGCTATGAGGGGAAAATTGCTTACCAGGGATAAGATTTCCAGATGGGCACCTACCGCAACTTCTGATTGTGTTTTATGTGCAGATAACGAGGTAGAAACTGTGGAGCACTTATTTTTTCATTGCAACTATTCTAGGTACATTTTGCGCAGAGCTTTACTGAAATTGAAGGTGCCAGTGCAAGTTTCACCGTCGCTCTTAGAGGTGGGCAAGTGTTTTCTTACAAATTTCCCGCTTAAAGGATGTCTGAGTATTCTTGCTAGAACCTGCCTAGCGGGAATGGTTTGGCATATTTGGCGTGAAAGGAATCGAAGGATTTTTGAAGATGTTAGAAGAGATAAAGTCTCCCTGTTTGAAGAGATTGCTGCTGATGTTCGTGTTGCTTTGTACAATCAAGACCCGTCCACTACTAAAGAGATAGAAGTGTTTGATAATTGGGGATTCAAAGATTATGGTTAGGGGGATGGGATTGGACCATTTTGTTTGGTTTTTGGTTGTGATTGGCCTCCTAGTTGGCGGTGTTTTTTGTGCTTGCTTTGGGGGTTCTGGCATGGGGGTAGAACTAATAGTAGGGAGTGACGGCGCTTGTGCCCTCTCCTCTCTCTATTAGGTTTACTGTCCAGTAAGGAACCCTTTGTAATTGTATCTATTTCAGATTTAATAAAACTATACGCTTACCTTTCAAAAAAATATATATATATATATATATATATATATAGGAAAATTTTCAAATGAGAACATTTCGCACCGTGCGAAAATGTTTTTATCTTTGTTTTGAATTTTTTTTTCAAAAATTCTTTTTTCCACCCTCATTATATGTTGTTATACCCCCCTCAAAAAATAATGGTTGAGAAATAATGTCATTTGGCCTTCGATCAAGCCATTTCATCAAATTCGCACGTTTTGAGACCGTTAAATTTGTAACGGGTGGATGTGTGCTCTAATGCCCAACGGGTTCACACATTATTTTCCCTGGGGTATATAATTGTATGGATTAAACATCAAAAAAATAATTTTTGAAAAAAAATTTCAAAAAAATAAAAAAAAGTTTTCGCACGGGGTTTCGCACGGGTTTTTCCGCAACCGAAGATCACTATATATATATATATATATATTTTTTTTTGAAAGATAACTACTAAATATATTACGAAATGTGCATATGTTACAATGTGGGGTTCATATACACTAGTATTAATAGGTTAAGGATAGGACACAGGCGTCGTCACTCAACACTACCAATTCCAGTTGATATGAAACAACCACAACCATTACAATAGTCTCAAACTCAACCTAAAATAAGGAAATTTCAGGCCCAATAGGAACCGCATGATTAACCGGGATCTAGTATGTCCCAATTCATTAACACCCCAACTGCTTCAACCCCATCCCCTTCTTCATCATGAAATGCTCCGCGAACGTCTGCTGATATTTCATCAAAAAGAACTGTCTTCGGCTTCCGTGTATTCTCAAAAACACGCCTGTTGCGCTCCCGCCACAAGTGCCAGACCACAGCCGCTAATACCGTCTTTGATAACCGACTAAACGATCCAGGTTTCACACATTTTCGCAAGAGAACCTCACCAACATCATGTAGAGTATCAATATGCGGCATATTGATTCCCAGTTTCAACAATGCCCGGACAGCAACATAGTTTGAATAGGGACACCGGAAAGGTAGTCTTTATTGAGGTAGTCTTTATTGAGGTAAAGTAGTAAGTTTACATATTCACAATGCAAGTTAGTAATACCGATAATAAAATGAGAGGGGAGAGGGCACAAGCGCCGTCACCCTCTACAAGTTACTATCTAGTATTAAAACTTACATAAGCAGAAAAAGAAGAGAAAAAGATTGACAATAAATGTATATCACAAGAACACAAATTCACTCAAAAAGGAGACCCCAATTTGCAAAAGGCACTGAATCCGATATGTCCTCAAGATCCAAGTTGCATAGCAATATTCTGATGTCCGATTCTATATCTCAAAAGAGCGATGTTTTTGAAGTAGAAATCTTCTCAAAAATACATCTATTGCGTTCTTTCCAAATGTGCCACATTAAGCATGACAGAGAAATTTTGGCCATCACACCCAACGGGCTCTTCTTCTTATATTTGGAGAGGATTAGATCACACACACCTGTAATAGAACTCGGAATAACACCTGTGTATCCCAACTTGAGTAAGCTCCTGGCGAGGATGTATTGAGAGTAGTCACATTCAAAGTATAAAAGTCCAATACTTTCTTCCAAATTATCCGCACACAGTACACAAGTGTTGCCGGCAATATTCCACAGTTTATTAAGATGACCCTTAGTAGGTAACTTCCCACGGATAGCACGCAGGAAAGCAATTCCCATTTTCGGTACCTGATGAGGGAACCAAACAACCTCGGCATAGGGGAAGGGGTTACCAAGTTCACGAGCGGCCTCCCAGGCTCGGCAGATTGTGAAATATGGCACAGCACACCAGTTCCATTCATCATTGCCTTCAACAAGAGAAATTCCATTTAGTAGCGGTCTAATAGCAAGGATGGCCAGAGCATTCACCCAGTCCGAACCATCCCAGAATTCGCCCAGTCTAGCGTGTTCAGTTCCAGGCGTTGGCTCATGTAGAAGGTGCAGAGGCCCCAGTGGATGCCAGTTATCAAACCATAGGGAGGTAGAGATTCCATCTTTAATAGTTCGTCTAATAAGGTGTTGGGAAATATGCCGACAACGGAGAATGAATTTCCAGGAACCGAACTGAATAGGACTTGATTTTGCAAAATACAAACCATAGTTAACAGACCCATAATGAGTTCTCTTATAGTGTGCCCACATACCCTTATTAGAAAGTAATCTCCAAGTCAGACGAACTCCAGAAGCCACGTTCAGATCCGATAGTCTCCTCAATCCCACCCCTCCCTCAAGCTTTGGTGTGCAAATATCCTTCCATGCTCAGTTACTAAGCTTACCCCAAATGAACTTCCGGCAAGCAGAATTTATTGTTCGGATAATCATAGGGGGGAAGCAATAGGATTGCATCCAGAAAGCAACCATGCCATAGATAACTGAGCGGACGAGTTCAATTTTCCCAGCAACAGAAAGTAGCATGGAGGACCAACCAAGCATCCGATTTTTACACTTATCAACCAGTCTAGCAAATAAGGACGCTTTTGGATAATTAGAGGAAAGGGGAAGACCCAAGTAAGTGGAGAAAGAAGTTACCCATTTGACACCAAGGATTTCCAATAATCCTCTCGCATTACGAACACCCTTGCTGAAGATGGCCGAACTTTTCCCCCAATTTATCTGAAGCCCAGAGAGACAATAAAAACTCTCTAAGAGAGCCTTGAGCCTATTAAGCGAATGAAAATTAGCCCGACAAAAGACCAAGATCGTCCGCAAATAGTAGATGGGAAATAGAGCCAGATCTTCGAAGAGGTTGGATAGAACCAGTAGTCTCAGCAATCGCCATAAGAAGAGAAAAGAATTCCATAATTAGAACAAACAAGAACGGCGAACCATAGGATGTGGGTAGTATTAGAGGGAGGAAAGTTAGTGTGTATCTTTATTGATAAATCAAATGTACAAAATTACATGCGCCAAACCATAGGATGTGGGTAGTATTAGAGGGAGGATAGGGCATAAGCGTCGTCACTCTCTACTAACAAAATCCACATCCTAAGCAAAATAAATAAATGTACATGCTATATTAGCCATTATCTCTAAATTCCCAGTTTTCCATTACAACACTAGCATCCGGATCATCTGCATATCGATCTCTAAATGCTATCCTAATATCCGTAGCCATATCCTTGAATAAAAGTGTTTTAGGCTTTCTGACACCTTCGAATATCCTCTTATTTCTCTCTCTCCAGACGTGCCAAACCATTATGGCAAGAGTAGTCTTTGCAAGCAAGCTGATGGTATCCTTTTTGGCAAAATGAGATAGATAGTAGTCACCAACTTTACTAAGCACTGGGTCAATGGGGTTTGATACACCCAGTTCGAGCAGACTTCTTTTCAATAAGTAGCTTGTGTATGGGCATTCAAAGTAGAGATGATTGCTACTCTCCTCCGCACCAGTGTCACACAACACACATTGGGTTGGGGAATTCATACCCCATTTATTAAGAATATCTCTAGTTAATAGCTTCCCATGAAAAGCTCGAAGAAGTGTTAAAGACATTTTAGGAATGTTGTTTTTATGCCAGTCTAATTTATGATAAGGAAAAACCGTACCCCTGGTGCGCGTTCGTTCCCAGGCATCCTTGAAACGGAATGACGATCTTGCCGCCCATACCCAAGTGTCGGGCATCTGGTCTAGCACAACTTGCGACAACAAAGGCCGGATGTTAAGTATTTCGAGGTCCTCCATCCACCCATCTGTAGTCCAGTAATCTCACACTTTTTTGGTGCTAGCCTCATGTGGAACATCATATAAGTCACTAAGAGGTTCTCATTTTAGCCAGTTGTCATGCCAAAATAGTGTTGAGCGGCCATCATTTTCTTGCCTCTTTATCAAGACTTTGGAAAACTTCCTGCAGTGTAGTAAGAATTTCCATGTGCCGGATTGAGTAGGTTTTACCTTTGCCATGTAGAGTTTATCACTATCCTTATAATTGTTTCTAATATAATTTGCCCACATTCCCTCCGTAGATAACATCCGCCATGTAAGTCTCACTCCGGTAGCTGAATTTAAATCAGAGAGCAGTCTCACTCCAACCCCTCCTCCTCCTTCGGAGTGCATATGTCCTTCCAGGCCCAGATGTTAGTGGTCCCCACAATGAACCTCTTGCATGCTGATGTTATATTGCGCAAGATACGCTTAGGGATACGGTAGGCTTGCATCCAGAGAGAGACCATACTGTAAATTACTGTTATGACAAGCTCTATACGTCCTGAAATGGATAACATAGAAGATGTCCAACCCATAAGTCTCTTTCGGCACTTGTCTATCAATCTGGTATACATAGATGGCTTAGGGTATTTTGTTGAGAGCGACAGTCTGAGGTATGTAGTGATAGATGTACCCAGCCTAATCCCTAGCAAGTGTGATAGACATGCTAGGTTCTTTGCCCCCTTGCTAAATATTGCAGTGCTTTTTTCCCAATTTATTTGGAGCCCTGTAAAGTTGTAGAATTCTGCAAGTTGAGCCCCTTAAGCGAATGAAAGTTTGCTCTGCAAAATTCTAATAAATCATCTGTAATAAGAAGGTGGGAAATAGCACCAGTTTGTCTCATAGGATGAATGATATGGGAAACGATAGCTTTTTCTACCAATAAAGAAAAGAGTTCCATAGTTATAACAAAGAGATATGGTGAAAGGGGATCACCCTGTCTTAGCCCTCTGTTTCCTTCAAAGTAACCAACCGGAGAGCCATTAATCATAACAGAGAAGGTATGCGTTGAGATACATTCTTTTATCCATGCAATAAACCTCCTGCTAAAGCCCATTTGGGATAGCATGTAATATATGAATTCACGATTTTCACTATCAAATGCTTTTTTCCAATCAAGCTTGAGGCACGCTCTAGCACCCAAAGGATTGCTAAAATCTCTGATCTGCTCATGTCCTAGCAAAGCACAATCAGATAGAAGTCTTCCCTTCACGAAAGCAGATTGGTTGGGAGAAATAATTTCATGAATTACAATCTTCAGCCTGTTACATATAACCTTATTGATAACTTTATAAAGCACATTACAGCAAGCAATTGGTCTATGGGCGCTTAACCCAGTGGAAGTGGAATTTTTGGGCACCAGAGTTAAATATGTATGATTTATGGGATGCATTAAGGATCCAGAACGGAAAAAAGATTGGACAACATCAGTGATGTCATTACCTATTGTTCCCCAATTGTGTTGGTTAAAAAACCCATTGAAGCCATCTGGACCAGGGGATTTATCCACCCATATTTGGTAAACAGCTTCTTTGATTTCATCCCTTGAGACTCTTCTTTCCAACCAATCATTAGCTTCATGAGTTAACTTACGCTTTGTATTGAGATTTGGAAAGACATTCCAATAGGTCGATTGAGTATATAATGATTCATAAATTGGTTCACGTTGTTTCTGAGCTCCTCAGTAGTATTGATTTGAATTCCCTCCGCATCAACTAGGTGGCGTAGACTATTGTGACTCTGGCGGGATTTCATGGCAGTGTAGAAGAATTTTCTATTGGTATCCCCCAGGTGAAGCCAGTTTTGTCTACTTTTCTGATGCAGCATGTCTTCCTCCGTACAAATTAAATCTGCCAGTTCATTACATAATGCTTGTTCCTGCTTCTGTAAAAGGGTGTCCTTATGAATCCCAGCACTGCTCTGCATAATATTTAGTTTGCGCCTGCATTCAGTAATAGAGCGAGTGCTGTTATGTCCCCTTGCCCAAGAACGGAGCTCCCACTTCAGCCTACAGAGCTTTGTAGTTACACAGTACAAAGGGGTACCCTCAGTATGCTGCCCCCAAATGGAATCAACCAGTTCCGCATACCCATCCCAATTCGCCCAGCTATTGAAGTATTTAAATGGCTTTGGGTGAGTTTTGAGCATGGGGTGAAGTTTTACCAACATATGAGAGCGATCGATAGTCTGAGGATCGAGATATTCGACAAACGCTTCAGGAAGAAAACAGACCAGATATGGACTACAGAGGACCCGATTAAACCTGGCAGCTATCCGACCTACTCCCATCCTCCTATTGGACCAACTCAACGACCTCCCGACACACTTCATATCTACCAGCAAACAGCTACTTAGGCAATTGTTAAATTCATCTAAGACACTTGAGTCGCATTTCCTGCCACCGATTTTCTCTTTTGAATACCGAATACAGTTGAAGTCTCCCCTAGAAGCCAAGCCTCCCCCCTCAGCATAGATGCATCAGCCTCTAGCAGTTCCCATAGCTTGTCAAGCTCAGAACGAGTGTTTGATGCATAGACAGCCGTAATTGCTACTGTCAGGCCCCCCCGATTTGTACATCGCATGGTTACATGCTTATATGACTTAGAGATATCCGAAGCCCCCCAAATATTTGTATTGAAACAAAGTAGTATGCGCCCTCTCGAATGCAAGGTAAAGTTATTGAAGAATATCCAATCTTTAGGAAAGCACGACTGCCAATTAAATTTCCCTGCTTTCAGCTTTGTCTCCAACAGAATCACAAAAGTTGGCTTTATAGACTGCAACCTATCACGTAGGTCTCGGCACCTAACGCAGTTATTGAGACCCCGTGTATTCCATATAAAAATACTCATTAACTAATAGGATGATGCTGCCTCACCGTAGCCCTGTCTTTAAGTCGAGAGCTCTTCCTTGTTCCCCCCTTGGCAGTAGCATGCGGAATGTACCTCTTTGCCACACTCTGCTTTGCAGCAGTTTCTGCCCCCAGCCTTTCTAGTTCCATGTCCTAGTTGGTGTTTGGGTATGATAGGAGGTTAGGGATTTGATCAATTTCTGGATGAGTTGCGCCAATAATTCCATGATCAGCTACAATATCAGCTTCAGCTAGGGATGCGCAAGGTCTAGGGTGCACAGCGTCCGGGTTCATATCCTGGGGGTGATCAGCCTCTGTATCATTTGGTTTGCCTTCTAGGTTTTGCCCAGTATTACTGCTACTACTTCCTATGTCCATATGTGTTGTACAATTTCCATTCCCAGCTCCGGTAACACTACATATCCCCATTCCAGTATCAATCAGAACTGCTTTACCTACCCTCTTTAAATTTTCTTCAGTAACTACATTTCCTTCACTGTGTTGTATATGAGCTTCTTGTGCAGTCCCAATAACATTTTCTACCTGCCCAGTTCCATTGTCCCACAAGACACTTGGAGGTGTATCAAGTTCAGCATGGTTCTTATCTTGGCCATTATCAGTTTGAACTGGGATTCCTACAAGATCCCTAGTTTGCAAGGTAACTGATGCTTGTTTAGACTGTTGGGCTACAGTGGCCCCTACTTCATGTAGTTGATTCTCACCATGAATTTGGATTAAAGGCAGCTGACTTAGGTCTGGGCATTGGGCATCTGAGTGCCCGAAACAGATGCAATGACTGCATCTCGACGGTTCCCCCTCATACTTAGTGTCGATGTAAATTTTAGCCCCATTTTCTAACAGTATTCCCACCGTCTTTGGGAGCGGTTTCTTGGCATCAACTTCCATCAGGCATCTTGCATAGGACAAACCACAACTGAAGCCACGATGTTGAGAATATCCCTCGTCCACATATTTAAAGGTAATCCATGAAATTGAACCCAGACTGGCACCGTTGCTAGGATGTCACAGTCGTGACGGAGGTTTGGGCTCCAGCACTGCAGTACTGTCAGCCTATCATCAAATAGCCACGGCCCACCATACAAAATTCGCTCACAATCCTCATCACAGTCAAATCTGAAATAGAAGAATCCATTATGTCTACTGTAGATATGGACCCCTTTCTTCAACCTCCATAACCTGTCCACCCATGTACGTAGCTGACCAATATATTGTACGTCCCCTAACATATAGCCTACCAGCGTACTCTTCCAACGTTCAGCACCCCGCTCAAGCAGTGAGCTCACTACTTTTCCAATAGGAACTCCATCTTCTTCAAATTCAGGGGGAATGTAATTCATTGTCAAAGAATCTTCATATGATCTCCGGTTCACACAAAAATCAGACCAGGACATCTTGGTTCCAGTTGTGTTTATATTAATTGCAACATTTGGTCGAACAGGCAATTGCTCAAACACCTTCTGTGCATTCTCAATGTTGATCTCATTCGAGCTCATATGGGTAGTATGCTTGATACCACCCCCTGATGTTAGATCTAAGCCCACCATTATGAAGCTTACCTCCCTGAAAATTGCCGTTGTTGATCTCTCCCCGAAAGAAGCCATTGTTGATGCCCCCTAGCTTGTGAACTTGGGATGCGACCCCTCTAGGGTTCCATCTCTCCTTCCTCCGCGAAAGTAGTTTCCACCCATCATCCAATGCAGTGCCCTTCTTTAGCCCTTGGAAATCCTGTAGATTCAGTCCTTCACCGACGTACGCAATGTTTTCCCTCGACTCGCCATCGCCTGGATCTTTTGCAGCCATATATTATATATTAGCAAATAAACCGCGCACATGTGCACGTGGATTGAAAAAAACCGGTCGGAAAAGGGGGGAAGAAGAAAAACTGTGGGTGTGGGGGGGGGGGGGGGGGGGGGGGGGGGGGCGGGTCGCGAGGCAAAAGTACAAAAATTGGAGTTGTATGTGCAAAATTCCACACATCCTCTCTTATCCCTCAAAATCTCATATCTTATCCAATTTCTCTTGTCCAATATCTCTTATCCAATTTCTCTTGATAACCTCCCTCTTTTATAATATAGATATCTATTATCCAATTTCTCTTGATAACATCCCTCTTTTATAATATAGATAACTCTTATCCAATTTCTCTTGATAACATCACTCTTTTATAATATAGATATCTCTTATCTAATTTCTGTCATGCCCCGCTTCCCAAAAATATGGAGGCGAAGCGTGAGAAGGTCCGCTCAGACTTGAAGCTACAAAGCTGCAAGTCCGATAAGCGTCAATCGAATTTAAAACTGCAGGTCCTTGCAACGCGAACGAAACAAAGATAATAATAATGAAATGAGACAAAAGAGATATCTCAGAATATCCATAAAATAAGTTTCAACATCACAGAAAAAGCCACCAGGCTAGAAAGAAAAAGAGTCTAAAGGCCCAATCATGGCCAACAAAAGTACAACGTACAAAACAAAGGTGCCACGCACCAACAACCAACAACAAAGCCTAAAACAAAAGGAACTCAGCAAGTCACCAAGAAGGTCTCCGGTGTCTATAAAACTCCTCCTGGGCAATCATGGACTCAGGCTCAGCGTCAGCAAACATCACAGCAACGGTCTCCGGCTCAGGGTCTAACATGTGACACCCAAAAGAGCAAGGGGCACATGTCAGCAAGTCTACAAGAGACTTGTGCAAGGAAACTGAAAAGTAGGCACAATTAAAGCAACCTAGCAGTTCTAGCATGAATGCAATGACATGGAAGTTTAAGTATGAGTGCAACAAGTAAAGTAAAGTAAAGTAAAGTAAAGTACGAGCATGGCATTTAAAACATGGCATGGATGACAAGTATTACATGAAGCATTCACAAGACAAGTATGAGACAAGGAAAGTAAGCACCTCGTGCACAGAGATTCCGCCTTCTGGCTAGAGGGCTGATCGGGCCACTCTTAAGCTCAGGTGACCGTTTATCCCTACCCCTCCACGTGGATCGGGCATTGGATTTTGACCAACACATATGGCCTGCTTCTGGATCACGAGCCAGGAAATGTTTTAACATGATGGCCTAGGGGTGCACCTAGCCGTAAACACGGAAACACGGATTGTACAAGTATTTTGTAGCGTGTGCTACGATGCAACAATCAATTTGGATGACATGTAAGATGCAATGCATGGCAGTTAAAAGTGCGTACAGGTAAGGAAAGTAAACGTGACAGTTTAGTATGCATGATTTGCAAGTTTAAAGAGTTGGATCTAGCTTCGTTGTCAAGCTAGAACAATTTAGGTGACGGATCTAGTTTCGTTGTCAAACTAGATCAAGTAGGCGTCTAGTCAGCTATCATTTCACTGACTAGTCTTTTTACACTGAAAACAAGGAAGTGGCCTAAAAACATGGCCCTACACAAGAGTTGGCAAGTTTCACTTGCCTGCAAGTACAACGTCTGAGAAACACCGTCCAAGAGAGTCCAAGTCACAAATAACCTACGTGCACAAGTCCACCGGCCTAAAGTCCATATTATTAATCTTGATTAGTGAATTTAAAACATTTAAAATACTTTAAAAATACTGATTTTAGTCTTGATTAGCATACAATTTGGGTTGGGGGTCCTAGGGGTGCAAAGTGTTACCTCAACACGACGCGAAAGCTACACCGGCGTCGGGTAGCGACGCCGGGGGTTGGAATAAGAGAACGCGCTCCAAGTCCTGATTCCAATATAGATTCCTCGCTGGAAAGTTCAGAGCATCAACCGGGGCAACGGTTCCAGATTCCAGGGCTAGCACGTGCGACGACGGGCTACGACGTGTCGCAACGTCGTACACGGCGAATCGTCGAAGAGGAAGCATCTAGGTGGGGCCCACAGTAGTCCTTGGGACCTTTGGGGGACCCACAATACCTTTGGAGAACTTGGGGGGCCCACGGTGGCAAGCGGTGCGGGAGTTGCGACGTTGTGACGAACGTTGCTCGGTCGGACACTAGCCTGACCGAGAGAATCTCTCGGTCAGACACAGCGCACGGCGCTGTGCAGCGCTGCGGAGCGGGCTCAGCAGCGGGTGCGGAGAGTTCCATCGGTCGGAGCGGGAGACAGCGTCGGTCGGGCGCTTGGGCGCGCATGTTGCAACGTTGTAACGTTGCAACGCGGGGCGATGCGGCGTGAGCGGGCGGGGGCTTCGGTCAGGCACGGGGGAAAGCGGGGTGCGGAGCGGGCTTGCGAGCGGGTGCGGGGCGATGCGGATGTGCGGAGCGGGCGATCGGTCTGACCGAGATCTTCTCTCGGTCGGATCGGGCAAACGGAGGGGGTGCGATGCGGAGCGGCTGTGCGAGGCTTGGTGCGGGCGGAGCAGCGGTCGGTGCGGGAGAACTGAGCTCGTTTCTTCGGTCGTGCGGCAGCTGCTTGTCGCAACGTTGCGACGATTCGTCGCAACGTCAAATTTTGTTTTTGGGAGTGGCTAGGGTTATTTTCTTGCGAAAATAGGTCTTCCTAGGGGTTGTTTATATAGTGTAGATGGGTTGACTTGGTCTAGGGCTAAATATAATAGGATTAGAAGTTTAAAATAATTTAAAATTTGAATCCCAACTTCTCCGACTCACACAAGGATTTGATGCGGTCCAATGAGCTGGAAATTGGCTCAAAAATTCTTTAAAACGTTTGAAACTCAAATAAATTTTATTTGGCCGTAATTAGTATAAAAATTAATTATTAAAAATATTATAAACCTTGTTAAAAATATAAAAGTGGTCAAACAAACTCCAAAAATTATAAAATAAATATAGGGGTGATCGTGACGACGAAAGTGAGCTAACTAAGAAGACGGATCTTAATTTCGACATCGGACGACGAAACTAAAAATAGAAACGTCTCCCGTCAAAAGTGAGAATCGCAACGTCTCATCGAATAAGATTAAATTGTGGGAAAACCACTCGAGAAACATCGTCCCAAATTTGTGCCACTATTTAATACACTCAGAGACTTTCACAACGGCATATCACACTAAAGTGTTCACAAACAAAAAAAGTCTAAAATAAACACGTGCACGGCCAAAAGCACGTGCACGAACAACGTACAACGAAAAGTGGTCGTTACATCCTCCCCACCATAGAATAAAGTCTGTCCTCGGAATTTCTAATATAGCTAGTCGCTCTAGTAACTACCCCAATCAAGTCATAATAATTCAAACCAGGTATAGTCATTACAGGTGCTCATATACGCACTAGGTAGTCAAACATTAACACTACCAACACGTATATATATATACATTCACGTACGTCATATACTTATACCTATTATAGTAAGTCGATTTTATACATGTATTTCAATTATATATATAAGCATACATCCCTTATATAACTACTACTTACCCAATCACAAAACAATATTTCAGATACTCATATAAGTATGGTCTTACGCTTAGCAAATACAGTCATTGCTCTACATATATGTAGCTACCTATGCATAAACGACATGGGTATACGACCCTCTAATATTTCCTAGTACACATCCAAAGTCAAACACATCAACATAAGTAGTCACGCCATACCATTATTAATCAAGCTTCACTATATCTAACATACATATTCACCACCACTATAGTTTCACAACATATAGTCATTCAAATGCATGCAAATAGTTTACCATATATTCACATCACATACGGTCCTATAACTGTATTTACGACACGCCACATATACCATAGTCACCAATAACTATAACTAAGCACATACTTACCCGTGCATGGTGCACACACATACACGCTAACATTTCATTCATACCAACCACACCACTATATACTTAGCACAACTACTCATCTAGTTTAGCTAGTACACATATGTTCACACAACAAGTCCTTAGTAAATAACTATAACACAAGACCAACACCTATAACTATATACTGGCGTAGCGACCCACAATCATGTGCGTAGCACAACCAGGCACAACACTCCTATCACTATACATACATCAATCATCGCTATATTCAAACTTCAGACATACATATCAATATACTTAGAGTATACCCACTCAAGCTTGAGTGAGACTCATTACACACATCAGAATATTCTTCATACGTAACACTGCATTCATACCTATACCAATACCACTCCAATATTTATACGTCTACCAATACTACCATATACATACCATAGGTCAATCACACTTAATATTTAGTCAGATAACACCCACATAGTTAAATCAATTCATATACCATAATAATAACATTACAGACATCAGCACCCACATATTTATAATACTCTCCCTAGTACAAACATTCACCGTATAGTCACACATAGGTAATGTATATATTCACACCATGGCCTACTACCTATAATTAGTATACTAACACATCCACACATACATAATTAAGATGTGCAATAGTCGTGTATACCTCACGGTATGCACGCATGCAACATCCCGTAAAAGCAAGCAATACCAATCAAAATTATAATCCTACTACCATATGTATATCACATTTATACTCAGGCAACATAACATAACTACTTACGCCTAAGCACTATATATATCTACCTATGTGCACATACTCACACGTACTAGTATATAGGTCATAAAATTAGCCTACTCACTTAACCATACATACACTTATTATAATCACACATAACATACACATAGCTTTACCAATCATTTTATTTCAACCATTACAAGTATCTCTAACTACATACACTCCATTAGATATTCCGACATTAACTCTTATATACACAGGCGTCCCTAGTATGGTATAGCTAACCACACATAGATCTATAAATACTAACACACAACCAACTTTATAATATCACGAATAACTCCGAGTACGTATATATCATACAATAGGAAAACATTAATATACTATGGGGTTATACTCATTCAAGCTCACGTACATAACTTGGGTACGTGCACTATGACTACCTCACGAGGTCCAAGGGTCTACTAACAACTTAGAGTTGACACAGACATTGACGAGCACTAAAACCTAAACAATTTAGAGAGAGGTCGAGGTCGAAAGCGTGACGAGGGAAGGATCGATAAGCACGAGTTCAGATAGGACGAATACGAGGGGACGGCTTGGTTAGACGAAACATTGACTCAATGGTGATGTTTAGGTTGAGGGAAACGGAGATGTAGTGACACTTATATAGGAGGGAGAAAAGAAATAGTATAAGTAACATAAGCTAACTTACGAGAAATTTGAAAACTGTCGTACTTCAAAAGTTAAAATCCTCGTCTGTAAAGAAATATTTGGAGGTCGATAAAACGAGTTGTTCAAATTAAGTTTGAGTCGAAAATTCATAATAAGGGAAAATGTTTTAATGGCTTATCGCAAATCATTAAGAAAAGAAAGTAAATCATTCGCACGGACATTAAAGACGTAATTTTTGAAAATATTATACGGCAGTAATTTAATATAATGTTGTCAAAAGTTTTTGAAAGTCCAAGAATGAAATCAAGTAACGGAAGAATGTAAACTCATGTTAAATGCTCTCAAAACTTTTAGGCTATGGAAAATCAATATTGAAACTTCTTTTAGATAAATCAGGATTTGTCAAAAATAAAACTGGTTACACTAAGCTCTTAGCGTACAAGCACATCGAGCCTGGTACGGGTATAAAAATAATTGGAATTCAATTTGGTTTAGAAATTTTTCCTAAAAGCATGTATGGTGAGCGGAAAGAAAATAATAATGACTTAGTATAAGAATTATCAAGATCGAATAGCAAATCTTTAAAATCAAATCAGGGAGGGTCTAAAGCAGGAAGTGGTTATGAAAATAGTAATTTTGCAAAAATCTGAAGTAGCGAAAACGACGAGCAAAACCAACTTGCTGAAAGCTGAAATTCCATGTGTCTTGAAAGTATATTAAAGTAAACACGACGTATCATTCGTATATCACAAATAAGAAGGAAAATTATAAATCGAATTGGGCAAGCAAAAGTACGGTTCAGAATAAAATTAATATATGAAGGGACGACACATTTACATAAGTACGAAAAATATAGGCTGTGAAAATACCATAAGCTAGTATTCGAAATTTCGACAAAAGTTTTAAAAATTTTAAATCAACGAAGGAGCATGAAATATAAGATATATATATTAAAAATAATTGAGCAAATTTAAACTTAGGGAAAAAGGAAATCGAGAAATACTTTCAGAAGATTCAAAACTTGTAACGGAGAGATTCGAAGATTGGCGACGATCGTCATGAGGCGATCTCGTGAATCGAGGCAAGGAAATTGGTCAGGTGATCAAAACATACATACGCCTAGGATATGAATCTGGAGAATCTACGGGGAAACTCCTACGGTCGACCAACTAAAGATTAAGAACTAAGCGCTAAGACTTTCTAAGGAGCTAGACGGTAATGAAATGCGTTCAGCTTGGTCCGAAATCGATGAACCCAAGCGAACGACTGAAGGAAATTCTAGAAGTCTAATATGGTCAGAAGTAGACAAAGACCACTAAGGTAACTCCTACGATGATTAAATCAATTGCTGACAGGGAGTCTAACTAACAATCAGAGGCCTCTAACTAGCATGCACAGACGTCTAACTAAGTCTTCTTACCACCTAGTGTCCTAAGAAAACGACTAGACTCAGGGATTCTGACTCGGATGTTGCAATTTATTTAATGGACATTCCGTTATTATCGTTGTTCCGTTAATTCGCAATTGCAAGACTGGACCTGCATGGGCCACCAACAAAACCTGTCACGCCCCGCTTCCCAAAAATATGGAGGCGAAGCGTGAGAAGGTCCGCTCAGACTTGAAGCTACAAAGATGCAAGTCCGATAAGCGTCAATCGAATTTAAAACTGCAGGTCCTTGCAACGCGAACGAAACAAAGATAATAATAATGAAATGAGACAAAAGAGATATCTCAGAATATCCATAAAATAAGTTTCAACATCACAGAAAAAGCCACCAGGCTAGAAAGAAAAAGAGTCTAAAGGCCCAATCATGGCCAACAAAAGTACAACGCACAAAACAAAGGTGCCACGCACCGACAACTAACAACAAAGCCTAAAACAAAAGGATCTCAGCAAGTCACCAAGAAGGTCTCCGGTGTCTACAAAACTCCTCCTGGGCAATCATGGACTCAGGCTCAGCGTCAGCAAACATCACAGCAACGGTCTCCGGCTCAGGGTCTAACATGTGACACCCAAAAGAGCAAGGGGCACATGTCAGCAAGTCTACAAGAGACTTGTGCAAGGAAACTAAAAAGTAGGCACAATTAAAGCAACCTAGCAGTTCTAGCATGAATGCAATGACATGGCAGTTTAAGTATGAGTGCATCAAGTAAAGTAAAGTAAAGTAAAGTAAAGTACGAGCATGGCATTTAAAACATGGCATGGATGACAAGTATTACATGAAGCATTCACAAGACAAGTACGAGACAAGGAAAGTAAGCACCTCGTGCACAGAGATTCCACCTTCTGGCTAGAGGGCTGATCGGGCCACTCCTAAGCTCAGGTGACTGTTTATCCCTACCCCTCCACGTGTATCGGGCATTGGCTTTTGACTAACACATGAGGCCCGCTTCTTGATCACGAGCCAGAAAGTGTTTTAACATGATGGCCTAGGGGTGCACCTAGCCGTAAACACGGAAACACGGATTGTACAAGTATTTTGTAGCATGTGCTACGATGCAACAATCAATTTGGATGACATGTAAGATGCAATGCATGGCAGTTAAAAGTGCGTACAGGTAAGGAAAGTAAACGTGACAGTTTAGTATGCATGATTTGCAAGTTTAAAGAGTTGGATCTAGCTTCGTTGTCAAGCTAGATCAATTTAGGTGACAGATCTAGTTTCGTTGTCAAACTAGATCAAGTAGGCGTCTAGTCAGCTATCATTTCACTGACTAGTCTCTTTTACGCTGAAAACAAGGAAGTGGCCTAAAAACATGCCCCTACACAAGAGTTGGCAAGTTTCACTTGCCTGCAAGTACAACGTCTGAGAAACACCGTCCAAGAGAGTCCAAGTCCCAAATAACCTACGTGCACAAGTCCACCGGCCTAAAGTCCATATTATTAATCTTGATTAGTGAATTTAAAACATTTAAAATACTTTAAAAATACTGATTTTAGTCTTGATTAGCATGCAATTTGGGTTGGGGGTCCTAGGGGTGCAAAGCGTTACCTCAACACGACGCGAAAGCTACACCGGCGTCGGGTAGCGACACCGGGGGTTGGAATAAGAGAACGCGCTCCAAGTCCTGATTCCAATATAGATTCCTCGCTGGAAAGTTCAGAGCATCAACCGGGGCAACGGTTCCAGATTCCAGGGCTAGCACGTGCGACGACGGGCTACGACGTGTCGCAACGTCGTACACGGCGAATCGTCGAAGAGGAAGCATCTAGGTGGGGCCCACAGTAGTCCTAGGGACCTTTGGGGGACCCAAAATACCTCTGGAGAACTTGGGGGGCCCACGGTGGCAAGCGGTGCGGGAGTTGCGACGTTGCGACGAACGTCGCTGGGTCGGACACTAGCCTGACCGAGAGAATCTCTCGGTCAGACACAGCGCACGGTGCTGTGCAGCACTGCGGAGCGGGCTCAGCAGCGGGTGCGGAGAGTTCCATCGGTCGGAGCGGGAGACATCGTCGGTCGGGCGCTTGGGCGGGCATGCTGCAACGTTGCAACGTTGCAACGCGGGGCGATGTGGCGTGAGCGGGCGGGGGCTTCGGTCAGGCACGGGGGAAAGCGGGGTGTGGAGCGGGCTTGCGAGCGGGTGCGGGCGATGCGGATGTGCGGAGCGGGCTTGCGAGCGGGTGCGGGCGATGCGGATGTGCGGAGCGGGCGATCGGTCTGACCGAGATCTTCTCTCGGTCAGAGCGGGCGAACGGAGGGGGTGCGATGCGAAACGGCTGTGCGAGGCTTGGTGCGGGCGGAGCAGCGGTCGGTACGGGAGAACGGAGCTCGTTTCTTCGGTCGTGCGGCAGCTGCTTGTCGCAACGTTGCGGCGATTCGTCGCAACGTCAAATTTGGGTTTTGGGAGTGGCTAGTGTTATTTTCTTGCGAAAATAGGTCTTCCTAGGGGTTGTTTATATAGTGTAGATGGGTTGACTTGGTCTAGGGCTAAATATAATAGGATTAGAAGTTTAAAATAATTTAAAATTTGAATCCCAACTTCTCCGACTCACACAAGGATTTGATGCGGTCCAATGAGCTGGAAATTGGCTCAAAAATTCTTTAAAACGTTTGAAACTCAAATAAATTTTATTTGGCCGTAATTAGTATAAAAATTAATTATTAAAAATATTATAAACCTTGTTAAAAATATAAAAGTGGTCAAACAAACTCCAAAAATTATAAAATAAATATAGGGGTGATCGTGACGACGAAAGTGAGCTAACTAAGAAGACGGATCTTAATTTCGACATCGGACGACGAAACTAAAAATAGAAACGTCTCCCGTCAAAAGTGAGAATCGCAACGTCTCATCGAATAAGATTAAATTGTGGGAAAACCACTCGAGAAACATCGTCCCAAATTTGTGCCACTATTTAATACACTCAGAGACTTTCACAACGGCATATCACACTAAAGTGTTCACAAACAAACAAAGTCTAAAATAAACACGTGCACGGCCAAAAGCACGTGCACGAACAACGTACAACGAAAAGTGGTCGTTACATCCTCCCCACCATAGAATAAAGTCTGTCCTCGGAATTTCTAATATAGCTAGTCGCTCTAGTAACTACCCCAATCAAGTCATAATAATTCAAACCAGGTATAGTCATTACAGGTGCTCATATACGCACTAGGTAGTCAAACATTAACACTACCAACACGTATATATATATACATTCACGTACGTCATATACTTATACCTATTATAGTAAGTCGATTTTATACATGTATTTAAATTATATATATAAGCATACATCCCTTATATAACTACTACTTACCCAATCACAAAACAATATTTCAGATACTCATATAAGTATGGTCTTACGCTTAGCAAATACAGTCATTGCTCTACATATATGTAGCTACCTATGCATAAACGACATGGGTATACGACCCTCTAATATTTCCTAGTACACATCCAAAGTCAAACACATCAACATAAGTAGTCACGCCATACCATTATTAATCAAGCTTCACTATATCTAACATACATATTCACCACCACTATAGTTTCACAACATATAGTCATTCAAATGCATGCAAATAGTTTACCATATATTCACATCACATACGGTCCTATAACTGTATTTACGACACGCCACATATACCATAGTCACCAATAACTATAACTAAGCACATACTTACCCGTGCATGGTGCACACACATACACGCTAACATTTCATTCATACCAACCACACCACTATATACTTAGCACAACTACTCATCTAGTTTAGCTAGTACACATATGTTCACACAACAAGTCCTTAGTAAATAACTATAACACAAGACCAACACCTATAACTATATACTGGCGTAGCGACCCACAATCATGTGCGTAGCACAACCAGGCACAACACTCCTATCACTATACATACATCAATCATCGCTATATTCAAACTTCAGACATACATATCAATATACTTAGAGTATACCCACTCAAGCTTGAGTGAGACTCATTACACACATCAGAATATTCTTCATACGTAACACTGCATTCATACCTATACCAATACCACTCCAATATTTATACGTCTACCAATACTACCATATACATACCATAGGTCAATCACACTTAATATTTAGTCAGATAACACCCACATAGTTAAATCAATTCATATACCATAATAATAACATTACAGACATCAGCACCCACATATTTATAATACTCTCCCTAGTATAAACATTCACCGTATAGTCACACATAGGTAATGTATATATTCACACCATGGCCTACTACCTATAATTAGTATACTAACACATCCACACATACATAATTAAGATGTGCAATAGTCGTGTATACCTCACGGTATGCACGCATGCAACATCCCGTAAAAGCAAGCAATACCAATCAAAATTATAATCCTACTACCATATGTATATCACATTTATACTCAGGCAACATAACATAACTACTTACGCCTAAGCACTATATATATCTACCTATGTGCACATACTCACACGTACTAGTATATAGGTCATAAAATTAGCCTACTCACTTAACCATACATACACTTATTATAATCACACATAACATACACATAGCTTTACCAATCATTTTATTTCAACCATTACAAGTATCTCTAACTACATACACTCCATTAGATATTCCGACATTAACTCTTATATACACAGGCGTCCCTAGTATGGTATAGCTAACCACACATAGATCTATAAATACTAACACACAACCAACTTTATAATATCACGAATAACTCCGAGTACGTATATATCATACAATAGGAAAACATTAATATACTATGGGGTTATACTCATTCAAGCTCACGTACATAACTTGGGTACGTGCACTATGACTACCTCACGAGGTCCAAGGGTCTACTAACAACTTAGAGTTGACACAGACATTGACGAGCACTAAAACCTAAACAATTTAGAGAGAGGTCGAGGTCGAAAGCGTGACGAGGGAAGGATCGATAAGCACGAGTTCAGATAGGACGAATACGAGGGGACGGCTTGGTTAGACGAAACATTGACTCAATGGTGATGTTTAGGTTGAGGGAAACGGAGATGTAGTGACACTTATATAGGAGGGAGAAAAGAAATAGTATAAGTAACATAAGCTAACTTACGAGAAATTTGAAAACTGTCGTACTTCAAAAGTTAAAATCCTCGTCTGTAAAGAAATATTTGGAGGTCGATAAAACGAGTTGTTCAAATTAAGTTTGAGTCGAAAATTCATAATAAGGGAAAATGTTTTAATGGCTTATCGCAAATCATTAAGAAAAGAAAGTAAATCATTCGCACGGACATTAAAGACGTAATTTTTGAAAATATTATACGGCAGTAATTTAATATAATGTTGTCAAAAGTTTTTGAAAGTCCAAGAATGAAATCAAGTAACGGAAGAATGTAAACTCATGTTAAATGCTCTCAAAACTTTTAGGCTATGGAAAATCAATATTGAAACTTCTTTTAGATAAATCAGGATTTGTCAAAAATAAAACTGGTTACACTAAGCTCTTAGCGTACAAGCACATCGAGCCTGGTACGGGTATAAAAATAATTGGAATTCAATTTGGTTTAGAAATTTTTCCTAAAAGCATGTATGGTGAGCGGAAAGAAAATAATAATGACTTAGTATAAGAATTATCAAGATCGAATAGCAAATCTTTAAAATCAAATCAGGGAGGGTCTAAAGCAGGAAGTGGTTATGAAAATAGTAATTTTGCAAAAATCTGAAGTAGCGAAAACGACGAGCAAAACCAACTTGCTGAAAGCTGAAATTCCATGTGTCTTGAAAGTATATTAAAGTAAACACGACGTATCATTCGTATATCACAAATAAGAAGGAAAATTATAAATCGAATTGGGCAAGCAAAAGTACGGTTCAGAATAAAATTAATATATGAAGGGACGACACATTTACATAAGTACGAAAAATATAGGCTGTGAAAATACCATAAGCTAGTATTCGAAATTTCGACAAAAGTTTTAAAAATTTTAAATCAACGAAGGAGCATGAAATATAAGATATATATATTAAAAATAATTGAGCAAATTTAAACTTAGGGAAAAAGGAAATCGAGAAATACTTTCAGAAGATTCAAAACTTGTAACGGAGAGATTCGAAGATTGGCGACGATCGTCATGAGGCGATCTCGTGAATCGAGGCAAGGAAATTGGTCAGGTGATCAAAACATACATACGCCTAGGATATGAATCTGGAGAATCTACGGGGAAACTCCTACGGTCGACCAACTAAAGATTAAGAACTAAGCGCTAAGACTTTCTAGGGAGCTAGACGGTAATGAAATGCGTTCAGCTTGGTCCGAAATCGATGAACCCAAGCGAACGACTGAAGGAAATTCTAGAAGTCTAATATGGTCAGAAGTAGACAAAGACCACTAAGGTAACTCCTACGATGATTAAATCAATTGCTGACTGGGAGTCTAACTAACAATCAGAGGCCTCTAACTAGCATGCACAGACGTCTAACTAAGTCTTCTTACCACCTAGTGTCCTAAGAAAACGACTAGACTCAGGGATTCTGACTCGGATGTTGCAATTTATTTAATGGACATTCCGTTATTATCGTTGTTCCGTTAATTCGCAATTGCAAGACTGGACCTGCATGGGCCACCAACAAAACCTGTCACGCCCCGCTTCCCAAAAATATGGAGGCGAAGCGTGAGAAGGTCCGCTCAGACTTGAAGCTACAAAGATGCAAGTCCGATAAGCGTCAATCGAATTTAAAACTGCAGGTCCTTGCAACGCGAACGAAACAAAGATAATAATAATGAAATGAGACAAAAGAGATATCTCAGAATATCCATAAAATAAGTTTCAACATCACAGAAAAAGCCACCAGGCTAGAAAGAAAAAGAGTCTAAAGGCCCAATCATGGCCAACAAAAGTACAACGCACAAAACAAAGGTGCCACGCACCGACAACTAACAACAAAGCCTAAAACAAAAGGATCTCAGCAAGTCACCAAGAAGGTCTCCGGTGTCTACAAAACTCCTCCTGGGCAATCATGGACTCAGGCTCAGCGTCAGCAAACATCACAGCAACGGTCTCCGGCTCAGGGTCTAACATGTGACACCCAAAAGAGCAAGGGGCACATGTCAGCAAGTCTACAAGAGACTTGTGCAAGGAAACTAAAAAGTAGGCACAATTAAAGCAACCTAGCAGTTCTAGCATGAATGCAATGACATGGCAGTTTAAGTATGAGTGCATCAAGTAAAGTAAAGTAAAGTAAAGTAAAGTACGAGCATGGCATTTAAAACATGGCATGGATGACAAGTATTACATGAAGCATTCACAAGACAAGTACGAGACAAGGAAAGTAAGCACCTCGTGCACAGAGATTCCACCTTCTGGCTAGAGGGCTGATCGGGCCACTCCTAAGCTCAGGTGACCGTTTATCCCTACCCCTCCACGTGTATCGGGCATTGGCTTTTGACTAACACATGAGGCCCGCTTCTTGATCACGAGCCAGAAAGTGTTTTAACATGATGGCCTAGGGGTGCACCTAGCCGTAAACACGGAAACACGGATTGTACAAGTATTTTGTAGCATGTGCTACGATGCAACAATCAATTTGGATGACATGTAAGATGCAATGCATGGCAGTTAAAAGTGCGTACAGGTAAGGAAAGTAAACGTGACAGTTTAGTATGCATGATTTGCAAGTTTAACGAGTTGGATCTAGCTTCGTTGTCAAGCTAGATCAATTTAGGTGACGGATCTAGTTTCGTTGTCAAACTAGATCAAGTAGGCGTCTAGTCAGCTATCATTTCACTGACTAGTCTCTTTTACGCTGAAAACAAGGAAGTGGCCTAAAAACATGCCCCTACACAAGAGTTGGCAAGTTTCACTTGCCTGCAAGTACAACGTCTGAGAAACACCGTCCAAGAGAGTCCAAGTCCCAAATAACCTACGTGCACAAGTCCACCGGCCTAAAGTCCATATTATTAATCTTGATTAGTGAATTTAAAACATTTAAAATACTTTAAAAATACTGATTTTAGTCTTGATTAGCATGCAATTTGGGTTGGGGGTCCTAGGGGTGCAAAGCGTTACCTCAACACGACGCGAAAGCTACACCGGCGTCGGGTAGCGACACCGGGGGTTGGAATAAGAGAACGCGCTCCAAGTCCTGATTCCAATATAGATTCCTCGCTGGAAAGTTCAGAGCATCAACCGGGGCAACGGTTCCAGATTCCAGGGCTAGCACGTGCGACGACGGGCTACGACGTGTCGCAACGTCGTACACGGCGAATCGTCGAAGAGGAAGCATCTAGGTGGGGCCCACAGTAGTCCTAGGGACCTTTGGGGGACCCACAATACCTCTGGAGAACTTGGGGGGCCCACGGTGGCAAGCGGTGCGGGAGTTGCGACGTTGCGACGAACGTCGCTCGGTCGGACACTAGCCTGACCGAGAGAATCTCTCGGTCAGACACAGCGCACGGTGCTGTGCAGCACTGCGGAGCGGGCTCAGCAGCGGGTGCGGAGAGTGCCATCGGTCGGAGCGGGAGACATCGTCGGTCGGGCGCTTGGGCGGGCATGCTGCAACGTTGCAACGTTGCAACGCGGGGCGATGTGGCGTGAGCGGGCGGGGGCTTCGGTCAGGCACGGGGGAACGCGGGGTGTGGAGCGGGCTTGCGAGCGGGTGCGGGCGATGCGGATGTGCGGAGCGGGCTTGCGAGCGGGTGCGGGCGATGCGGATGTGCGGAGCGGGCGATCGGTCTGACCGAGATCTTCTCTCGGTCAGAGCGGGCGAACGGAGGGGGTGCGATGCGAAACGGCTGTGCGAGGCTTGGTGCGGGCGGAGCAGCGGTCGGTACGGGAGAACGGAGCTCGTTTCTTCGGTCGTGCGGCAGCTGCTTGTCGCAACGTTGCGGCGATTCGTCGCAACGTCAAATTTGGGTTTTGGGAGTGGCTAGGGTTATTTTCTTGCGAAAATAGGTCTTCCTAGGGGTTGTTTATATAGTGTAGATGGGTTGACTTGGTCTAGGGCTAAATATAATAGGATTAGAAGTTTAAAATAATTTAAAATTTGAATCCCAACTTCTCCGACTCACACAAGGATTTGATGCGGTCCAATGAGCTGGAAATTGGCTCAAAAATTCTTTAAAACGTTTGAAACTCAAATAAATTTTATTTGGCCGTAATTAGTATAAAAATTAATTATTAAAAATATTATAAACCTTGTTAAAAATATAAAAGTGGTCAAACAAACTCCAAAAATTATAAAATAAATATAGGGGTGATCGTGACGACGAAAGTGAGCTAACTAAGAAGACGGATCTCAATTTCGACATCGGACGACGAAACTAAAAATAGAAACGTCTCCCGTCAAAAGTGAGAATCGCAACGTCTCATCGAATAAGATTAAATTGTGGGAAAACGACTCGAGAAATGTCGTTCCAAATTTGTGCCACTATTTAATACTCTCAGAGACGTTCACAACGGCATATCACACTAAAGTGTTCACAAACAAACAAAGTCTAAAATAAACACGTGCACGGCCAAAAGCACGTGCACGAACAACGTACACCAAAAAGTGGTCGTTACAATTTCTTTTGATAACATCACTCTTTTATAATATAGATATTATTCAATTTCTCTTGTCCAATATCTCGTATCCAATTTCTTTTGATAACATCCCTCTTTTATAATATAGATAAATAGATATATCTTATCCAATTTCCCTTGTCCAATATCTCTTATCAACTTTCTCGTGATAACCTCCCTCTTTTATTATATATATATATATATATACTAGTCATAAACCGTGCCCGCGGGCACGGTTCATTTAAGATTTTCCCCTGCAAATCTCTGTTCCCCAAAAATTATTTCCACAGCCAAAATTTAAAAGAACAACAAATTAGCGTAAAAATATTAAGCGACACGGGCACTTTCGGCACGGAACAACAAATTGAGCACCGGCACCTTCGGCGTGGAACTACAAATTCGGCTCGGAACAACTAAGTAGCGTAGAACAACAAATTCGGTACGGACGCCTTATGCGTGGAACAATAAATTAGCGTAAAAAATTAGCCGGTGCTTTCGGCACAAAATAACAAATTAGTGTAAAAAAAATTTAGCGCACACCTTCGGCACGAAACAACAAATTAGTGTAAAAAAATTTAGCGGGCGCATTCGACAACCCCAGTTAGACATCCCTCAAATGTAATATTATAGACCCCTACAGGACAAACCCAGTTAGACATCCCTCAAATGTAATATAGAATTTCTCCCATACTATCATGATGGGAGTTTGTTTTTCAATTAGGAGCTTTGTAAGCTTGCTTACTTTCAAAAAAAGGTTTTAAATAAAAGCACAGATGGTGAACATTAATTCTCCTCATTCTTAGGGTGGTTTGTGTAATTTGTTCAAAAAAAGGTTTTAAATAAAATCACAGATGGTGAACATTAATTATTATGGTGAACATTAATTCCGGGGCTTCGTCTTGAATTGGGCCCACATGATTTTGCCTGGACCCAGCAAAATAAGGCCTACATGATTTTGCCTTGTACCCAACAAAATGAGCCGAACCCTAAATGCCGACGGGTTTCTTCTTTTATACCGGCGATTTGATCGTGCGTTAAAAAGACATGCATGTTGCTGACAGACATGCATGTTACAGCTATCCACCAATGTGCACAAGCTTGCACCCATGGAATACAAAAAAAGAAACAGTAAATGGGCATAACAAAGGATTGTGCGTGAAAGGAAAAATATAAGAAATCGAGCATGAGTTAAGTAATTAAGACTACAATTTCTTGTCTCTATGATAAAAGTAGGATCTAGGCCACACATCACATGGACATAGCAAATATTAGAACTAATAGCTGCATACAAATTTTCAATAACACAATACATTCATAAAAACTTTTAAAAAACATCAACATGCTAAACTGAAACAGAATGCCAAAAGAAGAACTCAAAAGTTCTTTTATCCTAAACATCTTATTACTGCTAAAAATAGGAAGACTTGCCCTTAGAAACCACTGCACCAAAATTAACATTTTGAGTAACCAAAACATTCAGAACCCAAATGTAAATGCCCCCAGCCAATATCCTTCCAGACCAAAATATGAAAATGCTTCAACAAAATCTAAATGAATTTTTCATAACATGCCATAAATTTATAAAAGTGACATTACATAAACACTGTTTCTCTCGCTAAAAGCACAACATCTTCAAGGCCCTTCAGCTGCTTGTATAGTTCAAAATCGCAACACTTCAACAGAGCAACAAATAAATGCTTGACACTGGCTAAGCATTGCAACATGATATTCTTAGTCTATACAGATTCTGCTCATCAACAAAAGCAATACCTGTAGTTTTTCATAAAACCTTATAAGCACCAACATACAATTAAAAATAATAAATTCACAACTAATGCTGCTCGATATTACCTTTTAACCATTTACAGCTCTTCTAATAACCAAAGCTAAAAAGCAAGGGATCAAAGTGCAGCATAAAATAGTATTTGGAACACAAAGATAACATTATTCATTGAGATTTAGTTCATCCTAAAAATTTTAGTGCCCCAAAAATATAATTCCCTCCAGATTCAGTTCCACCCACAATCTAGTTTCCCCATAGAATCGAGTTTAAGTTTAAAGTTTTAGTCTCCCATAAAATTTATTTCCCCAAAATTTAGTTCCCCTCCAAAATTTTAAAGTTTCCTCCCAAATTTTAGTTCCCCCGTTTTTTCTGTGTTTTCCATGTATCCAGAACTTCATGGTTGTTTAATTATTTTTTGACTTAATTAAATGTGACATGCATTTGATTACATCATTTTTAGGAATTTGGTCATGTACTCTTAGGACTAATGGTTTTGTATCTCCTTCAAGTTTTTTATAAAAAAATTAAAATTTATTTTGAGAACATGCAATTTGATTCCATCCTTTCTCATAAATTCAGTGTCTGTATTTATGTTAGCCATCCTTTTATGCTTAATTTTTGCTAATATGGATGCATAAAGTTAAAGGTCCGAAATAGGTGCATATTAGTATGTGAAGGTAGAAATAGATATTCAAGGAATAAGAGCAGTTGTTATGGATAGGTTACTCATTTTTTATCAGAAGCAAGCACATGTTTTAAAATTATGGACATATGACAATAACTAAGAATATGCACATATGGGCAGCATACTGCTGGCATATACATGAAAAACACAGCATCTCGTTCAACTACTAACCTATTATTAAGCAATCATGCAATGGAAGATATTTACTTCTTATTTTACATGTAAAAAAGAGAGATCAAATTTTCCATTGTCAATTCAAGCATTGCATACGACGGTTCAATGAATTACTTACGGCTTGCATATCAAAAAGCATTGCCTATAGAGAAAGAATTGCACATGATCAGGCACACCATTCGCCTTTCCAGTTAACATATCAAAAGATATCACATGTTTGTATGCATCTTGAGCAAAGATGACAGGGGCATACTCCTCTTCAATGGGTGACGTCCCGGGTTATTTAGTGGCAGCATCGTTATCACGAACATGAGATGGCTCATGTGAATCAATCTTCTTTATAGTCCATCATTGTTGCTTCTCAAACTCTTCTCTCTCAGAACACAAAACCATCACAGCATAGGCTACACCACATGTAAATGACCTCTCAAATGCAGTTCTTTCTGCATATGATACAAAAGTCATAAGCACATTACAGAGTAATAGTTATTTTTTCAACTGTCAGCAATGTCAGCTAACAAATTCACATTAAATTCAACTCTTTGAGAAAATAATTTATTGGTGATTTTGTGCATATCATTTCAAGGAGTTCCCCAAGTAATGATCAAAGAAAGGACCAATCATATCAGAGTGTTTATTTCAAACACAACAACAAAACAATAACTGAAATCATACATCCTGCCACGTGATACAGCTAATTGCTACTGCAATTTAATTGCCAAGATGCAAACTTTAAGGGTTTGAAAGAAATTTCCATTAAAAATAACAACATTGAAAGCCGAACCGCTTCTTAAATAAAATTTGCTTCTCAAAATCAAGCAAATACTAAATGCAATCATAAAATTCCCAAAGGAAAAATAGAAGCAACAAATTTTTTTGTCTATATATGTCATAAAACCAATAATCTATATGATTAAACATCACATGTAACTTGGGTCATTTTTCGAATCTGTTGCAATTTTTCGACCATATGATATTTTAGAATCTGTTACAACGCCTACAACTTAAAATTGTAACTTAAAATTTTAACCCATACAACTTCTGTAACCCATACAATCTGTAACCCATACAATAATCCATAAGATATTTTAGAAGAGAAAAAGCACATGAGACACAAAGCAACTATACATGCAGAATCTCTCCTTCAAAATCATAAAAATATTCACTATAAATGAAGCCTTCAGATGGATCAACAATAGATGATTCAGAAAGCACATGAGACACAAAGCAACTATACCTGCAGAATCTCTCCTTCAGAATCATAAAAATATTCACTATAAATGAAGCCTTCAGATGGATCAACAATAGATGATTCAGTTTTCCCACCAAACTCTTAGAAACAACTTGTCCTTCAAATTTATTTTAATGTGGAAGATAAAAGTGATATGGTTGGCCAATCCATTATTCTGACAGTTGCTTACACTGTAAAGTGGCCTAATGGAGTAAAATATTGATATATGCCCCCACACAATTTGTGTGCCATGTCATTAACCTCTACCATGGAATACTACGACACATCATTTCGTAGAGGCATGGAGAATGCTCGGCCTTGAGCATATTAAATTTCTCTAGAAACAACTAATCATAATATTATTTACTTAGCATTATGTTAATCTAAATACATAGAAATCATGTGACGAACGACAAAGCATCTCTAACAGAAAAATAATCAACTTCATAAACCTTCTGGCACGGTCATCAACTATTCACCCAATGTTTACCACTGAATACTCTGGAGAAACAAAAAAAAAACTATTGGCTAAAGTACCAAACGAATTCATAACAGAAAATAATGTGTCACAACAAATATTTGATGCTTATTGTATATATGAACATTAGGGTGATAGTGTTGGCCAATCCCTCAATCTGACTACATCTTATGCAGTAGATTGGCAACTTGAAGCCAATCCATATATGCCCATCACACAAATTATGTGCCACGATATTAACTTCTCCCGTGGAATACCATGCCACCTCATTTCTTTAGGAGGAAAGGCTCGGCATTGTGCATATAATTTAGCATAGGCATAAAAGCACTAAAAGCATGTACAAAGTAACATCAAAATGTTAAGCTACTCTCTCACAAACAACCGTAAGAATATATCACTTCCAAAGAGCTTGTTGTAATGATATATAGAATTCTGGAAGAAAAATTTGTTTCATCCCTTTAACAAAATACTTTATAAAATTTGTTCTGGAAATAAAATTCTGGAAGTATGTTGTCAAAATTCTGAAAGTAAAATTCTGTAACCCAATTCTGGACATCATGGCAAATCTGGAAGTAAAATTTAAAAATTTGTTCTCATGGCTAATACAATTTGTTCTCAAAAATTTGTTCTAATGGGTGAACATTCAAAAAATCTGTAACCCAATCGTTTATAAGATTTGTTCTCAATGGCGAACAACTTTATTGCATAATCAAACTGAACACCTCAAAGATCAATGATGAACACATTGATTAAACAAAGGCATAGGAAATTGGAAAAATGTTGCAAATTTAGAATGATAACATGGAAAGGAGTAGGACCCAACACACAAAATCCCAAGGCCAAGGCCATTAGAGATGAAATAATAAATACCATGCTCAGGAATTTCTCAAAATAGAAGAAGAAGAAGAAGCATGTAATTTACCTTTTTTGTTCACTCAAAAACTTGCATTTGTTGTTGAGGATGTAATTTCGGTTTATGGTGTGTTGTTTCCTTGTTGAGAGGTGGACTTGGATGCTGACTGCTCACTGGCCTCACTCCTACTGATCTTGTTGTCCTCGCCCTTGTTGATGTTGCTGTCATTCTGCTCTTGTTCTTCGATATCCTCTAAGTACCTCTCTTCGACCATCGGTTTCCAGAGACAAACTCGTACGTTAATGAACCAGTTCGACACCTGCAATATTAAAATTGGCCATTGTTAGAGATGTTAAAAATTTCAGAAGTAACGGACAGAAATGTGCATTAATGATGGGACTTATTCTTGTTTCTCTTAAACCAAACACACCCTTAAATTTAGGAGTAAGTAAGAGAAAAGAATAAAAGTCTTTAATTTAATTTTGGATTCATGGCTAAAAGTAATTGTTACTTTTGATTTAAAATTAATATTATGCAAAACACACATAATATTTGGATAATCATTTTATCATACGAATGTTTTCCCACACCGCAAGCTTGGATTTGGCCACGATATTTCACGAGCGATGATCATCTGACGGCTGTGATTATTTTCTAACGTGGACACTACTTTAATGCAGCTCTTCATAAACAATGCTCATTTTCAGATTTCAGATAACTGATCACTTTACATGAAACTTATACTATTATCCAAAAATTCTTTCAAAGATTACCCAAAATGCGATCCCAAATTTCCATAAGTAAAGCTTTATTAATAAAATTATGGACAACAAAGAGGGAAAAGAAAATCTTACCTCGACCTCCTCCTCCAAGGGATCGAAGAGCCCCACATCATACAATGCCCTCTTCCCCTCGTCAAACAACATTACACCCCCCACAAAATTGAGTAAATTCCCAAAAATTAACCAAGATTAACATAATTAATCTCAAATTTAATCAAATAAAATTACCTTGATAAGCCTCTTGAATCTGCTGGAACCGCCTCTTCGCCTCATCCACCACCCTCGGCGCCCTCACACACCGATCCAGATGCCATTTCTGTATCAAAAATTACCCATAAACCCCAACAGGGGAAAAGAGCTTTCATGAGTTCTACAAAATTGAAGTTTTACAGCACGTTTCAATTATTCAGCATGATTTAATACCTATTAAATTATAACATCTGGAGTCATCTTGAAGTCTATTTTTCAATGCCTTTTTGTTTCAGCCAAATGAGAATTCTGTAATGGAATAGAAGTCTAAAAAAACTAAAGACTATTCTTCATCCAAAATTTATAATTGTAAGGATAATTACAGATTTAAGGGTGATGCCTTTGATTGGGTTGTCCAGTTCGTTTGCTCGGCGTGGGCAGATGCGTTGGATGTAGAGAAGGTGTTTGTTGACGTCTCCGGGGAAGTCCGTCGGCCAGGAACAGTCGATCAACCACCGTGACATGGTCCTAGCCTTGAGTCGTTTCTCCTATTGAGAAGAAGCGAATCCCAAATTTGCACCTTTGCCGTCATTAAAACAAAATGAAGCGTCGGTAGGCGCTTCGGAGCAAAATTAAAACTAAAATTGTGAGCTTCCAGTAGGCGCTTTGGAACAAAATGCACTCACCATTGCGAGCTTCCGGTAGGCGCTTCGGAACTTCCGATAGCCATTAAAACAAAATTAAAACAAAATGCACTCACCATTGCGAGCTTCCGGTTGGCGCTTCGGAACTCCGAGCATGTAGCGTCGGGGCAGATGCCAAGAACGGCGTAATACGATCCGGACCGTTTGTTTAGAATATTTCTTAAGCCCCTAAGTACAAACATGCATGCAACTTTCCTTCTATGCGAATTGAAAAGAAAAGAAAGTGAATAGATTTGGAAAGAAAACTCAATCAGCTTCTATTCACATGACTTGTTTGATCCGAATTTGACCACTTTTCTCTTTAATACTAAAACAGAACTTATCAATTTCCCTATTTATCCTAATTAGTTAAATGCAAGGAAGGCAACTGAGATGCCAAATTCCCTTAAAACATACCAGTTTCATACTTGCTTTCATTAGATAATTGATTTGGTTTAAAGATCCTCTCAAAACAATATATTTTGAAATGATTTTCTCACTTCTCTCAAAAAGATGATCAGTTTTTTACCCCTTCATTATGATGTATTGCTAATTTTTTTTAACTTTTTTTGCTTCTTGCTCACTGAACTCTTTATCACTTGGTAACATTTGCTCTAAATCTTTTGGTATTTGACAGTATCATGTGATTAATTCACAGACAGACACCTATAAAAAGAAGATATGCGCAAATTAACTTGATATTCACTCCATATAACTGCTATTGTTTGTATTTCATCGGGATAGTCTTGTGCTTATTTTCCTCTTTCTAGCAGCACATCCTTGGGATTGAAAACATGAATTCAAGGAAATGATACATGGTTACCTTCTTGAAAACATGAAAACATGAGTTCTTCTTGTGCTACATATATTACCTTCATGTGAGTAAAATCTAAAATGTAGCAAACCATTAGATTGATGTGATTGATGTGATTGATGCATTGCATGATGAACGTGTACCAAGCTATTTCCATTTCTCTTTTAGATATACTTCCCCTTAGCTTTAACAATGAGATTATAACAGTTATGCAATTCTTGACGTGTACAAAAAGTTTTAGCAACTAAATGTTGAGACCACAAACTACAACAATGATTCTATGTGACTTCTGCAAGCACCTTTGTCTCTGACGACTTGAATGCTCTTCTGAAATATCCTTAAGAGCTCTAAATAAATTTTACCAGCTTACCAAAATGCGGAAAGAATTGACCATGCATCAGTATTGTTCACCTGTTACATTGCTATCATCTTCCACAACTGATGTGTGCCTTCCAGGTCTAGCGATTCCACCATATCATAGTCATGTTCACCTGACCATACAACATCATTGTTCACCTGTGACTTTAGTCCGAACTTGATGTATTTTACTTGCCTTAAATGTTTTGTCTAAGTTTACCACAGGAATATGAAATCTACTAAATCAGTTCATATTGTTTGGTTCCAACCATGTTCCCCAACATGTTGCTAAAATGACCTTCCCATATCATTCCTTCGCAGCTGCCTCTCTCTCTCTCTTTATTTGGGCCAGAAAGCAGCAGGAATGCATCAGTTTACCTGTAGTTTAACTTAATAAATCTCCACAATGTAAAATGTAGCAGCAACTGATTGGTCCTATTTATCTCTAGATGGACCTTGATGCATTTATTTGGTTCTTGCTACTTCTTCTTGAGTAGGTTATCCCTAATTATAAACATCAAAAAAGACAGATTTCTATGATATGAACAACAAAAAAATTACAGATCTAAAAAAGAGATCTTTTGACAACTAAACCAAACAAAATTAAGATTTTATAGGACAAAATAAAAACTAAAATGAATAAGATTGTATTGATCATCACGTGCTCTCTTCTTCGATGACTGGAATAAATCATCCAGTGTTCTATTTGCAATTTCCATCAACAACAACAACATCTAAATAAAAACTTCAGGAAAAAAGAAAATAAAACCAAAGGGCAGATTTTTATACAGATCCATCCAAAAAACGAAACCCTGAGTCATCTGCATACCTGCATGAGGGAGGAATGGAATGTGATCTATCCGATCTCGAGCAGAGGCCGCACGATGCAGAGTGCGATCTCCCTCCACTACTTGCAGACGTAGGCGCAGGACACGACGCTCTTACGCATCGGCCACCGGTCCTAGCGTGTCGCCACCCTCTTGATGATCTCCGTCAGCAGCTCCGGTAGCAAGCTCGACCACCGATCATCTTCTTCAAGAGGGAGGTGGGGATTGGCCGTTAGGGCAAAGACAGAGGGAATCGGAAAACCAAAGGGGAGATTTTTTTGAAAGATAAATGCAGGGCAGTAATAGCAAAACCCAAAGGTGAAATTTTTAAGAGGGAGAAATCACGGGATGCGTGCGAGGATTTGGATGCCGCCCAACGTTTTGAAACTGTAAAAATTTTTCATTTCCCTCAACGTTTCCCCCCCCCAAATTTTGCATTTTCAAACCAATTTTCAATTTTCAAACTTTCCTCTCAAGTTTCCCTCTAAAACTTATCCTAGTCATCAACTATTGTTTGTCCTAGTCAGCTTTTGCTTGTCCACGTAGGACAAAGGCCGCCACGTAGGACAAAATTCAAAATCTTCATGTTTTATAGAATATATATATACACTCAACTATTGAGGAACAGGAAGCTGCCATTGCCTCAACTAATGCTGCAGGTAACTCTTCTCCAATTACCTCTTCTATCGCAAACTTCTCGCATACCCCCCCACCGATTGCATCAAATTACATCCATACATCCTCTCAAGTAGTAACAAATATAGTAGCGGCATCAGACGCTATTAATCCTCCACGCCCGGTTCTCAATAAGGCCCTTAATCCAAGTATCCAGCCAGCAATTGATGCGGTTTGCAGGGTGCTAAATAATGCTGAATTCAGACCTGTAGCGGAAATGGGGATGAGGCCTATGCATTCAACTTCCACAGCTGATGTTGTCAAAGAGTTGGAATCTTCTGCGCCTGATATGCAAACTCCTGCTTCTCGGTTGACTAGGTTCCCTCTGTGCCCAGCTCAAGCACCACATGATACTCCTGCTACAGAACCAATGACCATTGTTAACCCCGAATGGACTGCTATGTCGGAGGATATGTCTAAACAAGATAGCAACAGAAGGGATCAGAGTTGCAACATTGCTCAGTAGGAGATAAATGGTGGGAATATTAGGAGAAGTTTGAGAATAAAGGAAGGGGCTTCGGGGAAGCCAAACCAGACCATTATTTAATGAGTATATTCATATGGAATACGCGAGGCCTCAATAACCCAGTTAGGAGACGAGACCTACGCGACAGACTCAAGCTTATTTCGCCATCGATGGTAATACTGGTTGAGACTAAGTTGAAAGTTGGTGTTGGGCGATGGCGCTCTTGCTTCCCTGAAGATTGGAATCTGTTTGATAATTTTTCATTACATTCGGGGGGAAGAATTCTGATTGGTCTAAATAGGTTGTGGCATGCATCTATCCAATCTATATCTCCCCAACATTTAACTCTCAGATGCAAAAATGAAGGAGGATTAATTATTGCAGTAACATGAGTTTATGGATCTAACAGCCGAAGCGAAAGGCAGCAACTATGGAGTCTTCTAGAATCTGATGCAGCCTCGCAAAATGGAGAAGCATGGATAGTTGGGGGAGACTTCAATTGCATCAGGTACTCGAAGGAGAAGTTGGGTGGAAGGCTTTGTGATTTCAAAGTTCTTGATGAATTCAATGATTGCCTAAACAAGTGCTCGCTTTCAGATATAAAAACAGTGGGTAATAGTATGGCATATTTGGAATAGTATGGCATATTTGGAAGGAAAGGAATAGGCGTATTTTTGAACACACATGCAAGTCAAAGATTGCTCTCTTTGAAGAGATTGCAGAGGATGTCCGAACTATACTAGGAAACATGGAGTCTGATTCTCATGAGAGTAAAATAGCAATGGAGCGCTGGGAATTCCGGGACATGGGTTGATGTTTAAGTGTGTAGATATTTTCATGATGGTTGGAATACCTAGTTGAGGGTGACGGCGCCTGTGCCCTATCCCCTCTCTTGTATTCTTTTCCATTAGATGTATCTACTTTCTGTACATAGAACCTTTTTGTATCTCAATAAAGATATCATACTAATTCTCCATATATATATATACTAGTCATACCCGTGCCCATAGGGCACGGTTTATTTAATGGCTGAGTTTTTCTCCCCCACAAATTTCAAGTTCCCCCAAATTTCAAGTTTTCCCACAAAATTTCAAGTTTCCCCCCAAATTTAAGTTTTCCCCCAAAATTTAAGTCCCCCCAAAATTGTCATTACCACCAAGGACAAACTTGCCACGTAGGACAAAGCTTTGTCCTAGTAGGATAAGATTCAAAATCTTCATAGAACTGGAAAAAAAATGGCCGGAAGGGGTGAGAATAAAAAGTGTGGGTGTGTGTGGGGGGAGGGTCCATAGGCAAAAATACAAAAACCGGGGTTGTATGTGCAAAATTCCCCACCTCCTCTTTTATCCCTCAAAATTTCATCTCTTATATTTTCTCTTATTCAATTTCCCTGTTTTATATAATAGATATCCAAATTATCTTATCCAATTTCTCATGTCCAAATTCTCTTATCAATTTCTTTTGATAACATCCGTCTTTTATATAATAGATATCCCTTATCCAATTTCTCTTGTCCAATATCTCTTATCCAATTTCTCTTGATAACATCTCTCGTTTGTAATATAGATATCTCTTATCCAATTTCTCTTGATAACATCACTCTTATCCAATTTCTATTGTCCAATATCTCTTATTCAATTTCTCTTGATAACATCCCTTATTTATAATATAGATATCTCTTATCCAATTTATCTTGTCCAATATCTCTAATCCAATTTCTCTTGATAACATCCCTCTTTTATAATATAGATATCTCTTATCCAATTTCTCATGTCCAATATCTCTTATCCAATTTCTCTTGATAACATCCCTCTTTTATAATATAGATATCTCTTATCCAATTTCTCTTATCCAATTTCTCTTGATAACATCCCTCTTTTATAATATAGATATCTCTTATCCAATCTCTCTTGATAACATCCTTCTCTTATAATATAGATATCTCTTATCCAATCTCTCTTGATAACATCCCTCTCTTATAATATAGATATCTCTTAACCAATTTCTCTTGTCCAATTTCTATTATCCAATTTCTCTTGATAACATCCCTCTTTTATAATATAGATATCTCTTATCTAATTTCTCTTTTCCAATATCTCTTATCCAATTTCTCTTGATAACATCCCTCTTTTAAAATATAGATATCTCTTATCCAATTTCTCTTTTCCAATATCTCTTATCCAATTTCTCGTGATAACATCCCTCTTTTATAATATAGATATCTCTTATCCAATTTCTCTTTTCCAATATCGCTTATCCAATTTCTCTTGATAACATCCCTCTTTTATAATATAGATATCTCTTATCCAATTTCTCTTGATAACATCCCTCTCTTATAATATAGATATCTCTTATCCAATTTCTCTTGTCCAATATCTCTTAACCAATTTCTCTTGATAACAACCCTCTTTTATAATATAGATAGATAGATATATATATATATATATATATATATATATATATATATATATATATATATATATATATATATATAGGAAAATTTTCAAATGAGAACATTTCGCACCGTGCGAAAATGTTTTTAGTTTTTTTTTGAAATTTTTTTTTTCAAAACTTCTTTTTTCCACCCTCATTATATGTTGTTATACCCCCCTCAAAAAATAATCATTGAGAAATAATGTCATTTGGCCTTCGATCAAGGCATTTCATCAAATTCGCACGTTTTGAGACCGTTAAATTTGTAACGGGTGGATGTGTGCTCTAATGCCCAACGGGTTCACCCATTATTTTCCCTGGGGTATATATTTGTATGGATTAAACATCAAAAAAAGAATTTTTGAAAAAAAAAATTTCAAAAACATAAAAAAAAGTTTTCGCACGGGCTTTCGCACGGGTTTTTTCGCAACCGAAGATCACTCTATATATATATATATATATATATATATATATATATATATATATATATATATATATATATATATATATATATATATATATATATATATATATATATATATAGGAGGGATCAAATGACCCCCAAAAATAACCCCCAAAAATGACCCCCTATCAAACATCCAATGCCCCCCATTTTTTCGGAAGATCCGAACCGTTCATCTTGATCTCCACCCTCTAAATACATGACCCACCATCCCATGTGTTTTGCCCATTCATCAACCATTCGCAAAAGTTCTGTTCATGCGAAACCGTTAAATTTGGGTCGGATGGATGAACGGGAAAAACACATGGGATCGGGTTGAAAATTGGTGGGTCATGTATTTAGAGGGTGGAGATCAAGATGAACGGTTCGGATCTGCCGAAAAAATGGGGGGCATAGGATGTTTGATAGGGGGTCATTTTTGGGGGTTATTTTTGGGGGTCATTTGATCCCTCCTCATATATATATATATATATATGTATATATATATATATATATATATGTATATATATATATATGTATATATATATATATATATATGTATATATATATATATGCCCCATATATATATATATATATATATATATATATATATATATATATATATATATATATATATATATATATATATATGTGGGATCAAATGACCCCCAAAAATAACCCCCAAAAATGACCACCTATCAAAAATCCTATGCCCACCATTTTTTCGGAAGATCCGAACCGTTCATCTTGATCTCCACCCTCTAAATACCTGACCCACCAATTTTCATCCCGATCCTATGTGTTTTGTCTGTTCATCCATCCGACCCAAATTTGACGGTTTCGCATGAACAGAACTTTTGCGAATGGTTGATGAACAGACAAAACACATGGGATCGGGTTGAAAATTGGTGGGTCAGGTATTTAGAGGATGGAGATCAAGATGAACGGTTTGGATCTTCCGAAAAAATGGGGGGCATAGGATTTTTGATAGGGGGTCATTTTTGGGGGTTATTTTTGGGGGTCATTTGATCCCACCTCATATATATATATATATATATATATATATATATATATATATATATATATATATATATATATATATATATATAGGGTAAAATGCGCCTGCGCTCGTGCTTAGATGGGATTGCTGCGCTCGACCCCTCCTGACCGTCCGATCCGATCAGCGATCATGGTAATATCTGACCTTTTGGTGCAATTACCAAAACGCCCTTTAAGATCTTTTCAACGCGCCTCTGTACTAAATTACCTTTAAGCCCTTTTGTACTAAAATACAATCGCCACCAATTCTTTTGCTCACTCCCGCGCAAAACACAGAAGCTGGAGCAATCGCCACCAATTCTTTTGCTTACTCCCGCGCAAAACGCAGAAGCTGGAGTAGATCCCAAGTTTTGCACAAGGTCTTCGATTTCAATAGCCCACGCCTAAGATCGCCCCCAAATCCAGGCCATCACACTCTCGTTGATTCCCCTGTTACTCTCCTCCATCGAGGTAAGGATCGTCATCCCTAATTTGTTGGACATCTCATATTGCTCAACGCGCACAACGGGATAAATTTTGAAGGGTTTTGCTCGGGGAGTAATTTCCAACATTTGGACGATTAGTGCTAGAAATTCCTCTCCGCGCACAATGGGCTAAATTTTTGTCCCATTTTGCGCGGTGAGTAATTTCTAAACTAGCAAAGTGTTGCGATGGAAATTACTCTCCGTGCACAACCCTTCAAACATATCACTCGTTGTGCGCGTTGAGCAATATGAGATGTCCATCAAAACTTACCGAAGCCGCTCATATAGCACAACAACATAGAGCGAATGGCGTACATAATATTGCCCACCGCGCAAAATGGTTGATATGTTTGATTTTTTGATGGATTTGATCCGGTCATCAAATATGATGGTAACAATTATATCAGATTGAAAAAGAATAGATATAATACGCAAGGTTTTAACATGATTAGTAATAGTAGTGTGGTTTCAACTAACAAGCTGATGATGATCTACTGATACTTGGATAGACATGTATAGCAGTCATGTTGCATCAATATTACTGATATTTTACTTGTTTCTAATGTAGAAAATTAAAATCGAAGAGAGTGAACCCGTTGTGCATGATGAGGAGATGCCAAATGAGATTGAAGCTGAAAATGACAGTGCAAACAGCGTATATCAAGAGGATTGGCATAGTGATAATGAAAAAGGCAGCCCACATGTTGGAATGACATTTCAAACAGAAGAAGATGCGTATCAATTTTATAATACATATGCAGCAATGAAAGGTTTTGCAACCCGAAAGGGATCTACGGGAAAGGGAAAAGATGGCAATACCACGAGGAGGAAGTATACGTGCAACAAAGAAGGGTATAAAAGCTTAAAAGATAAGAGGGAGATAGGGAGGGACGTTAATCACAGGAAAAACGAGAGAGAAGGCTGTATGGCTTGAATGACAGTTCATAAAATCACCGATGGAGTATGGCGCATAAACTCCTTTAATGATGATCATAATCATGAGTTGATAAAAAGCCCAGTGAAGATCCAGATGCTACGGTCACATAAAAGATCGCATATGGACGGAACATGTAGGAATTTAGTGGATCAGATGCGTGGCTGTGGAGTTGGACATGCAAAGATTGCAAGGATTCTAAATGCCACGAGTAGTAGTAATGTCAATATTACTACACAACAATGCATTGATCATGGGAGAGTAGAAAGAAAGAACAACATTGGGAAGGAATGCATTAGAGTAATAGAATAATTTATTAAAAGGCAAGCTACAGAATCTCAGTTCTATTATGATATTGAGCATGATGAAGAGAATGTATGTAGGAGTATATTTTGGGCTGATGGAAGGGCGAGGACATCATACAGACAGTTTGGAGATGTTATTGTATTTGATGTCACTTATAAGACAAATAGATTCATGTTGCCTTTTGCACCTTTTACAGGTGTCAATCATCATAAACAGTCTATTTTATTTGGATGTGCTCTTCTTGCTGATGAGAAGGAAGAATCCTTTGTGTGGTTATTCGGACAGTGGTTAACATGTATGTGGGATAAAGCACCAGGAGCTATCATCACCGATCAAGACCCGGCAATATGCAATGCAATCAAAAGAGTTTTTCCAAATACAAAACACAGGTATTGCATATGGCATATCAGTCTGCAAGAAGATGAGCATCTACGTTCATTGCGGTCTTCTTATAACCCTGAATTTGAAGAAGACTATGCAAACTGGTGTAAGAACAGTCAAAATGCTGAAGAAGCTGAGAATTGTTGGCGCATCTTAATGGAGAAGTACCAAACGGAATTTCAGGAGCCATTGACAGAAAAACAAAAAAAATGAAATGAAAGCCTGGAAGTAGTTGCATACGATGCATGAGAAAGCACAACATTGGATTAAGGCGTACCTACCGGATACTTTCTTTGCGGGTATGAAAATGTTAATACGATAGAGATTGGTGTAAAAATATATGATCAAAATAAACTCAGCACATGGTATTCATTTCTTGTTTTGTGTGTAGGCATGGCGTCCAGCCAAAGGAGTGAAAGCATGAACGCGTATTTTGATGGATACGTAAACTGTATGACTCCATTATACGAGTTCATTGATCAATATGATAAAGCCATAAAATTTCAGCGAGACAAAGAGGAGATAGAAGATACTTTTTGTATGCGGAACAAACCAGAATTTAGCGGCATGCATGAGTTAGAGGTTCATGCCGCAAAGGTATATACTAGAAACATATTTTCCATTTTTCAAAATCGTTTCAAAAATACTTTATACTGTCGGCACGAAAGGGTGAGCACGGATGGGGATACGAGCACGTATAGAGTAACTATGCGGATTGATGGAAAGAGCTACGTGAATAATGTTCAATGCAACATATCTAAGGGAATGTTCAGGGGTACGTGTGTAAGGGCTGTGACTGAAGGTTTGCTATGCACGCAAATTTTATATATCATGAAGCAAAAGTATGATATGCAAGCCATCCCTGAGAGATATATTTTACCCAGGTGGACTCTAAATGCAAGACATAGCATCATGAGTCTTGGGGCCTCGTCGACTAGCACAGTACACGGAGTGCGTCTAACTCAAATTACTCCACTCCAAGCCTGGAGACTTCGTTCATCATTCGATAAAGTCATGGAGGCGGTAACAAGAGATCCCCTTCTGTTTGATGTCGTCTTTGGGTGGGCAAACAGTTTTTTGAACCAGCATAATATGACTAATAAAGCACAAACTGCTTCTGAAGAGCCAATATCACAGGTGGGGTCCAGTGCACCTATCAAACAAGAAGTGGGAGTAAATGATGTCATTATGCATGATCCTGTAAAAGAAAGAACTAAAGGCTGACCACGAGTGGCGTCAAGGATTCCGTCTGGAATACAAGTCTCACAAGAACAAAGTCAAACAAGAACAAGGACTTGCAGTGTTTGTGCAGAAAAGGGTCATGACATGAGAACTTGTCGTATGAGCACAGCTGGTAGAAAGAAGGTATATATGAGCACAGCTGGTTACTATTTTATATACTAGTATAAATTATTTTAACATCATTGCTCCATAATCTCTGTAGGAAAAATCTTCGTCCGATGACTTAACAAGGCCGTGATATGAAGGCCGACATTTTTATATCCTATAGGTAACAATTTTGTATTAGCTTGGAAGAAATATACTACATGCATCTGTCACAGACATATCAGTGTAAATGGGTTGTAAGTAAACTGGTTCTCTTTAAAAATGGTCATCTGAAAACGGCAGCCTCCTATATTTTAGTCCAAAATGCAGCCATCGTGGAGTTGAATTAATAGGGCTGGGGGTCCAAATTGAACATTAAAACACAAAGTCTTGGTTATAAGCCTATGAGGATGATGCCTATCATTCGAGACCTATATCCGATGCTGCGGATCTCATATCTTATAATTTCTCTGTTGCTACAGAACCAGACAATTGTCAAGAAAATTAATGGGATTAAGGAGTAAGATGCAGAAGCAGAAGAGCTGAAGAGAATGAAGATTCAAGAGAATGAGGCATGTAGCTGTCCGCGATGAGTAATGGTGGGTAATTGTATACATTTTAGCTCCGCGCGCACAACGTTTACAACTTTTACCAGTTGTGCGCGCTGAGCGAAACTTGGTAATAAGCGCACACAACATTCAATAATATTACGGATGTGCGCGCTGAGTAATATGGGTAATTGTAAACAGTTAAGCTCCACACGCACAACGGTTAATAACTTTGACGGTTATGCTCGGTGAGTAAATGTTGGTAATCGTAGACAGTTGTGCTCAGCTCGCACAACGGTCAATGCTGTTGCCGTTGGTGCGAGCTGAGTAATTGTGGGTACTTCAAGTTAGCATCACGCAATTTTGTAATGTGATGCAATTGCGCCAAATTTAATGACATTGTATTAATATCTGTATTCCAACATGCTACAACATTTATGCATTCAAATGTATATAACATAACAAAGTAGAAACCACATCTAAACATTTTGCAACATCACAGTTTTTGCCCGACTAAGCAATTAAAGCACTGGACTATACTAGGGATACAAGGATTCCCACCATGGAAAAAAATTTAAACTTTGTTGCCATTTATGAGCTGCTCCATCAGCTGCATTAGCGTCACTTGCTTCTTTGTATCTTGGCCATCCGTCCCTTGTCTACGTTGAAGAAGAATCAGTGATGAACACATAACAAAGCATAATTAAGTAAAAATATTGTACGGGTAGACTTAGAATAAGATAGATTGTTTATTATCATCAAGCAGTGATGTCTGCGACTAAGTATCAAAGAACATATACAAGCAGTGAAGAAACAGGTGTGCATGGAAGGTGATAGCTTCAATGACGACAAACAGAACATATGAAGGAGCAAAGAACATATTCGAATCAATATATATGTGATGTATTCAATTTCTGCATCATGTCACTAGACGCTAGTATATTGTCCATCTTTGAGTGTTGAGGACACAACAGTGATGAAGGAAAAAATAGAATGTTGTAGAGAAAATATCATATAACTAGAATCAGATAGAATCAGATAGAATAATATCATCAAGAAGTGTAGTGGTTGACGAGGTCTTGTGGGAAGGGAAGCCATTTATAGATGACTTTGGATGCCATTGGATGAGGATGAGAATACAGTAGAGTTACTGGAAGGCAACACAAGAGACCCCGTGAGTCTACAACAAATTGCGTGTGATTATACAGAAGAATGCACGTGAATCTATAGCAGATTGATAGCAGCCAGGGTTGTTCCCCATAATGTTTGACCGTGGTGGTGCACGTTGATCAAACAAAATAGCTCAACGCGCACAACCGACAAGAATATGGCCGTTGTGCGCGGAGAGCAAATAATTTAGGAAGATGTGCGCGATGAATAAAATCTTATGTACATTCACGATCACTGCTTTGTAGACTCACGGGGTGTAACGAATGGTTTTATTTATTTATTTTTGACAACCCAGAAAAATCCCCAACCCCCTCCCCCAGCCTTCGGCATAGGAGGGTAAGACGAGAGCCCGGCCGAGACTATGTAAACTAGGGGGAAACCGCCGTGCCCCCAACGGCCCCCGGGTATGTTCGAGAGGGGAGATGTAGCCCCAGGATAAATAATCCCCCAACAAATACCAACCCATGTAGGCAAGAGGCTTTGAACCCATGACTCTGGGCTTTGGAGTGGAATGACTTACCACCAGGACACCCTCTCGTGGGCATAACGACTGGTTTTTGTAATGACTATTATATATATATTGGGTGTTCTCTCCTTGTGTGCTTTTCCCTGTCGGACGTTCTTACGTTGAGCTTCATAACGTCCATATCTTAGAGCTAGAGTGATCCTAGAGGCCATAGGAATCTTCCCGAAGCTTCGTGCTTCGATCGGCACTTTTGGCGCATCTTAGTTGGTTCATGAAAGAGAGCCCACCGACTAGATTGCAATCCAGTCGGTCGGCAACCCTTCAGGAACCGACTAGTTCATCTTAATAATTTTCGACTGAGTTACTGTTTACAATTAGTCGGTCTAAGCACATTCATCGACCGACTAGTTGCGAAACTAGTCGGTCAAAACTTGTTCTCAGACCGACTTGTACAGAGTACCTTTTTGTCGGCTGAGTTACTGTTTACAGTTAGTCGGTCAAAGAACAACTATCGACTGACTAGTTGAGAAACTATTCGGTTAGAGTTTCTTCTCAGACCGACTAACTGTCAGTACTCATTGTCTTTCATATTCGACCTTTAGTCGGTTCATGAACGTTCACAGACCGACTAGTTCTCGAACTAGTCGGTTGACGATCCTTCACAGACCGACTAATTATGCCTTCCCTGTACAGACACTGTTCACTGTTTGATTTTAGTCGGTGTCAGTTGGACGACCGACCGACTAGATCTCAAACTAGTCGGTCGACCACTCTTCACTGACCGACTAAATTGCCCAGTAACCTAGGTTAAGTCGTAGCCGCCGCTTATTGTTTCTATTTAAACCCCATACGTTTTCATTTCTTCACTCATTCTTTTTAGCCGATCTTCTTCACCAGTCATCCCCCGATCTTCCTCTTTCCTTCCTTCACCCTCCCGAACCTCCTCTCACCCTCCGTTGCGCCGGCGATCACCCCGCGAGCCGCCGGCCGATCTCCAAAAATCCCAAAATCCTCTTTCGCTCCAGATTTGCCCTATTTTCCCCATTCTCCAGATCCATTTTAGATCAGCCGCAGGAGATCCCTTCAGTCGCAATTTCTCCCTCGGATCGCTTTTCTGTTACCGTTCTAAGCTCAGATTTGGCGACGGCAATCTGGAAATCGTCGAGATCTTCTTCTACCTGTAGTTTGTAGGCATCGTGATCGTCGTTCTTTTGCTACAAATACGGTTAGTAGATCTACCTTTAATTTCCCCATAACCCTCACCGTAATTTAGAAAACCTAATAAAAATTGATTACTAGACGTTATAGGATTCCAATACAAAAATATGGATTAGATCTTGATTCTAATTTTCTGTTTTGCCAAAACAGCGAACCCCAATTCCCGTAGAGTAGAGATTTTGAGACGAACTCTCGTCGAGCAACAACCACGGTACCAAGCAAGTGAAACTTGCCAACCTAGTTTTTAGGCCATGTTTTAGGCCATTACTTGTTTTAGCGTGAAAGAGACTAGACCGTGAAATGATAGCGGTCTAGGTGCAAATTCAAATTCTAGCTTGACAACGAAGCTAGAATTGCCATTTGTCACATCATGTCATGCATTTGCCTGTCACGTTTAATTTCTTTAACGGTACCCAATTTAAATTGAATATCTGCCATGCATTGCATTCTTTACATGCCATTTGATTTGTATGTTGCATCGTAGCACACGCTACCAAATACATGTGCAATCCGTGTTTCCGTGTTTCCGTGTTTCCAGCTAGGCACCTGCTATGCGGGCATAACCCTACGCCATCCTTGTTAAAAACTCTTATCCAATTTCTCTTGATAACATCACTCTTTTATAATATAGATATCTCTTATCCAATTTCTCTTGATAACATCACTCTTTTATAATATAGATATTATTCAATTTCTCTTGTCCAATATCTCGTATCCAATTTCTTTTGATAACATCCCTCTTTTATAATATAGATAAATAGATATCTCATATCCAATTTCTCGTGTCCAATATCTCTTATAAACTTTCTTGTGATAACCTCCCTCTTTTATTATATATATATATATATATGGGTAAAATGCGCCTGAGGTCGTGCTCAGATTGGATTCCTGCGCTCGACCCCTCCTGACCGTCCGATCCGATCCCACGGCTGTTGTTAAAAGCGGAACATGAGGAACTTTTGGTGCAATTACCAACGGGCCCTTACGCGCCCGGAACGTTTGGGGCAATTACCATCCCGCCCTTATAGCCCCTATGAAGGCAACTTTTTAGAACTATTGGTGCAATTACCATCCCGCCCTTTATATCCTTTTCAAAGAAATAGTTTGCACTATACGGCACCGTTGTGCGCGTCGACCCAGAACGGAGTATATTACTCCCCGCGAACAACGCGCTACAGCCTATGCGTCGTGCGCGGCGTGGGATTAAAACGCATAAGTGTTGAGAAGTTACCAACCGTGCGCACGACGGGCAAAATTACCCCTGTCGTGCGCGAGGGGGAAAACGCAATCTGTAAAGCAATTTCCATCCGCGCGCACGACGGGCAAACTTACCCCCGTCGTGCGCGTGGGTTAAAACGCCTAGTGTGGAGCAATTTACGTCCGAGCGCACGACAGGCAAAATTACCCCCGTCGTGCGCGTCGTCCGCGGGGCTTAAAACGCACAAGTGTCGAGCAATTTCCATCCGCACGCACGATTGGCAAAATAACCCCCGTCGTGCGCGTCGTGTGCGGGCAAACGCACAAGTGTGGAGCAATTTAACGCAGTGCGCACGACGGGCCAAATTACCCACGTCGTGCGCGTGGGTTAAAACGCCTAGTGTGGAGCAATTTACGTCCGAGCGCACGACAGGCAAAATTACCGCCGTCGTGCGCATCGTCCGCGGGGCTTAAAACGCACAAGTGTCGAGCAATTTCCATCCGCACGCACGACGGGCAAAATAACCCCCGTCGTGCGCGTCGTGTGCGGGCAAACGCACAAGTGTGGAGCAATTTACCGCCGTGCGCACGACGGGACAAATTACCCCCGTCGTGCGCGAGGGGGAAAACGCAATCTGTAAAGCAATTTCCATCCGCGCGCACGACGGGCAAACTTACCCCCGTCGTGCGCGTGGGTTAAAACGCCTAGTGTGGAGCAATTTACGTTCGAGCGCACGACAGGCAAAATTACCCCCGTCGTGCGCGTCGTCCGCGGGGCTTAAAACGCACAAGTGTCGAGCAATTTCCATCCGCACGCACGATTGGCAAAATAACCCCCGTCGTGCGCGTCGTGTGCGGGCAAACGCACAAGTGTGGAGCAATTTACCGCAGTGCGCACGACGGGCCAAATTACCCCCATCGTGCGCGTGGGTTAAAACGCCAAGTGTGGAGCAATTTACGTCCGAGCGCACGACAGGCAAAATTACCGCCATCGTGCGCGTCGTCCGCGGGGCTTAAAACGCACAAGTGTCGAGCAATTTCCATCCGCACGCACGACGGGCAAAATAACCCCCGTCGTACGCGTCGTGTGCGGGCAAACGCACAAGTGTGGAGCAATTTACCGCCGTGCGCACGACGGGCCAAATTACCCATGTCGTGCGCGAGGGGGAAAACGCAATCTGTAAAGCAATTTCCATCCGCGCGCACGACGGGCAAACTTACCCCGTCGTGCGCGAGGGTTAAAACACCTAGTGTGGAGCAATTTACGTCCGAGCGCACAACAGGCAAAATTACCCCCGTCGGGCGCGTCGTCCGCGGGGCTTAAAACGCACAAGTGTCGAGCAATTTCCATCCGCACGCACGACGGGCAAAATAACTCCCGTCGTGCGCGTCGTGTGCGGGCAAACGCACAAGTGTGGAGCAATTTACCGCCGTGCGCACGACGGGCCAAATTACCCCCGTCGTGCGCGTGTGTTAAAACGCCTAGTGTGGAGCAATTTACGTCCGAGCGCACGACAGGCAAAATTACCGCCGTCGTGCGCGTCGTCCGAGGGGCTTAAAACCCACAAGTGTCGAGAAATTTTCATCCGCACGCACGACGGGCAAAATAACCCCCGTCGTGCGCGTCGTGTGCGGGCAATCGCACAAGTGTGGAGCAATTTACCGCCGTGCGCACGACGGGCCAAATTACCCCCCGTCGTGCGCGAGGGGGAAAACACAATCTGTAAAGCAATTTCCATCCGCGCGCACGACGGGCAAACTTACCCCGTCGTGCGCGAGGGTTAAAACGCCTAGTGTGGAGCAATTTACGTCCGAGCGCACGATAGGCAAAATTACCCCCGTCGTGCGCGTGTCCGCGGGGCTTAAAAACGCACAAGTGTCGAGCAATTTCCATCCGCACGCACGACGGGCAAAATAACCCCCGTCGTGCGCGTCGTGTGCAGGCAAACGCACAAGTGTGGAGAAATTTACCGCCGTGCGCACGACGGGCCAAATTACCCCCGTCGTGCGCGAGGGGGAAAACGCAATCTGTAAAGCAATTTCCATCCGCGCGCACGACGGGCAAACTTACCCCGTCGTGCGCTGTAAAGCAATTTACATCCGCGCGCACGACGGGCAAACTTACCCCCGTCGTGCGCGTGGGTTAAAACGCCTAGTGTAGAGCAATTTCCATCCGAGCGCACGACGGCAAAATTACCCACGTCGTGCGCGTCGTCCGCGGGGCTTAAAACACACAATTGTCGAGCAATTTCCATCCGCACGCACGACGGGCAAAATAACCCCCGTCGTGCGCATCGTGTGCGGGCAAACGCACAAGTGTGGAGCAATTTACCGCCGTGCGCACGACGGGCCAAATTACCCCCGTCGTGCGCGAGGGGGAAAACGCAATCTGTAAAGCAATTTCCATCCGCGCGCACGACGGGCAAACTTACCCCCGTCGTGCGCGAGGGTTAAAACGCCTAGTGTGGAGCAATTTACGTCCGAGCGCACGACAAGCAAAATTACCCCCGTCGTGCGCGTCGTCCGCGGGGCTTAAAACGCACAAGTGTCGAGCAATTTCCATCCGCACGCACGACGGGCAAAATAACCCCCGTCGTGCGCGTCGTGTGCGGGCAAACGCACAAGTGTGGAGCAATTTACCGCCGTGCGCACGACGGGCCAAATTACCCCCGTCGTGCGCGAGGGGGAAAACGCAATCTGTAAAGAAATTTCCATCCGCGCGCACGACGGGCAAACTTACCCCCGTCGTGCGCGTGGGTTAAAACGCCTAGTGTGAAGAAATTCACATCCGCGCGCACGACGGGCAAAATTACCCCCGTCGTGCGCGTCCTGTGCGGGCAACGCACAGGTGAGGAGCAATTTACAGCCGTGCGCACGACGGGCAAACTTACCCCCGTCGTGCGCGTGGGTTAAAACGCCTAGTGTGGAGAAATTTCCATCCGAGCGCACGACGGGCAAAATTACCCCCGTCGTGCGCGAGGAGGAAAACGCAATATGTTAAGAAATTTCCATCCGCGCGCACGACGAGCAAACTTACCCCCGTCGTGCGCGTGGGTTAAAACGCCTAGTGTGAAGAAATTCACATCCGCGCGCACGACGGGCAAAATTACCCCCGTCGTGCGCGTCCTGTGCGGGCAACGCACAGGTGAGGAGCAATTTACAGCCGTGCGCACGACGGGCAAACTTACCCCCGTCGTGCGCGTGGGTTAAAACGCCTAGTGTGGAGCAATTTCCATCCGAGCGCACGACGGGCAAAATTACCCCCGTCGTGCGCGTCGTGTGCGGGCAAACGCACAAGTGTGGAAATATTTACAGCCGTGCGCACGACGGGCCAAATTCCCCCGTCGTGCGCGAGGGGGAAAACGCAATCTGTAAAGCAATTTCCATCCGCGCGCACGACGGGCAAACTTACCCCCGTCGTGCGCGTGGGTTAAAACGCCTAGTGTAAAGAAATTCACATCCGCGCGCACGACGGGCAAAATAACCCCCGTCGTGCGCGTCGTCCGCGGGGCTTAAAACGCACAAGTGTCGAGCAATTTCCATCCGCATGCACGACGGGCAAAATAACCCCCGTCGTGCGCGTCGTGTGCGGGCAAACGCACAAGTGTGGAGCAATTTACCGCCGTGCGCACGACGGGCCAAATTACCCCCGTCGTGCGCGAGGGGGGAAACGCAATCTGTAAAGCAATGTCCATCCGCGCGCACGACGGGCAAACTTACCCCAGTCGTGCGCGTAGGTTAAAACGCCTAGTGAGGAGCAATTTCCATCCGAGCGCACGGCGGATAAAATTAACCCCTTCGTCCGCGGGGGTTAAAACGCACAAGTGTGCAGCAATTCACATCCGCGCGCACGACGGGCAAAATAACCCCCGTCGTGCGCGTCGTGTCGGGCAAACGCACAAGTGGGAGCAATTTTCAGCCGTGCGCACGACGGGCCAAATTACCCCCGTCGTGCGCGAGGGGGGAAACGCAATCTGTAAAGCAATTTCCATCCGCGCGCACGATGGACAAAATTAACCCCGTCGTGCGCGGGGGTTAAAACGCACAAGTGTGCAGCATTTTCCATCCGCGCGCACGACGGTCAAAATAACCCCCGTCGTGCGCGTCGTCCGCGGGACTTAAAACGCACAAGTGTCGGGCAATTTCCATCCGCGCGCACGACGGGCAAAATACCCCCGTCGTGCGCGTCGTGTGCGGGCAAACACACAAGTGAAATATTAATTTACAGCCGTGCGCACGACGGGCCAAATTACCCCCGTCGTGCGCGAGGGGGAAAACGCAATCTGTAAAGCAATTTTCATCCTCGCGCACGACGGGCAAACTTACCCCGTCGTGCGCATGGGTTAAAACGCCTAGTGTGAAGAAATTCACATCCGCGCGCACGACGGGCAAAATTACCCCCGTTGTGCGCGTCGTGTGCGGGCAAACGCACAAGTGAGGAGTAGATTACAGCCGTGCGCACGACGGGCCAAATTACCCCCGTCGTGCGCGAGGGGGAAAACGCAATCTTAAAGCAATTTCCATCCGCGCGCACGACGGGCAAACTTACCCCGTCGTGCGCGTGGGTTAAAACGCCTAGTGTGCAGAAGTTTCCATCCGATCGCACGACGGGCAAAATTAACCTCGTCGTCCGCGGGGGTTAAAACGCACAAGTGTGCAGCAATTACCATCCGCGCGCACGACGGGCAAACTTACCCCCGTCGTTCCTCGTGCGCGTCGTCCGCGGGGCTTAAAAAGCACAAGTGACAAGTGTGGTGAAATTTCCATACGAAGGTAGCAATATGGGTAAACATATCTTTTAATTTCTTACAACAAGTGATTATTTTGCACAAAACCTAACATCAATTTTATACAGAATTTTTTTCAATATCAACATTCTTGTTGTCCCTTTTTACTCGGTGACGTGCATTATAAATTGATTTGCATGGAAGGTTAGACTTTCAAAATCTCAGCCGGCCTCAGCGTGCTATTTGCCAAATCTCTCACTGATCCATCTCCATTCCCAGCTACTGCCCTTCATCGGAATGACCATCGACATATTTGTTTACTTTGCATGTGAAAGAAGCGGGGTTTACAGGTGACACCGAAAGGAAAAAACGACCGACAGGCCAGTTAAAACCAAGAAGTGTCAATGTCTGTTCTCATTGCGTGGTAATGGTGGGCGTCGGCGTTGGCGGTGAGGAGTGAAGGTTAACAGTCATTGAGGGCAGGCACAACCATCAATCTGCTAAATATGTCGAGGGCCATTCCGATGAAGGGCAGCAGGAATCCTATCGGAAGTTTTACATGCAAAGCGACAACATTCTTGAAGGTGCATTTTGGTTGCGAAGTTAGACTGATTTCATTGGAGTCATCTTCTACCGCCATCCCATTCTCTTTACAGGCATCTACATCATGAAGGAAATGGTCAACGACTCCACATTGAAATAGCAGGAGTAACTTTCAATTTTATCTTCCATTTACCATGGTATATTTCTACATCAAGCAGAACGAAGCAATGGTTAGAATTTGTCCGGTTAAACTGAGAAACAAATATATTGTAAGAAAAATATGTAGAATACCGTGGCTATACGAGGAAGATCCGAGAAGAAGAATACTTGGCAGATGTAATTGAAACCGCTGAGGCGCGACCTCGGTGGTAGTTGCCGGTTGCTCCCAAAGGTTAACACAGCAGCCCCTGGCCGCGTCCACACTTGGCCAGAGACTTTGGATTTTGCAAAGTATAGCTACCCAGGAGAACGGGATGAAGAACAGAAGAATTTTTGGAGGAAGCAGTTTTTCCGTGTATTTTCTTGAGGAAAGCAGTGGGATATAAATAGAATTCAAAAAATAGCTGTTATGAATTCAAACGGTCAAATATTAAACGAGTATTAAAATAGGCTTTGAATGCTGCGTATTAAAGCGAGGCTTTAACTGCGTATTTATTGAGAGGTTTTGAATGCTGCAATCAAATTAGCAGTTACCAACATTTTAGAATGAGACGCCATTTATTATAGACGATTTGGACTGCCCATGGATGAGGATGAGACTACAGTTGATTTACTGTGAGTAATGGAAAGAACCCGTGAGTCTACAGTTGTTGAGCTCGTGAATATACAGTTTATACAGATGTTGCGGTGTGAGTAATTTTTGAGGGTAATGTCAAACACAAAGCGAAATTTTTGAGGGCGTTCACGGTCAATTTATAGTGAAATTGACCATTCAAATTGATGAGTATAAGTTCGTTATCCTACAGCGATCCCTTCATTGCAAACATCTACGTAGACAATCATATGTATCAGTTTGTAAGCGCATAGGCTAATGAATCAGTTTGTGTCTGTATCAGTATGTACATCAATATAGTTGAATTCGATTGAATATGCCTTCAGCTTGCATAAGTATCAGATTTAATTTTAAAGTTTGCATGTAGTTTCTGAGTCAGATGGAATAAGTATCCGGTTTAATCTACAATGTTTCCAGATTGAACAAGTATAATAAGACTTAAATCTAAAAGCTTGCATGTAGGCTTGATTGGGATTCAGAATAAGTATGATTAAATATATTCCCGTGGTCGTGTTGAGAAAATTTGTCATCGATGAAACATCAGCTTAACGCGCACAACGAGTAAATTCTGCTGGTTATGCGCGTTAAACAATTGTCCATAAAATACCTTAGATGCTCAAAGCGAACAGCTGGCTCTGGCTGTGCTTGTTGTGCACTTTGCGCAATTAAAGTAACCATTATAAATATCATCAACGCGCACAACGGCCATAAATTAGTTGGTTCTGGGCGTTGAGCAATTATGTAAGCGGCTATTAATTTTTCCAGCTCAAGTACCACCGGCGGTCAAACATTCTTAAGAAATGCACATGTCTGGTATCAATCAGCTGTAGATTTACGAACAGTCTTTTGTATATTCACGAGAACCCCTCAGTTTGTAAGAGCATAGGGCCATAGGCTAATGAATCAGTTTGGATCTGTATCAGTAATTCAGTATGTATATCAATATATTTGAATGGCTGGGTAATTTTCAAAATGTCATCAATTTGAATATGTATGAGATTTAATCTAAAATTTTGCATGCAGTTTATGAAGTCGATTGAATATGCCTTCAGATTGAAAAGGTATCAGATTTATTTTTAAAGTTTGTATGTAGTTTCTGAGTCAGAGTGAATAAGTATCCGGTTTAATCTACAATGTTTTCAGATTGAACAAGTATAATAAGACTTAAATCTAAAAGTTTGGATGTAGGCGTGGTTGGGATTCAGAGTAAGCATGATGAAATTTGGAATTTGATTGATTCACTGCGGTGGCGCGCAGTGGGAGTAAACTTATAGCATCTCACAAATATGATCAAAGAGCAAAACGGTCAAATTTATTCCCGTGGGGGCGTTGAGCAAATTTGTCATTGACGCAACTATAGAGCTTAACGCGCTAAACGGGCATAATTCTGCATGTTGTGCGCTTTGCGCAATTATGTTAGCCATAACAAATTTGAGAACGCGCACTCCGGCTCAAAGTGAACACCTGGCGATACTTGTTTCTGCATACATTGTTAATCTAATACATTGTTTCTGCATGAAAGAAAACTATAAACAATATTATTCTTCAATGTTGATTTTATTAATTTTTAAGTATTTAGTATTTCTTGTAATGTTGTAAATATTTTAAAATTTGCTCGAAAAATATCCAATAATGGTCTCAGGTAGTATGTATAATTGAGATATTTCCATCGGTTCTAAACTTATTAAATTAGGTCATGTGCCTTGTAATATACATTTGTAATAAATAGCCGTTACCAAGCTATGACGGTAATAAACTCAACGAAGGGCTGATATCAATTATCCGTTGTGCGCGTCGTGCGCGGTGGTTAAAAGTCATAGTGTGAATCAATATCCATCCGATGTACACACACGGTCTCACATCTGAGGACTCCACAATCCACATTACACACAAGGGCTTATAGTGGAACCAATTAAACCGCACTCACAACAGAAACAATTTGATTGTTTTTGATGCGCTGGAAAATAAATAATTTTTCGAGTGTTCGACGGAGAGTAATTCAAGGCCCAAAACGGTTCGGTATCCTTGTCCTGTGGGGAGAGTAAATTGCCTCTTTTTCAGCTGACCCTAAAATTCTTAGGATTACGCGTTTTTCTCCGTGGGATTACGTGTTGAGTAAATAAGATGTTCATTCCCGAGATCCTTAGCATTACTGTAGGATAACGGACTTAATACTCATCAATTTGATCGGTCGTTTTACACTATAAATGGACCGTGAATGCCGTGAAGGCCCTGGAGAAGCGTATGAAATCGGAGGCCTACAGGCTGATGCAGTCGCCTCCCGGATATGCTTCTCTCCCTGGTCTGCGAAGAGAAGAATGGCCCCCCGGGCCTTTGCGCCCTGGTTGGCTGCTCTGGGTAAATTAGGTTGGCGGTGCATGGCTACCGTCTCTCTGAGGCACAAGCACTCCCTTCTGTTCTTTTCGATCTCTTGGCTCGCAGCCAAATTGGGCAACTCTGACTGTGGATGAAGCAGATCATAATTGTCCCTTTCCTCCTGGGGATTTCCAATTTTGGCTGCGAGCCAAGAGATCGAAAAGAACAGGAGGGAGTGCTTGTGCCTCAGAGGGCCGGTAGCCATGCACCGCCAACCTATGTGACCCAGTGCAGACATCCAGGGCGCAAAGGCCCGGGGGGCCATTCTTCTCTTCGCACTTCGCAGACCAGGGAGAGAAGCATATCCGGGAGGCGACTGCATCAGCCTGTAGGCCTCCGATTTCATACGCTTCTCCAGGGCCTTCACGGTCCATTTAGTGTGAAATTGACCATTCAAATTGATGAGTATACTCCGTTATCCTACAGCGAGCCCTAATGCCTGACGCTTACGGTAGAAATGGACGATGGAATTCAACCAGTTATCTTTTCACGTAAAGCTAAATGGTTGCTGTTGGAAACTTACGCAATGGTGGTAATAAACGCAACGAAGGGCTATCGTCCATTTATAAACATGCATGCCCGATGAATGCCTTCCATATGTGAGCATTTCGCCTTCCACTCCTCGACTATACACTCCATATCCATCTCCTCTTTATAAACTCCATCCAAACCATTAAATCCTTCATCATTTCACTATACCTCGTCTATGACACACAAACACTCCCTCCTGTTCTTTCCGATCGCGAAGATAAAAAGCTCATTCTATTTGTTATGCAACCATTTGGTGTTGTTCGACGCCTCATGTGAATCGGAGTTTCTCTAGTTGTCTTTGAAACGGCTACATACCCGACTGCAGGTTACACTGACGCATGCTATGACTACACTCATAGCCAGCCGATGATGGCAGAAAATCGGCAACGACGGTAATAAACGGAACGAAGATGGTCGCCCGGTGAACTCGCGGAAGTTGACGGGGAAGCACGCAGATCACACCGAAAATCACATGTTTCAGTTTGTAAGAGCATAGGCTAATTAATCAGTTTGGATCTGTATCAGTATGTACATCAATATATTTGAATGGCTGGGTCATTTTCAAATTAACATCAACTAGAATATGTATGAGACTTAATCTACACTTTACCTAAACATGCACAACGGGCATAATTCTGCTGGTTGTGCGCGTTTAAGTATGATGAAATTTGGAATGTGATTGATTCACTGCGCTGGTGCGAGCACTGCGAGGTGGAATTAAAATTATAGCATCTCACAAATATGCTCAAAGCGCAAAACGGTCAAATTTATTCCCGTGGGGGGGTTGAGCAAATTTGTCATCGACGCAACTATAGAGCTTAACGCGCACAACGGTCATAATTCTGCATGTTGTGCGCTTTGTGAAATTATGTTAGCCATAACAAATTTGCTGAAAGCGCACACCGGGTCAAAGTGACCATCTGGCGATACTTGTTGTGCGCTTTGAGCAAATTTTTAAACCATTAAAAATTTGCTAACCGCGCACAACGGCCAAAATATAAATTTTGCCAGCTCACTTGCCACTGGTCATACATTCTTGGGAAAATCACATGTCTGGTATCAATCAGCAGTAGATTCAGGAGCAGTATTTTCTTATTCACGAGCACCCTTCTGTAGCTTGACGGGGTCTTCGATGTAGCCACACAGTTAATATGGTACTGCAGCAGTCACATCCTCATTGACCCATCTGCGTTGTGCGCATTGAGCAATTCCCGTTTTCCATGCGTTTTGCGCGAGAATCAATTATAATAGTTTCTCTCTTCTGTATTATTTAGCCCGGGGTGCGTGTCGAATAAAATGTATTAAAAATCTTAGTGGAGAGTAGTATTGTCAGGAGTAATTTTCCTATTAGCATCAATGTTGATCAAGGCGAAAAATCGTTGAGTTTCCTTGTTATGCGCGGAGAGTAATTAACCAATTTTGATCCAGATGCTAAAATAATTGGGATTACGAGATTTTCGCGTTGGTATTCCGCGGTTTGCGCGTTGAGTAAATAATTGTTGATTCCCGAGATCCATTGCATTACTGTAGGATCAAGGACTTATTATACGCTTCATTTTGATTGCTCCAATTCCCCTATAAAATTGGCGGACAAGGAGCACTCATCTTCTCACAAGTTCATCTACTTTCTTCCATCATCTTCTTCTTTATTTGCCCCCACAACCTTCCTATTGAAACAGTAAGTCCTTCAGCTGTTCGTGCATGCTTGATATAGATATCAGTTATTGCTATCAAGCATGCACGATAGCATTCATTCAGCTGTTCGTCCATTTATAATCAGGGATTCCCGAAAAAGGGTTTCCATATGACCGTCCCCGAAACTGGGCACCCAGGTCAACCGCCCAAGAAGTACTGATCAGGGGGACATAACCAGCACATTGTGTCAAGTATGATACATACTTGACAGCCGGTTACAACGACGCGTGCAATGACGACACTCCCATCATATTTCACTGTTGCCGACAGTCGGCAACGACGATAATAAACGTAACGACGATGGTCGACCGAGGTAACTAGATGGTTATAGATTGTTATGGACGCCTCCCCCAAGCTTTTAACAGTTCATTTTTTTGCTTTTAGCGATCGAGGATCATCTCATCCTTCTTATGATCATCGAACTTTGTCCGCTCCTTCGGAATACCCTTCAAGATTGAAGCACGAACAACGTCCTCGGGCCCAGGAAGTATCGAAATTACTGTAACCATTGATCCAGATGTTTTAGAATGCTTCGTTGGATGCGAGCCGTTGCGCCCGCCAATGTTCCAGGTTCAAAAACATGGATTTTTGAACCTGGAACATAGGAGGGCACAAGGGCTCGCATCCAACGAAGCATTCTAGAACGTCTGGATCAATGGTTACAGTAATTTCACCATATTCCCACTCGATTGTTCTTCATTTTCTTATTCAATTTGGATTCGAACCAAGAGATCGAAAACAAAAGGAGGGATTGCTGTTGCCTCAGAGGGACGGTAGCCATGCACCGCCAACCTATGTGACCAAGGGCCGCCATCCAGGCTTAATCATATGTATCAGTTTGTAAGAGCATAGGCTAATGAATCAGTTTGGATCTGTATCAGTCTGTATGTACATCAATATATTTGAATGGCTGGTTAATTTTCAAAATGTCATCAATTTGAATATGTATGAGATTTAATCTATAATTTTGCAAGCAGTTTGTGAATTCTATTGAATATGCCTTCAGATTGAAAATGTATCAGATTTATTTTTAAAGTTTGTATGTAGTTTCTGAGTCAGAGTGAATAAGTATCCGGTTTAATCTACAATGTTTTCAGATTGAACAAGTATAAAAAGACTTAAAGCTAAAAGTTTGGATGTAGGGTTGGTTGGAATTCAGACTAAGTATGATGAAATTTGGAATTTGATTGATTCACTGCGGTGGCGCGCAGTGGGAGTAAACTTATAGCATCTCACAAATATGCTCAAAGCGCAAAACGGGCAAATTTATTCCCGTGGGGGCGTTGAGCAAATTTGTCTTCGACGCAACTTTTGCGTCACGCGCACAACGGGCATAATTCTGCATGTTGTGCGCTTTGCGCCATTATGTTAACCATTAAAAATTTTGCTGAACGCGCACACCGGCTCAAAATGAACACATGGCGTTACTAGTTGTGCGCTGTGAGCAATTTTTTGGTACTGAACGTTGAGCCCTTATGTAACGGCTATAAATTTTTCCACCTTACTTGCCACCGGTCATAAATTCTTGGGAAAATCATATGTGTGGTATCAATCAGCTGTAGATTCAGGAGCAGTATTTTCTTATTCACGAGCACCCTTCTGTAGCTTGACGGCGTCTTCGATGTAGCCACACAGTTAATATGGTACTGCAGCAGTCACATCCTCATTGACCCTTCTGCTTTGCACGCATTGAGCAATTCCCGTTTTCCATGCGTTTTGCGCGGTGATCAATTATAATGGTTTCTCTCTTCTGTATTATTTAGCCCGGGGTGCGTGTCGAATAAAATGTATTAAAAATTCTTAGTGGAGAGTAGTATTGTCGGGAGTAAGTTTCCTATTAGCATCAATGTTGATCCAGGCGAAAAATCGTTGAGTTTCATTGTTATGCGCGGAGAGTAATTAACCTATTTTGATCCAGATGCTAAAATAATTGGGATTACGAGATTTTCGCGTTGGTATTCCGTGGTTTGCGCGTTGAGTAAATAATTGTTGATTCCCGAGATCCATTGCATTACTGTAGGATCAAGGACTTATTATACGCTTCATTTTGATTGCTCCAATTCTATATAGCAACTCCACCACAAATCTCTAAAAACCCCCTTTCAAAATGGAATATCTCTAAAAGATGCTATTTTGAGGATGGGAACCTCCAACCCACCATCTTCAAATCCTATTTTTTCTTTGTTTAAGCTTTACTAATGAAAAATATTTATCGTTATAATGGGTTAATCTAATACATTGTTCCTGGCACTCCTGCTTGAAAGAAAACTATAAATAATATTATTCTTCAAGGTTAATTTTTTTTAATTTTTAAGTATTTAGTATTTCTTGTAATATTGTAAATATTTTAAATTTGCTCGAAAAATATCCAATATTGGTCTCATGTAGTAGGTATAATTGAGATATTTCCATCGGTACTAAAATTATTAACTTTGGTCACGTTATTTGTAAAATACATTTGTAATAAATAGCCGTTACCAATCCATGACGTTAATAAACGCAACAAAGGGCTGATATCAATTAGCCGTCGTGCGCGTCGTACGAGGTGGTTAAAAGTCATAGTGTTAATCAATATCCAACCGCTGTACACACACGGTCTCACATCTGAGGACTCCACATTACACACAAGGGCTTATAGTGGAACCAATTAACTCGCACGCACAACAGAAACAATTTGATTGTTTTTGTTGCGCTAGAAAATAAATAATTTTTCGAGTCTTTGACGGAGAGTAATTCAAGGCGCAAAACGGTTCAGTTTCCTTGTCGTGTGGGGAGAGTAAATTGCCTCTTTTTCAGCTGAGCCTAAAATACTTAGGATTACTCGTTTTTCTCGGTGGGATTACGCATTTCGTAAATAAGATGTTCATTCCCGAGATCCCTAGCATTACTGTAGGATAAATGGATCGTGAATGCCGTGAATGCCCTGGAGAAACGTATGAAATCGGAGGACTACAGGCTGATGCAGTCGCCTCCCTAATATGCTTCTCTCCCTGGTCTGCGAAGAGAAGAATGGCCCCCCGGGCCTTTGCGCCATGATTGGCTGCTCTGGGTCAATTAGGTTGGCGGTGCATGGGTACCGTCTCTCTGAGGCACAAGCACTCCCTCCTTTCTTTTCGATCTCTTGGCTCGTAGGCAAATTGGCCAATTCTGACTGTGGATAAAGCAGATCATAATTGTCTCATAATGCAGAAGCTGGAAGCCTGGAACCTGTGCGGAAAGACAAAAGGCATGGTTGTCTCAGATTTACAGAAAATCAAATGATGTGAAGAGTCACACATCCATTTCCTCGTCCGAACAGATGATGGTGATGATGCTCAAGTAAAGCGACAGAAATTACAAAACGAGCAGGGAAGTGACTGTAATGACACGCCAATGACGGCATGTCGCGCCTTTGAACTATTTGAATTGGAAAATGTTTTGAACTATTTAAGTCTTTGGATAATTATCGGAGGAAGCCATCTTATGAACACCTTTCCTTGTGTATGCGTGTGCGGAGGCCCATGTCCAGTAGTGCACATATCATATTTGTCTCTTATACTGGTCTCTTACAGGCGGTGAAGATCTTCTCTGGATTAAGCTTTTACTTCACCGATCAGTTCGAGCCTCCTTAAAGGGGCTTCCTCGAAAAGGTGGATCTAGCTGCCGGTCGAACCGGCCGGATGAATGTTGACCAGGTGATGGACGCATCAAATGCCAGTGTGTTCTCCGTAGGATCCGCCTTCATTGTCTACAACGAAGATCCTCCACCTACGTGCACCTTAGCAGATCTTGAGGAGGTTGTAACGAAGAGATGCGACGAGGTTGGGGCCGCATGCAGGGTTTAGTATTCTCTTACTGGAACACATCGCCGCATGCAGTTCTGCATCTGAGCTTGTAAGTTGTTCAAAGACCAGCGGTGTTTAGTATTTTGATCTGTTGGTGTTGTTCGACGCCTCATATGAATTGGAGTTTCTCTAGGTGTCTTTGAAACGGCTACATACCCGACTGCAGGTTACACCGACGCATGCTATGACTACACTCATAGCCAGCCGATGATGGCAAAAAATCGGCAACGACGGTAATAAACGGAACGAAAATGGTCGCCCGGTGAACTCGCGGAAGTTGACGGGGAAGCACGCAGATCACACCGACAATCACATGTTTCAGTTTGTAAGAGCATAGGCTAATGAATCAGTTTGGATCTGTATCAGTATGTACATCAATATATTTGAATGGCTGGGTCATTTTCAAATTAACATCAACTAAAATATGTATGAGACTTAATCTACACTTTACCTAAACGTGCACAATGGGCATAATTCTGCTGGTTGTGCGCGTTTAAGTATGATGAAATTTGGAATGTGATTGATTCACGAGGTTAATGGGCCAATGCTGACAGCGCTGGAAATTTTTCCAGCGCAGTCCGCATTTTGGGCAAGATAAAAAAATTTTTTTTGAAATTTTTTTTTGCAGTAGGTAGATATACGTGTTAGGACGCTCCCCACAAAATTTCAGCTCGATCCGACACCGTTTGAGCCTCCGTTCATCGATTTCAAAAACGTTACGCAAATCTGTCCACAGTTTTGCGTAACGTTTTTGAAATCGATGAACGGAGGCTCAAACGGTGTCGGATCGAGCTGAAATTTTGTGGGGAGCTTCCTAACACGTATATCTAACTACTGCAAAAAAAACTTTCAAAAAAAAATACTTTTAGGTTGCCCAAAATGCGGACAGCGCTGGAAAAATTTCCAGTGCTGTCAGCTCTTCTCCATTTTTCACTTGATTCACTACGCTGGTGCGAGGTGGAATTAAAATTATAGCATCTCAAAAATATGCTCAAAGCGCAAGACGGTCAAATTTATTCCCGTGGGGGGGGGGTTTGAGCAAATTTGTCATCGACGCAACTATAGAGCTTAACGCGCACAACGGTCATAATTCTGCATGTTGTGCGCTTTGCGAAATTATGTTAGCCATAACAAATTTACTGAACGCGCACACCGGGTCAAAAGTGACCATCTGGCGATACTTGTTGTGCACTTTGAGCAAATTTTTAACCATTAAAAATTTGCTAACCGTGCACAATGGCCAAAATATAAATTTTGCCAGCTCACTTGCCACTGGTCATACATTCTTGGGAAAATCACATGTCTGGTATCAATCAGCAGTAGATTCAGGAGCAGTATTTTCTTATTCACGAGCACCCTTCTGTAGCTTGACGGGGTCTTCGATGTAGCCACACAGTTAATATGGTACTGCAGCAGTCACATCCTCATTGACCCATCTGCGTTGTGCGCATTGAGCAATTCCCGTTTTCCATGCGTTTTGCGCGAGAATCAATTATAATAGTTTCTCTCTTCTGTATTATTTAGCCCGGGGTGCGTGTCGAATAAAATGTATTAAAAAATCTTAGTGGAGAGTAGTATTGTCAGGAGTAATTTTCCTATTAGCATCAATGTTGATCAAGGCGAAAAATCGTTGAGTTTCCTTGTTATGCGCGGAGAGTAATTAACCAATTTTGATCCAGATGCTAAAATAATTGGGATTACGAGATTTTCGCGTTGGTATTCCGCGGTTTGCGCGTTGAGTAAATAATTGTTGATTCCCGATATCCATTGCATTACTGTAGGATCAAGGACTTATTATACGCTTCATTTTGATTGCTCCAATTCCCCTATAAAATTGGCAGACAAGGAGCACTCATCTTCTCACAAGTTCATCTACTTTCTTCCATCATCTTCTTCTTTATTTGCCCCCACAACCTTCCTATTGAAACAGTAAGTCCTTCAGCTGTTCGTGGAAGGCGAAATCCTCACATCTGGAAACCCTTTTTCGGGCATGCCTGATTATAAATGGACGAACAGCTAAATGAATGCTATCGTCCATATCAGATATCTATATCATGCCAGTTACTCTGTGGTGTCTCTTGCCGAAGATGAAAGAACTCACCCTCAGACGGATACCCTGCACAACAACGACGTTTTCAATCTTGTCATGCTTGCTGAATAGCTGCCCGAACCTGGAGGATCTAGTCATTGGAGTAAGTTCAAATTTTCTAATTATTTCCTCTGAATAATTCAAAACTACGTATGTATGTATGATGGCATTAAGCATTCTGTTTTGTTACTATGATGAAATGTTTGATTTTCCAGACCCGAAAGCTTCAGCGCTAGAATACTGGGATCAGCAGATGCCTTCGGATTGCATGACAAATACGCTGAGCACGGTAACTGTAAACGTGGTCGATGTACACCGCAAGGGCTCGCAGCCAATGAAGCATTCGAGAACCTCGGGATCGATGTTTACACGAATTTCGCCTTTTTCCGTATTCCGACGCGATTGTTCTTCATTTTATTCTTCAATTTGGATGCGAGACAAGCGATCGAAAACAACAGGAAGGAGTGCTTGTGCCTCAGAGCCAGAGGGACAGTAGCCATCCACCGCCAACCTATGTGACCAAGGGCCGCCATCCAGGCTTAATCATATGTATCAGTTTGTAAGAGCGTTTGGGTCTGTATCAGTATGTACATCAATATAGTTGAATTCGATTGAATATGTCTTCAGATTGGTTGTGCGCGTTAAACCATTGTCTATAAAATACCTTAGATGCTCAAAGCGAACACATGTTAAATCGCACAACGACTCAAAGCGTCTACACCTGTCGTTTCTTGTTGTTCGCTATGAGCAATTATTTAAACCATTAAAAATTTGCTCATCGCGCACAACGGCCATAAATTTGTTTGTTCCAACCTTTGTGCAATTATGTTAGCGGCTATTAATTTTTCCAGCTCACCTCCCACCGGCCGGTCAAACATTCTTGAGAACTGCACATGTCTGGTATCAATCAGGTGTAGATTGACGTGCAGTCTTTTGTATATTCACGAGAACCCCTCCTGTACCATGACGGGGTCTTCGATGGAGCCACACATTAACTCTACTTCGGTCGCATCCTCATAAACCAATACAAATCGCTGCCATGCGTTGTGCGTTGTGCGCCTTGAGCAATTCCATTTTACCATGCTTTTTGCGCGGTGAGCAATTCTGATTGTTAGTTTGTTACTCGATCCTGTATTATTTAGCACGGTGTGCGCGTCGAATAAAATGTTTTAGTATTGGTGGGAGTAATTTTCCAATTGGCATCATTGTTGATCAAGGCGAAAAACCGTTTAGTTTCATTTTGATTGGTCCAATTACCCTATAAATTGGCAGACAAGGAGCCCTCATCTTCTCACAACTTCCTCTAATTTCTTATATCATCTTCTTCTTTTTGCCCACACAACCTCCGTCTGGAAACAATAAGGTCTGCTTTTGTTCGAGCATGATGCATGAGGTATAAATGGAGGAGATGGAGATGGATATGGGGTGTAAAGATGAGATGGTTTTCTACTGTTCGGGCCTGATGCTTGAGATAAAAATGGACGATAGAATTCAACCAGTACTTTTTTCACGCATTCACATGGAACGTCCATCTCCTCTTTTACACTATCTTCTCCTCCATCCCCTTCATATTTGTACTATAGATCCTCTATTTATAACGAACCATGTGTTGGTGTTCACCGCCTCTTGGCAATCGGAGTTCTTTTCGGTGTCTTTGAACCGTCGTCATACTTGACAGCCGGGTACAAGGACGCCTGCAATGACGACACTCTTATAAGGGCTACGGTGGCAGATAGTTGGCAAACACGTCCATAAACTCAACGAAGATGGTCGCTTCGTTGCGTTAGTTAACGTCGTTGCCTACTTACGGCAACTGTAGGCAGGATAGGAGTGTCGTCATTGCAGGCGTCGTTGTAGGTTGAAGCACGCAGATCACGCCGACAATAGATCCGGTAAAAAGCACCTTCATTGTAAACATCTTACGAAGACAATCATATGTATCAGTTTGTAAAGAGCATGGGGTAATGAATATGTTTTGTTCTGTATCAGTATGTACATCCATATAGTTGAAAGGCGGGGTCATTTTGAAAATGTCATCAATTGGAATATGTCTGAGATATAATCTAAAAATTTTCAATCAGTATACGAAGTCGATTGAATATATGTAGCCGATTTAATCTAAAATGTCTTCAGATTGATTATGTATCAGAGATAATCTAAAAGTTTGCATGTAAACAAGTTAATTTTATCATAGACGGAATTTAACAACTTGCTTGGAGGGACATTTTCGCGTTCTTTACAATACGTCGATAACGGAATTTAACAACTTGCTGGGGTTTCGTTCCACTTCAGGATGTGCGACAGGAGGTCGATGAGTGGAAGGCAGACCGTTGGATGGCGGAGGGACCCGTTGTCTGGGAACGGTGGTGCCCAGTGGGGTGATTGGCATGGCGATGCCTTCACCGGTGATTTGGACCGACACCCCGCGGGCGGCGACGCCTCCACCGGAGGTGGAGGTTGTCACGGAGTAGGCGCTGGAGGGGAGGAGCGGTCCGCCCTAAGTCCCCTGGCGTTAGTTCTCCAAGGGAATTCGGGGAGTGGAAGGCTGGCCGCTCCATGTGTAAGACGAATAACTCGTCGGCGATCCGCCTGAGAAAGGAAGAATTCGTCGGGAAGGAGAGGTCCGGTATCGGGCCAGCGGGAGGTTTCGGCGACGCCGCCCCCGGAGGTGGAGGTCGTTACGGAGTAGGCGTTGGAGGGGAGGAGCGGTCCGCCCTAAGTCCCCTGGTGTAAGTTCTACAAGGGAAGTCAGGGAGTGGAAGACGGGCCGCTCCATGTGTAAGAGTAATAACTCGTTGGCGATCCGCCTGTAAGACGAAGAATTCGTCGGGAAGGAGAGGTCCGGTATCAAAGGAGGGCCTATCCAACGATCGGGCCAACGGGAGGTTTATTTTGAGAGGGGAGGAGTGTCTAGAGGCAAATCGCCCCAACACCCTGGGATTATGAGGAGAGATCGAATACGGGGGCTTTTCTTTCTTTGCTTTTATCAATTATGTCTCAGCGTTGAGCAATTAAGTAAGCGGCTACAAAACCACTCATACCTCAGAATTACTCACCGCACACAACCACTCAATCTCAGAATAAGCTCACCGCACAAAACCCACCCAAAACTCAGAATTGATCAGCGCACAAATCCACTCAAAACTCAAAATTGCTCATCGCACACAACCACTCAAACTCAGAAGTGCTCACCGCACACAACCACTCAAAAATCAGAATTGCTCAGCGCACAAAACCACTCAAACCTCAGAATTGCTCACCACACACAACCAATTTTGTCGCAGTGAGGGTGAACTGCCACAAAGTTCGCCACTGGGTCACAATTGCTCTTGCCTTTGAGGACATTTGTGTCATTTTCCGGGTCAAAGGTCTCCCTGAGAGCTTTCAAATCGCTCCTGCTACATCAATTCTCTCCCATCGCAATTAACGTCTCTTCATCTCTCTGACATCAATCCGCTGTAGATGAGCAGTCATTTGTATATTCACGAGAACCCCTCTGTAGCACGACGGGGTCTTCGATGTAGCCACACATTAACTCTACTTCTTCTCATTAATACAATTCGCTGTCATGCGTTCTGCGTTTTGCGCATTGAGCAATTCTCGTTTTCAAAACGTTCTGCGCGGTGAGCAATTATGATAGTTACTCGCCTCTGTATTATTTAGCCCGGTGTGCACGGCGAATATAATGTATTAAAAATTCTTAGTGGAGAGTAGTATTGTTGAGTGTAATTTTCCTATTATGTCATCAAGGCGAAAAACCGTAGGGTTTCATGGTTTTGCGCGGAGAGTAATTAACCTATTTTTTTCCACATTCTAAAATAATTTAGGGAGCCCCTTTGGCCTTTGGAGATGCTCTAAATGTCGATTCCCGAGATCCATTGCATTACTGTAGGATCACAGACTTTTTATACGCTTCATTATGATTGGTCCAATTTCCCCTATAAATGGCGGACAACGAGCACTCATCTTCTCTAAACTTCGTCTACTTTCTTCTATCATCTTCTTTATTTGCCCACACAACCTCCGTATGGAAACAATAAGTCCTTCAGCTGTTCGTGCATGCTTGATATAGATATGGACGATAGCATTCATCCAGTACTCTTTTCACGTAAAGGTAAATGGTTCATGTTGGAAACTTATGCAACGAAGGGCTATCGTCCATTTATAATCAAGCATCCCCGACAATGCTGGGGGGTGTTGCAACTGCGTTGAGAAAATTTTTCCCAAACAACGCTATGAAAAATGTGTTCGATGATCATACCATATTCTTTTGGGGTGATATTGGCTATGCTGTCTCACATGTTTCAGGAAAGCTGCTGGGTGTTGTACCATGATAGATTGTTATTCCCTCCTATTATGAATTGTGGCTATGTATTTGTTTTGCGTGTCTTGCTATACACTCCATATCCATCTCCATCTCTACACTCCATCTCCTCCATCAAACCCTTCATCGTTTCACTATACATCATCTTTGACGCACAGACACTCCATCCTATCCTTTCCGATCTCTTACACTCCCAAACACAACTTCTTATGCAACCCTGTGTTGTTTTACATCGTCTCCGGTAACGGAGTTCCAATCGGTGTCTTTTGTCCTGACTTCATGTTACAACGACGACAGCAATGACGGTAATAAGGGAAACGGTCTGCCGACTTTTTAATTCACGTCGTCTTCTACAAAGGACAAAGTTCCACGTCATTGCAAACATCTGGTATGACAATCATCTTGAGCAGATCAGGGCAGAAATTCGGCAACTGCAACGTAGATGTGGAGCGCATTGCCCGTGTCGTACATCGCCACAGGGGAATCGGGGTTCCAGGCGTTGTGTTTGACACGGCTACATACTTGACTGCAGGTTACAAGGACGTTAATAAACGCAACGAAGATGTGCGCCCGATGAACTTGCGGAAGTTGAAGGGGGAAACACGCAGATCACGCGCCACTTCATTGCAAACATCTGCGAAGACACTCAAATGTATCAGTTTGTAAGAGTAAAGGGATATGTATCTGTTTGGATCTGTATCTGCACGTACTTCAGTATGTTAGAATGGGTTGGCCATTTTGGAATGGTCACCGTTTGAATATGTATCAGCGTTAATCTAAAGGTTTGCATGCAGTTTCTGAATCAGATTGACTAGGTATCAGCTTTTATATAAAATGTCTTCAGAATGAATAAGTATTGGCCTTAATCCCAATTAGGTAAAGTTTCTAAGCGAAGTTTGACTGTTGGCATATGGCGGAATCACAATTTTAGTATGATGAAAATAGGAGTGGGAATGATTAACCGTGGGAACAAAAATTACAGCATCCAACAAATATTCTCAAAGCGCACAACCGGCAAAATTAGTCCGTGAGGTGCGCGTTGAGCAAATGGGCTATCGTCGAAACTTTGCTCAACGCGCACACCGGGCATAAGGCTACTAGGTGTGTGCGCGTTTAACATTTGTCGAAACGTTGGCATATGGCGGATTCACATTTTTAGTATGATGAAAATAGGAGTGTGAATGATTAACCGTGGGAACAAAAATTACAGCATCCAACAAATATGCTCAAAGCGCACAACCGGCAAAATTAGTCCGCGCGGGGCGCGTTGAGCAAATGGGCTATCGTCGAAACTTTGCTCAACGCGCACACCGGGCATAAGGCTACTAGGTGTGTGCGCGTTTAACATTTGTTGATAAACTACCTTTTATATGCTCAAAAAGCGAACCACCGGCTTTCCTTTTTGCCCGTTGTGCGCGTTAATTTGCCCGTTGTGCGCGTAATTTTTGCCCGTTGTGCGCGTTGTTTTCCCGTTGTGCTCGTAATTTTGCCCGAGCCTAAGGGCATTATTTTGCCCGTTGTGCGCGTTGGGCTATTTTTTAAGAGGCTACAGTTTATCCCAACGCGCAAATGAGCAACTCCAACCCATCTCTATAACTCTAAAATGGAGATTGAAGTTGCTCCAACCCATCTCCAAAATGAAGATAGAGATAGAGATTTGCAATAGTGCCCCTTCATATTTGGAGGGGCACTATTCACCCCTTCAAATCTCTAAAGTTCTCAATTAATGACAACTTAGACCTTAATTAAAATCTTATAATTATTTATTACTAATGTATTTTACAAATCACATGACCAAATTTAATAATTTTAGTACCGTCGGAAATATCTTAATTATACCTACAACATGATACCAATATTGGATATTTTTCGAGCAAATTTAAAATATTTACAACATAACAAGAAATACTAAATACTTAAAAATTAAAAAAAATTAACATTGAAGACTAATATTATTTATAATTTTCTTTCATGCAGAAATAATATATTAGATTAACCCATTTTAATGATAAATATTTTTCATTAGTAAAGCTTAAACAAAGAGAAAATAGGATTTGAAGATGGTGGGTTGGAGTTGCCCATCCTCCAAAATGGCATCTTTTAGAGATATTCCATTTTGAAGGGGGGGTTTTAGAGATTTGGGTTGGAGTTGCTCGCATTAATCATTATAGAGCAGAACATCCGGCTGGTAGCAATCCGCTGTATATTAACGATCCCTGCTCTGTATGTTCACCAACACTGATCTGCAGACTCGAGGGGTCTCTTAGAATATTAGTAAGACCAAAGGTTATAATATATCGCCGTTGTGCGCTGTGAGCATTTCTGTTAACCATTAAAAATTTGCACGGTGCGAGCAGCAATAAATGTGGATATATCAGCAAATTTTATTGAGTGGACGAGGTGGAGTTTTTTTCCGCACTAACAAAATTGCACACCGCGCACAACCGGCCAAAATTATTTGTTCTGATCGGGGTGAATGGTGAGCAATTGTAGTAACCACTAACAAATTGGCTAATAAAGGCGCTCAACGGGCAAAACTTATCAATGGGAGTTTGTGGTAAGCAATTTTGTCAGACAATAACATATATGATACAATAACCCTACTCTCACTTGGAGTATTGGACACTCTAACAATGACACATTCTCATCGCATAACAATTTGGAACAAAGGTTGATGTTATTAAAAATACCCAGAGCGCAAAACCGGCACTAATATTGCCAGTTCTGCGCGTTGAGCAATTTGGTCGGTAAAGGCTTAATTACTCAAAGCGCAAAACGGGCAATATTACTGCAGTGTTGCGCTCGGTGTAATTGGTATGATACACAACATCAATCCATACCGATGATGACATTTGCACATTTCGGAAGCCATGATAAAATTTCATCCGCCAAAGTGGTCCATTTTTATACCAAAAAAAACTTATTACATTGATAAGCGTTTTATCTTACAGGTACTAAAAACCATCAGCGGTAGCAATCTTCGTATCTTTTACTTTATCAACGAATGACTGCATCCTCTGCTCGTAACCAGCCGGCCATCCATCGGCCACAGGGTCATGCGATCTTGTCCACACAACTGAAGTCGGAGGGACGTCACCTGCTGGTTGAAGTTGAAGGATAAAAAAGTGATTTCCGTTCACATAACCCAACGTTATGTGGCGTCTGGAGGCTCGGTTTACTGGAGGACTTCTCAATGGGAAAAATGTCACACACATAAGATTTGAAATCAAATGTACTACACAGTTGTAGCATGAGGCAATGACATGTCCCATGTCTGGCATCTGCATCCAATTTTCCCGTCCTGGACCTTTATCAGTAATGAAATAGTCCACTGCCTTCAAATTATTATTATATGAAACCTCACTCAGAACACGCCTGTACAAGCCGCTGTATGTCCGCATCTCACGGAGCAAATCAGCTCTGACAGTCCCCCATTCGGAATCTTTCAAGCCCAACTGAACTGCCACAGCCCTATACCCACAGTTGCCATCTGCATCCACGTCTACGCCGCCCGCCATGAGGGGTTGTAGCTTCTTATGAAAATCCAAATAATATGGTATGAGGAAGTTGGCATGCAAATCATCAACATAATCATCAGGGGGAAACGAAGGGTTCGGCTTCTTTATTTGAAGTTTCGGACGCCTACTACTTTCCTTCGAAGGCCGCCTCTTCCATTTAGGCTTCTCCTTCGCCGCCGCATTATGCTCCGCAATTGAATGCAACCGTGGAGCCTTAACAGGCTTCCTCCTAACTGTAGGCTTCTCCGTCACATCCGAAAAATGATCAGAAATCACATCAACCAGGGGAGAAAGTTGTTTAAGCATGACATCCATCTCCTCGTGCTCATCAAAATACGAGGCCACAGCCGTCTCCTCCTCCCTCCCAGCAGTCTGAGCATCCACATTATGATCCCCCGTCTCCACCGTCGCCCCCAACTCCAACGTAAGCTCAGCTTGCATCAACCCAGCATCCTCTATCTTCTCATCCTCCACATCCTCCACATTCGCCTCATCCTCCTGCGGCTCCTCATTCTCCCCCGCTGCATTCTCCCCCTCATCCATCTCAGCAGTCTGTTCAGCCACATTACGTTCCACCGTCCCCGCCGTATCCACCAACTTCCCAGTATGCTTCTCAGCAATCAAATCAGTAGCCACTTCCTTATCATCATCCTCCTCGTTCGCCTTCACCTCATACACCTTCGGCTCCACAGTCTCAGCCGCTGCATTATCCTCCACCAGTACCTCCTCAGCATTCTGCACCTCCACGTTAAGGGCAACCGTATCCTCCGTCTCCACCATCTCCCCAATAACATAATCATCTACAGCAACTCAGCAGCCTGCTCCATCGCATTACGATCCACCACATCATCCTGCCAATAAGTAGCCAATGCAGTCGCCTCCTCAGCCTCATCCACCTTCTCCTCATCTACCTTCTGCTCCTCCTCAACATTATCCACATGCACCACAAGCTCATCACCCACAATTCTACACGGTGATGCTAACTCCTTCAACTTGTTTACCATACCCACACTCTGCCCCCTTAGTAATCGGGAACGTGCATTATAAATTGATTTGATTGGTGTTTCATTGAAGGATTTAGTTTCCTTCAGGCCTTTCAAAATTGCTGACGGCGGCACCTTTCTATTTGCCAAGTCTCGCAATGCTTCCACCTCTTTTCCCTGCAACACCCCGTCGTCGGAATGGCCCGCGACATAATTAGCAGCTTGATGGTTGTGCCTGCCATCAACGACCGTTAAACTCCACTCACCGCCATCGCCCACCTCATTACCACGCAATTTGAACGGGCATCCACACTTGTTGGTTCTAACTGGCCGGTTGCTCTTTCGTACTGGTCGGTGTCCCCTGTAGTTCCCGCTTCTTGCACATGCATAGTAGGCAGCGGGAGTCCTATTGGACGATTTATTCATACTCGACGCACTGGTAACAATCACATGCCCCTGTTGTCGTCCGACGCTCTTTATCCACTGAAAGAGTTCGTCTCTACTTTTAAAACGTTGAAGCGTTGTAAATTCGGCTGTATAATCCATATACACCTGTATCAAACAATTCATACAACTAATTGGACCGGGAACCAAACATTAGTTACATTATTGACGTAAAGAAAAATCAATATTACCTCCGAATTTTTTAGCATCTCCATCAATCTCAACTGTATCTGCAGGCAATTAAAAACCAAAAATTTCGCCTCCTCTTTCTACACATTGTAATTGTAACAAGGATATCAAATAAAATGTACTTAACATTGTATACTTACCAAATCGCGATTTCGACAAATTTAGGTCGAAAACCCCTAAATCGATTGCTCTCGCTTCACCGATTTGTTTGAACGCAGTAGTTGCCACTGTGATGTAAATGTCGAGCCCAGTAATAAAAATCAAATCTTTGGAATTTCCGTCTGTGCGCCTTGAGCAATCTACGAAAAACTGGCCGTTTGATATTCCGCCTTGAGCAATCTGTGGAAGGTTATGGCTGTGGGCGGTGAGCAGAATTTATCAAGGGATGAAAGAGGGTCAAAACGGGTAAAAATTTTAACCCTTTGCGCGTTTCGAGTAAATTCGGTGGTTTAGTTGGCAAATTTTACTCAGCGCGCACAACGATTATATTTTAGCACGATTCGAACCGTTTTGCGCGCTGAGTAATATTACATGGATTGTCAGGCATGACATTAGTAACGGTAATCGATATTAATCGCGACGCTGAGAACGATTTTGACCGCGGTGCGCGCTGAGGAGATCTAAATTTTGTTTTTAATATTTATTCTATTGGAATCCTCATATTCTTATGCCGATGTTAACAAAATTATTGATACGTATAAAATAATATAATACCAACGTGATAACTATCATTAGTTGTATTAATGAACACCCTTAAGAAAATCTGGATAGATTGCGTGTGTTATTAAGCATTCAAAATCCAGTATATATCAGTTTGTACCCGTTCACCAAAAAGTTAGTAAGAGGCAAACTTGATTAGTAGGTCTATCGTTGGGCATAACTTATAGATACCATACACCAAAGCACGGCATACAGATGATAACATTTGCACATTTAGGCAGACATGATAAAATTTCATGCTACCAATCTGTCAATATGAAATAAACAATCCACAGTAAAATGATACAACGTTTTATCCTACAATATTTCAATAACGTCAACAGTTGCAATATCGTGCCCAAATACTATTGACTGGAATTGATGCATCCTATCCTCATAAGCAGCCGGCCATCCGGCTGACACATCGGAACGGTATCTTAGCCACATACTTGAAGTTGGAGGGACAGGACCATATGGGGCAAGTTTAACAATAACGAAGTGATTATTGTTCACATGACCCAACGTTATGTGGCGTCTGGATGATAGGGGTACTGGAGGAGTTCTTAAAGGAAAATATGTCACACACTGATGAGGTGAAAGAATATGTACTACACATTCGTAGCATGAGGCAATGACATGTGCCATTTCTGGCATCTGCATCCACCATTTAGCTTTTGGCCGGTCTAACAAATGGCCCAGTGCCACTACATTCTTTTTAAATTCCACGGCACCCATAAGTTGCCGGTACAAGCCGTCGTGGTTCTGCATCTCTTCTCGCAAGTCATATTTCACCTGCCTCCATTCGTCCTCACCCAGTCCCAACTGAGCTGCCACAGCCCTATACCCACAGTTTCCGTCTGCTTTCACATCTACGACATGCACTATAAGGGGTCGTAGACACTCAGGAAAAGCGTTCCAATATGGTATTATTATGTCGACAGCCAAGTCCTCGTCACTATCATCATGTGAAATTGATTGTTTCGGCTTCTTTATTGTACGTTTCCACAACGGTCTACTTCTTCCCTTACCCGGCTTACACGTCAATGTAGACGTATCCGTTATCTCAGCATGCTGCTTAGCAATCTCCGCTACCAGGGTAGAAATTTGAAGACGTAGAACCTCATGCTCCTTCTCAAAGGCCTTAGCCACTGCATTCTCATCATCATCCTCCTCCTCCCCAGCAGTCTGCTCCGCCTCATTACGATCCACCTTATCATCCTCCCCACCCATCTCCCAGTATGATCCTCCTCCTGTAACTCAGCAGGCACTGCATTCTCCCAAAACGCCTCCCCCACCTTCTGATCCCCCCCTCATTATTCACAGCCTTCACATTCTCAGCACCCACAATTTTATCAGCTGATGCTAACTCCTTCAACTGTTTTACAATAACAACCTTCTTCCCCCGTTGTAACCGGTTTCGTGCATTATAAATTGCTTTGATTGAGGTAGCACTGAAGTTTTTATTTGCCTTCAGTACTTTCAAAATTTCAGCTGGCCGAACCTTGCTATTCGCCAAGTCACGCACTGTTTCCATCTCCATTCCCTGCAACGTCCCGTCATCGGAATGGCCATCGACATATTTAGCTGCTTCATGGTTGTGCCTGCCACAAACGACTGTTACCTTCCACTCCTCAACGCCCACGCCCACCATATAACCACGCAATGAGAAAGGACATGAACACTTCTTGGTTTTAACAGGCTGGTTGGTCTTTTTTAGCTTTCGGTGTCCCCGATACTCACCGCTTCTTTCACACGCAAAGTACACAGCATGATGCCCTTTGGCCGTTTTACTTAATCTCCCCGAACGTGTAACAATCACATGCCCATGACTTAACCCGACGTTTTGTATCCACTGAAACAGCTCTTTTCTATCCTTGAACAGTTGATTGGTGGTAAAGTCGGTTGTAAAATCCATAGTATCCTGTATCAAACAATTCATAACCGGATCCTCAAAGATTTAATGCATTATTGCCGAGAAGATAAATCAATATTACCTTGGATTTTTGTACCGACTTCATCAACCTCAACCGTGGATGAATGCATGTAAAATCAAAATAAGAAAGGCAGATAAACTGTACTTAAAAGTATAGACGTACCAAAGAGTCGATGTTGATAAATTTAGGTCAAAAACCCCTAAATCGATTTCTCTCGATTCAGCTCTTTGTTTGATCTCACCAGTTGACTAAGTGATGTATCCTTCGAGCAATTAAATAAAAATCAAAGCTTTTGGATTTCGGTCTGGGCGACTGGAGCGATCTTTGAAAATACTTGCCGTTTGAAATTCCACCGTGAGCAATCTGTGTAATTGTCTGTCAATTCGCTGCGAGTAGAAGGTATCACGGGACAATTTCGGGTCCTACCGGGTCATATCAGGTCTACAATAATTTACCCGTTGTGCTGGTTGAGTACACAAGTCTAGTTTGAAATATTACTAGCAAATAACCCGTCCACATGTGCACGTGGACTTGACCAAAACAGTTGTGTGCGGTGAGCAATTACGGGTTTTGAGTGGTTGTGTGCGCTGAGCAATTCCGAGTTTTGCGTGGTTGTGTGCGTTGAGCAATTCCGTGTTTTGAATCTTTTGATTGGCTGTGAGCGGTGAGCAATTCCCAGTTTTGCGTGGTTGTGTGCGCTGAGCAAGTCCGTGTTTTGCGCGGTTGTGTGCGGTGGGCAAACTGCTAGACGGTTTACAGAGGAGAGCAATTTACATTTTTGCCCTCCCACTGTTCGCGATGAGTAATTTACACTATGAACCACTATTTCTACGCATCCGTATATACAAATGCAGCGTAACAGCTTCCATATGCGATCAGTTTTGTGACCTAAGGCGGGAAAAGCTAACGAGATAGGGTTTGATCAACAGAAATTATTCTAATTCGCTGAGGTATATAGACTATAAGAGTTCCTGCTTATATCAAACGAAGGTCCTTAAGGCAGTGCAAAAGATTTGTGTCATTGGGTTGGGGTGCCCTAAAATACTCGACTGCGGCCGCACTGCATCGTAAAGTTGGTAAGCCATTAATTGATGCTAATTAATTTGGTATTTTTTAATAATTTCAGAAATTTATTGCTGCAATGTACATTTGGAACATGATTGCGTAGAAATTACGAAGATTGAGATGGGCTCGGTACACATTGAGGGGATCTGGGATGAAGCGGACAAAGAAGCAAAGGTTTGAAATTATTTTGCTTTGTTAACTGACTAATTTACTAGAAAATAAAGCTTAACATTTAGTGACTATATTGGTATCTGGGACTTAATTCAGCGTATGGTTGAAGGCTCAGAGGTTAATGAAGATTATACAAATCAGTTCACAACAAATAAAATTTTCCCCAGCATAGAAGAGCTTGGTAAATGGGTAAAAGGGGTCGGTGTGAAAACCGGGAATTTGGTTGTTACAAAATCATCAAATATGAGTACAAAGGGCAATAGGGTCCCAACTTATTATTTTTGTTGTGAAAGAAGTGGGACATATCGGCCACACAGGCCGGATATATCGGCCAAAAAATCAACTCGAAGCAAGAAGTGTTCATGTCCCTTCTACTTGAGGGCTAATGGTGTGGCAACAGATAAGTGGATTTTGACAGTTGTACGTGGCAATCACAACCATAAACCCGCAATGTACATCGAGCGACATCCAGATGAGAGGAGGTTCGGAGGTGGGGAGATGGCCATGGTGAGAGACTTGTCACATAGACTGCTTAGGCCAAGGGAAATCTTGAAATACCTGAAGGAAAAGGATAATGCAACATCTACCACAATCAACACTATTTTAAAGCCAGACAGAGGATGAAGGCAGGGGAAATGGCCTGGAGAGCAGAAATGCAGCAATTCCTTAATCTACTGACACAGCGTAATTACATTGTGTATCATGAAGTGGACGAAGTGACAACTGCAGTGAGGACTATATTTTGGGCACATCCGCAATCGGTTGAGTTATTACGAAAATTTCCAGAGATTCTGGTTATGGACTGCGCGTTGAAGACCAACCGCAACAGGACACCATTGATGGAGATGTATGGGGTGACATCCACAGATATTCAGTTCGCAGCGGCATTTTGTTACACGGAGGCCGTACGTGAGGAGAACTACTTGTGGGCCTTGGGGAAGTTGAGCTCTTTGCTGCAGGGATACAGGATGCCACGTGTAATTTTGTCAGCACTGGAGCCAGCACTTATGAATGCCATTGGCCATGAATTTCCCCTTGCGGTGCACCAAATATGTAGAATGCACATATCCAAAAATATTGCCAAAAATTGCCAGCCCTCTTTTGAAGATCAAGAAAAATGGTTATGTTTCATCTCTAGTTGGAATTTATTGGTGGGGGCACGCAAGGAGGAGGAGTATGTTGCTAAACTGAAGGCATTGGAGACCGAGTACAAAGATTACACAAGGGTCGTGAGCTATGTGAAGACATCTTGGTTGGACAAGTACAAGGAGAAGTTTATTTCTGTATGGACAGATGGCAATCTCCACTTTGGAAATGTCAGTACCAACAGAGGGCAGACCAAAAGAGCACAGACTGAACATTCTAAGCTTAAAAGGGCATTGGGTTCATCGGCCTTCAGTTTATCCGCTTCTTGGCCAACCATACATGAATCATTAGAGGGGCAGCATATCGAGATCAAGGCATCATTCGAGAAATCTAAGATCATGTTGCAACATAATGTGCATGGGTTCTTGTTCAAGGAGCTGATAGGATTTACAGCCGCTGCGGCGTTGAAGATAATGTCTGTGGAAGCTGATAAATCTGACCCTATGGGAACGGACCAATGCACAGGTGATTGTCTAGCTAGAATGATTTATGGTGTACCATGTGCCAATGAGATTGGCAAATACACAAGGGAAAATCGCCCCATTCCCTTAGATGCCGTAAATTCTCATTGGAAGTAGCTAGACATGGAGGCTAAGCCGGAATTGATGTCTACAGAAGATGGGCTTATACATGCTGAATTAGAGCGCATACACATGCTCTATGCTCAACTTGATGGGCCGATGAAGCAGGAGTTGTTAATTAAGTTGAAGGAGCTAGCTACCCCGGCGACAAATCTGATTACAGAGCCGCAAGTTAATGTCGTGTTCAATGGAAGAAGAAAAAGGGATATTAATTTGACAAATGAAGAAACAGCCACCCCCATTCATCCTGCTCATTTTGATCATGACTTTGGCGATGCGGCTAGTTGCTCTGCTCAAATTCCACCTGAAGTCTCATCGAAACAAGAAAGCGTCGGCCGTGTCCAGCCGAGACGGTCCCAAAGGATCAAAAATACGTCTGCCCCACCCATTCCTCCTCAACTTGCTAGAAAGAAACCAACTGGCAAAGCCGCGACATCTGGCAGTATGACTGGGGTTTCTGCTACAGCTTCATTTGCAGCAGCAAATTATGAAGCAAAGGACGCTAGAGCCGTTCAAGGAGGCATACCTTATCTTGATCAATTCCCCGCTGCAATCGCCAAATATATATCGACCGTCACAGATGTGACGGCAGATGGGAACTGTGGTTACAGGGCTATATCTTCACATCTAGGGATGGGAGAGGACCAGTGGAAGGTGGTCAGAAGAGAATTGCTTCAAGAGCTGCGTGACCACTATGATGTGTACTCAAAGGTGATGGGTGAGGAAAGTGCACAAGAACAGGTAGTGTCAATTAACTATATGGGTGACCACCCCCCGATGCAATATTGGATGACCTTCCCTGAAGTTGGACATATTATCTCAAGTCGTTATAACTGTGTAATACATCTGCTGTCAATGCAACAATGTCTTTCATTTTTTCCGTTAAGATCAGGACCACACCAAGGTACGAAACGTGGTCCCTTCACCATAGGTTTTGTAAATAATAATCACTTTGTAAATATTCAACTTAAAGATAGAAGCCCGGTCCCACCGGTAATAAGGCAATGGAAGGCTAACCGCCTGCCTGAGGCCGAAGGATGGCTGGAAGGCCTTGAAGAGAGGATGCGACAATTCGAGACATTATTCTGTAAAGATGTAGGCAAATTTCCCACTGTAATTACCGTATCATCAGAGCATTGAATTTATAATTTTGTGCAAATGTAGTGACTGAGTTTATAATGAAAGAATATACTGAATTTTTTGGGAATTTTGTACAAAATCTATGGGATTTCTGCACAACGGGAACTCAACGCGCCATCATGTCTTTGCTTGTTGTGCGCTTTGATCATTTATGTTATGGGATACAGTAGCTAAATTCGCACGCCTGGCATAATTTTGCCCGTTGTGAGCTTTGAGCAATTTATGTTACAGCATTAAAAATTTGCTCACCGCGCACAACGGACATAAAGGAGAATGCTAAGAGTTGGACTCATAATTGTGTGCTTTGGTATGTTATTGATGTTGAAGACCGTATACAGCAGTAAATGTGTTATTTATGTTGCATGAAGTGATTTCCACCTCTGCGTATTCTTGAATCTTTCTCTCCTTGACGATGGTCTACTTGAATCTATGGCATAAGTCCAATATCCCAAGTTCGTTTAAAGGAAACCTCTATACGTAACAATCTCGATGCATGTAGAGGCTATGTGAATGCTGGAGAAAATGACTCCAATGAAACACACTGGCAAATCAGATTCATCCATACACATCAGGTTAAAGGTGGGACCGGTGTGAGCAATGAGAAAAAAATTGTATATCTGGTTCACTGTGATGCTAAGCTCAATTCCAACGCAGTTCACGTGCACTAAGTATATTCCCGGGAAACTTCGATATTTCACACCATCCTTGACCATTTCTGTGATGGCTGTATGCTAATAGTTTTAATATCCACAAGAAATTAAGCAATCAGTGTACGAAGATCGCTAATGGTTGGCAAACAGATAATTAAACTAACAAGCGGTAAAAGACTGGACCAGACGGTGTTCATTGCCAATTGAATGTTCGGGGTTCATTACTAACGCGTAAACCATCACATGTTCACCTCTTAAAAGATGGCCACGATTCACACAGACGCCTCGCTGGAGGGGGCGTTGGTAGCCAAACCGTCCTACGTTTGGGCCGATCCTCCACCGGACTCCCGACCAGATCGCTGACGCTTCCTCGCCTCAGCCTCATGCCTCACGTCTGCAATCGAGTTTGGAGGAAGCGAGTTTCTCTCCAACTCGGCTATACGAGCCAGGAGACTGCTCTTCTCTACGTACCATCGCTCTTCGGAGCTCTTCCGAACCGCTGACATAGAGGCCGCCCGATCTTTAGCTTTCGCAACCTCCCACTCCGCCTGAGATCTGCGGTCTCTCTCTTTCATCAGCTGCTCCTTCAAATCCTTAAGTTGAGATTCGAAGGAAACCGCCTTTTTCCGCTCGGCAATCAACAATTGCACCACTCGGCGACGCAGTTCCGCCCCGACCAATGATGTCTGCAGGGAATCATGGATAAGTAAGACTGTAAGAGTAAGGCAACAGCACAACGAGACGACATTAGTACTTAACCTGGTAACTGCCATAAAGGAATGAGTTAGCGAGCCTTTCAATGTCAATTTGACCCACGACACTTTGGTCAATGGGAAGGATGGAGTTCTCCACCAGCCGACTGGCCACCCCCCTATCCACCAATGCAGACTCGCCGTCCCAGACGGGGAAGAAGGGTCGGTGACGGTTCCCCCTAGTACCTTCCGATGGAACGTCAGTGGGCGGATTCAACAGCAATGCCCCCTCGTACGCCGGGGGGACATAGCCCGCCGGAACGAGACCTCCCCATGGCCACATATCCCTTAGGGGAGTCTCAGGCAACTGCGGCCGCACATCCCCCCTGTCATGAAGGGAACGGTTATCAGCTACGTCACCGTCTCTTCTTCCCTCTGAAGACTGGCCTTGCAAAGTTTCTTCGTCCCACTGACACGATTTCTCAGCCATATCTGCAGTGAAGGCACACATCATGGCGAATGGTGATATATCCCCAAATTTGGCGGGATAAATATCCTCCACTTGACCGGACGCATGGAGGGGTTTTCTGGGGTCTTCGCGGCGTTTTTTTGCGGTCTGCTACATTAATACTCCGAGTTTGGCGGCAACTCAAATTTTTTGCCGGGTCCTCCATTATGGGTGGCCATCTTGCTTCTTGACTCTCTCGCTCTTCCGTTTGTTATTACAAGTATAAACAAACGGCGGATTAATTACTGAGCTCGCAAAACGCGGCAAAATTTGAACCGATGTTCGCGGTGAGCAAACATAATTTAGTCACGCGCAGTATATGCGTAAATGAGGGATAGTTGTGCGCGGTCGAATATTTGGATTTATTATACGAATTTCCTCATCGCGCACATATGGCATTACTGTATACAGTTGTGTGAGGAGATATATTAAACGACTAAAATGTTTTACTTGTCAGAATGGATACAAATATTCGCTGATATGGCGCTGACGTGAAAAACTTTTCTCAAACAAAGTTCCAGCAAAGTCGGCAGTTGGATGAGTAGATGACCGGTCGAATTCTTGTTTGTGGTCCCACCAACCTCTCACCTCATCCGCAATTTCCATCACTACGCACCATCGCTTTTCGTCTTATTAATAGTGACACATTAAAGTGGAGCCCACAGAGGGAAAACGATAGAATATTTCAACGCAGCACAGCGGAACGACCCAGTTAACAACATTCGAACGCGAAGGTCCGCAGACTGTTTAGCGGGCCCCACAATATATTCTCGAGTCTCGACACCCCACTATCCAACCCCATTGAATCTAGTTGGTAGATGATGTGACATTTAATTAGGTATTTTTTCCCATATTTAGTTTACGTGAATTAAGCTATATTCGACGACTCCATGCAAGTCTAAGCGGAAGTTGGCCGGTTATATCATCTCCAAACCACACTGCAACAACACGCCAAATATGGCGTTTTCCCTCCATCAACCGCCCTGCAAAACTGGAATCAATTTGCCGGTTTGCTACAGGGCCATCCAAATTTGGAGAGTCAATGTAGCAACTTCCGGTGTATAAAAAAACAGTGTAGAAACCTACATCCAGTTTTTGTATGTCTGTTTATTAGACCATACATAGAACATTCATTACGATTCTGTTTGTTTATTTCGATCCCCCTATGGCATTATCCAAAAGGCGGCATTAAAATAACAACAATCGTGCCAAATAAGAATCTAAATATATATAAATATAAAATCCAAAAAATCATAAAACCACATTATAAACTTAGGTGATAAGAGGAACGAAAGTCCAATATCAACATTGAGATACACGAAGGAAACTTAACGTCTCAAATCACAACACATATAGATATAGCATACATGGAGACCATATCACAAAATTCACACATATATATGATATATGATCAACAAATATAGTGCTGAATTAAAATTAAACCCAAATAATAAACAAATGCACACGCAATTATGTTTCAAGTGTTCGGATTACCCAAGTAACTTCCCGCCTTGTTCCCGTTTATCCTACATCCCTTCCACCCGGATACCTCCGGATACTCAAGTTAGAACACTAACTTGAGGTTGCCTTTAAACCCACTTGTAGCAACCCTACAAGTGAAATAGAATACAATCGATGTCCTTCACTCCTACAACTTGTTAGTAAGCAAACGGCTCTCGGAAACCTAGCACAAAAACAAATTAACGAAAGTTATGAAATTATGAAAGCAACACTTACAATCCCATATGCCTTGAAGTAGAACTTGAAGGAGAAGTGTGTTGTGTGTTGAAGACTCTCTTGGAAGAGAGGAGAAAGCCCTTTCTCTTGACTGCACATATTACCTTGATGATCACGTTCCGTTTGAGTACACATCGCTCCTGCCTTTGCACCGGCACCATTATATCAGTTCCCGCCTGTTACTCAGGAATCCATGTCAATAGAGAGGACTACTGCCGTAAAGGTGGAGGCCGAGGTAATAGATCGGGTGCCAAACGGCGGCTCTAGGCTGGAACGATATACGTGCACCTCATGGGCATTCACGTTCCGTTTGAATGCACATCGCTCCTGCCTTTGCACCGGCACCATTATATCAGTTCCCGCCTGTTACTCAGGAATCCCTGTCAATAGAGAGGTCTACTGCCGTAAAGGTGGAGGCCGAGGTAATAGATCGGGTGCCAAACGGCGGCTCTAGGCTGGAACGATATACGTGCACCTCATGGGCATTCACGTTCCGTTTGAATGCACATCTCTCCTGCCTTTGCACCGGCTCCATTATATCAGTTCCCGCCTGTTACTCAGGATTCCCTGTCAATAGAGAGGACTACTGTCGTAAAGGTGGAGGCCGAGGTAATAGATCGGGTGCCAAACGGCGGCTCTAGGCTGGACCGATATACGTGCACCTCATGGGCATTCACGTTCCGTTTGAATGCACATCGCTCCTGCCTTTGCACCGGCACCATTATATCAGTTCCCGCCTGTTACTCAGGATTCCCTGTCAAAAGAGAGGACTACTGCCGTAAAGATGGAGGCCGAGGTAATAGATCGGGTGCCAAACGGCGGCTCTAGGCTGGACCGATATACGTGCACCTCATGGGCATTCACGTTCCGGTTGAATGCACATCGCTCCTGCCTTTGCACCGGCACCATTATATCAGTTCCCGCCTGTTACTCAGGATTCCCTGTCAATAGAGAGGACTACTGCCGTAAAGGTGGAGGCCGAGGTAATAGATCGGGTGCTAAACGGCGGCTCTAGGCTGGACCGATATACGTGCACCTCATGGGCATTCACGTTCCGTTTGAATGCACATCGCTCCTGCCTTTGCACCGGCTCCATTATATCAGTTCCCGCGTGTTACTCAGGATTCCCTGTCAATAGAGAGGACTACTGCCGTAAAGGTGGAGGCCGAGGTAATAGATCGGGTGCCAAACGGCGGTTCTAGGCTGGAACGATATACGTGCACCTCATGGGCATTCACGTTCCATTTGAATGCACATCGCTCCTGCCTTTGCACCGGCACCATTATATCAGTTCCCGCCTGTTACTCAGGATTCCCTGTCAATAGAGAGGACTACTGCCGTAAAGGTGGAGGCCGAGGTAATAGATCGGGTGCCAAACGGCGGCTCTAGGCTGGACCGATATACGTGCACCTCATGGGCATTCACATTCCGTTTGAATGCACATCGCTCCTGCCTTTGCACCGGCACCATTATATCAGTTCCCGCCTGTTACTCAGGATTCCCTGTCAATAGAGAGGACTACTGCCGTAAAGGTGGAGGTCGAGGTAATAGATCGGGTGCCAAACGGCGGCTCTAGGCTGGACCGATATACGTGCACCTCATGGGCATTCACGTTCCGTTTGAATGCACATCGCTCCTGCCTTTGCACCGGCTCCATTATATCAGTTCCCGCGTGTTACTCAGGATTCCCTGTCAATAGAGAGGACTACTGCCGTAAAGGTGGAGGCCGAGGTAATAGTTCGGGTGCCAAACGGCGGCTCTAGGCTGGAACGATATACGTGCAACTCATGGGCATTCACGTTCCATTTGAATGCACATCGCTCCTGCCTTTGCACCGGCACCATTATATCAGTTCCCGCCCGTTACTCAGGATTCCCTGTCAATAGAGAGGACTACTGCCGTAAAGGTGGAGGCCGAGGTAATAGATCAGGTGCCAAACGGCGGCTCTAGGCTGGACCGATATATGTGCACCTCATGGGCATTCACATTCCGTTTGAATGCACATCGCTCCTGCCTTTGCACCGGCACCATTATATCAGTTCCCGCCTGTTACTTAGGATTCCCTGTCAATAGAGAGGACTACTGCCGTAAAGGTGGAGGCCGAGGTAATAGATCGGGTGCCAAACGGCGGCTCTAGGCTGGAACGATATACGTGCACCTCATGGGCATTCACGTTCCGTTTGAATGCACATCGCTCCTGCCTTTGCACCGGCTCCATTATATCAGTTCCCGCCTGTTACTCAGGATTCTCTGTCAATAGAGAGGACTACTACCGTAAAGGTGGAGGCTGAGGTAATAGATCGGGTGCCAAACGGCGGCTCTAGGCTGGACCGATATACGTGCACCTCATGGGCATTCACATTCCGGTTGAATGCACATCGCTCCTGCCTTTGCACCAGCCCCATTATATCAGTTCCCGCCTGTTACTCAGGATTCCCTGTCAATAGAGAGGACTACTGCCGTAAAGGTGGAGGCCGAGGTAATAGATCGGGTGCCAAACGGCGGCTCTAGGCTGGACCGATATACATGCACCTCATGGGCATTCACGTTCCGTTTGAATGCACATCGCTCCTGCCTTTGCACCGGCTCCATTATATCAGTTCCCGCGTGTTACTCAGGATTCCCTGTCAATAGAGAGGACTACTGCCGTAAAGGTAGAGGCCGAGGTAATAGATCGGGTGCCAAACGGCGGCTCTAGGCTGGAATGATATACGTGCACCTCATGGGCATTCACGTTCCGTTTGAATGCACATCGCTCCTGCCTTTGCACCGGCACCATTATATCAGTTCCCGCCTGTTACTCAGGATTCCCTGTCAATAGAGAGGACTACTGCCGTAAAGGTGGAGGCCGAGGTAATAGATCGGGTGCCAAACGGCGGCTCTAGGCTGGACCGATATACGTGCACCTCATGGGCATTCACGTTCCGGTTGAATGCACATCGCTCCTGCCTTTGCACCGGCACCATTATATCAGTTCCCGCGTGTTACTCAGGATTCACTGTCAATAGAGAGGACTACTGCCGTAAAGGTGGAGGCCGAGGTAATAGATCGGGTGACAAACGGCGGCTCTAGGCTGGAACGATATACGTGCACCTCATGGGCATTCACGTTCCGTTTGAATGCACATCGCTCCTGCCTTTGCACCGGCACCATTATATCAGTTCCCGCCTGTTACTCAGGATTCCCTGTCAATAGAGAGGACTACTGCCGTAAAGGTGGAGGCCGAGGTAATAGATCGGGTGCCAAACGGCAGCTCTAGGCTGGACCGATATACGTGCACCTCATGGGCATTCACGTTCCGTTTGAATGCACATCGCTCCTGCCTTTGCACCGGCTCCATTATATCAGTTCCCGCCTGTTACTCAGGATTCCCTGTCAATAGAGAGGACTAATGCCGTAAAGGTGGAGGCCGAGGTAATAGATCGGGTGCCAAACGGCGGCTCTAGGCTGGACCGATATACGTGCACCTCATGGGCATTCACGTTCCGTTTGAATGCACATCGCTCCTGCCTTTGCACCGGCTCCATTATATCAGTTCCCGCGTGTTACTCAGGATTCCCTGTCAATAGAGAGGACTACTGCCGTAAAGGTGGAGGCCGAGGTAATAGATCGGGTGCCAAACGGCGGCTCTAGGCTGGAACGATATACGTGCACCTCATGGGCATTCACGTTCCGTTTGAATGCACATCGCTCCTGCCTTTGCACCGGCACCATTATATCAGTTCCCGCCTGTTACTCAGGATTCCCTGTCAATAGAGAGGACTACTGCCGTAAAGGTGGAGGCCGAGGTAATAGATCGGGTGCCAAACGGTGGCTCTAGGCTGGACCGATATACGTGCACCTCATGGGCTTTCACGTTCCGGTTGAATGCACATCGCTCCTGCCTTTGCACCGGCACCATTATATCAGTTCCCGCGTGTTACTCAGGATTCCCTGTCAATAGAGAGGACTACTGCCGTAAAGGTGGAGGCCGAGGTAATAGATCGGGTGCCAAACGGCGGCTCTAGGCTGGAACGATATACGTGCACCTCATGGGCATTCACGTTCCGTTTGAATGCACATCGCTCCTGCCTTTGCACCGGCACCATTATATCAGTTCCCGCCTGTTACTCAGGATTCCCTGTCAATAGAGAGGACTACTGCCGTAAAGGTGGAGACCGAGGTAATAGATCGGGTGCCAAACGGCGGCTCTAGGCTGGAACGATATACGTGCACCTCATGGGCATTCACGTTCCGTTTGAATGCACATCGCTCCTGCCTTTGCACCGGCTCCATTATATCAGTTCCCGCCTGTTACTCAGGATTCCCTGTCAATAGAGAGGACTACTGCCGTAAAGGTGGAGGCCGAGGTAATAGATCGGGTGCCAAACGGCGGCTCTAGGCTGGACCGATATACGTGCACCTCATGGGCATACACGTTCCGGTTGAATCATGAATGCACATCGCTCCTGCCTTTGCACCGGCTCCATTATATCAGTTCCCGCCAGTTACTCAGGATTCCCTGTCAATAGAGAGGACAACTGCCGTAAAGGTGGAGGCTGAGGTAATAGATCAGGTGCCAAACGGCGGCTCTAGGCTGGACCGATATACGTGCACCTCATGGGCATTCACGTTCTGTTTGAATGCACATCGCTCCTTAACGTGCAGTGGCTACTAAACAATAGATATTTATAGATCGGTTGCGAGACGCAATCGGTATGCCATGTAATGATGAAAGTACAACCGCCATCTCGTACAATCTTATTTCGGAGGTACGTAATGATGACAGTAAACGATTCTGCTTTCTTCTCAACAATGTTCACGTGTGGTAACTGGAGAATGAGTCAAGTAGAACCTCGTTTCCGTGTAAGCCCTTAATTACGATTTATTTTGCCAATTCGAACGGATGCTTTACCCCAGTCGTCTGATGAGATCGTTTTAGTCAGTTCCACTTCCATATGTAATCCAGCGGCTGAGATTAAAATAACCAATCATTATATATATGTGGAGTCAGTACAGTAGACGAGGGGTTTCGCGGAAAATTTCATTCCTCTTTCCTTTGATCTGTCGTTCCGTTTTCTTCTTCATCTCAACACTCTCGTATTTCGTACTCGGGTTCCTTCATGCCGCCAAAACGATCTCGTGAGTCGACTTTTTCTGACCCTTGGGGAGTTAGTGATGATGATTCACCGTCACCTGAACACGTTGATCCCCTTCCCTCATCGTTCCCGGCCTATAGACCCATTCTGCGTGATTCGCTTTCGCTTGGTCCAACTCAAGGTGAACACAATGTGCTGTTGCCTCCTCCTGCGTTTCCTCCTTTACATGCAGGTTCATCAGTTCCATCTCCGGCTGAAAATGCCCCCACTCGAGGACAATAGTTATAACGGCCTCCTCTCTATGGATGGGATGTCTCGCCGTCAGGACTCTGTTCTGCACAACCTCCGTAGCAAACTCGAGGAGCTTACTACGTTTTTCTCTGTACTTACAGATGAACAACGTCAGCTTAAGGATATACTCATAGGTAATGTAAGCCCCGCATCTGCTGCTTCATCATCCTCCCATCAGCCGGTGAACTTTACTCGTAGATTAGGAGAAATTGAAACCCATCTCTCCAACACCAATCTGGCGATCTCACTTCTGCGTAGCGAGTTCGACACTATGATGCTCATAATGTCGAACATACAAGAGAAGATGGAGACTCTGGTGCCCTCTCCTAAAGACATCCGTACTGTTGCGCCACCATCACCACCTCCGCCTCCGCCTCCGCCTCCAGGTTTTTGAGGTGGCCGGTCCTTTGGCGCATAAGCCTTTCTCTTGTCTTATATTGTATTTTTGATCATCGACGGAGAAGAGTGTTTGTGGGTAGATATTCTTTGGTGTTTTATGTCATTATGTACGAAATGTAGTTTCAAATTTGTTGTGGTATGTACAGTGTAACGTATAAATGTTGTAGTATGATAGAATTCAGACCTTAATACACTGTCATTTAATTTGATACAATTGCATGACATTATGAAATTGATATATGTGATATATACATCGATGCATACTTGAATCAATGTCCGAAATTGAAATTACCTATGTAAAAACTTTTTACCGTTATATGATTTACCCAGCGAGCACAACAGGCATAAATTGTGACCGTCCTTATATACGTTGTGATAAAACATTTACGTTTGCACACAATTACTCAGCGCGCACATCGGTCACATAATGAGTTTGACCGATGTGCGGTCTGTGAGCATACCCGTATCTGATTATCTACAATTACTCAGTTCACACAACTGCACGTATTTGTGACCTTTTTGCGCGAGGAGCCAAACTCGGTTTATGAATTCTAGGGCTGACCAGGACAAGATAAAGAGTGGCTAGGATTTGATCCTGGGAAATCAATGGCTGAGATTGGATTTTATGAAAATTTTAGTTGGAAAACTTATATTTTAGTGGGAAAAGTGTCTTGGAAACCAAAACTTTGAAATTAGAAGGGTCTTTGGATAGATTGTGGAGATTAAATTTGGGGGGGACGTGCCATGGGAACCTAAACTTTGAAATTAGAGGTGCCTTGGGAAAGATTGTGAAGATTAAATTTAGGGGAGAAATGCCTTGGAACCCTAAACTTTGAAATAAAAAGTGCCTTGGGAAAGATTATGTAGAAGCATGATCCATTAACTTAAACAAAATAAAAAATTTAGTGTAAAACAATTTAGCGGAACAACAAATTAAATACTTAAAAGTGCCTTGAGTAATATTGTACAAACATAAATAATTTGCTCATCTTGCATAACAGCCATTATTTTCCCCGTTGTGCGCGTTGAGCAATTTTGTTATTGGCCTTCAAGTTTGCTCAACGAGCACCGTAAAGTCCAAACCTTCTTGGGAACATCATCTGGCTGAAACAGTTTGTTGTAGATTCACTCGTCTTTATGTCCAATACAATATCACGCACAGTGACTCTACTGTAGTCTATCGTCCTCATCAATGGGCCAGTCCAATTCGTCTATAAATAGCCTCTCTTCCCACTAGACCTTGTCAACCACTCCACTTCTTAATGATAGTATTCTAACTAATTCTATCTGTTTCTACTTCATACACTATTTTTTCTTCACAATGCTAAATATTTCCCGTTGTTCCTCACTGCTTCGTCTTCAACACACAAAGATGAACAATATACTACCGGCAATTGACGTGTACTGGAAGATGTTATTTGCTCCTTCATATGTTCTACTACAGCAGCGGATTCTTCCGAGAAGAAGCAACCGTGATATATTTTTATATCAGTCCCTAAACGTAAAGTTGCATGTCTTTATACCCTATTTTTTTACTTAAATATGCTTTTTATCGTTCATAATTGATGCTTCTTCAACGCATACAGTGGCATGCGCTGAAGAATCCAGATCAGCCAACTTCGTTAAAGGAGTGGCTACTTATACCGTTATGGACGATCTGGATGCTAATGATGATGGTGCGTGCTATTGGAGCTGATCATAAATGCCATCTTGCTTGAGCTGTTCAGCATGACTCTGTCACTGTGAATAGTTTTGCGTAGTGGGATTCAATGTACCGTTAGGATATTCCCGTGATTGAATTTCATACCAGTTCCAAACTGTAAAGTTGCAAAATGTTTAGCTGTAGTTTCAACTTTGTTGTGTAATGTACAGAATAATCCATAAATGTTGTAGTATTTTGGAATTCAGACCCTAATACAAAAATGATATAGGTGATATATATGTCCGACGTTGATATTACTGAGCAAAATTGTTTACCGAACTATAAATAACATTTATGCATTATGTACATTATAATGCATAATGCTGTAGTTTGTTAGAATTCAGACCTTAATACTATGTCATTTAATTTGATACAATTACAGGACAATACAAAATTGATATAAGGTCATATATACATTGATGCTTACTTGAGTCAATGTCCGACATAGATATTCTGATCAAACACTGTTCACCTAACTATAAATTCCCCAGGGCGCTCAACAGGCTCATGCTATATGTTGTGATAAACTATTTACGTGTGCACACAGTTACTAGCATGCACAACGTTCGTATCGATTTGTTTGACCGCTGTGCGCGATGAGCAAAACAGTTTCTTGTTATCAACCATTACCCAAATCACACAACTTTTGCTCGCAGAGCCAAACTGTATGCAATTAAACACAATAAACCATCGCACACAACAGTCAGATGCCATGACCGTTGTGCGTGCTGAGCAAAGCTGTATTACATGCTCTATTACCCACAGTTAATCATCACGCCATATGGGCAACATTAGGTAAGGTGGCGAGCACTGATCAAATTACACGCAAAACTTTCGTAACGAATAATTGCTCTGCGCGCAAAACGGATCAAAATACACCCCGCTGTGCGCGTTGAGAAAAGTGGACGTTACCAATAGTTACTCTGCGCCCACAACGTTCAATACAAAATCCCCATAATTAATAACTTCAGCGCGCACAACGTTCAATAAAAAATCCCAATAATAAAGAAGAAAACAAAATTGGGGGAATTAATTAATGTCAGAGTCACTTCAAACTGACAGGCTAGTAAAAAAAATTACCATTGAACTTATTTGATGCGCAATAGTTGATTGATGGACATTTAAGTGATAAGACAACACATATCAGACCTTTTTTCAGAATAAGACAGCAAAAATATCTACATTTCTTTAATTTGTTAAAATTTGATCCTTAGTGCGGGGTATATAAAAAGGTATACATTTATAAAATATAATACAGCGCGCACAACGGATTTAAATACACCCAGCTGTGCGCGTTGAGCTAAACGGTCGTAACGAATAATTCCTCTGCGCGCACAACGTTCAATACATTTAATTCCCATAATTCCCATAATTTATTACATCAGCGCGCACAACGTTCAATACATTTAATTGATAAGACAACACATATCCGACTGTTTGCAGAATAAGACAGCAAAAAGATATACATTTCTTTGATTTGTTTAAATTGTCCCTTAGTGCGAGGTATATAAAAAGGTATACATTTAGAATATATAATACAGCGGGCACAACGGAACAAAATATACACAGCTGTCCGCGTTCAGCGTAATGGTCGTAATGAATACTTACTCTGCGCGCACAACATTCATTACAAAATCCTCATAATTAATAACTTCAGCGCGCACAACGTTCAATTAAAAATCCCAATAATAAAGAAGAAACACAAAATATTTGTAGATTAATTACTGTTCATACTGACATGCAAGAAAAAAAAATCATAATTGATACAAATATAATGGCAGCAGTTGATTGATGGGTGTAAGGAAATTTAAGTGATTTGACAACACATATCTGATAGTTTACAGAATAAGACTGCAAAATTATTCACATTTCTTTGATTTGTTAAAATTTTAGTTTTAGTGCGCACCGTGCGGGGTTTTTAAATTGTAAACATTTTGGATATATAATACAGCGCGCACAACGGATCAAAATACACCCAGTTGTGCGCGTTGAGAAAAACGGTCGTACGAATAATTACCAAGCGCGTACCACGTTCAATACTAAATTCCCATAATTAATATCTTCCGCGCGCACAACGTTGAATAAAAAATCCCAATAATAAAGAAAACACAAAATTGGGTGGAGAATTAATTAATGTTGAGACTGACATGCCAGATAAAAAAATCAAAATTGATGCAAATAAAATGCGGAGCAGTTGATTGATTGGTATATAGACATTTACGTGATAAGACAACACATATCCGACAGTTTACAGAATAAGATTGCAAAAATATTCACATTTCTTTGATTTGTTTAAATTTACGTCTAAGTGCGGATTGTGCGGTTTATTTAAAAAGGTATACATTTATAAAATATAATACAGCGCGCACATCGGATCAAAATACACCCCGCTGTGCGCGTTGAGCAAAACAGTCGTAACGAATAATTACTCTGCGCGCAGACCGTTCTATACAAAATTCCCATAATTAATTACCTCAGCGCGCACAACGTTCAATAAAAAATCCCAATAATAAAGAAAACACAAAATTGGGGGAGAATTAAATAATATTCAGACTGATGGGTGTACAGACATTTAAGTGATATGAAACACATATCTTACTGTTTACAGAATAAGATATAAATGGATGGGTGTACAGAATAAGGTGTACAGACATTTAAGTGTTGATACTCATGGGTCACGCTGTTTGATTTGGGGCGTTCACATCGCTATAAATGGATTTATGAGTAATATTGTATAAACATAAATAATTTGCTCAACTCGCACAACTGCCATATTTTTACCCGTTTTGCGCTTTGAGCAATTTTCTTAGAGGCAATCAATTTTGTTAGCGTCAATTTCTGTAGCCCACAGTAACCCAACTGTAGTCTCAGCCTCATCCATGCGGATCATACCCAGTCCAATTCGTCTATATAAAGTGATTCACTTCCCTCTAGACATCGTCAACCACTACTCCTCTCGATTATAGTGTTCTATATGGTTATACCTATACACTATATTTTCTTTTACATGCTAAATTTTTGTTCTTACTACTGAATGCTTCGTCTCCGACACACAGAGCCAGCCAATAAACTTGCGGCAATTGCCGTGTTGCTGAAATTGAATTCGTCACATTTATATAGGCATCAAAGATGGAGTCTGCTACTTCAGATATCATCAACGATGGTGTTGGCTCCTTCAGAAGAAGCACACGATGTTTTCGAATGCTTCACATTGCCATCAGCCTGAAGGTGCCACCAAGGTATCGGCTCTCAAACTGCGCAATCTTCTCTGAAACTGTGCATCCTCATTTGTTCCCATGCTCAGAAGAATTTCTTACGCGTGCCATTATTGCATTTCATACCAGTGCAAAATGTGAAGAATCTCTATTGGAGCTGCTCATAACTGCAATATCCCCAGGACACACGGTCACTGCATGAGAACTTGTCGTATGAGCAAAATTGTATTCCATTGCTCAAAGTTAATCAGCCCGCCCTGCGTCCAAAAGTAGTGACCTTTGTGTCCACTAAGCAAAAATATTAACTATACTGTGATTTGTCACATTTACTCTCTTCTGATATGATGTTGTATGTTTTTTTTGGAAAAACTTGGACATGCACCGCAAGCGTATCGGTGTATTTAGATTTTTCTCTTTTGGTAATCGAAACCAGATGTTTTTTTTGCCGTTGTGCGCGTTGAGTATAAAAAGGTCTACCTTCAAGCAATTTTTCTCTTCGCGCACCACCGCACTCGGATACTAGTTGGAACAACGTCTGGCTGGTATCCATCTGCCATATATTCACGAGCACGAACTGTTACTCTACGGTGTTTCCATCCTCGTACTTGGTCAGTCCAACTCGTCTGTATATGGTTTCCGTACCCAACAGACCTCATCAACCACTACCCCAGGTGATTATAGTTCCTTTATCTGATTCTCTCTGATTCTTCTAATACATTGTTTTTTCTTCAAATTTGTAATTTTGTTGTTGTTCATGAGTGCGTCGTCTACAGCACACAAAGATGGCCAATATACTAGCGGCAAGTGCCGTGATGCAGAAATTGTATACATCACCTTTATATGGCGGCGAAGATGTTCTTTTGCTCCTCTTCGCATGATCTGTTCTTCTTCATTACAGCTTCATTCTCGTCGCGAAGATGTTCTTTTGCTTCTCTTCGCATGTTCTTGCAATCATTACAGCTTCATTCTCGTCCATGCCAACTTGCAAAAATTCTTTGACCCTTCGTAAGTTCCGTTCAGAATCATTGCATACATAACTACTTGATGATAACAACTGTTCTATCTTATATCTAAGTCTAATTATATTTACTTTTTTATTCTATCTTTTTCTAGGGGAGTTTGTACTTGCTGGTATCCCTCCTGCTCCCAAGGGTGTTCGAAGTGTCATGGTTTGCCTTGAGATAGATGCCGACGGTATCTTGAATGCCTCTACAGAGGAAAGTATGTGTGCAGAAAATAAGATCACTATCACTAACGATAAGTGCCACGTAGACCCAGGAGGAGATTGAAAGGATGTTCCTTGAGTCAAAGAAGTATAAAGCAGAAGATGCAGCGAACAAGAGAACGGCGGAGATGGAGTGTTATGTTCATTGGAATGCATAAATGTTGTAGTATGTTGGAATTCAGACCTCAATATAATGTCATTTAATGTGATACATTTGCAGCCCATTACACAGACCTTAATACAATGTCATTTAATGTGATACATTTGCAGCTCATTACAAACTTGTGATTGGTGATATATACATTGATGCTTGCTTAAATCAAATTCCAACAATGAATTTTAATGGGAAAAATTAGTGAAAAGTAATATACAAAGATTTACACACCGCGCACAACTGGCAAACGACGTGAACGTTGTGCGCGTTTATAAATTTTGATCGAGGTTAACGATTATGCTCACATCGCTCCGCATGTCAGTGGATCTTTATTTGGGAACAGCATCTGTGTAATACATACAATAAATACCCGAGGTACAAGATTATTCTGTATATTCACGAGAAATCGTCTGTTGACCTTTATTTAGTAGAAGTGCTACTTATGTTTATACCTGCTTCCTTTTACCCCTGGACACTAATTAATCATCTCACATAATTGCTCAGCGTGCACAACTTGCAACAGAAATGAAAGTTGTTCGCGCTAAGCAACGCTTTCTACAATTACCGAGTTTTGCTCGTCGCGCACAACGGTGTTATTTAACAATCCGTTGTGCGCTCGGAGCTAAACTGTATACAATTACACATTACACACAATTACTCATCGCGATCTTAAACGGAAGGTCATTCTCCCGCCAGTCTCGTCCTCGGTGACGGGGCCGTGTCGGCCGTCCAACAGGGTTCCTGGGTGTCGACCTGGAATCAGGGGGAGGAAGTAAACGCTCTCACTCGGCGTCTGTTGCAAAAATCCCCTTCATTAAAATCTGAAAAAATTACATATGACTTAAGTACCAAAAAAAATTACATATGACTCGCTCGCGAGATCAGTCTTACAAAAGTAACGATTCCCAAAATTTAGGAAGACGACGCACCGTCGGCTGTAAAGAGGTCCTTTATCTCTCTCCCCAACCTTTCCATCTTGGCGGTGACCCGAGATTTGAAAGCGTCGACCTCTTGCTCCTTCTCGAGAAGCTTGGCCTGAAGGGCAGCAACCTCCTTCCTCGATGCCTCAAGATCAGCTCGGAGTTGAGAACGCTCTCTACCCCACTGATCTTCCAACTGCTTCTTGGCGCTTGACAAGGCGGCGAGGCTGGATTGCGCGTCCGAGGCCGCCCAATCCGACTTGCCCTTGGCGGCCATTATCTTCCCCAAATCTTCCACCAACTTCTTCACCTGAGCTCTGAGCTCAGAAGCCTCGTTCTCGGCATCCGCCACCCGGCGCTGCCCCTCGATCAGTTCGCGGGCCCTACGATGCAGACATGCCCCGAAAATGGTCACATGCAGATGGCGACAATCAGCAAAACCAGAAGGGGAAGCAAAATTCGGAATGCACATTGGCAACGAACCTGAAGGCCACTGCGAACGAAGCAGTTGGCCATCGTCTCAAGGTCGACCCCATTCAGGAAATCGACATCCCTTGGCAGAGTGATATTCTCCGCCAGACGAGCCCCCGTCCCAAAGTCCAGGAGGGCCGACTCGGCCGTCCCCACGACGTACGGTGGCCGATAGGTCTCCCCGTGAATCTCCCCATGATGGCCAGACCCAATGCGGTTCGACTGCAGAAGGTGGCCGAACTCTGGAGGTATGGGGCCGACGGAAGGGACCGGAGGATCAATGTCCTCGTATGGCCACCCGTCGTGTGGCGTGCTGGAGGACGATGCGCCCCCAACTCGAGGATCCGAAGGAGCCGCCTTCAAAGACCGCGCAGCTTGACTTGAGGAGCATCCACCCTCCCCCAACTCCAGCATGCGGTTCCCCGATTCCTCCGATTCCTCCCATTCCTCCCATTCCTCCTCTTCCTCCTCTTCCTCCTCTGCCCTCTTCCTCTTACGGCCTTCTTCATTGGCCCGCTCCATCTCTGAAGTAAACTCTCTGGATGCTCCTCCCGCCATTTTTGTTTCTGGAAGAAATAATAAGATGATGAGATTTCCTCGGAGCGCTAAAGCCATTGGCCTCACCTCCAATTTCTTTTATTACGCGAACGAACGGACAAGATGAGCGAAACGTGTCGGAATTTTGGCAAAAACAACGGTTGAGATAGGCGAAAGGTTTTGGCGGCCTTAATCCAAATTCGATGCTTCGAATGCCGTGCCCTATTAAAGGAAATTACCTATCAGTCGGCCTCGATCCGCGTTTATAATCGAGAACGAATCACGGGGGGCCAATGTTGAACCCGTGTACGGCGCCGAAAAGGTATGGGTTATTGCTCATCGCACAAAACGACTCAAACCCTATAATTGCTCTCCGCACACGCCCACTAAAAACTCACAATTGCACACAGCACACAAACATTTTTTTTCCCATCCACGTTTACATGTGAAAGGGTAAATTTATTATTCGTATCACCGTTGCATAATTGTTAAGAAATTCCATGTCACAACTAGTCCTTACATAAAGTTTGGAAATGGTGCATGTCAGCAGGCAGAGTGTATGTCATATACATCTACTGTAGTATAGGCAGTAACAACTATACTTATGAACATGTGAAAGCGTGCACGTGCAACAGGCAAGGTGTACAACAATGGATCGACACATGCAACAGGTAGAGTGTAATGCAAGACTGAGGTGCATTCAATCATTGAGATACAAAAACAATCAATTCAAAGTGTCAAATAATACATCTTATGCATGTAGTCCTCATCTAAGGGTGTTAGTGTTACGATTTGATGTATGATGAGAGACTTGTACTTTTGCCCATCTTTTTTCGAGTGAGTTGTTAATAAGAAGATGTTGGTGTATGTATAAGATGTATCAATGTATCATAAAAATGGAATATTGTGTTATTTTCTCAGTCTTTTTATCTGTGTTGGAGTTTTACTTGTACTTCCCTGCAAGTGCGAACTACCTGCAGTGTTCTTTCTGCTCTCTGGGAAGGACTATAAACACCGAACCCCCTTCGGTGTAGACAATGATTACAACCTGTTTTTAGAAAAAAAAAGTTAAAAAAAGAGTGGCCGATGTAACAAGGTGATTTGATTTTTACCAAAAACAGCCGATAATAATTATCTACACCGAATGGTTCGGTGTAGATAGTCATTATCTCTTTTATTTCTTTCTACGTAAAAACACTCGTCTTTTCGGGAATACATGATAAGGATCCGTACTTATCGGATAACCCGGGGACCGGGTCGCATTGAATGAAGGCCAGTCGAACGAATTCTCCCGCCCATGGGGAGTGGTATTCGAAGTGCCGCCTCTGTGAGACTTTGACACGTGTCCCTTACTGACGACTTGGATTCGAAGGGACCTTCAGTATAAAGCCTTTCTCCTTTTAAATTCTGCTTTACCCGTTGCTCGTTACCCTGATTTTCATCTTTTTTGCTCAGATGGTGGGTCGGGATTTCAGTGAAGACGTTCCTAACGTTCCTCACCATCCGCCCTTGGGCACGGCCGAACCTTCGCCCTTCGTGGCGAATCAGATTGATTCGCCCTCCGGTCTCGACCTCGGAGAGGGGGACGTGGCGGCTGTCTAGCAGGGTTCCCGTGTGTTAACCGGGAATGAGGAGAAGAAGAGACGCTCTCACTCGTGGTCTGAAGGTCCCGAGAGGAAGAAGAAGAGGAGTGAGAGTAGTCCAGCTGTCCTTCCGAGTGACCGCTCCTTCAGGGAGAAACTGTCAGACTCTCTGGTATGGCATATCCAGCATGTCGGACCCTTTTTTCTTCAACGACTGTTTTGTTGATGGCGACATTCATCCCTGCGGTCTTGCAGGTTTACCCGGTTGCTGTAGATGGTCTTGAGGCGGCCTTAGCACAGGAGCGCATGAGGGCTGAGGCGGCTGACCAATCAGCCAAGGAGGCCCACCAGTTCAAACTGAGAGTTGCAGAGCTCACCTCGGAGGTGGGATGTTTGACGGAGGCTCTGGCTGTCGCCAAGAGTTCGGCCAAGTATGCTGAGGATGCACTGTCCCTCGCCCGGGAGGAGCATAGAAAGGCGAAAGGCGCTCTTTGGGCCGATATAGGCGACCTGCGGGAAGTGGCCCATAGTCGGATCGTAGCTGAGGTCCAGAGGGACTATGGGGATGTCCTGGCTCCGAAGATCGTGGAGTCTATCTGTGAGGGATTCCGGGAGTTCTCGGCCATTTTTGCTGCTCAGATCGAGAAGTCCTTCCGGGATGGTTTGGCAGCGTTCGAGGCGCGGGGCCGAAGAATGCTTCCCCGACCTCCGGTTGTCCCTGGTCACCCTACTGGTTCGGGAGAAGACGAATCGCCTGGGGACGCCTCTTCTCGAGCTCCTGCATCATAGGTGGATCGAACCCTTTTTTGTTTCTCCTTTTTGTTCGTTGTACTTGGAGTTATTTTTTATCAATGGAAACAATTTCTAGAATGATTTCTTGACAATTGGCGTGACCTGCTGTAACAGATAAATTATAAGATATGAGATCGACAGCAGCATATAGATTTCTCGAATGATAGGCATCATCCTCATACTCTCATAATTAAAACTTTGGGTATTAAGTTTTAGTTTGTACCCGCAGACCTAGGAATTCAAAGCCACACTAGCTGCATTTTGAACTAAAATACCAGAAAAATCATTTTTCATAGATACAGCTTTCAAGAGATTCTGTTTTCAGCACATTTAATGATGGGCTTCATTACATAAATGCTTTTCATACCACTGCCACTTTTTCTTTGGTGATGAGCTTGATGACTGAGCCCACAGGCATGGCCAAAAGGCTGAAGAGGAAATTGACAGACTCTTTGCCTGCTTCCACGAACAACACCCTCTTCATCCCCTTGTCTATGAAAAGATTCAACCTCGTTTGGGTGGCCATCTTCACTGCTGCAGCAAACCGGGTGATGGTTTGTTTAAGCTATGGTCTCTGGTTGTTTGGGAAGGGTTAGCTTGATATGGTCAGAGTAATATTTGAGCAAGGTTACTTCTTTCTCATGCCTTTCACAGCACTCGAAGTGTTGTGGTTGAATATAATTTGTGGGTATGGAAGCCATTTATAGACGAATTGGACTGCCCTTGGATGAGGATGAGCCTACAGTCGAGTGTAGCATTACTCCTTCCTCATGACTGATAACCATCACTCGCAGTGTAGAGGTTGAAGAGGGCTTGTGCGTAGGAAAGCCATTTTATAGACGAATTAGACTGGCCTTGGATGAGGATGAGTCTACAGAAGAGACCCCGTGAGTCTACAAAGCATTGATCGTGAATGTACATAAGATTTTATTCATCGCGCACATCTTCCAAAATTATTTGCTCTCCGCGCAAAACGGCCATATTCTTGCCGGTTGTGTGCGTTGAGCTATTTTGTTTGCTCAACGCGCACCACCACGATCATACATTATTGGGCACTCAATCTGCTGTAGATTCACGGGCATTCTTCTGTATAATCACAAGAAATTTGCTGTAGACTCACGGGGTCTCTTGTGTTGCCTCCCAGTAACTCTACTGTAGTCTCATCCTCATCTAATGGCATCCAAAGTCGTCTATAAATGGCTTCCCTTCCCACAAGCCCTCGTCAACCACTACACTTCTTGATGATATTATTCTATCTTATTGTATCTTATTCTAGTTATATGATATTTTCTCTACGACATTCTATTTTTTCCTTCATCACTGCTGCGTCCTCAACACTCAAAGATGGACAATATACTAGCGTCTAGTGACGTGATGCAGAAATTGAATACATCACATATATATTGATTCGAAGATGTTCTTTGCTCTTTCATATGTTCTGTTTGTCGTCATTGAAGCTATCACCTTCCATGCACACCCGTTTCTTCACTGCTTGTATATGCTCCTTGATACTTCGTTGCAGACATCACTGCTCGATGATAATAAATGTTCTATCTTATTCTAAGTCTACTCGTACAATATTTTTAGTTAATTATGCTTTGTTATGTGTTCATCACTGATTCTTCTTCAACGCAGACAGGGGGACGGATGGCCAAGATACAATGAAGCAAGTGACGCTGATGCAGCTGCTGGAGCAGCTCATAAATGGCAACAAACTTTAAATTTTTTTCATGGTGGGAATCCCTGTATCCCTAGTATAGTCTAGTGCTTTAATTGCTTAGTCGGGCAAAAACTGTGATGTTGCAAAATGTTTAGATGTAGTTTCTACTTTGTTGTGTTATGTACATTTGAATGCATAAATGTTGTAGCATGTTGGAATACAGATCTTAATACAATGTCATTAAATTTGGTGCAATTGCATCACATTACAAAATTGTGTGATGCTAACTTGAAGTACCCACAATTACTCAGCTCTCACCAACGGCAACAGCATTGAACGTTGTCCGAGCTGAGCACAACTGTCTACGATTACCAACATTTACTCATCGATCATAACCGTCAAAGTTATGAACCGTTGTGCACGTGCGGCTTAACTGCTTACAATTACCCATATTACTCAGCGCGCACATCCGTAACATTATTGAACGTTGTGTGCGCTTATTAGGAAGCCTGTAAAATTACCAAGTTTTGATCAGCGCGCACAACAGGTAAAAGTTGTAAACGTTGTGCGCGCGGAGCTAAACTGTATACAATTACCCACCATTACTCATCGCGGACAGCTACATGCCTGATTCTCTTGAATCTTCATTCTCTTCAGCTCTACTGCTTCTGCTTCTTACTCCTTAATCCCATTAATTTTCTTGACATTTGTCAGGTTCTGCAGCAACAGAGAAATTATAAGATATGAGATCCGCAGCATCGGATATAGGTCTCGAATGATAGGCATCATCCTCATAGGCTTATAACCAAGACTTACTGTTTTAATGTTCAATTTGGACCCTCAGCCCTCTTAATTCAACTCCACGATGGCTGCATTTTGGACTAAAAATATAGGAGGCTGCCGTTTTCCGATGACCATTTTTAAAGAGAACCAGTTTACTTACAACCCATTTACACTGATATGTCCGTGACAGATGCATGTAGTATATTTCTTCCAAGCTAATACAAAATTGTTACCTTTAGGATTCAAAAATGTCATCCTTCATATCACAGCCTTGTTAAGTCATCGGGCGAAGATTTTTCCTACAGAGATTATGGAGCAATGATGTTACAATAATTTATACTAGTATATAAAATAGTAACCAGCTGTGCTCATATATACCTTATTTCTACCAGCTGTGCTCATACGACAAGTTCTCATGTCATGACCCTTTTCTGCACAAACACTGCATGTCCTTGTTCTTGTTTGACTTTGTTCTTGTGAGACTTGTATTCCAGACGGAATCCTTGATGCCACTCGTGGTCGGCCTTTCGTTCTAGCTTTTGCAGGATCATGCATAATGACATCATTTACTCCCACTTCTTGTTTGATAGGTGCACTGGACCCCACCTGTGATCTTGGCTCTCCAGAAGCAGTTTGCGCTTTATTAGTCATATTATGCTGGTCCAAAAAACTGTTTGCCCACCCAAAGAGGACATCAAACAGAAGGGGATCTCTTGTTACCGCCTCCACGACTTTATCGAATGATGAACGAAGTCTCCAGGCTTGAAGTGGAGTAATTTGGGTTAGACGCACTCCGTGTACTGTGCTAGTCGACGAGGCCCCAAGACTCATGATGCTATGTCTTGCATTTAGAGTCCACCTGGGTAAAATATATCTCTCAGGGATGGCTTGCATATCATACTTTTGCTTCATCATATATAAAATTTGCGTGCATAGCAAACCTTCAGTCACCGCCCTTGCACACGTACACCTGAACATTCCCTTAGATATATTGCATTGAACATTATGCACGTAGCTCTTTCCATCAATCCGCATAGTTACTCTATACGTGCTCGTGTCCCCATCCGTGCTCACCCTTTCGTGCCGACAGTATAAAGTATTTTTGAAACGATTTTGAAAAATGGAAAATATGTTTCTAGTATATACCTTTGCGGCATGAACCTCTAACTCATGCATGCCGCTAAATTCTGGTTTGTTCCGCATACAAAAAGTATCTTCTCTCTCCTCTTTGTCTCTCTGAAATTTTACGGCTTTATCATATTGATCAATGAACTCGTATAATGGAGTCATACAGTTTACGTATCCATCAAAATACGCGTTCATGCTTTCACTCCTTTGGCTGGACGCCATGCCTACACACAAAACAAGAAATGAATACCATGTGCTGAGTTTATTTTGATCATATATTTTTACACCGATCTCTATCGTATTAACATTCATACCCGCAAAGAAAGTATCCAGTAGGTACGCCTTAATCCAATGCTGTGCTTTCTCATGCATCGTATGCAACCACTTCCAGGCTTTCATTTCATTTTTTTGTTTTTCTGTCAATGGCTCCTGAAATTCTGTTTGGTACTTCTCCATTAAGATGCACCAACAATTCTCAGCTTCTTCAACATTTTGACTGTTCTTACACCAGTTTGCATAGTCTTCTTCAAATTCAGGGTTATAAGAAGACCGCAATGAACGTAGATGCTCATCTTCGTGCAGACTGATATGCCATATGCAATACCTGTGTTTTGTATTTGGAAAAACTCTTTTGATTGCATTGCATATTACCGGGTCTTGATCGGTGATGATAGCTCCTGGTGCTTTATCCCACATACATGTTAACCACTGTCCGAATAACCAAACAAAGGTTTCTTCCTTCTCATCAGCAAGAAGAGCACATCCAAATAAAATAGACTGTTTATGATGATTGACACCTGTAAAAGGTGCAAAAGGCAACATGAATCTATTTGTCTTATAAGTGATATCAAATACAACAACATCTCCAAACTGGCTGTATGATGTCCTCGCCCTTCCATCAGCCCAAAATATACTCCTGCATACATTCTCTTCATCATGCTCAATAGCATAATAGAACTGAGAGTCTGTAGCTTGCCTTTTAATAAATTGTTCTATTACTCTAATGCATTCCTTCCCAATGTTGTTCTTTCTTTCTACTCTCCCATGATCAATGCATTGTTGCGTAGTAATATTGACATTACTACTACTCGTGGCATTTAGAATCCTTGCAATCTTTGCAGGTCCTACTCCACAGCCACGCATCTGATCAACTAAATTCCTACATGTTCCGTCCATCTGCGATCTTTTATGTGACCGTAGCATCTGGATCTTCGCTGGGCTTTTTATCAACTCATGATTATGATCATCATTAAAGGAGTTTATCCGCCATACTCCTCCGGTGATTTTATGAACTGTCATTCGAGCCATACAGCCTTCTCTCTCGTTTTTCCTTCGATTAACGTCCCTCCCTATCTCCCTCTTATCTTTTAAGCTTTTATACCCTTCTTTGTTGCACGTATACTTCCTCCTCGTGGTATTGCCATCTTTTCCCTTTCCCGTAGATCCCTTTCGGGTTGCAAAACCTTTCATTGCTGCATATGTATTATAAAATTGATACGCATCTTCTTCTGTTTGAAATGTCATTCCAACATGTGGGCTGCCTTTTTCACTATCACTATGCCTATCCTCTTGATATACGCTGTTTGCACTGTCATTTTCAGCTTCAATCTCATTTGGCATCTCCTGATCATGCACATAGGGTTCACTCTCTTCGATTTTCATTTTCTACATTAGAAACAAGTAAAAATATCAGTAATATTGCCGCAGCATGAATGCTATACATGTCTATCCAAGTATCAGTCGATCATCATCAGCATGTTAGTTGAAACCCCACTACTATTACTAATCATGTTAAAACCTTGCGTATTATATCTATTCTTTTTCAATCTGATCTAATTGTTACCATCATATTTGATGACCGGATCAAATCCATCAAAAAATCAAACATATCAACCGTTTTGCGCGGTGGGCAATATTATGTACGCCATTCGCTCCATGTTGTTGTGCTATATGAGCTGCTTCGGCAAGTTTTGATGGACATCTCATATTGCTCAACGCGCACAACGGGTGCGATGTTTGAAGGGTTGTGCGCGGAGAGTAATTTCCATCGCAACACCTCGCTAGTTTGGAAATTACTCACCGCGCAAAACGAGACAAAAATTTAGTCCGTTGTGCGCGGAGAGGAATTTCCAGGCTAATGGAAATTGCTCCCCGCGCAAAACCCTTCAAAAATTTATCCCATTGTTTGCGTTGAGCAATATGAGATGTCCAACAAATTAGGGATGGCGATCCTTACCTCGATGGAGGAGAGTAACAGGGGAATCAACGAGAGTGTGATGGCCTGGATTTGGGGGCGATCTTAGGCGTGGGCTGTTGAAATCGAAGACCTTGTGCAAAACTGGGGATCTACTCCAGCTTCTGCGTTTTGCGCCGGAGTGAGCAAAATAATTGGTGGCGATTGCTCCAGCTTCTGCGTTTTGCGCCGGAGTGAGCAAAATAATTGGTGGCGATTGCTCCAGCTTCTGCGTTTTGCGCGGGAGTGAGCAAAAGAATTGGTGGCGATTGTATTTTAGTACAAAAGGGCTTAAAGGTAATTTAGTACAGAGGCGCGTTGAAAAGAGCTTAAAGGGCGTTTTGGTAATTGCACCAAAAGGTCAGATATTACCATGATCGCTGATCGGATCGGACGGTCAGGAGGGGTCGAGCGCAGCAATCCCATCTGAGCACGAGCGCAGGCGCATTTTACCCTATATATATATATATATATATATATATATATATATATATATATATATATATATATATATATAGGGTAAAATGCGCCTGCGCTCGTGCTCAGATGGGATTGCTGCGCTCGACCCCTCCTGACCGTCCGATCCGATCAGCGATCATGGTAATATCTGACCTTTTGGTGCAATTACCAAAACGCCCTTTAAGCTCTTTTCAACGCGCCTCTGTACTAAATTACCTTTAAGCCCTTTTGTACTAAAATACAATCGCCACCAATTCTTTTGCTCACTCCCGCGCAAAACGCAGAAGCTGGAGCAATTGCCACCAATTCTTTTGCTCACTCCCACGCAAAACACAGAAGCTGGAGTAGATCCCAAGTTTTGCACAAGGTCTTCGATTTCAACAGCCCACGCCTAAGATCGCCCCCAAATCCAGGCCATCACACTCTCGTTGATTCACATGTTACTCTCCTCCATCGAGGTAAGGATCGTCATCCCTAATTTGTTGGACATCTCATATTGCTCAACGTGCACAACGGGATAAATTTTGAAGGGTTTTGCGCGGGGAGTAATTTCCAACCTTTGGACGATTAGTGCTAGAAATTCCTCTCCGCGCACAACGGGCTAAATTTTTGTCTCGTTTTGCGCGGTGAGTAATTTCCAAACTAACGAAGTGTTGCGATGGAAATTACTCTCCGCTGACGTGCGTTTATATTTCATATATTCATGCACGTTTTCTTTTGTGTTTCTCCGTATTTTTCCGCCGTCTTTTATTCGTTTTCTCGTATTTTCTCGTTTTCTTTCACTTTTCTTTGTTTCTCCATGTTTGCAGGAGATTGCCTGCGTAGGGGACGTTTAACGATGATATCTTAAGTCTCCAGAGCAACGGGAGGAGTCACGCGTGATCCAAGGGGTCAAACGACGAAGAATACATCTTTCAGCCCCTCACCCGGTCGGTTGGTCATCTCCAACCGATCGAGTGATGCACGCGTGCACCACCTGATCTCAGCCGGAACTCAAGTGAAAGTCACCCGACCGGTTCACAGGCCGGTTCAGCGGGGGCCAACTCTCTGTCTTCTCAAGCCAAATTCCAAACGATCGGGTGACTCTCACCCGATCGGTTCATCTGTAGCTGATGCTGAGGAGCCGAAGACACGGGCACCCAACCGATCCCTTCACCCGATGGCGCCAAGATCCAACCGGTCACTCCAAGAACTCAACCGACCGGTTCATATGACCGGGTGAAAGTTCGCCGTTTTCTGTTTATTATCTGTAACGGATCACCCGATCGGTTGACTTGTCAACCGATCGGGTGATACGAGATCCTATAAATAGAACCCCTAGGGTTCCAGAAACGGGGAGCTGCTAGTTTTTACTGTTTTCTCCTATTTGTGACGGCTGTAATTACTCTTTTATTGTAAGTTTTCAGATCTTTCTTAAACTTTAGTATTATCTTAATTGCTCTATTTCCTTCGCATTACAATCGTCTGATTATGATTTCAACGGTTCACTTTCGTTTAGATCGCTTTTTAATGATTATTTGTGAGTAGTTCCCAAATCTGGGATTTTGGTGGAAACCACTTCGGGGGCTCTTCCCGAAGCGTCCATAGGGTTAGGAAATCGATAGGGATTAGGAATCTAACGGTTACACGGGGTGTTTCATTGTCATCGGTGGGAAAAAGACCGCCTTTGACCGTCGGGCCAAGGGGGAATAAACTTGGCGGTTGACTCCCTAGCCATAGCTCACGTCCTTAGCATAGACACCGAATCCTAGCACGCGGGAGCGGCAGGATGAGACGTTGGGAGTTATCGTTGCGAGCTTAGTACTCCCGGAATCGATCAGTGTTAATGGACACGAGAGTGCCCACTGATCGAATCCGAGAAGTCCGGTGTATCATCCTGGGCACCGACCGGAATATCGGGCCCATGGGATGCCGGTACCACTTTCAGAGGCAACGTCTCACCATTAGACCCTAATTCCGATCGCTCTCCTGCCCATAGGCCTTATCGGGGAGAGTCGTTCGTTGGAGTGGAAACCAAAGTCCCGGGTTTATTTTCTTATTGTTCATACCTTGCATTCTTTTCTCGTGACAACATATCAACCGATTCGGGCTAGCTCGCCCACGGGGTGATTTTGGTCCTCCTTGACACAAGCACATCCTAGCCTCCCTGTGTTCGACCCCCAAGCCACACTACAACACCGTGCGCTTGCGGTTACAAATATCTAAACCCCCACGCGGGTCCCCCAGCCATTTGCGGTTAGCAAGCCGGGGCACACGTCAAGTTTATGGCGCCGTTGCCGGGGACACGTCACCCTTATTGTCAGCTGTGTTTTGAGGATGCCACCCGACCTCCCTATTTTGCCTGGACGTAGCCGTATCGATCGCGATTACTTGATCGATATCAATATGCTCACTCCCTTCGGTGAAGACCGTGCTGTCTACCTCTATGGCCCTGACTGCGCACCTTTCGCGATCCTGCCACCTTTTGCCCCTTTACGGCTACCCTACCCCCCATCTCGTCTGCCTTGGGAGTTTTACCCCGATCCTTGGTATTCTCCATTAGTGCATCTGCCACCCTTGGATCCTACCGACTGGCACCCAACTGTCAGCCCACCTGGTACGATCCTTCTCCACCACAGCCCCCCGGTGCACATCGATCCACCCGTGCTCCAACCTGTCGCCCCTCCTTCCCCCATAGGCACGCCCTCCTCTTCCTCTGAGGATTCTTTCATTCACTATTCCCCACCCTCCTCCCCCTCCCCCTACCATTCTTGTAACGACCACTTTTCGTGGTACGTTGTTCGTGCACGTGCTATTGACCGTGCACGTGTTTGTTTTAGACTTTGTTTGTTCGTGAACACTTTCGTGTGATATGCCGTTGTGAACGTCTCTGAGAGTATTAAATAGTGGCACTATCTTGGAACGACACTTCTCGAGTCGTTTTCCCACAATTTAAACTTACTCGATGAGACGTGGCGATTTTCACTTTTGACGGGAGACGTTTCTATTTTTAGTTTCGTCGTCCGACGTCAAAATTGAGAACCTTCTTCTTAGTTAGTTCACTCTCATCACCACGATCACCCCGATATTTATTTTATAATTTTTGGAGTTTATTTGACCACTTTTATATTTTTAACAAGTTTTATATTATTTTTAATAATTTATTTTTAAATTAAATTCGGCCAAAGAAAATTTATTTGAGTTTTAAACGTTTTAAAGAATTTTTGAGCCAATTTCCAGCTCATTTGGACCAGGTCAAAGCCTTGGGTGAGATGGAGTTGGTTAGATTTGAATTTTAAATCTTTTTAAACTTCTAATCCTATTAGATTTAGCCCTAGACCAAGTCAACCCATCTATACTATATAAGCAACCCCTAGGAAGACCTATTTTCGCAAGAAATTAGCCCTAGCCTCTTCCAAAACCAAAATTGGACGTTGCGACGATTCGTCGCAACGTTGCGACGTTCAGCAGCCGCACGACCGAGAGAACGGGCTCCGTTCCCCCGCTCCGACCGCTGGCCGCCCCCGCACCAAGCTTGGCCCGCATCGCTGCACAGCCGCTCCGCTCAATTCTTCCGCACCGACCGAAGGGAGCTCTCGGTCAGACCGAGAGCTCAAGCGCCCGCTCCGCACCCAGTCGCCCGCCGCTCCTTTGCAATGCTCGCACCCCGCTCCGACCGAGAGGACCAATCGATCTGACCGGCCCGCTCCACCGCTCCGCATCGCAACCCCCGCTCCGCTGCAGCCCAAGCGTCTGACCGAGGCGCCCGACCGGTCTGACCGATAGGAACCCTCGCACCAAGCCTCGCCCCGCAGCCGCTGCACGCCCCAAAACGTCGCAGCCCCGCATTCTCAGCGCACGACCGACGGATCTCCCCGCATCGGCTGTGTACGACCGAGAGCCACTTATCGCAACCCCGCATCCGTCACACCGCTTGCCACCGTGGGCCCCCCAAGTTCTCCAGAGTTATTGTGGGTCCCCCAAAGGCCCCTAGGACTACTGTGGGCCCCACCTAGGTGCTTGCTCTTCGAGGATCCGTCGCGTACGATGTCGTCGCACGTCGTAGCCCGTCGTCGCACGTGCGAGCTTTGGAATCTGAAATCGTCACCCCGGTCGATTGCTCTGAAATTTCCAGCGAGGAATCTAATTGGAATCTGGACTTGGAGCGCGATCTATTATTCCAACCCCCGGCATCGCTACCCGACGCCGGTGTAGCTTCCGCGTCGTGTTGAGGTAACGCTTTGCACCCCTAGGACCCCAACCCAATTGCATGCTAATCAAGACTAAAATCAGTATTTTTAAAGTATTTTAAATGTTTTAAATTCACTAATCAAGATTAATAATATGGACTTTAGGCCGGTGGACTTGTGCACGTAGGATAATTGTGATTTTGGACTCATTGGACGGTGTGCTCAGACGTCGTGCTTGCAGGCAAGTGAAACTTGCCAACTCTTGTGTAGGGCCATGTTTTTAGGCCACTTCCTTGTTTTTAGCGTAAAAGAGACTAGTCAGTGAAATGATAGCTGGCTAGACGCCTACTTGATCTAGTTTGACAACGAAACTAGATCCGTCACCTAATTGATCTAGCTTGACAACGAAGCTAGATCCAACCCTTAAACTTGTTGTTCATGCATACTAAACTGTCACGTTTACTTTCCTTACCTGTACGTCTTACTACTTGTCATGTCATGTCATCCATGCATAGAATGTCGCATTGGTAGCACACGCTACAATACTTGTACTTGTACTCCCTTGACTGGCTAGGTGCACCCCTAGACCAGCAAGGTAAAACACTTCCTGGCTCGTGATCCAGAAGCGAGCATTACCGTTCGGGGGTAAGGCCCTGGCTCGACACACGTGGAGGGGTAGGGATAAACGTTCGCTTGAGCTTAGGAGTGGCCTGATCAGCCCTCTAGCCAAAAGACGGAATCTCTGTGCACGAGGTGCTTACTTTCCTTGTCTTGTACTTGTCTTGTGAATGTCATGCCATGCTCGTACTTTACTTTACTTTACTTTACTTTACCTGTTGCACTCATTACTTAAACTGCCATGTCATTGCATCATGCTAGAACTGCTAGGTTGTTTTACTTGTACTTTCAGTTTCACTTGCACAAGTCTTTTAGACTTGCTGACATGTGCTCCTTTCTCTTTGGGTGTCACATGTTAGACCCTGAGCCAGAGATAGTTGTAGCGGACGAGGTAGTTGCTGACACTGAGCCTACGTTCGTCGAGGAGTTCGTGGACACCGGAGACCAGTTTTAGAGACTGTTGGCGTTGCTTTTGCTTTAGGTTGTTGTTAGATGTCGGTGCTTGCACCATTACTTTGTTGTTGTACTTGTACTTTTGTTGGCCATGCTCGGCCTCTTTAGTCTCTTTTTCTTTTAGCCTGGTGGCTTTTCTGCGATGTTGGAATTTATATTTATGGATATTCTGAGATGTTTCTTTTGTCTCTTTCGTTATTATTATATTTGTTTCGTTTCGCGTTGCAAGGACCTGCAGTTTTAAATTTGATTGACGCTTATCGGACTTGCAGCTTTGTAGCTTCAAGTCTGAGCGGACCTTCTCACGCTTCGCCTCCACGTTTTTGGGAAGCGGGGCGTGACAGGTTTTGTTGGTGGCCCATGCAGGTCCTTTCTTGCAATTGCGAATTAACGGAATAACGATAATAACGGAATGTCCATTAAATAAATTGCAACATCCGAGTCATAAGCCCTGAGTCTAGTCGTTTTCTTATGACACTAGGTGATAAGAAGGCTTAGTTAGACGTCCGTGTTTGCTAGTTAGAGGCCTCTGATTATTAGTTAGACTCCCTGTCAGCAATTGATTTAATCGTCGTAGGAGTTACCTTAGTGGTCCTTGCCTAACCCTTGACCATATTAGACTTCTAGGATTTTCCTTTGGTCGTTCGCTTGGGTTCATCGATTTCGGGCCAAGCTGAACGCATTTCTTTACCGTCTAGCCCCTTAGAAGGTCTTAGCGCCTAGTTCCTAATCTTTAGTTGGTCGACCGTAGGAGTTTTCCCGTAGACTCTTCTGATTCATATCCTAGACGTATGAATGTTTCGATCATCCGACCAATTTCCCTGCCTCGATTCACGAGATCGCCTCATGACGATCGTCGTCAATTTTCAAACATCTCCATTGCAAAACCTGAACCTTCTGAAAGTACTTTTCAATCTTCCCTTCCACTAAGTTTAATTCTGTTCAAAATTTTAATATACCTATACTTCATACTCCTTCATTGATTTAAATTTGTAAAACGTTTGTCGGAATTTTTGAATACTAGCTTATAGTATTTTCCCAGCCTATGTTTTTTTCGTACTTATGTAATTGTGTTGCCCTTCATATACTAATTTTATTCTGAACCGTACTTTTATTTTTCCAATACGATTTATAATTTTCCTTCTTATACGAATGAAACGTCGCGTTTACTTTAATATACTTTCAAGACACATGGAATTTCAGATTTCAGCAAGTCGGTTTGCTCGCCGTTCTCACTATTTCAGATTTTTGCAAAATTACTATTTTCATAACCTCTTCCTGCTTTAGACCCTCCCTGATTTGATTTTAAAGATTTGCTATTCGAACCTGATAAATCTTATGCTAAGTTACTACTATTTTCCTTCCGCTCACCATACACGCTTTTAGGAAAATTTCTAAACCATATATACTTTCAATTACTTTTATATTCGTACCAGACTTGTTGTGCTCATATATTAAGAACCTTGTGCAAATCTGTTTCTCATTTTTGGCAAACCTTGGTTCCCTAAAAGTAGTTTCAAATTGATTATTTTCAATTTTCCATAGCCCAAAGTTTTGAAAGCATTTAACCTGATTTTAAATCCTTCCGTTGCTTGATTCCATTCTTTGACTTTCAAAAACTTTTGGCAACATTATATTAAATTATTGACGTATAAATTTTCTAAACCATGTCCTTAATATTCGTGTAAATGATTTTACTTCCTTTTAAAATGATTTTTAAAACCAATAGGCCATTTTCTATTATTTTGAATATTCGACTCAGATTTATTTTGAACAACTCGTTTTATCGATCCCCAAACATTTCTTCTCAGACGAGGATTTTAAAGTACAACAGTTTTCAGATTTCACGTATTTTAGCATGTGCTACCTACCCTATTTCTTTTCCCCTTCTATAAAGCATCACTACATCTCCTTTTTTCCCTCAACCTAAACATCGCCATTGAGCCAATGTTCGTCTAACCAAGCCGTCTCCTTGTATTCGTCCTATCTGAACTCGTGCTTATCGACCTTTCCCTCGCCACGCTCTTGACCTCCCTTGTCGCTTAGACTTTGGTGCCCGTCAATGTCTGTGTCAACTCTTAGTTGTTAGGAGACCCTTGGACCGTTGTGAGGTGTCGTTGTGCATGTACCTAACTTGTGTACGTGAGCTTGAATGAGTATACCCCCATAGTATATTAATGTTTGCCTATTGAGTGATATATATATATACTCGGAGTTATTCGTGATAGTATGTAGTTGTTGTGTGTTAGTAGTTATAGATTTTGTGTGGATAGCTATACTATACTAGGGATGCCTGTGTATATAAGAGTTAGCGTTGAAATATCTAAGTTGTGTATGTAGCAAGAGATACTTATAATGGTTGAAATAAAATGATTGGTAAAGCTATGTGTATGTTAGTAGTGATAATAATAAGAGTACGTATGGTTAAGAGAGTAGGCTTATTGAGTGACCTATATACTAGTACGAGTGAGTATGTGCTCGTAGGTAGATATATATGGTGCCTATACGTAAGTATTTATGTTTTGTTGCATGGGTATATAGGTGATATACATATGGTAGTAAGATTATAATTTTGATTGGTATTGCTTGCTTTTGCGGGATGTTGCATGCGTGCATACCGTGAGGTATACACGACTATTGCACATCTTAATTATGTATGTGTGAATGTGTTAGTATACTAATTATAGGTAGTAGGCTATGGTGTGAATATATACATTATTTATGTGTGACTATACGGTGAATGTTTGTACTAGAGAGGGTATTATAAATATGTGGGTGCTGATGTCGGTAATGTTATTATTATGGTATATAAATTGATTTAACTATGTGGGTGTTATCTGACTAAATATTAAGTGTGATTGACCTATGGAATGTATATGGTTGTATTGGTAGATGCATATATATATATATAATGGAGTGGTATTGGTATATGTATGAATGCCGTGTTACGTGTATAGAATATTCTGATGGGTGTATTGAGTCTCACTCAAGCTTGAGTGAGTATACTCTAAGTATATTGAATGTATGTTTGTAGTTTGAATATAGCAATGCTTGATGTATGTATAGTAATAGAAGTGTTTGTGCCTGGTTGAGTTACGCACATGACTGTGGGTCGCTACACCAGTATATAGTTATAGGTGTTGGTCTTGTGGTATAGTTATTTACTAAGGACTTTCTTGTGTGCTAGCTAAAACTAGGTGCATAGATGTGCTAGTAATATAATGGTATGAATGGTATGCGTAAATAAAATGTTAGCGTGTATGGGTGTGCACCATGCACGGGTAGGTATGTGCTTAGTTATAGGCTTGATGACTATGATATATGTGGCGTGTCGTAAATACAGTTATAGGACCGTACGTAATGTGAATGTATGGTGAAATATTGGAATGCATTTGAATGACTATATATATTATGAAATATGGTAGTAGTGAATATATATTAGATATAGTAAAATTTGACTTAAAAATGTTATGGTGTGACTGCTTATGTGGATGTGCTTAGTATTGGATGTATTAGAGGGTAGTATACCCTTGATGTTTGTGCATAGGTAGCTATCTATATGTAGAGCAATGATTGTATTTGCTAAGTGTGAGACTATCTTTATATAAGTGTCTGAAATATCGTTTTGTGATTAGGTAGGTAGTAGTTATATAAGGGATGCATGCTTATATATATGATTGAAATACGTGTATAAGTTGACTGACTGTAATAGATATAAGTGTATACGTACGTGAATGTATATATATACGTGTTAGTAGTGTTAATGTTTGACTACCTAGTGCATATATAAGCACTTGTAATGACTATTCCTGGTTGAATTATTATATGACTTGATTGGGGTAGCTACTAAAGCGACTAGCTATATTAGAAAGTCCGAGGACGGACTTTATTCTAAGGTGGGGAGGATGTAACGACCACTTTTCGTGGTACGTTGTTCGTGCACGTGCTTTTGACCGTGCACGTGTTTGTTTTAGACTTTGTTTGTTCGTGAACACTTTCGTGTGATATGCCGTTGTGAACGTCTCTGAGAGTATTAAATAGTGGCACTATCTTGGAACGACACTTCTCGAGTCGTTTTCCCACAATTTAAACTTACTCGATGAGACGTGGCGATTTTCACTTTTGACGGGAGACGTTTCTATTTTTAGTTTCGTCGTCCGACGTCAAAATTGAGATCCGTATTCTTAGTTAGTTCACTCTCGTCACCACGATCACCCCGATATTTATTTTATAATTTTTGGAGTTTATTTGACCACTTTTATATTTTTAACAAGTTTTATATTATTTTTAATAATTTATTTTTAAATTAAATTCGGCCAAAGAAAATTTATTTGAGTTTTAAACGTTTTAAAGAATTTTTGAGCCAATTTCCAGCTCATTTGGACCAGGTCAAAGCCTTGGGTGAGATGGAGTTGGTTAGATTTGAATTTTAAATCTTTTTAAACTTCTAATCCTATTAGATTTAGCCCTAGACCAAGTCAACCCATCTATACTATGTAAGCAACCCCTAGGAAGACCTATTTTCGCAAGAAATTAGCCCTAGCCTCTTCCAAAACCAAAATTGGACGTTGCGACGATTCGTCGCAACGTTGCGACGTTCAGCAGCCGCACGACCGAGAGAACGGGCTCCGTTCCCCCGCTCCGACCGCTGGCCGCCCCCGCACCAAGCTTGGCCCGCATCGCTGCACAGCCGCTCCGCTCAATTCTTCCGCACCGACCGAAGGGAGCTCTCGGTCAGACCGAGAGCTCAAGCGCCCGCTCCGCACCCAGTCGCCCGCCGCTCCTTTGCAATGCTCGCACCCCGCTCCTACCGAGAGGACCAATCGATCTGACCGGCCCGCTCCACCGCTCCGCATCGCAACCCCCGCTCCGCTGCAGCCCAAGCGTCTGAACGAGGCGCCCGACCGGTCTGACCGATAGGAACCCTCGCACCAAGCCTCGCCCCGCAGCCGCTGCACGCCCCAAAACGTCGCAGCCCCGCATTCTCAGCGCACGACCGACGGATCTCCCCGCATAGGCTGTGTACGACCGAGAGCCACTTGTCGCAACCCCGCATCCGTCACACCGCTTGCCACCGTGGGCCCCCCAAGTTCTCCAGAGTTATTGTGGGTCCCCCAAAGGCCCCTAGGACTACTGTGGGCCCCACCTAGGTGCTTGCTCTTCGAGGATCCGCCGCGTACGATGTCGTCGCACGTCGTAGCCCGTCGTCGCACGTGCGAGCTTTGGAATCTGAAATCGTCGCCCTGGTCGATTGCTCTGAAATTTCCAGCGAGGAATCTAATTGGAATCTGGACTTGGAGCGCGATCTATTATTCCAACCCCCGGCGTCGCTACCCGACGCCGGTGTAGCTTCCGCGTCGTGTTGAGGTAACGCTTTGCACCCCTAGGACCCCAACCCAATTGCATGCTAATCAAGACTAAAATCAGTATTTTTAAAGTATTTTAAATGTTTTAAATTCACTAATCAAGATTAATAATATGGACTTTAGGCCGGTGGACTTGTGCACGTAGGATAATTGTGATTTTGGACTCATTGGACGGTGTGCTCAGACGTCGTGCTTGCAGGCAAGTGAAACTTGCCAACTCTTGTGTAGGGCCATGTTTTTAGGCCACTTCCTTGTTTTTAGCGTAAAAGAGACTAGTCAGTGAAATGATAGCTGGCTAGACGCCTACTTGATCTAGTTTGATAACGAAACTAGATCCGTCACCTAATTGATCTAGCTTGACAACGAAGCTAGATCCAACCCTTAAACTTGTTGTTCATGCATACTAAACTGTCACGTTTACTTTCCTTACCTGTACGCCTTACTACTTGTCATGTCATGTCATCCATGCATAGAATGTCGCATTGGTAGCACACGCTACAATACTTGTACTTGTACTCCCTTGACTGGCTAGGTGCACCCCTAGACCAGCAAGGTAAAACACTTCCTGGCTCGTGATCCAGAAGCGAGCATTACCGTTCGGGGGTAAGGCCCTGGCTCGACACACGTGGAGGGGTAGGGATAAACGTTCGCTTGAGCTTAGGAGTGGCCTGATCAGCCCTCTAGCCAAAAGACGGAATCTCTGTGCACGAGGTGCTTACTTTCCTTGTCTTGTACTTGTCTTGTGAATGTCATGCCATGCTCGTACTTTACTTTACTTTACTTTACTTTACCTGTTGCACTCATTACTTAAACTGCCATGTCATTGCATCATGCTAGAACTGCTAGGTTGTTTTACTTGTACTTTCAGTTTCACTTGCACAAGTCTTTTAGACTTGCTGACATGTGCTCCTTTCTCTTTGGGTGTCACATGTTAGACCCTGAGCCAGAGATAGTTGTAGCGGACGAGGTAGTTGCTGACACTGAGCCTACGTTCGTCGAGGAGTTCGTGGACACCGGAGACCAGTTTTAGAGACTGTTGGCGTTGCTTTTGCTTTAGGTTGTTGTTAGATGTCGGTGCTTGCACCATTACTTTGTTGTTGTACTTGTACTTTTGTTGGCCATGCTCGGCCTCTTTAGTCTCTTTTTCTTTAAGCCTGGTGGCTTTTCTGCGATGTTGGAATTTATATTTATGGATATTCTGAGATGTTTCTTTTGTCTCTTTCGTTATTATTATATTTGTTTCGTTTCGCGTTGCAAGGACCTGCAGTTTTAAATTTGATTAACAATTATCGGACTTGCAGCTTTGTAGCTTCAAGTCTGAGCGGACCTTCTCACGCTTCGCCTCCACGTTTTTGGGAAGCGGGGCGTGACAATTCTAGTACCAGCGAATCCGATTGACTCCCCCTCGCATATTTCTGCATTTCACGATCACATTTTATTTGCTAGCACTGTCATGTCTAGCTTGGGGGACGTCTATTTTGGTGTGTTGTCGTGTTTTGTTGTTTTTCTCATTTTGTGTGTGTGTGTGTGTGTGCTTGTTTTTCCCCTTTTGAGTTTCGTGTCGTGTGGTTTTATTTCTATTTTCGTGTCTTGTGGTTTGATTTTGATTTTTCTTTATTTTCAGTTCCATCTCTGTGTTTTTCTTGTTTTTCACTTTTTGTGTCGGTGCGTATTCCCCCCATCTTCATTGACCTCCCGTACTCACTCATATTGCATTGAGGGCAATGCAAGCTTCAGCTTGGGGGAGTCGCACTGTGTGCGTCAATTGAGTCCTTCTTTTTCGTTTTTGTGTCGTTTTCATCGTGTTTTTTTATCTTTTTTCCTTTTTTCTCTTCTCTTCTTTTTATCTCTTTCTCCTAGAGATGAACCCTATGATGAATCGCCACAAAATCACACACACCTAGCATGGCATCGATAGTCACAATCACTGACCCTAGGATTTCGAGTCCTCTTGCATTTCACGCATCGTGGGTCCACTTAGCTTTCTGTGAGTCGTGCGTCGTGCCTAGCTATTTGGTGTGCTTCTACTTTGTGATTTTACTTTATATACCTATCCAGGAATGACCCCTAGATTATCATGCTTCGATTTGAATATGTGGTATTTATCTTCCCTGTTTGCTTCTGCATGATATATATATATATCGTGTACTTCATTTCGTATGTGTCGGGATTCCACAATTAAGGACTAGGATAACCCATTTAGCCCATGCTCTATTTAGCGAGAATAGTTCCCTTTGCCCAAGTGTTTAGATTTCGACTTCTTTTTTTGTTTTACTTGGTGCAAATCCCCTCGTCGTGTACCGTTCTCCCACTTGGGAGAGTACACATGTGTATAGCCAAAGACCCAAAAATAAAAAAAAAAAGAGAAAAGAAAAGAAAAGAAAAATTTTGTATAGCCAAAAAGCCAAAAAAATACAAATACCCAAAACCCAAAAAAAAATTGCAAGTGTGAATATTTTTCCTAACTACCGAGAATAAAGGGAAGGCGAGAATTTGCACCGAGTGTTCTACTCCACATCATCTCAACCCCCATCGTTTTCGAAAACACTTGGCTTAGGAACTTTTTAGCTAGTATCTAGGCTATAGTGGCGTGATTTCCTTAACCCTAGTTGTGGAATCCCCGATGCATGATACGCTTCTATTCTTATACTCATCTCGTGCGTGCTTGAACTAATATTCACCGCAATTTCAAATTCGAATCGGTATTTGGGTCATTTCCTGGATTTGCGTATATGAGCTCAAAGCACATTGTAGAAAGCGACACCATTTGCTAGCACACGACCGCACTCAAACGCGCTTCACCGCGTGGGCCCACGACACTTATTTGGACTCGTTTTCCTAGGTTTAGTGATGTGATTTGACGTTTTCTTGCTTGGTGTGTCATTTTTTGATTTTTGTTGGCTCTGATGGACTATCTAGGATATAGAGTTTTCTTTCTCTCTCTTTCTCTCTATTTTCCCCCTCCGAGCTCCTACTCTCACTCGTCTTCCTCGAGGACGAGGAAGAGTTCAGCTTGGGGGATTTTGACGTGCGTTTATATTTCATATATTCACGCACGTTTTCTTTTGTGTTTCTCCATATTTTTCCGCCGTCTTTTATTCGTTTTCTCGTATTTTCTCGTTTTCTTTCACTTTTCTTTGTTTCTCCATGTTTGCAGGAGATTGCCCTCGTAGGGTACGTTTAACGACGATATCTCAAGTCCCCGGAGCAACGGGAGGAGTCACGCGTGATCCAGGGGGTCAAACGATGAAGAATACATCTTTCAGCCCCTCACCTGGTCGGTTGGTCATCTCCAACCGATCGGGTGATGCACGCGTGCACCACCCGATCTCAGCCGGAGCTCAAGTGAAAGTCACCCGACCGGTTCACAGGCCGGTTCAGCGGGGGCCAACTCTCTGTCTTCTCAAGCCAAATTCCAACCGATCGGGTGACTCTCACCCGATCGGTTCATCTGTAGCTGATGCTGAGCAGCCGAAGACACGGGCACCCAACCGATCCCTTCACCCGATGGCGCCAAGATCGAACCGGTCACACCAAGAACTCAACCGACCGATTCATATGACCGGGTGAAAGTTCGCCGTTTTCTGTTTATTATCTGTAACGGATCACCCGATCGGTTGACTTGTCAACCGATCAGGTGATACGAGATCCTATAAATAGAACCCCTAGGGTTCCAGAAACGGGGAGCTGCTAGTTTTTACTGTTTTCTCCTATTTGTGACGGCTGTAATTACTCTTTTATTGTAAGTTTTCAGATCTTTCTTAAACTTTAGTATTATCTTAATTGCTCTATTTCCTGCGCATTCCAATCGTCTGATTATGATTTCAACGGTTCATTTTCGTTTAGATCGCTTTTTAATGAATATTTGTGAGTAGTTCCCAAATCTGGGATTTTGGCGAAAACCCCTTCGGGGGCTCTTCCCGAAGCGTCCATAGGGTTAGGAAATCGATAGGGATTAGGAATCTAACGGTTACGCGGGGTGTTTCATTGTCATCGGCGGGAAAAAGACAGCCTTTGACCGTCGGGCCAAGGGGGAATAAACTTGGCGATTGACTCCCTAGCCATAGCTCACGCCCTTAGCGTAGACGCTGAATCCTAGCACGCGGGAGCGGCAGGATGAGACGTTGGGAGTTATCGTTGCGAGCTTAGTGCTCCCAGAATCGATCAGTGTTAATGGACACGGGAGTGCCCACTGATCGAATCCGGGAAGTCCGGTGTATCATCCTGGGCACCGACCGGAATATCGGGCCCATGGGATGCCGGTACCACTTTCAGAGGCAACGTCTCACCATTAGACCCTAATTCCGATCGCTCTCCTGCCCGTAGGCCGTATCGGGGAGAGTCGTTCGTTGGAGTGGAAACCAAAGTCCCGGGTTTATTTTCTTATTGTTCAGACCTTGCATTCTTTTCTCATGACAACATATCAACCGATTCGGGCTAGCTCGCCCACGGGGTGATTTTGGTCCTCCTTGACACAAGCACATCCATGCATCCCTGTGTTCGACCCCCAAGCCACACTACAACATCGTGCGCTTGCGGTTACAAATATCTAAACCCCCACGCGTGTCCCCCAGCCATTTACGGTTAGCAAGCCGGGGCACACGTCATCCGCACACAACCCTTCAAACATATCACTCGTTGTGCGCGTTGAGCAATATGAGATGTCTGTAACGGCCGCTTTCCGACCGTTTGTAATTTTCTGCGCGCACGTGTTTTGTCATGCACGTATTTTATTTGGTTATTTCTGAGCTCCGGCATATGCGATGCGATATGCCATCGCGATCGTTTCGGGGTGTTGGATTTTATTGTAATTATTGGGAACGTCTTTTCACTGCTCGTTTTCTCGCAAAACGACTTTGAACGATGGGGGCGTTTTAGTCAATTGGCTCAAAACGCCGCTTTCAATTTTATGTAAATTTTTGGTAGGCATTATGCACGATCGGGCTCCGTAGATCTGTGTGTCTCGTCTCCACGATCGCCCCGGTATTTTCGGATAATTTTTCTGACGCCCGGATTGAGAGATATCGCTCGGAGAAACCCGAACCGTTGATTTGCCCTGATCAATTTCGAAATTCAAATTGATTAGCCAAATCTGGCTAAATCTTACTTTTAAATCATTTTAAATCTTTCCCTAATCTGTTTCTCTAACTTCCTCTAGACTTAACCCAACCTGTACACCCTCCATCCCTATACCCCTCTCCCATTTAACCCTTATCATATGGCTATTTAGCAAACACAAAATACTATATAATATCAAACCCTATTCTAACCTAACCCTAACCCTAAGTGCAGCCGTCGCCCCTAAAATAAGCCCCCAAAATTCCCCTCACTGCCGCCTGATCCCGATCCCCCTTCTCCCTCGTGCTCACGGCGAGGCGCCGCCGCACCCGCAACTCCTCCTCTCCCTCAGTCTCAAATCGCCTCGCCGTCTCCCACTCTCTCCGACCTCACCCTCCACGGCCAGGCCACGGCGAGCTCCGCCGTCGCTGCTGATCAAACGTCGCCCCGATCCCCGTGTAGCGCCCCCCGATCACCACCGCCGCCGTTCGATTCCGCCGCCGCCACATCTCTCAGCCCGGCGACCCCGCGATCCGCCCCGATCCCCGCCGTGATCCACCGCCCTCGAAGCCTGCGACGTCGCCTCCACTTCTCCGCCGCCGCAACTCCGGTGACGAGCGCCGCTGCTGACCTCCGTTCCGCCGTCGTCTCCCTCGCGAGACCCAGACCCCGACGACAACTCCCACCGCCCCATCGCGGATCCCCTCTGCCGTGGAACGCCCTTCGCCGCGTGATGATTGTCGAGGTCCCCACCGTCGCCATCGACCTAGTCGAGATCGAAGTCAACTCCACCGTTCTCAACGACGAGTTCATCACCCACCGGCTCGGGCTCATCCCCCTCACATCCGACGACGCCATGCGCCTGCGCTTCTCTCGTGACTGCGACTCCTGTGACGACGAGGGCCAGTGCGAGTTCTGCTCCGTCGAGTTTCATTTGAATGTGTGCTGCGATTCTGAACAAACGCTTGACGTGACGAGCACAGACCTGAGGAGCGCAGAGGCAAGGGTGATTCCGGTGGATTTTGGTGGCCAAAGCGCTCGCGATGGGCGCGGATTCGACCAGCTATGAAGCGCCTGAGCAGGGGGGGAATATTAATTGTGAAGTTGCGTCGTGGACAAGAGCTGAGATTAAGAGCAATAGCTAGGAAAGAGATTTGCAAGGACCATGTAAAATGGTCTCCAGCTGCAACTGTGACTTTTATGTATGAACCTGACATTCATATCAATGACGATTTGATGGAAAGTTTAACCCTTGAAGAGAAGAAAGAGCAGATTGAATGCAGTTCTACAAAAGTTTCGACCTTGATGAAAATTAGATCTGGACAGATAAATTGTGTACGCTTCATTGTTACCGACTGGGTGATCCTTACTGCGCTACCCGCAGTTGGGGAACCGACGAGGCCGTGCCGTTCCAGATCCGTCACCGTTCAGATCCGACACCAGGTCCCCGCTCAGTGGTTGGTTCAGGTTGGTCCTCCCTAACTCGTAGCAAAACCCACACTGTAGCAAACTGAACCCTAACAAAAATCGGACAACTGTAACTAAAAATTTATTTTCTGCGCCCTTAAAACCTTGTGAAATAGTAGATTCGACGACTGGACTTTTGAACTGTGCACATAGGATAGAATCGTCGAATAGGGCTGAACATCAAATCGTGACTTTGACAATTAGGGTAGTCCCGACAACCTAGAAACGAAACCTAATAGGATTTGATGAATTTGAGACCTGACATCGTCGCCGTGGCGATATTTCAGACGGACTTCTACGGACGAGACGCTTGGACGAGACGCTTCGAGAGGACGACGCACTCGCCATTTCAGGCAAGTGTATCCACTTGCACTTTTTGGCCGTGCTTAGGCCTTAGTTGGTTAGAATTGTTAACTGTGAACAAATAGAACCGGACGTGAAATGATAGCGTCCGGGACGACTCCTGACGGCTCAGACTTGACGACGAAGTCTGAGCCTGAAAACAACAACTTTTGATGCTGTAGGGCTATCATGTGTGTGCGTGTGTGTGGACACCCTAGAATAACCCTTCCTGTCTTGTCACGTCACGTCCCGTCTTGCACAGCCCGCTGGGTAATAGGGCACTCGCCGAGTGATCCCTTGTACTGATTCACAGCCTGCGGGCAATAGGGCACTCTCCAAGTTAGAGAGAGTGATCCCTTGTACTGATACACAGCCCGAGGGAAATAGGGCACTCTCCAAGCTAGAGAGAGTGATCCCTTGTACGGATTCTCAGCCTGCGGGCAATAGGGCACTCGCCAAGCTAGAGCGAGTGATCCCTTGTACTGGTGTCATGTCTTGTCTTGTCTTGGGGTTTGGGGTTGGGTTGAGCGTGCGCACGGCAAGAGGGCCTGATCCCCCTCGAACCGTAAGGCGTGAACCCTTTCGTGTCTCACTTGTCTTGTCTTGCTTTGTTTCCGTCACGTCCCGTCTTGTCTTGACACCTGTAGGTTAGTCCCGTAGTTGGTAGCACACGCTACGACTACTACTTGTCCCGTTTTACTTTCCTGCTGCGTTACTTCCTGTCGTGTTACTCTGTTATAACCACAGCATGCTAATCAACCAGTAAACTGTTGTCAAAAAGAACCTCAGCATGCTAATCAACCAGTAAACCGTTGTTTAAAGTTTCGGTGCACTTGCAGTAAAGTCTAACCCTTTTTGTAGACTTTACCTGACGTACAGTTCCTTTTCTTGGGTGCTGTACGTCAGGTGTTCAGCCAGAGATCGTGGACGAGGCAGACTCGCTGGAGTACGTGGAGCCGAGGACGTCGTCACCAGAGTACGTACCTGACGAGGACCAGACCTAGCGGTCATTTTTAGTCGTTACTTTCAGAGGTTGCTACTTTTCGGTTTGTCTTTACACTTCTGTTGCCATGCTTAGGCTTCTTTTAGACTTTGTACCAGTTGGATATTATATCTCTATTTAATGAATGCAAACTTCCTTTCCGTACTTTCTGTTGTTTCGAACTATAATAATGCAAGAACCTGGAAATCGTTTGGAATGGTACCTCTACAGACGCTTATTGGGTCCGAGCTTCTCAGCTCTGGCCTAAGCGGGCCTTAGTCACGCTTCGCCTCCGTTCGTTTTGGGAAGAGGGGCGTGACAGGTTTTAGTGGTGGCCCATGCAGGTCATGCAAAAGTTCGAAACAATAAAAGTACCACATTCATTTAATATCCACGTTCAAGTCTGAATTAGGTTCCCGGTCTTAGATGGTACGAAGACTTAGGTAGACGTCCCAGTTAGATAGTCCGACACCTTGGTTAAGATTTAGCCGTACCCGACTTAGGATACCTTAGTAGCCTCTCCCTCCCTAGCTCTGACCAAATTAGATTTCTAGAGTCCTTCTTTTAGTTTAGTCGCTCGCCCAGCCCCATCGACTTCGGGCCCAGCAGAACTAACCTTGATTCTCTTAGGAATCTTCCCGTTAGATCCTGGTTACAGTCTAGCTCATTAGGAAATCTTAGAACCAAGCTCTCCTGATTTTTAGATGACCCGATAATTAGAATCCCTGACTTCTAGTGTCTCCCTAATCATTACCCTTTTCGTGATATTGACCGTAGGATTCCACCGTGGCTTTTCATGGTTTATCTTTTCCATTCAGCCTCCCGATCTTTCTAAAGAATTTTTCAATATTATATTTTTCGAATTCCTTCCCCAGTTTCAATTCCTTGATGAACTAGACTTCCGACCTTTCGGTTAACTCGAATGCATTCTTTGAATTTCAAAATTTCTCATCAAAAAATAAAATAAAATAAAATAAAAATCTTTCATTACCGTCTTACGATCACATTCTTGCCCTCGACTCACGTGATCGCTTCATGACACTTATCGATAATTCTTCAAATCCATCCATTGCGAATCCTCCTTTCCTTGGAAGTGTTTTTGAAATTCATTATTAAATTCTTCGCTCGGTTTAAATTCTTTGAAAATTTTTTTTATATATATTTAAAATTTCTTGCTTTTCAGTTAAAATTCCTTCTTGGATTATAAAACTTCTTTAGTTATAGATTTTCAAGTAATTATCTAGTAATTATTTCTAACCGGTATATATTTTAGTTTTAAAAAAAACCTTGTTATCATTTTGATAATTCAATATATATATTTTTCTAGACTATAAAATTTATTTCTAAATCACTTACCTTACATACTTTTAAAATATTTTCCTAAACTAAAGGGAACTTCAAACTTTTATAAATATCAATTCTATGTTCATCGTGATCACTTTTTAAAAGAAAATCTTTGTATAACTTAATTATTTATTTATTTGTTTTTCATTTGCAAAAAAAAAATCGCTACCTCATCCTACTTTTATTTCTTCATCTAACTCTTTCCAAATGATAATGATCTGCTCACTCTTCCCTACATATTTTTTTAATTATAAAAGTATATGATATCATATTTTACACATAATTCTCTTTCCATCTATCTAATTATTTTGAGAAATATTTTCGTCACACCCAACCAACTACCTCTTTATCTCGCCTTATTTGAACTCGTTCCTTCCGATTCTTTTCGTTACACTCCTGGCTTCTGTTTTCTTTAGCTTGTGTAGACATTAGTCCTTGTAGTTGTCAATGTTGTCTCCGGTTTAGGAGTGGCACCTTTGGTTTTGTGATGTCGTGGTGATGTATATATAGGTGTAGAATGTAGACCTGTATAAGTGTTACCTTAGGAACTTGGTGATCGTCTCTTGTGTCTTGTATGTGTACTCAGTGTTAACCATGGTATGCTGGAAGTTGTCTGAATGACGGTATTCATACTTATATGAATGGCATCATCGCAGGCAGATCCTTAGATTTAATTTTAGTTTTAATGAATGGTTTATCTTGGTTGTATGTGACTGTATCAAAACTTTGTTTTCTTTAAACCAAATCTTTAAAGTTTTAAAACTAGCTCACAAGATCACAAATCACTTATCCTCCCTCATCCATTACCGCAACACCACACGTTTTTCCAAATGTTTTAAAATATTTCTTTGGCCTTAAGTCTCTCTTTCTCTTCTCTTCTTTCTCCCTTAAACAAAATTTTCGTGTTTATGGTTGTTATGTTAATTAGGACTAGCTATTATCGTTATAAGATTTTGTTTGCAGGTAGACTTGGAGTGAGATGAGTTTTATAATGGCAATGAATAATTGATTCCGGGAACACAAGGATGATGGATTAGAATATCTTTCAGATGAAAAGAATGGACTTACCAAGACTAATAAAAAAAACCGATGTGTGAAGGACCCAATGGAGAACTCTAATTGGATGAAATTATGTATATGGAGATGAGTACTTAATCGATCTGAAACTTAGACGAGTGGTAGATAGGAGTAGCTACGGAGTATAGTATGAGTTAGGATGATCATGAGATTGAGTAGAGCTTTTATTAGCATCGAGACTTAATTGTTAAGTTGACAGGAAGACAATGAGAATACCACGATGTGTTGAGATAAAGGGATGGTTAAGTAGACAGACATAATACTGGTTGGGATTAGTTATAATAAGTAGGAAGAGATGTGATTTTGATAGTTCAATTATTTGGCGGATAAATTTATGGGAAGTTATGACGCAGAATGTATTGAGGACACATCGATTGTTGATTTGTAAATGTGTTATGAGGTAGACAAAGTCTTCGATTGGTGATTGACTAGAACATCATTTTAGTGATTGATTAATATTGGGAAGAGATCGAGAGTTTAAAAGTTTGTTTTTTTGTGGAGTGGTATGGTATGAGACGATGATTATTATCCTTTTATGAGAGCTTGGAGTTGGGAATTTGAACAGTAATAATGGGTCCGTAGTTAAGTGTTAGGATGTGAGATTAGTCGTGGCTTTATCCAGAGAAAAGAAGGATTTTGATGGATTATTTGAGGAACGATGGTGAAATTATAGGATTAGAGACCATTGTGTGGAAGATGGGAGTTACAGGCTTAAGTATTTATGGATTTTATTAATTAGTCTTATTATGAGAGATTCCGAGGGCGGAATAATTTCTAAGGTGGGTAGAATGTAACGGCCGCTTTCCGACCGTTTGTAATTTTCTGCGCGCACGTGTTTTGTCGTGCACGTATTTTATTTGGTTATTTCTGAGCTCCGGCATATGCGATGCGATATGCCATCGTGATCGTTTCGGGGTGTTGGATTTTATTGTAATTATTGGGAACGTCTTTTCACTGCTCGTTTTCTCGCAAAACGACTTTGAACGATGGGGGCGTTTTAGTCAATTGGCTCAAAACGCCGCTTTCAATTTTACGTAAATTTTTGGTAGGCATTACGCACGATCGGGCACCGTAGATCTGTGTGTCTCGTCTCCACGATCGCCCCGGTATTTTCGGATAAATTTTCTGACGCCCGGATTGAGAGATATCGCTCGGAGAAACCCGGACCGTTGATTTGCCCTGATCAATTTCGAAATTCAAATTGATTAGCCAAATCTGGCTAAATCTTACTTTTAAATCGTTTTAAATCTTTCCATAATCTGTTTCTCTAACTTCCTCTAGACTTAACCCAACCTGTACACCCTCAATCCCTATACCCCTCTCCCATTTAACCCTTATCATATGGCTATTTAGCAAACCCAAAATACTATATAATATCAAACCCTATTCTAACCTAACCCTAACCCTAAGTGCAGCCGTCGCCCCTAAAATAAGCCCCCAAAATTCCCCTCACTGCCGCCTGATCCCGATCCCCCTTCTCCCTCGCGCTCACGGCGAGGCGCCGCCGCACCCGCAACTCCTCCTCTCCCTCAGTCTCAAATCGCCTCGCCGTCTCCCACTCTCTCCGACCTCCCCCTCCACGGCCAGGCCACGGCGAGCTCCGCCGTCGCCGCTGATCAAACGTCACCCCGATCCCCGTGCAGCGCCCCCCGATCACCGCCACCGCCGTTCGATTCCGCCGCCGCCGCATCTCTCAGCCCGGCGACCCCGCGATCCGCCCCGATCCCCGCCGTGATCCACCGCCCTCGAAGCCTGCGATGTCGCCTCCACTTCTCCGCCGCCGCAACTCCGGTGACGGGCGCCGCTGCTGACCTCCGTTCCGTCGTCGTCTCCCTCGCGAGACCCGGACCCCGACGGCAACTCCCACCGCCCCATCGCGGATCCCCTCTGCCGTGGAACGCCCTTCGCCGCGTGATGATTGCCGAGGTCCCCACCGTCGCCATCGACCTAGTCGAGATCGAAGTCAACTCCATCGTTCTCAACAATGAGTTCATCGCCCACCGGCTCGGGCTCATCCCCCTCACATCCGACGACGCCATGCGCCTGCGCTTCTCTCGTGACTGCGACTCCTGTGTCGGCGACGGCCAGTGCGAGTTCTTCTCCGTCGAGTTTCATTTGAATGTGTGCTGCGATTCTGAACAAACGCTTGACGTGACGAGCGCAGACCTGAGGAGCGCGGAGGCAAGGGTGATTCTGGTGGATTTTGGCGGCCAAAGCGCTCACGATGGGCGCGGATTCGACCAGCTATGAAGCGCCTGAGCAGGGGGGGAATATTAATTGTGAAGTTGCGTCGTGGACAAGAGCTGAGATTAAGAGCAATAGCTAGGAAAGAGATTTGCAAGGACCATGCAAAATGGTCTCCAGCTGCAACTGTGACTTTTATGTATGAACCTGACATTCATATCAATGAAGATTTGATGGAAAGTTTAACCCTTGAAGAGAAGAAAGAGCAGATTGAATGCAGTTCTACAAAAGTTTTGACCTTGATGAAAATTAGATCTGGACAGATAAATTGTGTACGCTTCATTGTTACAGACTGGGTGATCCTTACTGCGCTACCCGCAGTTGGGGAACCGACGAGGCCGTGCCGTTCCAGATCCGTCACCGTTCAGATCTGACACCAGGTCCCCGCTCAGTGGTTGGTTCAGGTTGGTCCTCCCTAACTCGTAGCGAAACCCACACTGTAGCAAACTGAACCCTAACAAAAATCGGACAACTGTAACTAAAAATTTATTTTCTGCGCCCTTAAAACGTTGTGAAACATTAGATTCGACGTCTGGACTTTTGAACTGTGCACATAGGATAGAATCGTCGAATAGGGCTGAACATCAAATCGTGAATTTGACAATTAGGGTAGTCCCGACAACCTAGAAACGAAACCTAATAGGATTTGATGAATTTGAGACCTGACATCGTCGCCGTGGCGATATTTCAGACGGACTTCTACGGACGAGACGCTTGGACGAGACGCTTCGAGAGGACGACGCACTCGCCGTTTCAGGCAAGTGTATCCACTTGCACTTTTTGGCCGTGCTTAGGCCTTAGTTGGTTAGAATTGTTAACTGTGAACAAATAGAACCGGACGTGAAATGATAGCATCCGGGACGACTCCTGACGGCTCAGACTTGACGACGAAGTCTGAGCCTGACAACAACAACTTTTGATGCTGTAGGACTATCATGTGTGTGCGTGTGTGTGGACACCCTAGAATAACCCTTCCTGTCTTGTCACGTCACGTCCCGTCTTGCACAGCCCACTGGGCAATAGAGCACTCGCCGAGTGATCCGTTGTACTGATTCACAGCCTGCGGGCAATAGGGCACTCTCCAAGTTAGAGAGAGTGATCCCTTGTACTGATACACAGCCCGAGGGAAATAGGGCACTCTCCAAGCTAGAGAGAGTGATCCCTTGTACGGATTCTCAGCCTGCAGGCAATAGGGCACTCGCCAAGCTAGAGCGAGTGATCCCTTGTACTGGTGTCATGTCTTGTCTTGTCTTGGGGTTTGGGGTTAGGTTGAGCGTGCACACGGCAAGAGGGCCTGATCCCCCTCGAACCGTAAGGCGTGAACCCTTTCGTGTCTCACTTGTCTTGTCTTGCTTTGTTTCCGTCACGTCCCGTCTTGTCTTGACACCTGTAGGTTAGTCCCGTAGTTGGTAGCACACGCTACGACTACTACTTGTCCCGTTTTACTTTTCTGCTGCGTTACTTCATGTCGTGTTACTCTGTTATAACCACAGCATGCTAATCAACCAGTAAACTGTTGTCAAAAAGAACCTCAGCATGCTAATCAACCAGTAAACCGTTGTTTAAAGTTTTGGTGCACTTGCAGTAAAGTCTAACCCTTCTTGTAGACTTTACCTGACGTACAGTTCCTTTTCTTGGGTGTTGTACGTCAGGTGTTCAGCCAGAGATTGTGGACGAGGCAGACTCGTTGGAGTATGTGGAGCCGAGGACGTCGTCATCAGAGTACGTACCTGACGAGGACCAGACCTAGCGGTCATTTTTAGTCGTTACTTTCAGAGGTTGCTACTTTTCGGTTTGTCTTTACACTTCTGTTGCCATGCTTAGGCTTCTTTTAGACTTTGTACCAGTTGGATATTATATCTCTATTTAATGAATGCAAACTTCCTTTCCGTACTTTCTGTTGTTTCGAACTATAATAATGCAAGAACCTGGAAATCGTTTGGAATGGTACCTCTACAGACGCTTATTGGGTCCGAGCTTCTTAGCTCTGGCCTAACGGGCCTTAGTCACGCTTCGCCTCCGTTCGTTTTGGAAAGCGGGGCGTGACAATGTCCATCAAAACTTACCGAAGCAGCTCATATAGCACAACAACATAGAGCGAATGGCGTACATAATATTGCCCATCGCGCAAAACTGTTGATATGTTTGATTTTTTGATGGATTTGATCCGGTCATCAAATATGATGGTAACAATTAGATCAGATTGAAAAAGAATAGATATAATACGCAAGGTTTTAACATGATTAGTAATAGTAGTGTGGTTTCAACTAACAAGCTGATGATGATATACTGATACTTGGATAGACATGTATAGCAGTCATGTTGCGTCAATATTACTGATATTTTTACTTGTTTCTAATGTAGAAAATGAAAATCGAAGAGAGTGAACCCTTTGTGCATGATCAGGAGATGCCAAATGAGATTGAAGCTGAAAATGACAGTGCAAACAGCGTATATCAAGAGGATTGGCATAGTGATAATGAAAAAGGCAGCCCACATGTTGGAATGACATTTCAAACAGAAGAAGATGCGTATCAATTTTATAATACATATGCAGCAATGAAAGGTTTTGCAACCCGAAAGGGATCTACGGGAAAGGGAAAAGATGGCAATACCACGAGGAGGAAGTATACGTGCAACAAAGAAGGGTATAAAAGCTTAAAAGATAAGAGGGAGATAGGGAGGGATGTTAATCGCAGGAAAAACGAGAGAGAAGGCTGTATGGCTCGAATGATAGTTCATAAAATCACCGATGGAGTATGGCGCATAAACTCCTTTAATGATGATCATAATCATGAGTTGATAAAAAGCCCAGCGAAGATCCAGATGCTACGGTCACATAAAAGATCGCATATGGACGGAACATGTAGGAATTTAGTGGATCAGATGCGTGGCTGTGGAGTAGGACCTGCAAAGATTGCAAGGATTCTAAATGCCACGAGTAGTAGTAATGTCAATATTACTACGCAACAATGCATTGATCATGGGAGAGTAGAAAGAAAGAACAACATTGGGAAGGAATGCATTAGAGTAATAGAACAATTTATTAAAAGGCAAGCTACAGAATCTCAGTTCTATTATGATATTGAGCATGATGAAGAGAATATATGTAGGAGTATATTTTGGGCTGATGGAAGGGCGAGGACATCATACAGCCAGTTTGGAGATGTTGTTGTATTTGATGTCACTTATAAGACAAATAGATTCATGTTGCCTTTTGCACCTTTTACAGGTGTCAATCATCATAAACAGTCTATTTTATTTGGATGTGCTCTTCTTGCTGATGAGAAGGAAGAATCCTTTGTGTGGTTATTCGGACAGTGGTTAACATGTATGTGGGATAAAGCACCAGGAGCTATCATCACCGATCAAGACCCGGCAATATGCAATGCAATCAAAAGAGTTTTTCCAAATACAAAACACATGTATTGCATATTACATATCAGTCTGCAAGAAGATGAGCATCTACGTTCATTGCGGTCTTCTTATAACCCTGAATTTGAAGAAGACTATGCAAACTGGTGTAAGAACAGTCAAAATGCTGAAGAAGCTGAGAATTGTTGGCGCATCTTAATGGAGAAGTACCAAACGGAATTTCAGGAGCCATTGACAGAAAAACAAAAAAAATGAAATGAAAGCCTGGAAGTAGTTGCATATGATGCATGAGAAAGCACAACATTGGATTAAGGCGTACCTACCGGATACTTTCTTTGCGGGTATGAAAATGTTAATACGATAGAGATTGGTGTAAAAAATATATGATCAAAATAAACTCAGCACATGGTATTCATTTCTTGTTTTGTGTGTAGGCATGGCGTCCAGCCAAATGAGTGAAAGCATGAACGCGTATTTTGATGGATACGTAAACTGTATGACTCCATTATACGAGTTCATTGATCAATATGATAAAGCCGTAAAATTTCAGCGAGACAAAGAGGAGATAGAAGATACTTTTTGTATGTGGAACAAACCAGAATTTAGCGGCATGCATGAGTTAGAGGTTCATGCCACAAAGGTATATACTAGAAACATATTTTCCATTTTGCAAAATCATTTCAAAAATACTTTATACTGTCGGCACGAAAGGGTGAGCACGGATGGGGATACGAGCACGTATAGAGTAACTATGCGGATTGATGGAAAGAGCTATGTGAATAATGTTCAATGCAATATATCTAAGGGAATGTTCAGTTGTACGTGTGTAAGGGCTGTGACTGAAGGTTTGCTATGCACGCAAATTTTATATATCATGAAGCAAAAGTATGATATGCAAGCCATCCCTGAGAGATATATTTTACCCAGGTGGACTCTAAATGCAAGACATAGCATCATGAGTCTTGGGGCCTCGTCGACTAGCACAGTACACGGAGTGCGTCTAACTCAAATTACTCCACTTCAAGCCTGGAGACTTCGTTCATCATTCGATAAAGTCGTGGAGGCGGTAACAAGTGATCCCCTTCTGTTTGATGTCATCTTTGGGTGGGCAAACAGTTTTTTGGACCAACATAATATGACTAATAAAGCACAAACTGCTTCTGAAGAGCCAATATCACAGGTGGGGTCCAGTGCACCTATCAAACAAGAAGTGGGAGTAAATGATGTCATTAAGCATGATCCTGTAAAAGCAAGAACTAAAGGCCGACCATGAGTGGCGTCAAGGATTCCGTCTGGAATACAAGTCTCACAAGAACAAAGTCAAACAAGAACAAGGACTTGCCGTGTTTGTGCAGAAAAGGGTCATGACATGAGAACTTGTCGTATGAGCACAGCTGGTAGAAAGAAGGTATATATGAGCACAGCTGGTTACTATTTTATATACTAGTATAAATTATTTTAACATCATTGCTCCATAATCTCTGTAGGAAAAATCTTCGTCCGATGACTTAACAAGGCCGTGATATGAAGGCCGACATTTTTATATCCTATAGGTAACAATTTTGTATTAGCTTGGAAGAAATATACTACATGCATCTGTCACGGACATATCAGTATAAATGGGTTGTAAGTAAACTGGTTCTCTTTAAAAATGGTCATCTGAAAACGACAGCCTCCTATATTTTAGTCCAAAATGCAGCCATCGTGGAGTTGAATTAATAGGGCTGGGGGTCCAAATTGAACATTAAAACACAAAGTCTTGGTTATAAGCCTATGAGGATGATGCCTATCATTCGAGACCTATATCCGATGCTGCGGATCTCATATCTTATAATTTCTCTGTTGCTGCAGAACCTGACAATTGTCAAGAAAATTAATGGGATTAAGGAGAAAGAAGCAGAAGTAGAAGAGCTGAAGAGAATGAAGATTCAAGAGAATGAGGCATGTAGCTGTCCGCGATGAGTAATGGTGGGTAATTGTATACAGTTTAGCTCCGCGCGCACAACGTTTACAACTTTTACCAGTTGTGCGCGCTGAGCGAAACTTGGTAATAAGCGCACACAACATTCAATAATATTACGGATGTGCGCGCTGAGTAATATGTGTAATTGTAAACAGTTAAGCTCCACACGCACAACGGTTAATAACTTTGACGGTTATGCTCGGTGAGTAAATGTTGGTAATCGTAGACAGTTGTGCTCAGCTCGCACAACGGTCAATGCTGTTGCCGTTGGTGCGAGCTGAGTAATTGTGGGTACTTCAAGTTAGCATCACGCAATTTTGTAATGTGATGCAATTGCGCCAAATTTAATGACATTGTATTAATATCTGTATTCCAACATGCGACAACATTTATGCATTCAAATGTACATAACATAACAAAGTAGAAACCACATCTAAACATTTTGCAACATCACAGTTTTTGCCCGACTAAGCAATTAAAGCACTGGACTATACTAGGGATACATGGATTCCCACCATGGAAAAAATTTAAACTTTGTTGCCATTTATGAGCTGCTCCATCAGCTGCATCAGCGTCACTTGCTTCTTTGTATCTTGGCCATCCGCCCCCCTGTCTACGTTGAAGAAGAATCAATGATGAACACATAACAAAGCATAATTAAGTAAAAATATTGTACGGGTAGACTTAGAATAAGATAGAACGTTTATTATCATCAAGCAGTGATGTCTGCGACTAAGTATCAAAGAACATATACAAGCAGTGAAGAAACATGTGTGCATGGAAGGTGATAGCTTCAATGACTACAAACAGAACATATGAAGCAGCAAAGAACATCTTCGAATCAATATATATGTGATGTATTCAATTTCTGCATCATGTCACTAGACGCTGGTATATTGTCCATCTTTGAGTGTTGAGGACACAGTAGTGATGAAGGAAAAAATAGAATGTTGTAGAGAAAATATCATATAACTAGAATCAGATAGAATCAGATAGAATAATATCATCAAGAAGTGTAGTGGTTGACGAGGGCTTGTGGGAAGGGAAGCCATTTATAGACGACTTTGGATGCCATTGGATGAGGATGAGAATACAGTAGAGTTACTGGAAGGCAACACAAGAGACCCCGTGAGTTTACAGCAAATTGCGTGTGATTATACAGAAGAATGCCCGTGAATCTACATCAGATTGATAGCAGCCAGGGTTGTTCCCCATAATGTATGACCGTGGTGGTGCACGTTGAGCAAACAAAATAGCTCAACGCACACAACCGGCAAGAATATGGCCGTTGTGCGCAGAGAGCAAATAATTTAGGAAGATGTGCGCGATGAATAAAATCTTATGTACATTCACGATCATTGCTTTGTAGACTCACGGGGTGTAACGACTGGTTTTTGTATTGACTATTATATATATATTGGGTGTTCTCTCCTTGTGTGCTTTTCCCTGTCGGACGTTCTTAAGTTGAGCTTCATAACGTCCATATCTTAGAGCTAGAGTGATCCTAGAGGCCATAGGAATCTTCCCGAAGCTTCGCGCTTCGATCGGCACTTTTGGTGCATCTTAGTTGGTTCATGAAAGAGAGCCCACCGACTAGATTGCAATCCAGTCGGTCGGCAACCCTTCAGGAACCGACTAGTTCATCTTAATAATTTTCGACTGAGTTACTGTTTACAATTAGTCGGTCTAAGCACATTCATCGACCGACTAGTTGCGAAACTAGTCGGTCAAGACTTGTTCTCAGACCGACTTGTACAGAGTACCTTTTTGTCGGCTGAGTTACTGTTTACAGTTAGTTGGTCAAAGAACAACTATCGACCAACTAGTTGAGAAACTAGTCAGTTAGATTTTCTTCTCAGACTGACTAACTGTCAGTACTCATTGTCTTTCATATTCGACCTTTAGTCGGTTCATGAACGTTCACAGACCGACTAGTTCTCAAACTAGTCGGTTGACGATCCTTCACAGACCGACTAATTATGCCTTCCCTGTACAGACACTGTTCACTGTTTGATTTTAGTCGGTGTCAGTTGGACAACCGACCGACTAGATCCCAAACTAGTCGGTCGACCACTCTTCACTGACCGACTAAATTGCCTAGTAACCTAGGTTAAGTCGTAGCCGTCGCTTATTGTTTCTATTTAAACCCCATACGTTTTCATTTCTTCTCTCATTCTTTTTAGCCGATCTTCTTCACCAGTCATCCCCCGATCTTCCTCTTTCCTTCCTTCACCCTCCCGAACCTCCTCTCACCCTCCGTTGCGCCGGCGATCACCCCGCGAGCCGCAGGCCGATCTCCAAAAATCCCAAAATCCTCTTTCGCTCCAGATTTGCCCTATTTTCCCCATTCACCAGATCCATTTTAGATCAGCCGCAGGAGATCCCTTCAGTCGCAACTTCTCCCTCGGATCGCTTTTCCGTTACTGTGCTAAGCTCGGATTTGGCGACGGCAGTCCGGAAATCGTCGAGATCTTCTTCTACCTGCAGTTCGTAGGCATCGTGATCGTCGTTTTTCTGCTACAAATACGGTTAGTAGATCTACCTTTAATTTCCCCATAACCCTCACCGTAATTTAGAAAACCTAATAAAAATTGATTACTACACGTTATATGATTCCAATACAAAAATATGGATTAGATCTTGATTCTAATTTTCTGTTTTGCCAAAACAGCGAACCCCAATTCCCGTAGAGTAGCGATTTTGAGACGAACTCTCGTCGAGCAACAACCGCGGTACCAGGCAAGTGAAACTTGCCAACCTAGTTTTTAGGCCATGTTTTAGGCCATTACTTGCTTAGCGTGAAAGAGACTAGACCGTGAAATGATAGCGGTCTAGGCGCAAATTCAAATTCTAGCTTGACAACGAAGCTAGAATTGCCATTTGTCACATCATGTCATGCATTTGCCTGTCACGTTTAATTTCTTTAATGGTACACAATTTAAATTGAATATCTGCCATGCATTGCATTCTTTACATGCCATTTGATTTGTATGTTGCATCGTAGCACACGCTACCAAATACATGTACAATCCGTGTTTCCGGCGGTGGTGCATGACTTCGACGACGTCTTCCCCAAGGAGATGTATGGATTGCCGCCCGATCGAGCTCTCGAGTTTTCGATCGATCTTATTCCGGGAGCGCAGCCTATCTCGAAGGCGCCTTATCGCATGGCACCAGCAGAATTGGAGGAATTGCGGAAGCAACTGGACGAACTTCTTCAGAAGGGTTACATTAATCTCAGTGTGTCTCCGTGGGGAGCACCGGTCTTGCTGGTAAAGAAGAAGGACGGTTTGCATCGCATGTGTGTGGACTACCGGGAGTTGAATGCGGTGACCGTCAAGAATCGATATCTGTTGCCTCGTATTGATGATATTTTTGATCAGCTTGGAGGATCGAGGGTATTCTCTAAGCTGGATCTGAGGAGTGGTTATCACCAGCTGAAGGTGAGGAAGGAAGATGTTCCGAAGACAGCATTCAGGACGAAATATGGACACTATGAGTTCGTGGTTATGCCTTTTGGTGTAACCAACGCACCCGCAGTTTTTATGAATCTGATGAATCTGATCTTTTATGACTTTTTAGACATGTTTGTCGTTATTTTCATTGACGACATTCTGATCTATTCAAAGTCAGAGGAGGAGCATGCGTCGCACTTGAGGACAGTATTGGTGATCTTGAGGAAGCTTCGGTTGTATGCTAAGTATACCAAGTGCGAGTTTTGGCTGGACAGAGTTGCTTTTCTCGGGCATGTGGTGACTGGAGATGGTATTTCGGTGGACCCCGAGAAGATTAAGGCTATCAGGGAGTGTCCTGTTCCGCAGTCAGCGTCTGAGATCCGGAGTTTCCTTGGATTGGCTGGTTATTACCGGCGGTTCATTAAGGACTTCTCCCGTATTGCTGAGCCGATGACCAGACTGACGCGGAAGGATGTATCTTATGTTTGGAATGATGATTGTGAGGATGGCTCGTTGAGATTTGGAGCCAGGTTGTGTGTGCCAGCTGGGGACATCAGAGAGGAATTGTTGGTGGAGGCACACAGTTCGCCGTATTCTGTGCATCCTGGTGGCACCAAGATGTACAAGGACCTTCGCCTGAACTTTTGGTGGCATGGTATGAAGAGGAGTGTGGCTCGGAGTGTAGCCAAGTGTCTGGTTTGCCAGCAGGTAAAGGCAGAGCATCAGCGTACGGCAGGGTTGATACAACCGCTTCCGATTCCAGAGTGGAAGTGGCAACACATCACTATGGACTTTGTAACTGGACTACCTCGGAGTCCGAAGCTGAATGATGCGATTTGGGTGATCGTAGACCGATTAACCAAATCTGCGCACTTTATTCCTTTCTGAGTAGGACAGTCCACTGAGGCGCTAGCGAGGAGATATATGGAGGTAAATCTTTTTACTCTCCGTTTTAATTTCCTTTTCCTAGTTGAGATAGTGATGTAACATGAATCGTGCAGGAGATCGTGCGACTTCACAGAGTCCCTGTGAGTATCGTGTCAGACAGAGACACGAGGTTCACATCTCAGTTCTGGCAGAGTCTGCAGAAGAGTTTGGGTACCAGTCTAAGTTTCAGTACGGCGTACCATCCGTAGACGGATGGCCAGTCCGAGAGGACGATCCAGATCTTGGAAGACATGCTGAGGGCGTGTATTTTGGACTTCAAGGGTTCTTGGGAGGATCATCTTCACCTCATGGAGTTTGCCTACAATAACAGCTACCAGGCGAGTATTGGCATGGCACCTTTTGCCGCGCTATACGGGAAGAAATGTCGATCGCCACTGAGCTGGGATGACATTGGAGACCGGGAGCTGTTAGGACCTGAGATGATCGTGGAGGCTGTGGATATTGTGAGGAACATACGGGAGAGACTGAGGATCACTCAGGACTGTTTTAAGCATTGGACTGATGCTACACGGTGTCCTTTGGAGTTTCTACCAGGTGACCATGTGTTCCTGAAGATTTCTCCGAATCGAGGAGTGATTCGCTTTGAAAAACGAGGGAAGCTGAGCCCGAGATACATTGGACCGTTTGACATTCTGGAGAGGGTTGGCGAGGTAGCCTACCACTTAGCTTTGCCGCCATCTTTGGAAGGAGTTCACGATGTCTTCCATGTGTCGCAGCTTCATCGATACATCAGCGACCCATCTCATGCTGTGGATTTCTCGGAGATCACCGTTCGCCCCGATCTGATGTATGACCAGCAGCCAGTGCAGATTTTGGACAGGCGTCAGAAGTCACTTCGGAACAAGACCGTCGATCTTGTTAGGGTGATGTGGCGACACGGCTTGACAGGAGAGTCTACTTGGGAGAGAGAAGACGAGATGAGAGAGCGTTACCCACTTTTGTTCCCTGACACGTGAGTGTTAGGAAATTCCCAGGGCGGAATTTTTCTTAAGGTGGGGAGGATGTAACGACTGGTTTTTGTAATGACTATTATATATATTGGGTGTTCTCTCCTTGTGTGCTTTTCCCTATCGGACGTTCTTACGTTGAGCTTCATAACGTCCATATCTTAGAGCTAGAGTGATCCTAGAGGCCATAGGAATCTTCCCGAAGCTTCGCGCTTCGATCGGCACTTTTGGTGCATCTTAGTTGGTTCATGAAAGAGATCCAACCGACTAGATTACAATCCAGTCGGTCGGCAACCCTTCAGGAATCGACTAGTTCATCTTAATAATTTTCGACTGAGTTACTGTTTACAATTAGTCGGTCTAAGCACATTCATCGATCGACAAGTTGCGAAACTAGTCGGTCAAGACTTGTTCTCAGACCGACTTGTACAGAGTACCTTTTTGTCGGCTGAGTTACTGTTTACAGTTAGTCGGTCAAAGAACAACTATCGACCGACTAGTTGAGAAACTAGTCGGTTAGAGTTTCTTCTCAGACCGACTAACTGTCAGTACTCATTGTCTTTCATATTCGACCTTTAGTCGGTCCATGAATGTTCACAGACCGACTAGTTCTCAAACTAGTCGGTTGACGATCCTTCACAGACCGACTAATTACGCCTTCCCTGTACAGAAACTGTTCACTGTTTGATTTTAGTCGGTGTCAGTTGGACGACCGACCGACTAGATCCCAAACTAGTCGGTCGACCACTCTTCACTGACCGACTAAATTGCCCAGTAACCTAGGTTAAGTCGTAGCCGCCGCTTATTGTTTCTATTTAAACCCCATACGTTTTCATTTCTTCTCTTATTCTTTTTAGCCGATCTTCTTCACCATTCATCCCCCGATCTTCCTCTTGACTTCCTTCACCCTCCCGAGCGTCCTCTCACCCTCCGTTGCGCCGGCGATCACCCCGCGAGCCGCTGGCCGATCTCCAAAAATCCCAAAATCCTCTTTCACTCCAGATTTGCCCTATTTTCCCCATTCTCCAGATCCATTTTAGCTCAGCCACAGGAGATCCCTTCAGTCGCAACTTCTCCGTCGGATCGCTTTTCCGTTGCCGTGCTAAGCTCGGATTTGGCGACGGCATTCCGGAAATCGTCGAGATATTCTTCTACCTGCAGTTCGTAGGCATCGTGATCATCGTTCTTCCGCTACAAATACGGTTAGTAGATCTACCTTTAATTTCCCCATAACCCTCACCGTAATTTAGAAAACCTAATAAAAATTGATTACTAGACGTTATAGGATTCCAATACAAAAATATGGATTAGATCTTGATTCTAATTTTCTGTTTTGCCAAAACAGCGAACCCCAATTCCCGTAGAGTAGCGATTTTGAGTCGAACTCTCGTCGAGCAACAACCGCGGTACCAGGCAAGTGAAACTTGCCAACCTAGTTTTTAGGCCACGTTTTAGGCCATTACTTGTTTATCGTGAAAGAGACTAGACCGTGAAATGATAGCGGTCTAGGCGCAAATTCAAATTCTAGCTTGACAACGAAGCTAGAATTGCCATTTGTCACATCATGTCATGCATTTGCCTGTCACGTTTAATTTCTTTAACGGTACGCAATTTAAATTGAATATCTGCCATGCATTGCATTATTTACATGTCATTTGATTTGTATGTTGCATCGTAGCACACGCTACCAAATACATGTACAATCCGTGTTTCCGGCTAGGCACCTGCTATGCAGGCATAACCCTACGCCATCCTTGTTAAAAACACTTCCTGGCTCGTGATCCAGAAGAGAGCATTCCATGTTCGGGGGTAAGGCCCTGGCTCGATACACGTGGAGGGGTAGGGATAAACGGTCACTTGAGCGTAAGAGTTGGCCTGTCCAGCCACTCTAGCCAAAAGGCAGAATCTCTGTGCACGACGTGCTTACTTTACTTGTACTAGTCCTTATGTATGTTCCTTGCAAACTTGACATCCATGCCATGCTTGTACCTTTTTACTATACTTGTTGCACTCTTACTTTAACTGCCATGTCATGCATACTTTAGGATTGCTAGTTTGCCTTTTTACCTTCTTTAGTTTCCTTGCACTAGTCTTGTAGACTTGCTGACATGTGCCCCTTCTCTTTGGTATGTTAGTTGCTAAGCCAGAGATTGCTGTTGAGGGCGACGAGTTCGTGGAGTTCGTGCCCGATCCCGTTGCTGATGTTGAGTACGAGGACACCGGTGACCAGTCTTAGTTCCCTTCGCAGTTTCCTTGTTAGTTGTTGTTTAGTTGGTGGTGAGTAGCACCTTTGTGTTAGACGTTTTGTTGTTGGCCATGCTGGGCCTTTTTCTTTCGACTCTGTTGTAGCCTGGTGCCTTTTCTGGTTGTTGGATATTTTGTTGGACTTTGAGATTGATAAATTTTTATTCGTCTCTCTATTATTGTTATCCTTGTTCCGTGTCACGTTACAGGGATCTGCGTGTTTATTCCAGACGCTTTACAGGCTGGGGCCTCACAGCTCCAAGCCTGAGCGGGCCTCGTTACGACTCGCCTCCATTTTAGGGAAGCAGGTCGTCACACGGGGTCTCTTCTATAGACTCACGCGGTCTCTTATATAGACTCACGATCACTCTACTGTTGACTCATCCTCATCCAAGGGCAGTCTAATTCGTCTATAAAATGGCTTCCCTACGCACAAGCCCTCTTTAACCTCTACACTTCGAGTGATGTTTATCAGTCATGAGGAAGGAGTAATGCTACACTCGACTGTAGGCTCATCCTCATCCAAGGGCAGTCCAATTCGTCTATAAATGGCTTCCATACCCACAAATTATATTCAACCACAACACTTCGAGTGCTGTGAAAGGCATGAGAAAGAAGTAACCTTGCTCAAATATTACTCTGACCATATTCAAGCAACCCCCTCCCAAACAACCAGAGACCATAGCTTAAACAAACCATCACCGGTTTGCTACAACAGTGATGATGGCCACCCAACTGAGGTTGAAGCTTTTCATAGACAAGAGGATGAAGAGAGTGTTGTTCGCTGAAGCTGGCAAAGATTTTGTCAATTTCCTCTTCAGCCTTTTGGCCATGCCCGTGGGCTCAGTCATCAAGCTCATCACCAAAGAAAAAGTGGCAGTGGTATGAAAAGCATTTATGTAATGAAGCCCATCATTAAATGTGCTGAAAACTGAATCTCTTGAAAACTGTATCTATGAAAAATGATTTATCTGGTATTTTAGTTCAAAATGCAGCTAGTGTGGCTTTGAATTCCTAGGTCTGCGGGTACAAACTAAAACTTAATACCCAAAGTTTTAATTATGAGAGTATGAGGATGATGCCTATCATTCGAGAAATCTATATGCTGTTGTCGATCTCATATCTTATAATTTATCTGTTGCAGCAGGTCACGCCAATTGTCAAGAAATCATTCGAGAAATTGTTTCCATTGATCAAAAATATCTCCAAGTACAACGAACAAAAAGGAGAAACATAAAAGGGTTTGATCCGCCTATGATGCAGGAGCTCGCGAAGAGGTGTCCCCAGGAGATTTGTCTTCTCCCGAACCAGTAGGGTGACCAGGGACAACCAGAGGTCGGGGAAGCATTCTTCGGACCCGCGCCTCGAACGCTGCCAAACCATCCCGAAAGGATCTCTCGATCTGAGCAGCAAAAATTGCCGAGAACGCCCGGAATCCCTCACAGATAGACTCCACGATCTTCGGAGCCAGGACACCCCCATAGTCCCTCTGGACCTCAGCTACGATCCGACCATGGGCCACTTCCTGCAGGTCGCCTATATCGGCCCAAAGAGCGCCTTTCGCCTTTCTATGCTCCTCCTGGGCGAGGGCCAGTGCATCCTAAGCATACTTGGCTGAACTCTTGGCGACAGCCAGAGCCTCCGTCAAACAACCCACCTCCGAGGTGAGCTCTGCAACTCTCAGTTTGAACTGGTGGGCCACCTTGGCTGATTGCTCAGCCGCCTCAGCCCTCAGGCATTCCTGCGCCAAGGCCGCCTCAAGACCATCTACAGCAACCGGGGAAACCTGCAAGACCGAAGGGATGAATGTCGCCATCAACAAAACAGTCGTTGAAGAAAAAAGGGTCCGACAAGCAGGATATGCCATACCAGAGAGTCTGCCAGTTTCTCCCGGAAGGAGCGGTCACTCGGAAGGACAGCTGGACCACTCTCACTCCTCTTCTTCTTCCTCTCGGGACCTTCAGACCATGAGGGAGAGCGTATCTTCTTCTCCTCATTCCCGGTTAACAGACGGGAACCTTGCTCGACGGCCGCCTCGTCCCCCTCTTCGAGGTCGAGACCGGAGGGCGAATCAATCTGATTCACCACGAAGGGCGAAGGTTCGGCCGTGCCCAAGGGCAGATGGTGAGGAACGTCTTGACTGAAATCCCGACCCGCCATCTGAGCAAAAAGATGAAAATCAGGGTAACGAGCAATGTGTAAATCAGAATTTAAAAGGAGAAAGGCTTTATACTGAAGGTCCCTTCGAATCCAAGACGTCAGTAGGGGACACGTGTCAAAGTCTCACAGAGGCGACACTTCGAATCCCACTCCCCATGGGTGGGAGAATTCGTTCGACTGGCCTTCATTCAATGCGACCCAGTCCCCGGGATATCCGATAAGTACGAACCCGTATCATGTGTTCCCAAAAAGACGAGAGTTTTTACGTAGAAAGAAAGAAAAGAAGAGAGCAGAAAGAACACTACAGGTACTACGCACTTGCAGGAAAGTACAAGTAAAACTCCATCACAGATAAAAACACTGAGAAAATAACACAATATTCCATTTTAATGATACATTGATACATCTTATACATACACCAACATCTTCCTATTCACAACTCACTCGAAAAAAGAAGGGCAAAAGTATAAGTCTCTTATCATACATCAAATAATAACACTAACACCCTTTGATGATGACTATATGCAGCACAAAATTGCGGTGCAAGCAATTATAATTTGCTAAAAAGGGAGAAGGTACATGTTTGTGTGTATTATTTGACACTTTGAATTGAATTTTTTTGTATCTCAATGATTGAATGCACCTCAGTCTTGACATACACTCTGCCTGTTGCATGTGTGGATCCATTGTTGTACACCTTGTCGTTGCACGTGCACGCTTTCACATGTTCATAAGTATAGTTGTTACTTCCTTTACTACAGTAGATGTATATGCCATGACATACACTCTGCCAGCTAACATGCACCATTTCCAAACTTTATGTAAGGACTAGTTGTGACATGGAATTTCTTAACAATTATGCAACCGTGATACGAATAATAAATTTACCCGTTCACATGTAAACGTGGATGGGAAAAAAATGGTTGTGTGTGGTGAGCAATTGTGAGTTTTGAGTGGGCGTGTGCGGAGAGCAATTATATGGTTTGAGTCATTTTGTGCGATGAGCAATTACCCCCATGCCTTTTCGGGCGCCGTACACGGGTTCAACATTGGCCCCCGTGATTCGTTCTTGATTAATAACATGGATCGAGGCCGAATGATGGGTAATTTCATTTAATAGGGCACGACATTCGAAGCATCAAATTTGATTAAGGCCGCCAAAACCTTTCGACTATCTCAACCGTTGTTTTTGCCAAAATTCCGACACGTGTCGATCATCTTGTCCATTCGTTCGTGTAATAAAAGAAATTGGAGGTGAGGCCAATGGCTTTTGCGCTCTGAGGAAATCTCATCATCTTATTATTTCTTCCAGAAACAAAAATGGCGGGAGGAGCATACAGAGAAGTTACTTCAGCGATGGAGCGGGCCAATGAAGAAGGCCGTAAGAGGAAGAGGGATGAGGAGGAAGAGGAGGAAGAGGAGGAATCAGAGGAATCTGGGAACCTCATGCTGGAGTTGGGGGAGGCTGGATGCTCCTCAAGTCAAGCTGCGCGTTCTTTGAAGGCGGCTCCTTATGATCCTCGAGTTGGGGGCGCATTGTCCTCCAGCACACCACACGACGGGTGGCCATATGAGGACATTGTTCCTCCGGTCCCTTCCGTCGGCCTCATATCTCCAGAGTTCGGCCACCTTCTGCAGTCAAACCGCATTGGGTCTGGCCATCATGGGGAGATTCAGGGGGAGACCTATCGGCCACCGTACATCGTGGGGACGGCCGAGTCGGCCCTCCTGAACTTTGGGACGGGGGCTCGTCTCACGGAGAATATCACTCTGCCAAGGGATGTCGATTTCCTGAATGGGGTTGACCTTGAGACGATGGCCAACTGCTTCGTTCACAGTGGCCTTCAAGTTCATTGCCAATGTGCATTCCGAATTTTGCTTCCCCGTCTGGTTTTGCTGATTGTCGCCATCTGTAGGTGACCATTTTCGGGGCAGGTTTGCACCGCAGGGCCCGCGAACTGATCGAGGGGCAGCATGGGTGGCGGATGACGAGAACGAGGCTTCTGAGCTCAGAGCTCAGGTGAAGAAGCTGGAAGAAGATTTGGGGAAGATAATGGCCGCCAAGGGCAAGTCGGATTGGGCGGCCTCGGAGGCGACATCCAGCCTCGCCGCCTTGTCAAGTGCCAAGAAGCAGTTTGAAGATTAGTGGCGTAGAGAGCGATCTCAACTCCGAGCTGATCTTGAGGCATCGAGGAAGGAGGTTGCTGACCTTCAGGCCAAGCTTCTCGAGAAGGAGAAAGAGGTCGACGCTTTCAAAGATCGGGCCACCGCCAAGATGGAAAGGGTGGCAAGAGAGATAAAGGACCTATTTACAGCCGACGGTGCGTCGTCTTCGTAAATTTTGTGAATCGTTACATTTGTAAGACTGCTGCTCACGAGCAAGTCATATGTAATTTTTTCAGAATTTAATGAAGGGAATTTTTGCAACAGACGCCGAGTGAGATCATTTACTTCCTCTCCCCCTGATTCCAGGTCGACACCCGGGAACCATGTTGGACGGCCGACACGGCCCCGTCACCGAGGACGAGACTGGCGGGAGAATGACCTTCCGTATATGATCGCGATGAGTAATTGTGTGTACTGTGTAATTGTATACAGTTTAGCTCCGAGCGCACAATGGATTGTTAAATAACACCGTTGTGCGCGACGAGCAAAACTCGGTAATTATAGAAAGCGTTGCTTAGAGCGAACACCTTTCATTTCTGTTGCAAGTTGTGCACACTGAGCAATTATATGGGATGATTAATTAGTGTCCAGGGGTAAATGGAAGATTCTATAAACAAAAGTAGCACTTCTACTAAATAAAAGTCAACAGACAATTTCTCGGGAATATACAGAATAATCTTGTACCTCGGGTATTTATTGTATATTTTACACAGATGCTATTCCCAAATAAAGATCCACTGACGTGCTGAGCGATGAGCATAATCGTTGGTCTCAATCAAAATTTCTAAACGCGCATAACGTTCACGCCGTTTGCCAGTTGTGCGCGCTGTGTAAATATTAGTATATTACTTTCACTAATTTTTCCCATTAAATTTCATTGTTGAAATTTGATTTAAGTAAGCATCAATGTATATATCACCAATCACAAGTTTGTAATGGGCTGCAAATGTATCACATTGAATTCCAGCATACTACAACATTTATGCATTCCAATGAACATAACACACCATCTCCGCCGTTCTCTTGTTCGCTCCATCTTCTACTTTATACTTCTTTGCCTCAAGGAACATCCTTTCAATCTCCTCATGGGTCAACCTGGTACTTATCGTTAGTGATAGTGATCTTATTTTTCTGCACACGTCTTTTCCTCTGTAGAGGCATTCAAGATACCGTCGGCATCTATCTCAAGGCAAACAATGACACTTCGAACACCCTTGGGAGCAGGAGGGATACCAGCAAGTACAAACTCCCCTAGGAAAAGATAGAATAAAAAAGTAAATATAATTAGACTTAGATAGATATAAGATAGAACCGTTGTTATCATCAAGCAGTTGTGTATGCAATGAATCTGAACAGAACTTACGAAGGGTCAAAGAATATCTGCAAGTTGGAATGGACGAGAATGAAGCTGTAATGGTTGCAAGAACATCTTCGCCTTCATGTGATGTTTGCAATGAAGATGAACAGATCATGCGAAGAGGAGAAAAAGAACATCTTCGCCGCCATATAAAGGTGATGTATTCAATTTCTGCATCACGGCACTTGCCGCTAGTATATTGGCCATCTTTGTGTGCTGTAAACGACGCACTCATGAACAACAACAAAATTACAAATTTGAAGAAAAAACATTGTATAAGAAGAATCAGAGAGAATCACATAAAGGAACTATATTCACCTGTGGTAGTGGTTGATGAGGTCTGGTGGGTATGGAAATCATATACAGACGAGTTGGACGGACCAAGTACGAGGATGTAAACACCATAGAGTAACTGTTCGTCCTCGTGAATATATGGCAGATGGATACCAGCCAGACGTTGTTCCAAATAGTATTCGAATGCGGTGGTGCGCGAAGAGAAAAATTGCTTGACGGTATACCTTTTTATACTCAACGTGCACATTGGCAAAAAAACATCTGGTTTCGATTAGCAAAGAGCAAAATCTAAATAAACCGATACTCTTGCGGTGCTTGTCCAAGTTTTTCCAAAAAAACATACATCATCATCTCAGAAGACAATAACTGTAACAAATCACAGTATAGTAAATATTTTTGCTTAGTGGACACAAAGGTCACTACTTTTGCACGTATGGCGGGCAGATTAACTTTGAGCAATGGAATACAGTTTTGCTCATACGACAAGTTCTCATGCCGTGACTATGTCTTCTGTGGATATTGCAGTTATGAGCAGCTCCAATAGAGATTCTTCACATTTTTGCATTGGTATAAAATGCAATAATGGCACTCGTAAGAAATTCTTCTGAGCATGGAGAGAAATGAAGATGCACAGTTTCGGAGAAGATTGCGCAGTTTGAGAGCCGATACCTTGGTGGCACCTTCAGGCTGATGGCAATGTGAAGCATTCGAAAACATCGTGTGCTTCTTCTGAAGGAGCCAACACCAGACTCCATCTTTGATGCCCATATAAATGTGACGAATTCAATTTCAGCATCACGGCAATCGCCGCAAGTTTATTGGCTGGCCATCTTTGTGTGTTGTAGACGAAGCATTCATTAGTAAGAACAAAAATTTAGCATGTAAAAGAAAATATATTGTATAGGTATAACCATATAGAACACTATCATCGAGAGGAGTAGTGGTTGACGATGTCTAGAGGGAAGTGAATCACTTTATATAGACGAATTGGACTGGGTATGGTCCGCATGGATGAGGCTGAAACTACAGTTGGGTTACTGTGGGCTACAAAAATTGCCGCTAACAAAATTGATTGCCTCTAAGAAAATTGCTCAACGCGTAAAACGGGTAAAAATATGGCAGTTGTGCGAGTTGAGCAAATTATTTATGTTTATACAATATTACTCATAAATCCATTTATAGCGATGTGAACACCTCAAATCAAACAGCGTGACCCTTGAGTATCATACACATAGATATAAGTTGTCTTATTCTGTAAACAGTAAGATATGGGTTGTCTTATCACTTAAATGTCTGTACAACCATCAGTCTGAACATTAATTAATTCTCCCCCAATTTTGTGTTTTCTTTATTATTGGGATTTTTTATTGAACGTTGTGCGCGCTGAAGTAATTAATTATGGGAATTTTGTATTGAACGTTGTGCGCACAGAGTAATTATTCGTTATGACAGTTTTGCTCAACGCGCACAGCTGGGTGTATTTTGATCCGTTGTACACGCTGTATTATATATCCAAAATGTATACCTTTTTAAATACCCCGCACTAAGACTCAAATTTAAACAAATCAAAGAAATATGAATATTTTTGCTGTTTTATTCTGTAAACTATCGGATATGTGTTGTCTTATCACGTAAATGTCTTTATACCCATCAATCAACTGCTGTGTATTATATTTGCATCAATTTTGATTTTTTTATCTGACATGTCAGTCTGAACATTAATTAATTCTCCCCCAATTTTGTGTTTTCTTTATTATTGGGATTTTTTATTGAACGTTGTGCGCGCTGAAGTAATTAATTATGGGAATTTTGTATTGAATGTTGTGCGCGCAGAGTAATTATTCGTTACGACAGTTTTGCTCAACGCACACAGCTGGGTGTATTTTGATCCGTTGTGCGCGCTCTATTATATATCCAAAATGTATACCTTTTTAAATACCCCGCACTAAGGGTCAAATTTTAACAAATCAAAGAAATGTGAATATTATTGATGTCTTATTCTGTAAACTGTCGGATATGTGTTGTCTTATCACTTAAATTTCCTTACACCCATTAATGAACTGCTGCGCATTATATTTGCATCAATTTTGATTTTTTTTTCTGGCATGTCAGTCTGAACAGTAATTAATTCTCTCCCAATTTTGTGTTTCATCTTTATTATTGGGATTTTTATTGAACGTTGTGCACGCTGAAGTTATTAATTATGGGGATTTTGTATTGAACGTTGTGCACGCAGAGTAATTATTCGTTACGACCGTTTTGCTCAACGCGCACACCTGGGTGTATTTTGATCCGTTGTGCGCGCTGTATTATATATTCTAAATGTATACCTTTTTATATACCCCGCACTAAGGGTCAAATTTTAACAAATCAAAGAAATGTAGATCTTTTTGCTGTCTTATTCTGCAAACAGTCAGATAAGTGTTGTCTTATCACTTAAATGTATTGAACGTTGTGCGTGCTGATGTAATTAATTATGGGAATTTTGTATTGAACGTTGTGCACGCAGAGTAATTATTCGTTACGACCGTTTTGCTCAACGCGCACAGCTGGGTGTATTTTGATCTGTTGTGCACGCTGTATTATATTTTCTAAATGTATACCTTTTTATATACCCAGCACTAAGGGTCAAATTTTAACAAATCAAAGAAATGTAGATATTTTTGCTGTCTTATTCTGTAAACAGTCGGATATGTGTTATCTTATCACTTAAATGTCTTTACACCCATCAATCAACTGCTGCGCATTAGATTTGCTTCAATGGTAATTTTTTTAACTGGCATGTCAGTCTGAACAGTAATTAATTCTCCCCCAATTTTGTGTTTCTTCTTTATTATTGGGATTTTTTATTGAACGTTGTGCACGCTAAAGTTATTAATTATGGGGATTTTGTATTGAACGTTGTGCGTACAGAGTAATTATTCGTTACGTCCATTTTGCTCAACGCGCACAGCTGGGTGTATTTTGATCCATTGTGCGCGCTGTATTATATATCCAAAATGTATATTTTTTTAACAAATCAAGGAAATGTAGATATTTTTGCTGTCCTATTATGTAAACAGTAGGATATGTGTTGTCTTATCACTTAAATGTCTTTACACCCATCAATCAACTGTTGCGCATCAAATTTGCTTCAATTTTGATTTTTTAAATAATGTCAGACTGAACATTATTTAATTCTCCCCCGATTTTGTGTTTCTTCTATATTTTGGGATTTTTTATTAAACGTTGTGCACGCTGAGTAAGTTATTCGTTACGACCGTTTTGCTCAACGCGCCCAGGTGGGTGTAATTTGATCAGTGATCCCCGTAAATGTTGCGCATCGGATTTGTATTTTGGGATCTTTTAGTTACGAACATTTTGCGTGTAATTTGATCAGTGCTCGCAACCTTACCTTATGTTGCCCATATGACGGGATGATTAACTGTGGGTAATGGAGCATGTAATACATTTTTGCTCAGCACGCACAACGGTCATGGCATCTGACTGTTGTGTGCGATGGTCTATTGTGTTTAATTGCATACAGTTTGGCTCTACGAGCAAAATGGTCACATCTACGTCCAGTTGTGTGATTTGAGTAATTGTGGATAACCAGATACGGTTTTGCTCAGCGCATACAGCGGTCAAACAAATCGATGTGAACATTGTGCATACTAGTAAATGTGTGCACACGTAAATAGTTTATCACAACATATAGCATGAGCCAGTTGTGCGCCCGGGGGAATTTATAGTTCGGTGAACAGTGTTTGATCCGTAATATCTATGTCGGACATTGATTCAAGTAAGCATCAATGTATATATCACCTTATATCAATTTTGTATTGCCCTGTAATTGTATCAAATTAAATGACATAGTATTAAGGTCTGAATTCTAACAAACTACATCATTATGCATTATAATGTACATAATGCATAAATGTAATTTATAGTTCAGTAAACAATTTTGCTCAGTAATATCAATGTCGGACATATATATCACCTATATCATTTTTGTATTGTCCTACAATTGTATCAAATAAAATGACATTGTATTAGGGTCTGAATTCCAAAATACTACAACATTTATGCATTATAATGTACATTACACAACAAAGTTGAAACTACAGCTAAACATTTTGCAACTTCACATTTTGGAACTGGTATGAAATTCAATCACGGGAATATCCTAATGGTACATTGAATCCCACTACGCAAAACTGTTCAGAGAGTCATGCTGAACAGCTCAAGCAAGATGGCATTTATGATCAGCTCCAATAGCACGCACCATCATCACTGGCATCCAGATCGTCCATAACAGTATAAGTAGCCACTCCTTTAACGAAGTTGGCTGATCTGGATTCTTCAGTGCATGCCCCTATATGCATTGAAGAAGCATCAATTATGAACGATAAAAAGCATATTTAAGTAAAAAATAGGGTATAAAGACATGCAAATTTACATTTAGGCACTGATATAAAAATATATCACGGTTGCTTCTTCTAAGAAGAATCCGCTGTTGTAGAACATATGAAGGAGCAAATAACATCTTCCAGTACACGTCAATTGCCGGTAGTATATTGTTCATCTTTGTGTGTTGAAGATGAAGCAGTGATGAACAACGTGATATATTTAGCATTGTGAAGAAAAAATATTGTATGAAGTAGAAACAGATAGAATCAGTTAGAATACTATCATCAAGAAGTGCAGTGGTTGATAAGGTCTAGTTGGAAGAGAGGCTATTTATAGACGAATTGGACTGGCCCATTGATGAGGACGATAGACTACAGTAGAGTCACTATGCGTGATATTGTATTGGACATAAAGACGAGTGAGTCTACAACATATTGTTACCAGCCAGATGATGTTCCCAAGAAGGTTTGACCTTTACAGTGCGCGTTGAGCAAACTTGATGGCCAATAACAAAATTGCTCAACGCGCACAACGGGAAAAAATATAGCTGTTGTGCAAGTTGAGCAAATTATTTTTGTTTGTACAATATTACTCATAATGGGACGTTACAAAATGGGACACCATCAAATCCAACAGCGTGACACATGAGTATCATTCACAAAGATATATGGTGTCTTATTCTGTAAACAGTAAGATATGTGTTGTCTTTTCACTTATATGTATACTAGAAATTTCCCGTGCAAATTGTGCACGGAGCAAAAATAATTCCCCGTGAACATGATAGCGGTTACCACGCGAAACTGGGAAGGAGAGGAAAGTGTGGGTGTGCGTGTCGTCAGCGTCGGGGGGTTAAAACTTAAAAGGGACCAAACACGTAAATACGGATGCCAAAAGGACATGACCTAAATACAAAAGGGGAAGGAGTATGTATCTACACCCATCAATCAACCGACCCGATCTATTTGCTTCAATGTGGATATATTTATTTCGCATGTCAGTCTGAAAATTAAATCTCCACCGATTTTGTGATTTTTCTTAATTATTGTGATTTTTTAGTTACGACAGTTTTACAAATCGCGCACAGGTGGGTGAAATTTTAGCAGTTGTGCGAGCTGAATTATGTTTCCGAAAGGTATACCTTTTACACACCGCGCAGGACGGGATGAATAATTGTGGGTAATGGATTATGTAATACAGTTTTGCTCAGCCCGCACAACGGTCATGGCATCTGAAGTTTGGTTGCGATGAAATATTGTCGTTTTAATTGCATACTAGCCATAATCCCTGCCCGCGGGAACGGTGCAAAATCTTTGTCCCCAAAAAATATTTGGCCCAAAAAAATATTTCTACAGCCAAAATGTAAAAGAACAACAAATTAGCGTAAAAACATTTAGAGGCACGGCCGTCTTCGGTGAGGGACAATAAATTAGGTGCGGGCGCCTTCGATGCAGAACAACAAATTAGCGTCTAAAAATTTAGCGGACGACTTCGGCGAGGGCGCCTTCTGTGCGAATGGGTTGGTCAGACAGCTTGACGACCATAAAGCTCAGCCCGCCTCTTTGAATGCACTTTCACTGTGTTTTTTTGGGTTTCAAATTTTTTGAGTCGGCCGAAATAAGCTCAGCCGAAATAAAGTTCTCTTTCGTTGAGTTTCATTTTCTGTGTGTGTTTTTTGTTGGGTTTCATTTTTTGGGTCTCGGGTTTTTTGGTTATTTTTGACTGAATGGTATTAAGACTTAAGTGCTAATGCTACCAATTTCAAAAAAGAAAAGCTTTTGTATTCTCCCAACTAATTTCTCTTCAATGCTTTTGTGTATTCCCAAAATATTTTCTCAATCCAAGAAATTTCCCACCAAAACTTGACATGACACTGCCACATAGGACAAATTCAAAAGCTTCCCTCAATTGTAATATAGAATAGTTTGGCTCCGCACGCAAAAAGGTCACAATTACGTGCAGTTGTGTGAACTGAGTAATTGTGGATAGCCAGATACGGGTATGCTCACAGCCCGCACATCGGTAAAACACATTATGTGACCGTTGTGCGCGCTGAGTAATTGTGTGCAAACGTAAATGTTTTATCACAACGTATATCATGACGATCACAATTTATGCCCATTGTGTTCGCTGGGTAAATCATATATCGGTAAAAAGTTTTTAAATAGGTAATTTCAATTTCGGACATTGGTTCAAGTAAGCATCGATGTATATATCACAAATATCAATTTCGTAATGTCATGCAATTGTATCAAATTAAATGACAATGTATTAAGGTCTGAATTCTATCATACTACAACATTTATACGTTATAATGTACATACCACAACAAATTTGAAACTACATTTCGTACATAATGACATAAAACACCAAAGAATATCTACCCACAAACACTCTTCTCCGTCGATGATCAAAAATACATTATAAGACAAGAGAAAGGCTTGTGCGCCAAAGGCCCGGCCACCTCAAAAACCTGGAGGCGGAGGAGGTGGAGGAGGTGGTGATGGTGGGGCAGCAGTACGGATGTCTCTAGGAGAGGGCACCAGAGTCTCCATCTTCTCTTGTATGTTCGACATTATGAGCATCATAGTGTCGAAGTCGCTACGCAGAAGTGAGATTGCCAGATTGGTGTTAGAGAGATTTGTTTCAATTTCTCCTAATCTACAAGTAAAGTTCACCGGCTGATGGGAGGAGGATGAAGGACTAGATGTGGGGCTTACATTGCCTATGAGTATATCCTTAAGCTGACGTTGTTCATCTGTAAGTACAGAGACAGACGTAGTAAGCTCCTCGAGTTTGCTACGGAGGTTGTGCAGAACAGAGTCCTGATGACGAGACATCCGAACCATAGAGAGGAGGCCGTTGCTGATGTCCTCGAGTGGGGCTTTTTCAACCGGAGATGGAACTGATGAACCTGCATGTAAAGGAGGACACCCAGGAGGAGGCAACAGCACATTGTGTTCACCTTGAGTTGGACCAAGCAAAAGCGAATCACGTAGAATGGGTCTATTGGCCGGGAACGATGAGGGAAGGGGATCATCATGTTCAGGTGACGATGAATCATCATCACTAAATCCCCAAGAGTCAGAAGAACTCGACTCAGGAGATCGTTTTGGCGGCATGAAGAAACCCTAGTACGAAATGCGAGAGTGTTGAGATGAAGAAGAAAACGGAACGACAGACCAAAGGGAAGAGGAATGAAATTTTCCGCGAAACCCCTGGTCTACTGATTCCACATATATATAACGATTGGTTATTTTAATCTCAGCCGTTGGATTACATAGGGAAGTGGAACTGACTAAAACGATCTCATCAGACGGCTGGGGTAAAGCATCCGTTCGGATGGCCAAAAATATCGTAATGAAGGGCTTACACGGAAACCGAGGTTCTACTTGACTCATTCTCCAGTTTCCACACATGAACATTGTTGAGAAGAAAGCAGAATCATTTACTTTCATCATTACGTACCTCTGAGATGATATTGTACGAGGTGACGGTTGTACTTTCATCATTACGTGGCATACCGATTGCATCTCGCAACCGATCTATAAATATCTATTGTTTAGTGGCCACAGCATGTTCTGTCCAGCCTTACGTGGCTTGGCACCCGATCTATTACCTCGGGCTCCACATTTACGATAGTAGTCCTCTCTATTGACAGGGATTCATGATTATCAGGCGGGAACTGATATAATGGAGCCGGTGCAAGGCATAAGCGATGTGTATTCAAACGAAAAGTAAATGCCCATGAGGTGCACGTATATCTGTCCAGCCTTGAGCGGCTTGGCACCCGATCTATTACCTCGGGCTCCACCTTTACGGCAGTAGTCCTCTCTATTGACAGGGATTCATGATTATCAGGCGGGAACTGATATAATGGAGCCGGTGCAAGGCAGAAGCGATATGTATTCAAATGGAAAGTAAATACCCATGAGGTGCACGTATATCTGTCCAGCCTTGGGTGGCTTGGCACCCGATCTATTACCTCGGGCTCCACCTTTACGGCAGTAGTCCTCTCTATTGACAGGGATTCATGATTATCAGGCGGGAACTGATATAATGGAGGCGGTGCAAGGCACAAGCGATGTGTATTCAACCGGAAAGTAAATGCCCATGAGGTGCACGTATATCTGTCCAGCCTTGAGTGGCTTGGCACCCGATCTATTACCTCGGGCTCCACCTTTACGGCAGTAGTCCTCTCTATTGACAGGGATTCATGATTATCAGGCGGGAACAGATATAATTGAGCCGGTGCAAGGCATAAGCGATGTGTATTCAAACGGAAAGTAAATGCCCATGAGGTGCACGTATATCTGTCCAGCCTTGAGCGGCTTGGCACCCGATCTATTACCTCGGGCTCCACATTTACGGTAGTAGTCCTCTCTATTGACAGGGATTCATGATTATCAGGCGGGAACTGATATAATGGAGCCGGTGCAAGGCATAAGCGATGTGTATTCAAACGGAAAGTAAATGCCCATGAGGTGCACGTATATCTGTCCAGCCTTGAGCGGCTTGGCACCCGATCTATTATCTCAGGCTTCACCTTTACGATAGTAGTCCTCTCTATTGACATGGATTCATGATTATCAGGCGGGAACTGATATAATGGAGCCGGTGGAAGGCATAAGTGATGTGTATTCAAACGGAAAGTAAATGCCCATGAGGTGCACATATATCTGTCCAGCCTTGAGCGGCTTGGCACCTGATCTATTACCTCGGGCTCCACCTTTACAGCAGTAGTCCTCTCTATTGACAGGGATTCATGATTATCAGGAGGGAACTGATATAATGGAGCCAGTGCAAGGCATAAGCGATGTGTATTCAAATGGAAAGTAAATGCCCATGAGGTGCACGTATATCTGTCCAGCCTTGAGCGGCTTGGTGCCCGATCTATTACCTCGGGCTCCACCTTTACGGTAGTAGTCCTCTCTATTGACATGGATTCATGAGTATCAGGCGGGAACTGATATAATGGAGCCAGTGCAAGGCACAAGCGATGTGTATTCAAACGAAAAGTAAATGCCCATGAGGTGCACGTATATCTGTTTAGCTTTGAGCGGCTTGGCATCCGATCTATTACCTCGGGCACTACCTTTACGGCAGTAGTCCTCTCTATTGACAGGGATTCATGATTATCAGTCGGGAACTGATATAATGGAGCCGGTGCAAGGCATACGCGATGTGTATTCAAACAGAAAGTAATTGCCCATGAGGTGCACGTATATCTATCCAGCCTTGAGCGGCTTGGCACCCGATCTATTACCTCGGGCTCCACCTTTACGGTAGTAGTCCTCTCTATTGATAGGGATTCATGAATATCAGGCGGGAACTGATATGATGGAACCGGTGCAAGGCAGCCATGTGTATTCAAACGAAAAGTAAATGCCAATGAGGTGCACGTATATCTGTCCAGCCTTGAGCGGCTTGGCACCTGATCTATTACCTCGGGCTCCACCTTTACGGCAGTAGTCCCCTCTATTGACATGGATTCATGGTTATCAGGCGGGAACTGATTTAATGGAGCCGGTGCAAGGCACAAGCGATGTGTATTCAAACGGAAAGTAAATGTCCATGAGGTGCACGTATATCTGTCCAGCCTTGAGCGGCTTGGCACCTGATCTATTACCTCGGGCTCCACCTTTACAGCAGTAGTCCTCTCTCTTGACAGTGATTCATGATTATCAGGCGGGAACTGATATAATGGAGCCGGTGCAAGGCACAAGCGATGTGTATTCAAACGAAAAGTAAATGCCCCTGAGGTGTAGTATATCTGTCCAGCCTTGAGCGGCTTGGCACCCGAGCTATTACATCGGGCTCCAACTTTATGGCAGTAGTCCTCTCTATTGACAGGGATTCATGATTATCAGGGGGGAACTGATATAATGGAGCCGGTGCAAGGCATAAGCGATTTGTATTCAAACGGAAAGTAAATGCCCATGAGGTGCATGTATATCTGTCCAGCCTTGAGCGGCTTGGCACCTGATCTATTACCTCGGGCTCCACCTTTACGGCAGTAATCCTCTAGAACCAAATAGTGATTGTTAAGGTGATTGGTGCAGTCAAGAGAAAGGGCTTTCTCCTCTCTTCCAAGAGAGTCTTCAACACACAACACACTTCTCCTTCAATTTCTACTTCAAGGCATATGGGATTGTAAGTGTTGCTTTTATAATTTTATAACTTTCGTTATTTGGTTTTGTGCTAGGTTTGTGAGAGCAGTTTACTTACTCCCAAGTTGTAGGAGTCAAGGACATCGATGGTATTCGATTTCACTTGTAGGGTTGCTACAAGTGGGTTTAAAGGCAACCTCAAGTTAGGGGTCTAACTTGAGTATCCGGAGGTATCCGGGTGGAAGGGACGTAGGATAACCGGGAACAAGGCGGGAAGTGACTTGGGTAATCCGAACCCTTGAAACATAATTGCGTTTGCATTTGTTTCTTATTTTGGTTTAATTTTAATTCCGCACTATATTTGTTGATCATATATGTGTGCATTTTGTGATATGGTCTCTATGTATGCTATATTCTATATGTGTTGTGATTTGAGACGTTAGTTTTCCTTCGTGTATCTCAATGTTGATATTGGACTTTCATTCCTCTTATCACCTAAGTTTATAATGTGGTTTTATGATTTTTTGGATTTATATATATTTAGACTCTTATTTGGCACGATTGTTGTTATTTTACTCCCGCCGTTTGGATAATTCCATAGGGGGATCGAAATAAACAAACAGAATCATAATGAATGTGCTAGGTATAGTCTAATAAACAGACATACAAAAAGTGGATGTAGGTTGCTACACTGTTTTTTATACGGTTGCTACATTGACTCTCCAAATTTGTATGGCCCTGTAGCAAACCGACAAAATGTTACCAGTTTTGAAGGGCGGTTGATGGAGTGAAAACGCCATATTTGGCATGTTGTTGCAGTGTGGTTGGAGATTATATAACCGGCCAACTTCCGCTTAGACTTGTATGGAGTCATCGAATATAGATTAATTAGACGTTAACTAAATATGGGAAAAAATACCTAATTAAATGTCACATCATCTACCATATTTAGTTAACATATCCCCTACCAACTAGATTCAATGGGGTTGGATAGTAGGGTCGAGAATATCTTGTGGGGCCAGCTAAACAATATGTGTACCTTCGCGTTTGAATGTTGTTAACTGGGTAATTTGCAGTAGGTTTCGCGTCGTTCCGCTGTGCTGCGTTGAAAAATTCTATCGTTTTCCCTCTGTCGTTACTATTAATAAGACGAAAATAAATAAATAAATAAAACGGCAAATGAGTTATTGATTTGACGAGATGGATGAGGTGAGTGGTTGGTGGGACCACAAACAAGAATTCGACCGGTCATCTACTCATCCATCTGCCGAATTTGCTGGTACTTTGTTTGCGAAAATTTTTTCTCGTAAGCACCATATCAGTGAATATTTGTATCCATTGTGATAAGTAAAACATTTTAGTCGTTTAGTATATCTCCTCACACAACTGTATACAGTAATGCCATTTGTGCGCGATGAGGAAAATTCGTATAATAAATCCAAATATTCGACCGCGCATAACTATCCCTCATTTACACACATACTGCGCGTGACTAAATTATGTTTGCTCACCGCGCACAACGGTTCAAAGTTTGCCCCGTTTTGCGCGCTGAGCAATTAAGAAGCCTCCGTTTATTTATACTTGTAATACCAAACAGAAGAGCGAGAGAGTCAAGAATCAAGATGGCCACCCATAAAATTTGAGTTGCTGCCAAACTCGGAGTATTAATGTAGTAGACCGCAAAAAAACCCCGCGAAGACCCCAGAAAATCCCGCCATGCGTCCGGTTAAGTGGGGGATATTTATCCCGCCAAATTTGGTGATATATCACCATTCGCCTTGATTTGTGCCTTCACTGCAGATATGGCTGAGAAATCGTGTCAGTGGGACGAAGAAACTTTGCAAGGCCAGTCTTCAGAGGGAAGAAGAGACGGTGAAGTAGATATTAACCGTTCCCTTCATGACAGGGGGGATGTGCGGCCGCAAGTGCCTGAGACTCCTCTAAGTGATAGGTGGCCATGGGGAGGTCTCGTTCCGGCAGGCTATGTCCCCCCCGGCGTACGAGGGGACATTGCTGTTGAATCCGCCCACTGACGTTCCATCGGAAGGTACTAGGGGGAACCGTCACCGACCCTTCTTCCCCGTCTGGGACGGTGAGTCTGCATTGGTGGATAGGGGGTGGCCAGTCGGCTGGTGGAGAACTCCATCCTTCCCATTGACCAAAGTGTCCTGGGTCAAATTGACATTGAAAGGCTCGCTAACTCAGTCGTTTATGGCAGTTACTAGGTCAAATTGCCTTACACTTACAGTCTTACTTATCCATGATTCCCTGTAGACATCATTGGTCGGGGCGGAATTACGTCGCCGAGTGGTGCAATTATTGATTGCCGAGTGGAAAAAGGCGGTTTCATTCGAATCTAAACTTAAGGATTTGAAGGAGCAGGTGATGAAAGAGAGGGACCGCAGATCTCAGGCAGAGTGGGAGGTTGCGAAAGCTAAAGATCGGGCGGCCTCTATGTCAGCGGTTCGGAAGAGCTCCGAAGAGCGATGGTACGTAGAGAAGAGCACTCTCCTGGCTCGTATAGCCGAGTTGGAGAGAAACTCGCTTCCTACAAACTCGATTGAAGACGTGAGGCATGAGGCTGAGGCGAGGAAGCGTCAGCGATCTGGTCGGGAGTTCGGTGGAGGATCGGCCCAAACGTAGGACGGTTTGGCTACCAACGCGCCCTCCAGCGAGGCGTCTGTGTGAATCGTGGCATCTTAGTACACCAAAGGTTTTTTATATTTTGAGAGGTGAACATATGATGGTTTATGCATTCGTAATGAACCCCGAACATTCAATTGGCAATGAACACCGTCTGGTGCAGTCTTTTACCGCATGTTAGTATAAATTTCTTGTGGCTATTACAACTATTAGCATACATCCATCACAGAAATGGACATGGATGGTGTGAAATATCGAAGTTGCCCGGGAATATACTTAGTGCACGTGAACTGCGTTGGAATTGAGCTTAGCATCACCGTGTACCAGATATACAATTTTTTCTCATTGCTCACACCGGTCATACCTTTTACCTGATGTGTATGGATGAATCTGATTTGTCAGTGTGTTTCATTGGAGTCATTTTCTACAGCATTCCCATAGCCTCTCCATGCATCGAGATTGTTACGTATAGTGTGTTCCTTTAAACGAACTTGGGATATTGGACTTATGCCATAAATTCAAGTAGACCATCGACAAGGAGACAAAGATTCAAGAATATGCAGAGGTGGAAATCACTTCATGCAACATAAATAACACATTTAATGCAGTATACCATAGGTCTTCAACATCAATAACATACCAAAGCACACAATTATGAGTCCAACTCTTAGCATTCTCCTTTATGGCCGTTGTGCGCGGTGAGCATATTTTTAATGCTGTAACATAAATTTCTCAAAGCGCACAACGGGTAAAATTATGCCAGTCTTGCGAATTTAGCAACTGTATCCCATAACATAAATGTTCAACGCGCACAACAAGCAAAGACATGATGGCGCGTTGAGTTCCCGTTGTGCATAAATCCCATAAATTTTGTACAAAAATCCCAAAAATTTCAGTATATTCTTTCATTATAAACTCAGACACTACATTTTCACAAAATTATACATTCAATCATCTGATGATACGGTAAGTACAGTGGGAGATTTGCCTACATCTTTACAGATTAATGTCTCGAATTGTCGCATCCTCTCTTCAAGGCCTTCCACCAATCCTTTGGCTGCAGGCAGGCGGTTAGCCTTCCAATGCCATATTACCAGTGGGACCGGGCTTCTATCTTTAAGTTGAATCTTTACAAAGTGATTATTATTTACAAAACCTATGGTGAAGGGACCACGTTTCGTACCTTGGTCTGGTCCTGATCTTAACAGAAAAAAATAAAAGACATTGTTGCATTGATAGCAGATGTATTACACAGTTATAACGACTTGAGATTATATGTCCAACTTCAGGGAATGTAATCCAATATTGCATCGGGGGGTGGTCACCCATATAGTTAATTGACACTTCCTGTTCTTGTGCACTTTACTCACCCATCACCTTTGACTACACATCATAGTGGTCACACAGCTCTTCAAGCAACTCTCTTCTGACCACCTTCCACTTGTCCTCTCCCATCCCTAGATGTGAAGATAAAGCCCTGTAACCACAGTTCCCATCTGGCTTCACATCTGTGACGTTCGATATATATTTGGCGATTGCAGCGGGGAATTGATCAAGATAAGGTATGCCTCCTTGAACGGCTCTAGCGGCCTTAGCTTCATAATTTGCTGCTGCAAATGAAGCTGTAGCAGAAACCACAGTCATACTGCCAGAAGTCACAGATTTGACAGTTGGTTTCTTTCTAGCATGATGAGGAGGAATTGGTGGGGCAGACGTAATTTGGATCCTTTGGGATTGTCTCAGCTGGACATGGCCGACGCTTTCTTGTTTCGATGAGACTTCAGTTGGAATTTGAGCAGAGCAACTAGCCGCATCGGCTAAGACATGATCAAAATGAGCAGGATCAATATGGGTGGCTGTATCTTCATTTGTCAAATTAGTATCCCTTTTTCTTCTTTCATTGACACAAAATTAACTTGCGGCTCTGTAATCAGATTTGTCGCCGGGGTAGCTAGCTCCTTCAACTTAATTAACAACTCCTTCTTCATCGGCCCATCAAGTTGAGCATATAGCTTATGTATGCGCTCTAATTCAGCATGTATAAGCCCATCTTCTTCAGACATCAATTCCGTCTTAGCCACCATGTCTAGCTGCTTCCAATGAGCATTTACGGCATCTAAGGGAATGGGGCGATTTTCCCTTGTGAATTCGCCAATCTCATTGGCACATGGTACACCATAAATCATTCTAGCTAGACAATCACCTGTGCATTGGTCCGTTCCCATAGGGCCAGATTTATCAGCTTCCACAGACATTATCTTCAACTCTGCAACGGCTGTAAATCCTATCAGCTCCCTAAACAAGAACCCATGCACATTATGTTGCAACATGATCTTAGATTTCTCGAATGATGCCTTGATCTCGATATGCTGCCCCTCTAATGATTCATGTATGGTTGGCCAAGAAGCGGATAAACTGAAGGCCGATGAACCCAATGCCTTTTTAAGCTTAGAATGTTCAGTCTGGGCTCTTTTGGTCTGCGCTCTATTGGTACTGACATTTCCAAAGTGCAGATTGTCATCTGTCCATACAGAAATAAACTTCTCCTTGTACTTGTCCAGCCAAGATGTCTTCATATAGCTCACGACCCTTGTGTAATCTTTGTACTCTATCTCCAATGCCTTCAGTTTAGCAACATACTCCTCCTCCTTGCGTGCCCCCACCAATAAATTCCAGCTAGAGATGAAACCTAACCATTTTTCTTGATCTTCAAAAGAGGGCTGGCAATTTTTGGCAATATTTTTGGATATGTGCATTCTACATAATTGGTGCACCGCAAGGAAAATTCATGGACAATGGCATTCATAAGTGCTAGCTCTAGTGCTGTCAAAATTACACGTGGCATCCTGTATCCATGTAGCAAAGAGCTCAACTTCTCCAAGGCCCACAAGTAGTTCTCCTCACGTACGGCCTCAGTGTAACAAAATGCAGCTGCGAACTGAATATCTGTGGACGTCACCCCATACATCTCCATCAATGGTGGCTTGTTGCGGTTGGTCTTCAATGCGCAGTCCATAACCAGAATCTATTGAAATTTTCGTAATAAATCAACCGATTGCGGATGTGCCCAAAATATATTCATCACTGCATTTGTCACTTCGTCCACTTCATGATACACAATGTAATTACGATGTGTCACTAGATTAAGGAATAGCTGCATTTCTTCTCTCCAGGCCATTTCCCCTACCTTCATCCTCTGTCTGGCTTTATAAATAGTGTTGATTGTGGTAGATGTTGCATTATCCTGTTCCTTTAGGTATTTCAAGTTTCCCTTGGCCTAAGCAATCTATTTGACAAGTCTCTCACCGTGGCCATCTCCCCCCCCTTCGAACCTCCTCACATCTGGATGTCGCTCGATGTACATTGCGGGTTTATGGTTGTGATTGCCACGTACAACTGTCAAAATCCACTTATCTGTTGCCACACCATAAGCCCTCAAGTAGAAGGGACATGAACACATCTTGCTTCGAGTTGATTTTTTGGCCGATATATCCGGCCTGTGTGGCCGATATGTCTCGCTTCTTTCACAACAAAAATAATAAGTTGGGACCCTATTGCCCTTTGTACTCATATTTGATGATTTTGTAACAACCAAATTCCCGATTTTCACATCGACCGCTTTTACCATTTGCCAAGCTCTTTTATGCTGGGAAAAATTTTATTTGTTGTGAACTGATTTGTATAATCTTCATTAACCTCTGAGCCTTCAACAATACGCTGAATTAAGTACCAGATACCAATATAGTCACTAAATTTTTTTGCTTTATTTTCTAGTAAATTAGTCAGTTAACAAAGCAAAATAATTTCAAACCTTTGCTTCTTTTTCCGCTTCATCACAGATCCCCTCAATGTGTACCGAGTCCATCTCAATCTTCGTAATTTCTACGCAATCATGTACCAAATGTACATTGCAGCAATTAATTTCTGAAATTATTAATAAATACCAAATTAATTAGCATCAATTAATGGCTTACCAACTTTACGATGCAATGCGTCCGCAGTCGACTATTTTAGGGCACCCCAACCCAATGACACAAATCTTTTGCTCTGCCTTAAGGACCTTCGTTTGATATAAGCAGGAACTCTTATAGTCTATATAGATCAGTGAATTAGAATAATTTCTGTTGATCAAACCATATCTCGTTAGCTTTTCCCGCCTTAGGTCACAAAACTGATCGCATATGGAAGCTGTTATGATGCCTTTGTATATACGGATGCGTAAAAATATTGGTTAATAGTGTAAATTACTCATCGCGAACACTGGGAGGGCAAAAATGTAAAAGGTCTCCTCTGTGAACCGTCTAGCTGTTTGCCCACCGCACACAACGACGCAAATCTCAGAATTGCTCACCGTACACAACCACGCAAAACTCAGAATTGCTCACCGCACACCACCACGCAAAACTGGGAATTGTTCACCGCCCACAACCACTCAAAACACGGAATTGCTCAGCGCACACAACCACGCAAAACTCGGAATTGCTCACCGCTCACAACCACTCAAAACACGAAATTGCTCAGCGCACACAACCACGCAAAACTCGGAATTGCTCAACGCACACAACCACTCAAAACCCGTAATTGCTCACCGCACACAACCATTTTGATCAAGTCCACGTGCACATGTGGACGGGTTATTTGCTAGTAATATTTCAAACTAGACTTGTTTACTCAACCAGCACAACGGGTAAATTATTGTAGACCCGATATGACCCGGTAGGACCCGAAATTGTCCCGTGATACCTTCTGCTCGCAGCGAATTGACAGACAATTACACAGATTGCTCACGGCGGAATTTCAAACGGCAAGTTTTTTCAAAGATCGCTCCAGTCGCCAAGACCGAATTCCAAAAGATTTGATTTTTATTTCATTGCTCCAAGGATACATCACTTAGTCAACTGGTGAGATCAAACAAAGAGCTGAATCGAGAGAAATCGATTTAGGGGTTTTGGCCTAAATTTTTCGAAATCGACTCTTTGGTACGTCTATACTTTTAAGTACAGTTTATCTGCCTTTCTTATTTTGATTTTACATGCATTCATCCACGGTTGAGATTGATGAAGTTGGTACAAAAATCCAAGGTAATATTGATTTATCTTCTCGACAATAATGCATTAAATCTTTGAGGATCAGGTTATGAATTGTTTGATACAGGATACTATAGATTTTACAAACGACTTTACCACCAATCAACTGTTCAAGGATAGAAAAGAGCTATTTCAGTGGATATAAAATGTCGGGTTAAGTCATGGACATGTGATTGTTACACGTTCGGGAGATTAAGTAAAACGGCCAAAGGGCATCATGCTGTGTACTTTGCGTGTGAAAGAAGCGATGAGTATCGGGGACACCGAAAGCTAAAAAAGACCAACCAGCCTGTTAAAACCAAGAAGTGTTCATGTCCTTTCTCATTGCGTGGTTATATGGTGGGCGTGGGCGTTGAGGAGTGGAAGTTAACAGTCGTTTGTGGCAGGCACAACCATGAAGCAGCTAAATATGTCGATTGACATTCCGATGAAGTGACGTTGCAGGGAATGGAGATGGAAACAGTGCGTGACTTGGCAAATAGCAAGGTTCGGCCAGCTGAAATTTTGAAAGTACTGAAGGCAAATAAAAACTTCAGTGCAACCTCAATCAAAGCAATTTATAATGCACGAAACTGGTTACAACGGGAGAAGAGGGTTGGTATTGTAAAACAGTTGAAGGAGTTAGCATCAACTGATAAAATTGTGGGTGATGAGAATGTGAAGGCTGTGAATAATGAGGGGGAGGATCAGAAGGTGGGGGATGCGTTTTGGGAGAATGCAGTGCCTGCTGAGTTACAGGAGGAGGATCATACTGGGAAGATGGGTGGGAAGGATGATAAGGTGGATCGTAATGAGGCGGAGCAGACTGCTGAGGAGGAGGAGGATGATGATGAGAATGCAGTGGCTAAGGCCTTTGAGAAGGAGCATGAGGTTCTACGTCTGCAAATTTCTACCCCGGTAGCGGAGATTGCTAAGCAGCATGCTGAGATAACGGATACGTCTACATTAACGTGTAAGCCGGGTAAGGGAAGAAGTAGACCGTTGTGGAAACGTACAATAAAGAAGCAGAAACAATCAATTCCACATGATGATAGTGACGAGGACTTGGCTGCCGACATAATAATACCTTATTGGAACGCTTTTCCTTAGTGTCTACGACCCCTTATAGTGCACGTCGTAGATGTGAAAGCAGACGGAAACTGTGGGTATATGGCTGTGGCAGCTCAGTTGGGACTGGGTGAGGACGAATGGAGGCAGGTGAAATATGACTTGCGAGAAGAGATGCAGAACCACGACGGCTTGTACCGGCAACTTATGGGTGCCGTGGAATTTAAAAAGAATGTAGTGGCACTGGGCCATTTGTTAGACCGTCCAAAAGCTAAATGGTGGATGCAGATGCCAGAAATGGCACATGTCATTGCCTCATGCTACGACTGTGTAGTACATATTCTTGCACCTCATCAGTGTGTGACAGATTTTCCTTTAAGAACTCCTCCAGAACCCCTATCATCCAGACGCCACATAACGTTGGGTCATATGAACAATAATCACTTCGTTGTTGTTAAACTTGCCCCATATGGTCCTGTCCCTCCGACTTCAAGTATGTGGCTAAGATACCGTTATGATGTGTCAGACGGATGGCCGGCTGCTTATGAGAATAGGATGCATCAATTCCAGTCAATAGTATTTGGTCACGATATTGCAACCGTTGACGTTATTGAAATATTGTAGGATAAAATGTTGTATCATTTTACTATGGATTGTTTATTTCATATTGACAGATTGGTAGCATGAAATTTTATCATGTCTGCCTAAATATGTAAATGTTATCATCTGTATGTCGTGCTGTGGTGTATCGTATCTATAAGTTATGCTCAACGATAGACCTACTAATCAAGTTTGCCTCTTACTAACTTTTTGGTGAACGGGTACAAACTGATATATACTAGATTTTGAATGCTTAATTACACACGCAATCTATCCAGTATTTCTTAAGGGTGTTAATTAATACAAATAATGATAGTTATCACGTTGTTATTATATTATTTTATACGTATCAATAATGTTGTTAACATCGGCATAAGAATTTGAGTAATCCAATAGAATATATATTAAAAACAAAATTTAGAACTACTCAGCGTGCACGACCGGGCAAAATCGTTATCAGCATCGCGATTAATAACGATTACCGTTACTAATGTCAATCCTGACAATCCATGTAAGATTACTCAGCACGCAAAACGGTTCAAATCGTGTTAAAATATAACCGTTGTGCGCGCTGAGTAAAATATGCCAACTAAACCACCGAATTTACTCGAAGCGCACAACGGGTTAACTTTTTTACCCGTTTTGACCCGTTAGGACCCTCTTTCACCACTTGATAAATTCTGCTCACCGCTCACAGCCATAACCTTCCACAGATTGCTCAAGGCGGAATATCAAATGGCAAGTTTTTCGTAGATTGCTCAAGGCGCACAGACAGAAATTCCAAAGATTTGATTTTTATTACTGGGCTCGACATTTACATCACAGTGTCAACTGCTGCGTTCAAACAAATCGGTGAAGTGATAGCAATCGATTTAGGGGTTTTCAACCTAAATTTGTCGAAATCGCGATTTGGTAAGTATACACTGTTAAGTAAATTTTATTTGATATTCTTATTACAATGTGTAGAAATAGAAGGAGAAATTTTTGGTTTTTACTTGCCTGCAGATACAGTTGAGATTGATGGAGATGCTAAAAAATTCCGAGGTAATATTGATTTATCTTTACGGCAATAATGAAACTAATGTTTGGTTCCCGGTCCAATTTGTTGTATGAATTGTTTAATACAGGTGTATATGGATTATACATCCAAATTTACAACGATTCAACGTTTTAAAAGTAGAGACGAGCTCTTTCAGTGGATAAAGAGCGTCGGACGACAACAGGGGCATGTGATTGTTACCAGTGCGTCGAGTATGAGTAGATCGTCCAATAGGACTCCCGCTGCCTACTATGCATGTACGAGAAGCGGGAACTACAGGGGACACCGACCAGTACGAAAGAGCAACCGGCCAGTTAGAACCAACAAGTGTGGATGCCCGTTCAAATTGCGTGGTAATGAGGTGGGCGATGGCGGTGAGTGGAGTTTAACGGTCGTTGATAGCAGGCACAACCATCAAGCTGCTAATTATGTTGCGGGCCATTCCGACGGCGGGATGTTGCAGGGAAAAGAGGTGGTAGCATTGCGAGACTTGGCAAATAGAAAGGTGCCACCGTCAGCAATTTTGAAAGGCCTGAAGGAAACTAAATCCTTCAATGAAACACCAATCAAATCAATTTATAATGCACGTACCCGATTACTAAGGGGGCAGAGTGTGGGTATTGTAAACAAGTTGAAGGAGTTAGCATCACCGTGTAGAATTGTGGGTGATGAGCTTGTGGTGCATGTGGATAATGTTGAGGAGGAGCAGAAGGGAGATGAGGAGAAGGTGGATGAGGCTGAGGAGGCGACTGCATTGGCTGCTTATTGGCAGGATGATGAGGTGGATCGTAATGCGATGGAGCAGGCTGCTGAGAAGTTGGCTCTTAGTGGGCAGGAGCAGAATGCTGCGGAGGAGGATGAGGTTAATGCAGCAGATGAGAATGTGGAGCCGAGGGTGCATGATGTTTATGGGGAGGATGAGGCTGAGAATGTAGTGGCTGCTGAGTTGACTGTAGATGATTATGTTATTGGGGAGTTGGTGGAGACGGAGGAGACGGTTGCCCTTAACGTGGAGGTGCAGAATGCTGAGGCGGTACTGGTGGAGGATAATGCAGCAGCTGAGACTGTGGAGCCGAAGGTGTATGAGGAGAAGGCGAACGAGGAGGAGGATGATAAGGAAGTGGCTACTGATTTGATTGCTGAGGAGCATACTGGGAAGTTGGTGGATACAGCGGGGACGGTGGAATGTAATGTGGCTGACCAGACTGATGAGATGGATGAGGGGGAGAATGCAGCTGGGGAGAATGAGGAGCCGCAGGAGGATGAGGCGACTGTGGAGGATGTATTGCCCTACAAGATACTGCACAAGTACTAGAGGGGGGGTGAATAGTACTTTAAAAATAACAAGGAGTATAATTCCTAATTATAGTGCAAACAACTACCAAATCAATTTGCGGAAGCTTAAATTGAATGACAACAACAAAAATAACAATGCTAACAAAAGATGTTACTGGGTTCGGATCCACCCAAGTCTCCCCGACTTGTTCCCGGTGATCCTACATCCTAACCACCCGGATCCCCTCCGGATACTTAGGTTTGAAACCATAACCCAAGATTTCCACTATGATATCTTGTGAAAAACCTTCACAAGATCAAATCATACATGCAATGGCGATAGTGAATCCCACAACCTGGGATCACAACCTTCTATCACAACCGAGAGAATCAATAAGCAATATAAACAAGTTTATAATGAAATAAACAATCTTACCATAAAATCCTATACCTTGAGTTTTCTTACCAAATAGGTGCAAGGAGGGATTTGAGGAAGATGAAGTCACCAAGACCTAGCACCAAAGAAATGACCAGCAATGGGTGCCTAGGAGTGATTTGGAGACTTGAATCAAGCTAGAGCTTGAAGGGCTCACCAAGAACAAACTTCTCTCAAGATGGATTCTAGATCTAGAAAGTGAGAGAATGGATTTCTTGTGAGGAAGAGAGCTTTGGAAATGAATGAGAATGGCTATCTCTTTCAATCTCAATGAATCTCTTAATGGCAGCTCTAACCTAGAGAGAAATGACCTAGGTTCGTATTTATAGGGTCCCATAAAAACAAGTTAGGTCAAATCCCAACGGTTAGAAATCTGAGGCAACTAGTCGGTCAAAGAATAACCACTGACCGACTAGTTCATCAACTAGTCGGTCAGTCAAACAACATGGACCGACTAAGTGAAGAACTGAGAAGAGATAGAAATTCAGACCTAGAAATCTAGTCGGTCCAAGAAGACTTTCTGACCGACTAGTTTCACAACTAGTCGGTCAGTCAATGAACGTAGACTGACTAAGAGGCAAAAACAAATAGTCTGAATACAAATTGACTTAGTCGGTCCAAGAAAAAATGTTGACCGACTAGATTATCAACTAGTCGGTCACCAAACGTTCTTAGACCGACTAACGATAAACAGTAGCTTAGGAGAAATTTAGCATGTACAGTAAATCACAATTAGTCGGTCAAAGAAGCATCACTGACCAACTAGTTCACAAACTAGTCGGTCGGTGAGTCAACGTAGACCGACTAACTGTAAACAGTACTGAACAAGAAAAGATTAACTCAAACTAGTCAGTCCAAGAAGCTCTGCTAACCGACTAGATCATGATCTAGTCGGTCAGTACTTCTTCTTGTACCAACTAACATGCACAAACAAGTCCGAATCGAAGCGCGATGCTTCGAGGAAGTTAGAATGGACTTGTACTAAGATCCTAGAGCTACGATATGAGCGTTATGAAGATAGAATCGTAAGATATACTCAAGGCTTAATATTCTATAGATCGAAGCTAAAAGACTATAAATAAAACCTTAATGAACGGTCTTCGAGAGCTTCGATCAATTCTTCATGACTTCCAAAACGGTCCAAAGGCTTCAACTAAGCTTTAGCCAATGAATACGAGCTTTGAGAAGTCTTGAGATGTCGCTTTGAATGTTCTCGTGAAATTGGCGACGATCTCCAATACTGCGCTCACAAATTGTTAGTTCATGAATTATTTATGTTTGCTCATCATCCAAAACCAAATTCGGGGAGTCCAATATTCAACAGAGGATGTGGAGGATGAGAAGATAGAGGATGCTGGGTTGATGCAAGCTGAGCTTACGTTGGAGTTGGGGGGACGGTGGAGACGGGGGATCATAATGTGGATGCTCAGACTGCTGGGAGGGAGGAGGAGACGGCTGTGGCCTCGTATTTTGATGAGCACGTGGAGATGGATGGCATGCTTAAACAAATTTCTCCCCAGGTTGATGAGATTTCTGATCATGTTTTGGATGAGACGGAGAAGCCTACAGTTAGGAGGAAGCTTGTTAAGGCTCCACGGTTGCATTCAATTGCGGAGTATACGGCGGCAGCGAAGGAGAAGCCTAAATTGAAGATGCGGCCTTTGAAGGAAAGTAGTTGGAGTCCGAAACTTCAAATAAAGAAGCCGAAACCTTCGTTTCCCCGTGATGATTATGTTGATGATTTGCATGCCAACTTCCACATACCATATTATTTAGATTTTCATCCCAAGCTACAATCCCTCATACTGGGCTGTGTAGACGTGGTTTCAGATGGCAACTGTAGGTACATGGCTGTGGCAGTTCAGTTGGGCTTGAAAGAATCCGATTGGCTGACTGTCAGAGCTGATTTGCTCCGTGAGATGTGGACATACAGCGTCTTGTACAGACGTGTTATGGGTGAGGATTCTTATAATTATAATTTGAAGGCAGTGAACTATTTTATTACTGATGAACGTGCAGGAAAGGATAATTGGTTACAGATGCCAGACATGCGACATGTCATTGCCTCATGCTACAACTGTGTAGTACATTTACTTGCACCTGATATGTGTGTGACATTTTTTCCATTGAGAAGTCCTCCAGTAAACCGAGCCTCCAGACTCCACATAACATTGGGTCATGTGAACCATAATCACTTTGTTTGCGTTCAACTTGACCCAACAGGTGATGTCCCTCCGACTTCACTTGTGTGGACAAGAACGCATGACGCTGTGGCCGATGGATGGCCGGCTGGTTATGAGCAGAGGATGCAGTCATTCGTTGTGAAGGTAAAAGCTACGGATATTGCTACCGCTGATGCTTTTTAGTATCTGTAAGATAAAATGTTTGATCAATGTAATAAGTTTTTTTGGTATAAAAATGGACCACTTTGTAGGATGAAATTTTATCATGGCTTTCGAAATGTGCAAATGTCATCATTGGTATGGATTGATGTTGTTTATCATACCAATTATACCGAGCGCAACACTGCAGTAATATTGCCCGTTTTGCGCTTTGATTTATTATGTATTTACCTACAAAATTGCTCAACGCGCAGAACTGGCAATATTAGTGCCGGTTTTGCGCTCTGGGTATTTTTAATAACATCAACCTTTGTTCCAAATTGTTATGCGATGAGAATGTATCATTGTTAGTGTGTCAAATAGTCCAAGTGAGAGTAGGGTTATTGTATCATATATGTTATTGTTTGACAAAATTGCTTACCACAAAATCCCATTGATAAGTTTTGCCCGTTGAGCACCTTTATTAGCCAATTTGTTAGAGGTTACTTCAATTGCTCACCATTCACCACGAGCAGAACAAAAAATTTTGACCGGTTGTACGCGGTGAGCAATTATGTTAGTGCGAAAAAAAACTCCAACTCGCCCACTCAATAAAATTTGCTGATATCTCCACATTTATTGCTGCTCGCACCGTACAAATGTTTAATGGTTAACAGAATTACTCACAGCGCATAACGGCGATATATTGGAACCTTTGGTCTTACTAAGAGACCCCTCGAGTCTGCAGAGCATTGCTGGTGAACATACAGAGCAAGGATCGTTAATATACAGCGGATTGCTACCAGCCGGATGTTCTGCTCAATAATGATTAATGACTGCCTAAGTTTTGCGCGTTGGGATAAACTGTAGCCACAAAAAAATAGCTCAACGCGCACAACGGGTAAAATTAAGCCCTTAGGCCCGGGCAAAATTACGCGCACAACGGGCAAAATTAAGCCCTTAGGCCCGGGCAAAATTACGCGCACAACGGGCAAAACAACGCGCACAACGGGCAAAAAAACGCGCACAATGGGCAAACTTACGCGCACAACGGGCAAAACAACGCGCACAACGGGCAAAAAGGAAAGCCAGGTGTTCGCTTTTTGAGCATATAAAAGGTAGTTTATTAACAATTGTTAAACGCGGACACACCTAGTAGACTTATGCCCGGTGTGTGCGTTGAGCTAAAGTTGCGACGATAGCGCATTTGCTCAACGCGCCCCGCACGGACTAATTTTGCCTGTTGTGCGCTTTGAGCATATTTGTTGGATGCTAAAATTTTTGTTCCAACGGTCAATCATTCACATTCCAATTTTCATCATACTAAAATTGTGTTTCCGCAACATGCCAACAATCAAACTTCACTTGGAAACTTTACCTAATTTTGATTAAGACCGATACTTATTCGATCTAAAGACATTTTATATTAAATCTGATACCTAGTCAATCTGATTCAGAAACTGCATGCAAACCTTTAGATTAACGCTGATACATATTCAAACTGTGACCTTTCCAAAATGACCAACCCATTCTAACATACTGAAGTACATACAGATACAGATCCAAACTGATACATATCCCTTTACTCTTACAAACTGATACATTTGATTGTCTTCGCAGATGTTTACAATGAAGTGGCACGTGATCTGCGTGCTTCACCCTTCAACTTCCGCGAGTTCATCGGGCGCCCATCTTCGTTGCGTTTATTAACGTCCTAGGATAGTTGGATATGAGTGTCGCGTCGTTGTAACCTGCAATCAAGTATGTAGCCGTGTCAAACACAACGCCTGGAACGCCGCTTCCCCTGTGGCGATGTACTACACGGGCAATGCGCTCCACATTTTCGTTACAGTTGCCGAATTTCTGCCCTGATCTGCTCAAGATGATTGTCATACCAGATGTGTGCATTGATGTGGCACTTTGTCCTTTGTAGGAGACCCCGTGAATTCGAAAGTCGGCAGACTGTTTCGCTTATTACCGTCATTGCTTCAGTCGTTGTAACTTGAAGTCGGGATAAAAGACACCGATTGGAACTCCATTACCGGAGATGATGTAAAACAACACAGGGTTGCATAAGAAGTTGTGTTTGGGAGTGTAAGAGATCAGAAAGGATATGATGGAGTGTCTGTGCATCAAAGATGATGTATAGTGAAACGATGAAGGGTTTGATGGAGGAGATGGAGTGTATAAAGAGGAGATGGAGATGGAGATGGAGTGTATAGCAAGACACGCAAAACAAATACATAGCCACAATTCATAATCGGAGGGAATAACAATCTTACATGGTACAACACCCAGCAGCTTTCCTGAAACATGTGAGACAAGATAGCCAATATCACCCCAAAAGAATATGGTATGATCATCGTACACATTTTTCATAGTGCAGTTTGGGACAAATTTTCTCAACGCAGTTGCAACACCCCCCCCCCCAGCATTGTCGGGGATGCTAGATTATAAATGGATGATAGCCCTTCGTTGCATAAGTTTCCAACATGAACCATTTACCTTTACGTGAAAAGAGTACTGGATGAATGCTATCGTCCATATCTATATCAAGCATGCACGAACAACTGAAGGACTTATTGTTTCCATACGGAGGTTGTGTGGGCAAATAAAGAGGATGATAGAAGAAAGTAGACGAAGTTTTGAGAAGATGAGTGCTCGTTGTCCGCCATTTATAGTGGAAATTGGAACAATCATAATGAAGCGTATAAAAAGTCTGTGATCCTACAGTAATGCAATGGATCTAGGGAATCAACATTTACTACTCTCCACTAAGATTTTTTAATACATTTTATTCGCCGCGCACACCGGGCTAAATAATACAGAAGCATGTGATCACTCCGTATTTTACACCTTTTTTCCGCATGTTTGCATGCCATTTAGATCGCTCAAATCATGTTTTTCACGATTTATCGACAATATTGCGATACTTTTCACGATTTGTTGTTTTTGTCGTATTTCAGGAGATTTGGAGCAATTTGGAGTGATTCCGAGATACACCTACTCCGGAGTGTCACCGAGATACACCTACTCAGAAGAAAGAACGTTGTAGGAGCGACGAGGAGGCAAAAACACTCAGAATGGGCATTTTCAGTGTCTCACTCGGCCGAATGAAGGAGTCACTCAGCCGACCGACGAGACCCCGCTCGGCCGGCCAGATCAGACACGCTCCAAGCGTGCACTCGGCCGAGCATCAGAAGCCCACTCGGCCGAGTGACGTATCCCGTCCGCCCGAGTGGCACTCAGACGACGCCCCTCAAAAAGAGCCAACGTACTGTTTTTCGTCAGTCTGAGCAGCAGAAGACCCACTCGGCCGAGTGGCAATTGCCGACCGCCCGAGTGAAGATAAGCCCATCGGCCGAGTGACGACAACTCACTCGGCTGAGTGACACCCGAAGTGAAGACCCCCAAGACCCCGGACTTACTGGAAATTCTCAGGGTCTTTCACTCGGCTGAGCGACTTTTGTCACTCGGCCGAGTGAGCCGAGCACCTGTAGCGGAAAACACGATTTTGGAGCTACGTAGGGGCAGTTTGGTCACGAATTTTTGGGCAGTTTTGGGGGGTATTTAACCCCCGATTCTAACCTAGTTTAGAGAGCTTTTTTTCCTTGCTTTTGGCAGCCTTTTTAGATTAGACTTTTTAGAGTTTTATTCTTGTGATTGGAGAGGGGAGAAAAGGGTTATTTTATTTTGTTGGATTCTTGGAGAGCTAGATTGGTTTGTCTCCCTCTTCATTAAAAATCCTCTTTTTATTGCTAATTTGAATATTGCCATGAATTCTATTGCTATTTCAATTGATTATTCTTCCATTTGTGATATGATTTGTGAGTAGTTTTAACGTCTTAGGGCGTGGGGATGAACCCTACGAGCCCAATTTCCGATTTGTGATGATTTGGTAGAACTATTGCTAGAATTGCTATTAGGGTTAGTTTGGGATCGAAATATTACGGATAGCTAGGTGTTCATATCAATTGGGATTTGCAAGAAATTGGATCCCAATTCGATAGGAAACCCTAGAAATCCGAATTGGGTTGAAATTGAGTTTCCGTAGTATCGGTTTGCAAGAGATTGGGCCGATACTAGGATTCTCGGTTGTAATTCTATACCGATACCTGTTTGCAAGAGATTGGATGGGTAGGAACTATCCCAACCTAGGTCGTAGCCCGAGTTTGCACGAGAGTGGGCTCGTGATGCGATTGAACAATGATGTTGATCCTAATGGTAGATTGCCTAGGCTAGGGTTTGCAAGAGATTGGACCCGAACCTAGGTTCGCTATAGACCGGCAACAGCGCGAGAGCGTGAGCTAGGTTTTACATTCAGTTGCAACTAGTTCACCCGACATTCTACCCTAGCAATTGTGATACCTGTGAATCACATTGACGAGATACGGCGAGTAGCGGGGATTCCCTATTCCCTAGGCGTCTTTATTTGATTTTATATCTCTCTACATTATTTGACGATTATGACAACATCGCCGAAAGGCAAATTCCTACTTTTCTGTCCCTATAGCCAGGTTGTTCGGAGAAGACACTGTCATACGTCCTCCCTGTGTTCGATACTGACGTGCGTTTATATTTCATATGTTCACGCACGTTTTCTTTTGTGTTTCTCCGTGTTTTTCTGCCGTCTCTTACTCGTTTTCGTATATTTTCCCGTTTTCTTTCACTTTTCTTTGTTTATCCATGATTGCAGGGGTTCGACCACGTAGGGGATGTTTAACGATGATATCCCAAGTCCCCGGAGCAACGGGAGAAGTCACGCGTGATCCAGGGGGTCAAACGTCGAAGAATTCATCTTTCAGCCCCTCACCCGGTCGGTTGGTCATCTTCAACCGATCGGGTGATGCACGCGTGCACCACCCGGTCTCTGCCGCAGCTCACAAAGAAGTCACCCGACCGGTTCGCAGACCGGTTCTGCGGGGGGCTGTTCTCTGTTTTTCGAGCAGAATTCCAACCGATCGGGTGACTCTCACCCGATCGGTTCATCTGTAGCTGAAGAAGAAGAGCTGAAGACACGGACGTCGAACCGATCGATTCACCCGACTGCTCCAAGATCCAACCGGTCACTCAAGAACTCACCCGACCGGTTCATGAGATCGGGTGAAAACTCGCCGTTTTCTGCTATTAATCTGTAACGGATCAACCGATCGGTTGATGCAAAAATCTATAAATAGAACCCCTAGGGTTCCATAAACGAGAGCTGTTCTTTTTTCTACTGTTTTATCTCCTTGTGACGGCTGTAATTGTTACTCTTTTGTAAGTTTTCAGATCTTTCTAAAATTTTAGTATTGTCTTTATTACTCCATTACTTCCGCATTGCAATTGTCCGATTATGATTTCAACCGTTAAATTTCATTTAGATCGCTTTTTCATGAATTTTTGTGAGTAGTTCCCAAATCTGGGATTTTGGTGGAAACCCCTTCGGGGGCTCTTCCCGATGCGTCCATAGGGTTAGGAAATCGATAGGGAGTAGGAATCTAACGGTTATGCGGGGTGTTTCATTGTCATCGGCGGGAAAAAGACCGCCTTTGACCGTTGGGCCAAGGGGGAATAAACTTGGTGGTTGACTCCCTAGCCATAGCTCACGCCCTTAGCGTAGACGCCGAGTCCTAGCACGCGGGAGCGGCAGGATGAGATGTTGGGAGATATCATTGCGGGCTTAGTGCTCCCGGGATCGATCAGTGTTAATGGACACGGGAGTGCCCACTGATCGAATCCGGGAAGTCCGGTGTATCATCCTGGGCACCGACCGGAATATCGGGCCCATGGGACGCCGGTACCACTTTAAGAGGCAACGTCTCACCATTGGACCCTAATCCCGATCGCTATCCATACCCGTAGGCCGTATCGGCTAGAGTCTCTCGTCGGGTCGGAAACCAAAGTCCAGGGTTTTCCTTCTTGTTGTTCATACCCTTTTATTTCCTTTCGTGACAACCATTCACCGATTCGGGCTAGCTCGCCCCCTCAGGGTGATTTAGGTCCTACCTGACCCAAGCACAACCTCGCCTCCCTGAGTTTGATATTCCCGCACCCTACACTAACCGTGAAACTTGCGGTAAACGACACCGCGCCACCGCGACGCGAGCGGGGCGCCGGTCAAGTTTATGGCGCCGTTGCCGGGGAGGCAACGTGCTTGTTATTTTAGGATCTCTTGAACCCTCGTGTCTTGCTCACATCCCTACCTCGCGATAATTTTCCAATTCTCCTTTTTCTTTTTCTTTTTGTTCTTCCTTATTATTATTTTTTATTTTTTCTTATTTTATCTGTTTTTTTCCCACTTGTCGCTTCACCGGTGTTTGTTGTTTTTCATGCGCATGAGTTCAAGGAGTCTTGACGACTTGATTCCCCTCGATGCAGAGATTAACACCACCCTTAGGCGTTTGGCCGCCGAGAAGCGAAGAAGAGAAGATCCCGAATCCATGGAGGAGAACACCCCACCTCACAAGTCTCTGCTGGAGTACTCGATGCCATCCATCGAATCGACTTCCGCCATCCGATCTCCAGCTATTGCGGCCCAAAGCTTTGAGCTGAAGCCGTCTCTAGTGACATGGATCCAGCAGGACCAGTTTGCGGGTGCACCCATGGAGAGCCCGATCGAGCACCTGGACTCCTTCTTGGAGAAGTGTGACACCTTCCGGATTAATGGTGTCACGACAGAGGCTATCCGTCTGAAGCTGTTCCCCTTCTCTTTGCGAGACAAAGCCAAGCAATGGCTAAGGGGGAATGTCACGCCCCGCTTCCCAAAAATATGAAGGCGAAGCGTGAGAAGGTCCGCTCGACTTGAAGCTACAAAGCTGCAAGTCCGATAAGCGTCAATCAAATTTAAAACTGCAGGTCCTTGCAACGCGAGCGAAACAAGATGATAATAATGAAATGAGACTCAAGAATAGTCTCAGAATATCCATAAATATAAATTTCAATATCGCAGAAAAGCCACCAGGCTGAAGTAAAACGGAGTCTAAAGGCCCAAACATGGCCAACAAAAGTACAGCGTACAAACAAAGGTGCTACGCACCAACAACTAACCAAAGGCCTAAAACAAAATAAAGCTCAACAAAGACTCAAAGAATGGTCACCGGTGTCCACCAAAATCCTCCTGTGCAATCATGGACTCAGACTCAGCGTCAGCAACACATCACGTACTCAGCAACGGTCTCTGGCTCAGGGTCTAACATGTGACACCCAAAAGAGCAAGGGGCACATGTCAGCAAGTCTACAATAGACTTGTGCAAGGAAACTGGAAGTACAAGTAAAAGCAACCTAAAAGTTCTAGCATGATGCAATGACATGGCAATTAAAGTAATGAATGCAACAGGTAAAGTAAAGCGAAGTAAAGTATGAGCATGGCATGACATTCACAAGACAAGTACAAGACAAGAAAAGTAAGCACCTCGTGCACAGAGATTCCGTCTTTTGGCTAGAGGGCTGATCAGGCCACTCCTAAGCTCAAGTAACCGTTTATCCCTACCCCTCCACGTGTGTCGAGCCAGGGCCTTACCCCCGAACTTGGAATGCTCGCTTCTGGATCACGAGCCAGGAAGTGTTTTAAACAAGTATGGCCTAGGGGTGCACCTAGCCAGGAACACGGAAACACGGATTTGTACAAGTATTTTGTAGCGTGTGCTACGATGCAACAATCAATTTGGATGACATGTAAGATGCAATGCATGGCAGTTAAAAGTGCGTACAGGTAAGGAAAGTAAATGTGACATTTTAGTATGCATGAACAACAAGTTTAAAGAGTTGGATCTAGCTTCGTTGTCAAGCTAGATCAATTAGGTGACGGATCTAGTTTCGTTGTCAAATTAGATCAAGTAGGCGTCTAGCCAGCTATCATTTCACTGACTAGTCTCTTTTATGCTACGAACAAGGAAGTGGCCTAAAACATGGCCCTACACAAGAGTTGGCAAGTTTCACTTGCCTGCAAGCACGACGTCTGAGCACACCGTCCAATGAGTCCAAAATCACAATTATCCTACGTGCACAAGTCCACCGGCCTAAAGTCCATATTATTAATCTTCATTAGTGAATTTAAAACATTTAAAATACTTTGAAAATACTGATTTTAGTCTTGATTAGCATGCAATGGGTTGGGGGTCCTAGGGGTGCAAAGCGTTACCTCAACACGACGCGAAAGCTACACCGGCGTCAGGTAGCGACACCGGGGGTTGGAATAATAGAACGCGCTCCAAGTCCTGATTCCAATATATATTCCTCGCTGGAAAGTTCAGAGCATCAACCCAGGCGACGATTCCAGATTCCAAAGCTCGCACGTGCGATGACGGGCTACGACGTGCGACGACGTCGTACGCGGCAAGTCGTCGAAGAGAACACACCTAGGTGGGGCCCACAGTAGTCCTAGGGGCCTTTGGGGGACCCACAATAACTCTGGAGAACTTGGGGGGCCCACGGTGGCAAGCGATGCGACGGGTGCGGGGTTGCGACGTTTGCTCTCGGTCGTACACAGCCAAATGCGGGGGCGGCCATCGGTCGCTGCGGGAGAACGGGCATTGGTGCAGCGCTTGGTCGGTGTGGGCCTTGGTGCTCTCGGTCGGTGCGGAGGGAGGGGTCGGTCATGCGCCTTGGATGTGGGGGAGCGGGCGCTGCAACGTTGCGAGCGTTGCAACGTTGCGAAGGCGGGCGATCCGCTCGGTCAAGCGCTAGCGGATGCGGGGAGACAAGGCGGGCGCTGAGCGGGGGCTTGCAGCGGTGCGGAGATGCGAGCGGAGCGGGGAAGCCTCTCGGTCTGTCCGAGAGGAATCCTCGGTCGGAGCGGGGAGCGGGGTGGCGACAGCAGCGGGTGCGGGCTTGGCTAGGATGCGGAGCGGAAGACCGGTCAGGGCGGGGGAACGGAGGACGTTCTCTCGGTCTGAGCGGGGGAAGTTCGTCGCAACGTTGCGACGAATCGTCGCAACGTCCAATATGAGTTTTGGAAGAGGCTAGGGCTAATTTCTTGCGAAAATAGGTCTTCCTAGGGGTTGCTTATATAGTATAGATGGGTTGACTTGGTCTAGGGCTAAATCTAATAGGATTAGAAGTTTAAAAAATATTTAAAATTTAAATCTCAACTTCTCCAACTCACCCAAGGATTTTACTTGGTCCAAATGAGCTGAAAATTGGCTCAAAAATTCTTTAAAACGTTTTAAACTCAAATAAATTTTATTTGGCCGAAAATAATTTAAAAATTAATTATTAAAAATAATATAAAACTTGTTAAAAATGTAAAAGTGGTCAAATGTACTCCAAAAATTATAAAATAAATATCGTGGTGATCATGGCGACAAATGTGAGCTAACTAAGAAGACAGATCTCGATTTTGACGTCGGACGACGAGACTAAAAATAGAAACGTCTCCCGTCAAGAGTGAGAATCGTCACGTCTCATCGAGTAAGTTTAAATTGTGGACAAACGACTCGAGAAGTGTCGTTCCAAGATAGTGCCACTATTTAATACTCTCAGAGACGTTCGCAACGGCATATCACACAAAAGTGGTCACGAACAAACAAAGTCTAAAACAAACACGTGCACGGTCAAAAGCACGTGCACGAACAACGTACCACGAAAAGTGGTCGTTACATCCTCCCGACCTTAGAATAAAGTCCGTCCTCGGACTTTCCAATATAGCTAAGCGCCCTAGTAACTACCCAAATCAAGTCATATTATAATTCAACCAGGTATAGTCATTACAAGTGCTTATATATGCACTAGGTAGTCAAACATTAACACTACCAACACGTATATATATACATTCACATACTTATACACTTATACCTATTATAGTCAGTCAAATTTATACATGTATTTCAATCATATATATAAGCATACATCCCTTATATATCTACTACTTACTTAGTACAAAACAATAGTTCAGATACTCACATAAGGATAGTCTCACACTTAGCCAATACAATCATTGCTCTACGTATAGATAGCTACCTATGCACAAACATCAAGGGTATACTACCCTCTAATATTCATCCAATACTAACATCTCAGCACATATAGTCACACCATACCATTATTAAATCAAATTTCACTATATATATATATATTCACCACTACTATAGTTTCACAGTACATAGTCATTCAAATACATGCAAATAGTTCACCATATATTCACATCACGTACGGTCCTATAACTGTATTTACGACATGCCACATATATCATCGTCATCAATACCTATAACTAAGCACATACTTACCCGTGCATGGTGCACACCCATACATGCTAACATTTCATTTACGCATACCAATCATACCATTACATTACTAGTACATCTACACACCGAGTTTAGTTAGTACACATATGTTCACACGGGCAAGTCCTTAGTAATTGACTATACCACAAGACCAACGCCTATAACTATATACTGGCGTAGCGACCCACAATCATGTGCGTAACTCAACCAGGCACAAACACTTCTATCACTATACATACATCAAGCATTGCTATATTCAAACTACAACCATACATTCAATATACATAGAGTATACCCACTCCAGCTTGAGTGAGACTCAATACACATATTAGAATATTCTATATATGTAACACGACATTCATACCTATACCAATAGCACTCCCATATATATACATCTACCAATACAACCATATACATTCCATAAATCAATCACACTTAATATTTAGTCAGGTAACACCCACATAATTCAATCTAATTATATACCATAATAATAACATTACAGACATCAGCACCCACATATTTATAATACCCTCACTAGTACAAACATTCACCATATAGTCACACATAAATAATGTATATATTCACACCATAACCTACTACGTATAATTAGTATACTAACACATTCACACATACATAATTAAGATGTGCAATAGTCGTGTATACCTTACGGTATGCACGCATGCAACATCCCGAAAAGCAAGCAATACCAATCAAAATTGTACTCCTACTACCATATGTATATCACCTATATACTCAGGCAACAAAACATAACTACTTACGTCTAAACACAATACATACCCACATACGAGCACACACTCAAACGTGCTAACATATAGACCACATAATAGGCCTACCCTCTTAACCATACGTACTCTTATTATTATCACTACTAACATACACATAGCTTTACCAATCATTTATTTCAACCATTATAAGTATTCTCTTACTACATACACAACTTAGATATTTCAACGCTAACTCTTATATACACAGGCATCCCTAGTATAGTATAGCTATCCACACAAAAATCTATAACTACTAACACACAACAACTTCATACCATCACGAATAACTCCGAGTATATAAATATATCACTCAATAGGCAACATCAATATACTAGGGGGGTAAACTCATTCAAGCTCACGTACACAACTTAGGTACGTGCACTACGACTACCTCACAAGGTCCAAGGGCCTACTAACAATTAAGGGTTGACACAGACATTGACGGACCCTAAGGCCTAAGCAATGAAGAGAGGTCGAGGTCGTGACGAGGGAAGGATCGATAAGCACGAGTTCAGATAGGACGAACACAAGGAGACAGCTTGGTTAGACGAAACGTTGACTCAATGGTGGTGCTTAGGTTGGGGGAAAAAGGGGGTGTAGTGATGCTTACAAAGGATGGAGAAAAGAAAATAGGGTGAATAGCATAAGCTAAAATACGTAGATTTCGAAAACTGTTGTACTTCAAAAGTTGAAATCCTCGTTTGAAAAGAAATGTTTGGAGAGCGATAAACGAGTTGTTCAAAATAGTTTGAGTCGAATATTCATAATAGGAGAAAATGGTCTATTGGTTTTAAAATTTTCAAAAGGAAGTAAAATCATTTACACTAATATTATGGACGTGGTTTAGAAAATTTATACGTCAGTAATTTAATATAATGTTGTCAAAAAGTTTTGGAAAGTCAAGAATGAAATCAAGTAACGGAAGAATTTAAACTCATGTTAAATGCTTTCAAAACTTTTAGGCTATGGAGAAATTTAAAATGATCGGTTTGAAACTACTTTTAGAGAACCAGGGTTTGCCAAGAATGAAAAAAAACTGATTTACGCAAGGTTCTTAATATACGAGCACAACAAGTCTGGCACGGATATAAAAATAGTTGAAAGTATGTATGGTGCACGGAAAAATAATATTAACTTAGTAGTGGAGTTATCGAAATCGAATAGCAAGTCTTTAAAATCAAATCATGGAGGGTCTAAATCAAGAAGTGGTTATGAAAATAGTAATTTTGCAAAAATCTGAAGTAGCGAAAATGACGAGCAAAGCCAACTTGCTGAAAACTGAAATTCCATGTGTCTTGAAAAGCATATGAATGGCATAAATTACATAAGTACGAAAAGTATAGGCTGGGAAAATACCATAAGCTAGTATTCAAAAATTCCGAAAAACGTTTTAAAAATTTAATTCAATGAAGGAGGATGAAGTATAGGTATATCAAAATTTTGAACAAAATTAAACTTAGTGGAAGGGAAGTTTGGAAAATACTTTCTGAAGGTTCAAGATTTGCAATGGAGATGTTTGAAGATTGACGACGATCGGCATGAGGCGATCTCGTGAATTGAGGCAAGGAAATTGGTCGGATGATCAAACCATACATACGCCTAGGATATGAATCAGAAGAGTCTACGGAAAACTCCTACGGTCGACCAACTAAAGATTTGGAACTAGGCGCTAAGACTTCTAAAGGTTAGACGGTAAAGAAATGCGTTCAGCTTGGTCCGAAATCGATGAACCCAAGTGAACGACAAAAGGAAATTCTAGAAGTCTAATATGGTCAGGGGTAGACAAGGACCACTAAGGTAACTCCTACGACAATTGAATCAATTGCTGACAGGGAGTCTAACTAACAATCAGAGGTCTCTAACTAGCAAACACGGACGTCTAACTAAGCCTTCTTATCACCTAGGGTCCTAAGAAAACAACTAGACTCAGGGCTTATGACTCAGATGTTGCAATTTATTTAATGGACATTCCGTTATTATCGTTGTTTCGTTAATTCGCAATTGCAAGACTGGACCTGCATGGGCCACCAACAAAACCTGTCACGCCCCGCTTCCCAAAAATATGAAGGCGAAGCGTGAGAAGGTCCGCTCAGACTTGAAGCTACAAAGCTGCAAGTCCGATAAGCGTCAATCAAATTTAAAACTGCAGGTCCTTGCAACGCGAGCGAAACAAGATGATAATAATGAAATGAGACTCAAGAATAGTCTCAGAATATCCATAAATATAAATTCCAATATCGCAGAAAATCCACCAGGCTGAAGTAAAACGGAGTCTAAAGGCCCAAACATGGCCAACAAAAGTACAGCGTACAAACAAAGGTGCTACGCACCAACAACTAACAAAAGGCCTAAAACAAAATAAAGCTCAACAAAGACTCAAAGAATGGTCACCGGTGTCCACCAAAATCCTCCTGTGCAATCATGGACTCAGACTCAGCGTCAGCAACACATCACGTACTCAGCAACGGTCTCTGGCTCAGGGTCTAACATGTGACACCCAAAAGAGCAAGGGGCACATGTCAGCAAGTCTACAATAGACTTGTGCAAGGAAACTGGAAGTACAAGTAAAAGCAACCTAAAAGTTCTAGCATGATGCAATGACATGGCAGTTAAAGTAATGAGTGCAAAAGGTAAAGTAAAGCGAAGTAAAGTACGAGCATGGCATGACATTCACAAGACAAGTACAAGACAAGAAAATTAAGCACCTCGTGCACAGAGATTCCGTCTTTTGGCTAGAGGGCTGATCAGGCCACTCCTAAGCTCAAGTAACCGTTTATCCCTACCCCTCCATGTGTGTCGAGCCAGGGCCTTACCCCCGAACTTGGAATGCTCACTTCTGGATCACGAGCCAGGAAGTGTTTTAAACAAGTATGGCCTAGGGGTGCACCTAGCCAGAAACACGGAAACACGGATTTGTACAAGTATTTTGTAGCGTGTGCTACGATGCAACAATCAATTTGGATGACATGTAAGATGCAATACATGGCAGTTAAAAGTGCGTACAGGTAAGGAAAGTAAACGTGACAGTTTAGTATGCATGAACAACAAGTTTAAAGAGTTGGATCTAGCTTCGTTGTCAAGCTAGATCAATTAGGTGACGGATCTAGTTTCGTTGTCAAACTAGATCAAGTACGCGTCTAGCCAGCTATCATTTCACTGACTAGTCTCTTTTACGCTAGGAACAAGGAAGTGGCCTAAAACATGGCCCTACACAAGAGTTGGCAAGTTTCACTTGCCTGCAAGCACGACGTCTGAGCACACAGTCCAATGAGTCCAAAATCACAATTATCCTACGTGCACAAGTCCACCGGCCTAAAGTCCATATTATTAATCTTCATTAGTGAATTTAAAACATTTAAAATACTTTGAAAATACTGATTTTAGTCTTGATTAGTGTTACGCCCATTTGACCGAGACCCAAAAAGACACGAGCCCAGGAGCCCAATCGCTGGCCGGGAGCCCATCAACGTATACCGGCCCGTCTCAACAAAGGCCCTATAAGGGATCCTCTCGAATGTTGATCCGACCCGGCCCCGATAACCCGCCGATCACTCGCCCACTCCTGCGGAAACCGCTCCCCCAGACGCGCGACCACTAAATGGCGGTAATGGGGAGGTGCTGGCATGGCGAAGAGAGCGGCGGCGAGGGGGCGGATTGAGGGGGCACGATCGAGGGCGGGCGCGGGACGTGGGCCCGAGGCAATCACGCTGGGGCTCTACAAAAGGGCTAGGAGGACGACGAAGAAGGGGACCGCATCAGAGGTAACAAAACCTAAGGTACTCCATCAACGACCTCGTTCCCCCAATTCATCTCCTTCCTCCCCCGCTCGCGCCGAGAGACGCCGTTACGATCTCCTCACGAGTCGGACCGTCTCCGCCGGGCCTCCTTTCTCAGATCTCTGTCTGACTTAGGCATCGGAGGGGATTTGGCCGGAACCAAGGTCCGCCCCCCTGACGAGCGTTCTCGTCTACGCAGGTGGACAGCTGATCAACGGGCCGAGGCTCCCCCTCGCCCCTCGTCGACCACGCAACCTACCGGACGATTGAGGCTTCCCCTCGTCGTCCGATCGCCGAAGCTAAGTGCAAACCACCGAGGCCGAGCGTCTCGACCCGGGCCGAGGCTTCCCCTCGCCCTTCGCTGAACACGCATATAGCCGGACGACCGAGGCTTCCCCTCGTCGTCCTATTTCCGAGGACGCGCTCGTCTGTCCGAGGCCGAGCGTCTCAACCATGGCCGAGGCTTCCCCTCGCCCCTTCTGCACCGATTCGAAGCCCCCGAGGGACCCAAAGCGGGCCCCTTGACCACGTTGACCGGGTTCTCCACGGTCAACGCTTTGTCGTGAGAAAACACTCTGAAACATCTGGCGCCGTCTGTGGGAACGAACAGTCCCACGAAGAAACAAACCACATCTGTGATGACGCGACTTCCCTCATCTCGGCGAAAGGGGAACGAGGCCCTGACGCGAGGCGGCAGGGCCCGTCATCGATGGCAAGAACGGGCACGGGCCCGACGCGAGGAGGATCGTGAGGAAAGGGCCGGAGAGCCCTCCCCAACCCCACCGGTCGGGAGACCGAGTGCGTCAGTAACGGCGCGCAGCTCGGACGTGGCTTTGGTGGTGTCAGTGGTCATAGACACTACCATGGTACGACGGCTGCTTGTCGACACCGGCAGCTCCTGTGACGTCCTCTTTATGTCAACCCTGGAGAAGATGGGGCGGCGGAAAGAAGACTTACGACCTCGCTCAGGTCCCGTGGTTGGATTCACGGGTCACTCCACCCCCATCATCGGCACGATCCATCTCCCGGTAACGCTCGAAACGCACCAGAGTCGGTGACCCTGGCGGTGGAATTCATCGTATTGGGGATTGGGTCGGAATACAATGGGATCATCGACCGACCCCTACTCAATGCCGTCGGCGCGGTAGTCTCGACCCTCCATCAGACTATCAAGTTCCGAACGCCGGGGGGAATGGGGCAAGTCGAAGGCGATGCGGGGAGACCGAGCACCTGCTATCAACTGGCAGAGGAAGGTCCCGAGGATCGCCTAGCCGACTGGATGGCCGCGCTCGATTTAAGGAGCGGGCCTAGGCCCGCCCCTGCGGAGGAGCAGGAGCAAATCCCGGTCACGGACATCGAGGGCCGGTTCGTCTCGATCGGGAGAGGGCTGAGCCAGGACTTGAGGGATCAGCTGATCGAATGCCTGGAGGCGAACCTGGACATCTTTGCTTGGTCACCAGAAGACATGCCCGGCGTAGACCCCCAGGTGATCGTCCACCAGATCAACGCCGACCCCAACTTCAAGCCGGTTAGGCAGAAGAAGCGCAACCTGGGCGGCGAGAAGATGAGGGCAGCCTCCGAGGAAGTGGGCCGTCTCCTTGATGCCGGCTTCATACGAGAGGTCTGGTACCCGGAGTGGCTGTCGAACGTGGTGATGGTCAAGAAACCCAACGGGAAGTGGCGAATGTGCATGGACTTCAGTGACCTCAACAAGGCCTGCCCCAAGGACAGCTATCCCCTGCCGCGCATCGACCACCTGGTGGACAACGCCTCGGGGTACGAGATGCTAAGCTTCATGGACGCTTACTCCGGATACAATCAGGTCCAGATGGACCCCCGGGACGAAGAGATGACAGCCTTCACAACGGACCGGGGAACTTACTGCTACAAGAAGATGCCCTTTGGCTTGAAGAACGCGGGGGCCACCTACCAGAGAATGGTCAACAAGGTTTTCAGCTCCCAGATCGGAAGGAACCTAGAAGTCTACGTCGACGACATGCTCGTCAAGTCAAGGCGACCGGAAGACCACATCGCCGACTTGCGGGAGACCTTCGAGCGGTTGCGGCGGCACCACATTTGGCTCAACCCCGCGAAGTGCACGTTCGGGGTAAGATCTGGCAAATTCTTAGGGTTTATGATAACTAATCGTGGTATTGAAGCTAATCCCGACAAGATCGAGGCACTGATCAACATGCGCGAGCCGACGACGATCAAGGAGCTACAGAGGCTGAACGGGCGCATCGCGGCCTTGGGGCGATTCCTTTCCAAATCAGCGGAAAGATCGCTCCCCTTCTTCAAGGTCCTAAGGAAAGCGATCGCGGAACCTCCAAACAATAGGAAGGCGATACTTTGGGACGAAGACTGCTCCCGGGCGTTCGGGGACCTCAAAGAGTATCTCCGCAGCCCTCCTCTCCTGTCCAAACCACGGGAAGGGGAGTCGCTGAGCCTTTACCTGGCGTGCGCGGAGGAAGCCGTGAGTTCGGTGCTGATCCGGGAGGACGGTGGGATGCAATGGCCGGTGTATTACACGAGCCGGGTCTTGAAGGGGGCGGAGATGCGATACTCGCCCATGGAGAAACTGGCGTACGCCCTCGTCCTCTCAGCACGAAGGCTTCGACCCTATTTCCAGGCCCACACCATACTGATCCTGACCGACTCGCAACTGGAGCAGAACCTCAAGAGGTTCGATCGAATGGGAAGAATGCTAAACTGGGGAGTGGAACTGAGCGAGTTCGACCTCCGATTCAAACCGCGTACGGCCATCAAAGGGCAGGCCCTGGCCGACTTCATCGCCGAGTGCACAACGGAAGGAAATGGCCCCCCGGAGGAAGAAGGCCCGGCGACGGTAATTGCTCAACCCCTGTCCTTTCTTTCGGCTGACCACTTTCAGTCAGGGGATCCAGGAGCATGGATAGTTCATGTGGACGGGTCGGCCACACAGTCAGGGGGCGGGGCTGGGATTGCAATCCGATCTCCGGAAGGGAACATTGTGGAATACGCTTTGCGGTTCGAGTTCCCAGCCACGAACAACGTGGCGGAATACGAAGCAGTGATCAACGGCCTGAGGCTGGCCCTGGAGCTCGGGGCCGAGTCCGTCCGCCTCCTCAGCGATTCGAAGCTCATTGTCAACCAGCTCTTGGGGAGTTACGAGGCACGGGAGGAGGCGATGTAGAGATACCTCCCTGTCGCCAGAGCGGCGATGTCCAAGTTCAAGGACATGGAAGTCTTGCACCTCCCACGATCAGAGAATGCGCGGGCAGATGCGTTGTCGAAGCTGGCCTCGTCCTCGCCAAAGGAGCTGGGCCGCACCATCTACGTGGAGAACCTGCAGTCCCCCAGCACGGAGGAACACGAGGTGATGGCGATCGACCAAGAACCCACCTAGATGGACCCGATCATCCGGTACCTCACTCATGGAGAGGTACCGACCGACGGGGACGAACGCCGAACCCTGGAGAGAAAGGCGCTCCGGTACGTGATCCATGAAGGAGCACTCTACCAGAGACGCTGGACCAAGACGGACGTCCTCCCATACCTGAAGTGCATCGGACCGCAGGAGGCTGACTACGTCCTACGGGAGGTTCACGACGGGATCTGCGGGAATCACCACGGGGGCAAGGTAGTCGCCCAGAAGATCTTGAGGCAGGGATACTACTGGCCAACCCTGACACAGGATGCAGCAAGCTACGTCCAAAGATGCCAAGAATGCCAGAGGTACGCCCACCACATCTCGACACCCCCGTCAGAGCTCATTCCTATCGTGAGCCCCGTCCCCTTTGCGAAATGGGGGCTCGACATCCTCGGACCGTTTAAATCGGGACGAGGGCAGCGGAAGCACCTGATTGTGGCGGTTGACTACTTCACCAAGTGGGTCGAGGCCGAGCCGCTTGCCACCATCACTTGGAAGAAAGCAAAAAGCTTTGTGTGGAATTCCATCATCTCCAGATTCGGAGTGCCACGGGCCATCGTCACGGACAACGGGAAGCAGTTCGACTCTGCAGGGTTTAAAGATTTTTGCGAGGAATGGGGAATCAAGCTTCTCTTCGCCTCTGTAGCGCACCCCCAGACCAACGGAATGGCGGAGGCGGCCAATAAGTGCATCATAGAGCCCCTCCGGAAGAAAGTGAAAGACGCCGAAGGGAGCTGGCCAGAAGAGCTCCCCGGGATACTCTGGTCATACCGGACGACCCACAAGGAGGCCACTGGTGAGACCCCGTTCATGCTCACCTATGGGGCCGAGGCGGTGGTACCGGTCGAGTTGGGTGAAGAATCGCTCCGCATCAAATACTTTGACAAAGATAGGAACTCGCAGGGCCTGGAGCTCAGTCTGGAGCTCCTCGACGAGCGACGGGAGCAGGCATTGGCCACCATCATCCGCCAGAAGCAGAAGGTGGCCCGATACTACAACGCTCGGGTACGGGGAAGAAGCTTCCATCTCGGGGACCTGGTCCTCCGGAAAGCGGGCTTCAACACTGATACCGCTCGCAAAGGGAAGCTCGCGGCTAGATGGGAGGGACCCTACAAAGTCGTCGAGGTCCTCGGACCCGCAGCCTACCGACTAGCTAATATGGAGGGGAGGATTCTCACTCACACTTGGAATACGGAACATTTACGCAAGTACTTTCAGTAAATGTATCATTTCTTATGAAATAAATTTATTTTTCATTCCTTTCCAGATAAAGCCAAAAGATAAACAGAAAGAGGCCGAGGGGCATTCCCCTCCCTCATCCTTCTCCGGGGGCACCAGTGGAGCCACAGGCTGGCGGTCCACTATGGTCTTTCCCCACACTCTGTTCGGCGTCAGGGTACATCCGGAGAGCCTCGAAGTTGACCCCCGAGAGCGGGAACTTCAGTTGGATCTCGGACTGACACCGGGCGATGCCCTTCTCGAACGCATTCAACAAGGCGACCTCCACGAAGGAGGTGGCATACTCCGCCACGGCATCCTCAGCGATCCGGGCCGGATCCACCTCCTCGAGCCCACGCACCCGGGCCTCTAAGGTCTCGATCTGGCGTTGGTGCTCCACCCTCTCCTTCTCGATCTCCCGGGATTTCTCGCCAAGTTGGGCTGCAAGGGCCCTCGCCTGCTCCTCCGCCGCATCCAGACGATCGGAGAGCTCCGAGGCTTCGGAGGCAGCAGTCGGGACGGGGATCTGCTTGACTCCTCCAGACGCATCGGCACCTTTCAAAAGAGAGGCGAGCCGCGTTTCGGCCTCCGACTTCGCAGCCAGAGCCAAGGCTCTCTCACGATCCGCCACCTCCAGGGCAGAGGACAGCTCGGTTACATGGGAGTCCAGGGACTGGACTCGCGCTTCCTCCAACTGACCGGCCTCCTCCTCCTCCTCGCCGGGGACCTCAGGGCCTAGCCCGGCCTCGGATTTGGCTTTGGGAAGAGCCGCGAATTGGCGCCTCATCGAGAGGCCCACCGAGGACAACTGTGCCAAAGCAACGAAGGTAAGACGGCAAAAGCAGCTGGAGAATGGGGAGACAAGCAGAGACACGCTACCTGTTGACCAGCCTGGATCACGAAGGTAGCCAAGCAATCACCTCTGACTCCGTCCAACACCACCTGATCGGGAGGGAGACAACAATTCTCGGCCACTCAAGCGGCGGCTCCACGGCTCGAAAACACCGACTCCTTCTCCCTCACTGGGAAGCGTGGACAAAGAAGACCCTCCCCTGACGAAGGGAACTCGCCAGGAGCGGAGCGTAACGCACCAAGATACCGACTGTAAGCATCAGGGAAAGAGCCGTCCGGGAGAGGTGAAGGGCCGGCCCACGGCCAGGCAACCTCAACAGGAGCAGGATGAGGTCGGTCAGCAGTCGGCTGGACATCGATCCCCTCGACCTCCTCACGGAGCCTCTTGGAAGACCCCTGCAAGGGGAGAGAGGGAGACGACATCTTCTTCCGCTTCGAGCCTCCGGTCGTGGTCAGAACCCGCTGCTTCTTCCGGACCGCCAACACATGATCCCTTCTACGCGGATCCGGGTTTGGGACCTGCACGAGAGCACTGGCAGGAGAAGGACCGAGAGGGAACCCACCTGCACTCAAAGAAGAAATGAGAGACAGAGCAGAACCTGGACGACCTCGAGGGGCGAACGCTCGGAGCAGCTTACCTAGGGGCCACACCGTCTTACGCAAATTGTGGTCACTAAAGAGGAAGTCGATCGAGCGCTCCCTCGTAGGAATTGCCAGCATGTCCCTCGCCGTCTGCTGCTCAGCGACCGTCAGCTCACCCAGATCAAGGATGACTGCACCGGCCGCCTCCCACCGAACCGGGAAGGGTACACTCGAGGGGAATGTGACGAATACGTATTCCCCCTTCCAGCGTTTCAAAGAGCTCGGCAACCCCAGCACCAGGGACATCTTCGGGCGGGCGCTGATGTAAATCCACGCCCCCGATTGGTGGAGGCTCAGGCGGTAGAACTGGGCAAAGAGGCGGAGAGAGGGCACCACACCCTTCAGTATGCAGACAACAACGAACCCGACGAGGATCCCGACGGCGTTGGGACAGAATTGACACAGGCACACATTGTGGGCCTGAAAGAACTCAACGATAAAAGGATGAAGCGGGAAACGAAGCCCGAAGTGGAAACACTTCTCATATATTCCGACCTCATTTGGACCAGGAGAGCAGATCCGCTCGTCAGCCCCAGGGGCACGAGCCGAGTAGGGCGGAAGCAGGTAGGAGGAGCGCATGCTCCCGATGGCGGTGGCACAGATCGACGAAGGCCACGCCAAGACCTCTGAGGGAACCCCTGAAAGATCATCCCCGTGCTGACTAATTGCCGAAGGAGTGCCACCCGCTGAACCTGGAGCTGCATCGTGCTCCGACCGAACCGAACCCGTGGCAGAGGAAGACGACATGAGGCAGAACTCAGGCAGAATAGGGATCGGCGCAAAGAAGAAAGCGGCGGGATGGCGGCTCACGAACCCCTCGGCTTCTCAACTTAAGACGACCCCGCGAGCGGTGGGGATAAGCTTGCAGCTACACGTGGCAGCATCTGAAGGCCGACGGCGCCTCGGAACCTGCACCTTAAAAAGCATCGAACGAGCCAACTCATGATGACGACTGATAAATGAGTCGGCATCGACTGGCGAGCTTGTCAAAATCGGCAGAAGTCACATCGGACGAGCCGAACCGGCCGAGGCCGATCAACCCGACCGATGGGGGCAATTGTTACGCCTATTTGACCGAGACCCAAAAAGACACGAGCCCAGGAGCCTAATCGCTGGCCGGGAGCCCATCAACGTATACCGGCCCGTCTCAACAAAGGCCCTATAAGGGATCCTCTCGAATGTTGATCCGACCCGGCCCCAATAACCCGCCGATCACTCGCCCACTCCTGCGGAAACCGCTCCCCCAGACGCGCTACCACTAAATGGCGGTAATGGGGAGGTGCTGGCATGGCGAAGAGAGCGGCGGCGAGGGGGCGGATTGAGGGGGCATGATCGAGGGCGGGCGCGGGACGTGGGCCCGAGGCAATCACGCTGGGGCTCTACAAAAGGGCTAGGAGGACGACGAAGAAGGGGACCGCATCGGAGGTAACAAAACCTAAGGTACTCCATCAACGACCTCGTTCCCCCAATTCATCTCCTTCCTCCCCCGCTCACGCCGAGAGACGCCGTTACGATCTCCTCACGAGTCGGACCGTCTCCGCCGGGCCTCCTTTCTCAGATCTCTGTCTGACTTAGGCATCGGATGGGATTTGGCCGGAACCAAGGTCTGGCCCCCTGACGAGCGTTCTCGTCTACGCAGGTGGACAGCTGATCAACGAGCCGAGGCTCCCCCTCGCCCCTCGCCGACCACGCAACCTGCCGGACGATTGAGGCTTCCCCTCATCGTCCGATCGCCGAAGCTAAGCGCAAACCACCGAGGCCGAGCGTCTCGACCCGGGCCGAGGCTTCCCCTCGCCCTTCGCTGAACACGCATCTAGCCGGACGACCGAGGCTTCCCCTCGTCGTCCTATTTCCGAGGACGCGCTCGTCTGTCCGAGGCCGAGCGTCTCAACCAGGGCCGAGGCTTCCCCTCGCCCCTTCTGCACCGATTCGAAGCCCCCGAGGGACCCAAAGCGGGCCCCTTGACCACGTTGACCGGGTTCTCCACGGTCAACGCTTTGTAGTGAGAAAACACTCTGAAACAATTAGCATGCAATGGGTTGGTGGTCCTACGGGTGCAAAGCGTTACCTCAACACGACGCGAAAGCTACATCGGCGTCGGGTAGCGACACCCGGGGGTTGGAATAATAGAACGCGCTCCAAGTCCCGATTCCAATATATATTCCTCGCTGGAAAGTTCAGAGCATCAACCTGAGCGATGATTCTAGATTCCAAAGCTCGCACGTGCGACGACGGGCTACGACGTGCGACGACGTCGTACGCGGCAAGTCGTCGAAGAGAACACACCTAGGTGGGGCCCACAGCAGTCCTAGGGGCCTTTGGGGGACCCACAATAACTCTGGAGAACTTGGGGGGCCCACGGTGGCAAGCGATTCGACGGGTGCGGGGTTGCGACGTTTGCTCTCGGTCGTACACAGCCAAATGCGGGGGCGGCCATCAGTCGCTGAGGGAGAACGGGCATTGGTGCAACGCTTGGTCGGTGCGCGCCTTGGTGCTCTCGGTTGGTGCGGAGGGAGGGGTCGGTCGTGCGCCTTGGATGCGGGGGAGCGGGCGCTGCAACGTTGCGAGCGTTGCAATGTTGCGGAGGCGGGCGATCCGCTCGGTCAAGCGCTAGCGGATGCGGGGCGACAAGGCGGGCGCTGAGCGGGGGCTTGCAACGGTGCGGAGATGCGAGCGGAGCGGGGAAGCCTCTCGGTCTGTCCGAGAGGAATCCTCGGTCGGAGCGGGGAGCGGGGTGGCGACAGCAGCGGGTGCGGGCTTGGCTAGGATGTGGAGCGGGCGACCGGTCAGGGCGGGGGAACTGAGGCCGTTCTCTCGGTCTGAGCGGGGGAAGTTTGTCGCAACGTTGCGACGAATCGTCGCAACGTCCAATATGAGTTTTGGAAGAGGCTAGGGCTAATTTCTTGCGAAAATAGGTCTTCCTAGGGGTTGCTTATATAGTATAGATGGGTTGACTTGGTCTAGGGCTAAATCTAATAGGATTAGAAGTTTAAAAAATATTTAAAATTTAAATCTCAACTTCTCCAACTCACCCAAGGATTTGAATTGGTCCAAATGAGCTGAAAATTGGCTCAAAAATTCTTTAAAACGTTTTAAACTTAAATAAATTTTATTTGGCCGAAAATAATTTAAAAATTAATTATTAAAAATAATATAAAACTTGTTAAAAATGTAAAAGTGGTCAAATGAACTCCAAAAATTATAAAATAAATATCGTGGTGATCGTGGCGACAAATGTGAGCTAACTAAGAAGACGGATCTCGATTTCGACGTCGGACAGCGAGACTAAAGATAGAAACGTCTCCCGTCAAGAGTGAGAATCGTCACGTCTCATCGAGTAAGTTTAAATTGTGGACAAACGACTCGAGAAGTGTCGTTCCAAGATAGTGCCACTATTTAATACTCTCAGAAACATTCGCAACGGCATATCACACAAAAGTGGTCACGAACAAACAAAGTCTAAAACAAACATGTGCACGGTCAAAAGCACGTGCACGAACAACGTACCACGAAAAGTGGTCGTTACAGGGAAGGACCCCAACACTTTCAACACCTGGGAGAAGCTCTCCAACGCTTTTCTGACGAAGTTCTTTCCTCCGGGGATGACCATGAAGTTGAGGAGTGAGATCTCCTCCTTCTCCCAGGCCAGCCACGAGTCCTTGCATGAAGCTTGGACGAGATATAAAGAGATGCAAAGAAGATGCCCTCACCATGAGCTTCCGAAGTGGCAGATTATTAATCTGTTCTACAATGGGTTGAGGGATGACCTGAAATCTTCTATGGACGCCGCGGCTGGGGGTTCCTTCATGTCTAGAAGCGAGGAGGATGCCGGGCATATTCTGGAAAATATGGCATCCAACAATGAGCGGTGGTGTGACGAGAGAGCCACACCAAGATCCGGGGGTATACACAGAGTCGAGGACGTCGACAAACTTTCAAGCAAGTTTGACTTGCTTTCGACCCAGATCTCTGCCCTAATGGTAGGAGCCGGTGGGGCCGGTACACAGCAAATTTCTGCGGTAGAGTCCGAATTCTTTGGGGAATTCGACGGTGGTGACATCTCACCACCGTTGGATCAGGCGAGCACACTATTTTACAACCCTATGGGAAATGCGCCGTATCCGCCAAGGACAAATTCCAACCCGGCCTACTCTCCAAACAACCGGAACCACCCGAACTTCAGTTACCGGCCACCATTTCAGCCCTCACCGCCTCAGCAGCCGCAGCAACAAACTTATCAGCCGGCTAGGCCACAGCAGCAACCATTTCAGCAACAATCTTACGCCCCCAGGAATCAGCAGCCGTTCCAGCAGCAGCAGCAGTATGGCCAACAGAGGGCCGTCTCTCCGGTTGAGTCTCTCTTGACTCAATATATTACCAACCAGGAGAGGATCAACCAAAAGCTGGAAATGGGTCAGCGGACCCTCACGGACCAAGTAACCCAGCTGGGGTTACAAGTGGCGAACCTTGCAAGGTCACAAAACCAATTACCGCCACAACCGAAGGAGAACCCGAGGGGAGCAACCCAAACATCGGCACTCGTGCACGAGCACGCAAATGTGTCCGCTATCGTTCTGAGAAGCGGGACACAAATTCCTACTAGAGTGCCCCCTAGCAACCCGGAAGCACCATTGGTCGTTGAGAAACCGATCGAAAAATCAAACGACGCCGGTGCTTCGTCATCAAATCCTATGACTCCGGAGGGAGTCTCTGAAGAAGAGAAGGAGAAGAGGGGGGAAGAGAGCCCGAAAGTGTATAAACCCGTTGTGCCATTTCCACAACGGTTGGCTCAGGCAAAAATTCATGAGAAATATGGCAAGTTCTTCGCCATGGTCAAGGACCTGAGTTTGCAGATCCCCTTCCTAGAAGCAATCGAAACAATCCCCTCCTATGCAAAATTCTTGAAAGATTTGGTGACGAGAGGGTCTAGAAAAGAGAAAGTAGTGTTGACGGCGGAGTGTAGCGCTCTTATCCAGAGGGCAAATCCGCCGAAACTTAAAGACCCGGGGAGCTTCTCAATTCCTTGCACGATCGGGGCAGTAAAGATTCATCGTGCACTCGTCGATCTCGGAGCGAGTGTAAGTTTGATGCCCTTGTCAATGTACAGAAGGATAGGGATGGGTGATTTGGAGCCCACCGGTATGACCCTACAACTAGCTGACCGATCGGTCAAATATCCGGTGGGAGTTGTGGATGACCTCCCCGTGAATGTGAGAGGGGTGCATGTGCCTGTGGACTTTGTAGTCATGGACATGCCCGAAGACGCACACACCCCCATTATCCTGGGACGGCCTTTCATGGCCACTGCTGGCGTTCTAATAGATGTGAAGAACGGAAAACTCTCTTTGACCGTCGGCGGAGAAAAAGTCGAATTTGATCTGGGGTTATCCATGAAGTACCCCGATCCCCCAGACGACCCTCGGTGTAATCTGCTGGAGATCGAAGAAGAAAAGGCTATTGAAGAGAGCTCCTGGGAGATTCTCTTAAGAAACCCCCCCCCGATGACTTGGGGAATTAAGAAGATGGAGACGGCCCCGTGAACAAAGAAGCTGCTGGAGAACCGAGTGCAGCAAGAACGACCCCTCCCGGGTTCCCCAAGGCTCCTCCTGCAAGGAGAGCGGGGAAAGAACCCATGGACCTCACTAAAGACGAGGTCCGGATCCTGAAGAAGATGGCGGGAAGTGCCAACACCAAGGAAAAGCCCCCGGATCCCAAGAACAAAGGGAGGGTAGTCGAGCAAGTATTTTTCCAGCCACTGACTACTCCAAGCGCCTTCAGCTCCAACGAGAAAGAGATGCCGAAATTTGGGCATCACCCGTATCAGCCACCATGAGCATCTCTTGCGGGCGTCGAGCCAACGACGTTAAACAAGTGCGCTTCATGGGAGGCAACCCATGTTCTAAACTTTTTCCCCAATTTTTAGCGTTATTTTTTACTTTATTTTATCTATTTTTATAAATAAAATCAGCCGCGAGAACATCCGTTCGGGGACTTAAACAAATCTATTGGTTTTTGCATGAAACAAGCCCCAACCGATCGGTTGACAACTCACCCGATCGGTTGGGATGTATCAGATACATGCCGAGATCTGTCCCCATATGACCCGATCGGTTGAGTAATGAAGAGACCGGGTGGCAGACCGGGTGAGCTGGGGAGAACTCTCGGGAAATTTTGGGGAATATCAACCGATCGGTTGAGTTCGAGCGCGATCGGTTGACGCGACCGGGTGAGCAACCCTAAGCTCTCGGGAAAATGAGTGGAGCGGCCAACCGGTCGGTTGAAAAGTCAACCGACCGGTTCGCCTGTAGCATTTCTTCGGCAAGATTTTCGACCTAACCGTCAACCGATCGGGTGACAAGTCACCCGATCGGTTCGACTTAAAACCCTATATAAACCCCCCCCGACACCCGTTCATTCCCACCCTCGCCCGATCGCCAGAATCGCCGCCGTTTCGACTCCCCTCGTGCGCCTTCCTACTTTCTTCCCCAAGATCAACCTCGATCTTCTTCCCCCGCCATCTCCCTACCCGTCCACCATCATTTCTCTCCATTCCCCCGCCATCTCCCTCCACACAAACCCTAAATTTCACCCATTCTCCCCAACATCGGAACTTGTTGAAGAGATCGCTGTGGCTTCACAGCGTGCTCCAATCGAGTAGCATCGGGGCGTCTACGATCGACTATCTTCATCTCATTTGGGTAAACTCGCTCCTTTGCTTAATTTTAATCTTACCCCAAATATTCCAATTGCTTGTTGGTCGTATTTCGTGTTTGTGTTGAATTCGTTGTACTTTTACGTACTCGCGTACACACAAGACACCCGCACAATGCCTCCCCGCCGTGTTAAACCCACCGTCGCCAGCTCTTCGAACCCTAGGCCCAACCGTCGCGCTCGTCGCGCACAACCCCCCGCTCAGCCCACCACCTCCAACCCATCTGCCCCCGATCAAGACCAAGCCGATCGATTCATGGCCATGATCCTCCTAGCTGGGCAGGGTGGTCGGATAACCGAGGAGTCCGTCGACCGAGACCTCCCCTTTCTTCAAAGCTTCGTTCGCCACATCCGCGAAGACCCACCCGACGTCTCCGAGCTCCACATTCCACCCCCCACGACCCCTGGTCCACAGCGCAGGCCCCCGTCACCACCCCCAGAGGGTGGTGCCCCTGCTTAATTTTACTCTCCCACTTTTTCCCCCCCCATATTTGTGCCCATCTGTCTTTTCGGGGTCATGCTTTGTCTCTGTCGGAGGGAGGGGACTATTTGCGTGTTGCTTTCTAGATTCACCTCTTTTGTTTTTGACTCCCCCTTGCACATCTCTGCAGTTCATCGATCACATCATTTCGCTAGCACTTTCTGGTCTAGCTTGGGGGACGTCTATTTTGGTGTGCTGTCGTGTTTTGTTTGTTTTTCTCATTTTTTGTGTGTGCGCTTGTTTTTCATTTTTTGAGTGTCGTGTCGTGTGGTTTTATTTTTATTTTCCTATTGTTTGATTTTGATTTTGATCTTTCTTTCTTTTTCAATTTTATCTATGTGTTTTCCTCGTTTTCATTTCTTTTTGTGTCAGTGCGTATTCCCCCCCCCCATTTTCATTGCCCTCCCGTACTTACTCATATTGCATTGAGGGCAATGCAAACTTTAGATTGGGGGAGTCACACTGTGTGCGTCGTTTTAGTCCTTCTTTTTCTTTTTCTTGTGTCGCTTTCATCGTGTTTTTATTTTTTTCTTTTCTTCTTCTTTAGCTCTTTCTCCTAGAAATGAATCCTATGATGAATCGCCACAAAATCACACACACCTAGCATTGCATCGATAATCACACTCACTAACCCTAGGATTTCGAGTCCTCTTGCATTTCACGCATCGTGGGTCCGCTTAGCTTTTTGTGAGTCGTGTGTCGTGACTAGCATTTGGTGTGCTTCTGCCTTGTGATTTTACTTTATATACCTGTCCAGGAATGACCCCTAGATTATCATGCTCCGATTTGAATATACGGTATTTGTTTCCACTATGTGCATGCTATATTTGTATCGTATACTTCAATTCGCATGCGTCGGGATTCCACAACTAAGGACTAGGATAACCCATTTAGCCTATGCTCTATTTAGCGAGAATAGTTTCCTTTGCCCGAGTGTTTAGATTTCGACTTCTTTTTTGTTTTACTTGGTGCAAATCCCCTCGTCGTGTACCGTTCTCCCACTTGGGAGAGTACACATGTGTATAGCCAAAAATCCAAAAAAAAGGAGAAAAGAAAAGAAAAACCCAAAAAGAAAAGAAAAGAAAAATTGTGTATAGCCCAAAAATTAAAAAAAATACAAATGCCCAAAACCCAAAAAAATGTCCGTGTGAATATTTTTTCATACTTGCCAATAATAAAGGGAAGGCGAGAATTTGCACCGAGTGTTCTTCTCCACATCATCTCAACCCCCGTCATTATCGAAAACACTTGGCTTAGGAACTTTTTAGCTAGTATCTAGGCTATAGTGGCGTGATTTCCTTAACCCTAGTTGTGGAGTCCCTGATGCATGATACGCTTCTATTCCCACTCTTCTCATGCATGCTTGAACTTATATTCGCCGCTTAATTCAATTCAGATCGATATTTTGGGTCATATCTTGGTTTTGTGTATATCGAGCCTCATAGCACATCGTAGAAAGCATCACCATTTGCTAGCACACGACCACGCTCACTCGCGCTTCACTACGTGGATCCACGACACTTATTTGGACTCGCTTTCCTAGGTTTAGTGGTGTGATTTGGCGTTTGCTTGCTTGGTGTGTCGTTTTTGATTTTGGTGGCTCTGATGGACGATCTAGGGCTTAGAGTTTTCTTTTTCTTTCTTCCTCTCTATTTTTCCCTTCCGAGCTCCTACTCTCACTCGTCTTCCTCGAGGACGAGGAAGAGTTCAGCTTGGGGGATTTTGACGTGCGTTTATATTTCATATATTCACGCACGTTTTCTTTTGTGTTTCTCCGTGTTTTTCCGCCGTCTCTTACTCGTTTTCGTATATTTTCCCGTTTTCTTTCACTTTTCTTTGTTTATCCATGATTGCAGGGGTTCGACCACGTAGGGGACGTTTAACGATGATATCCCAAGTCCCCGGAGCAACGGGAGAAGTCACGCGTGATCCAGGGGGTCAAACGTCGAAGAATTTATCTTTCAGCCCCTCACCCGGTCGGTTGGTCATCTTCAACCGATCGGGTGATGCACGCGTGCAGCACCCGGTCTCTGCCGCAGCTCACAAAGAAGTCACCCGACCGGTTCGCAGACCGGTTCTGCGGGGGGCTGTTCTCTGTTTTTCGAGCAGAATTCCAACCGATCGGGTGACTCTCACCCGATCGGTTCATCTGTAGCTGAAGAAGAAGAGCTGAATACACGGACGTCGAACCGATCGATTCACCCGACTGCTCCAAGATCCAACCGGTCACTCAAGAACTCACCCGACCGGTTCATGAGATCGGGTGAAAACTCGCCGTTTTCTGCTATTAATCAGTAACGGATCAACCGATCGGTTGACTTGTCAACCGATCGGTTGATGCGAAAATCTATAAATAGAACCCCTAGGGTTCCATAAACGAGAGCTGTTCTTTTTTCTACTGTTTTATCTCCTTGTGACGGCTGTAATTGTTACTCTTTTGTAAGTTTTCAGATCTTTCTAAAATTTTAGTATTGTCTTTATTACTCCATTACTTCCGCATTGCAATTGTCCGATTATATTTCAACGGTTAAATTTCATTTAGATCGTTTTTTCATGAATTTTTGTGAGTAGTTCCCAAATCTGGGATTTTGCTGGAAACCCCTTCGGGGGCTCTTCCCGATGCGTCCATAGGGTTAGGAAATCGATAGGGAGTAGGAATCTAACGGTTACGCGGGATGTTTCATTGTCATCGGCGGGAAAAAGACCGCCTTTGACCGTTGGGCCAAGGGGGAATAAACTTGGCGGTTGACTCCCTAGCCATAGCTCACGCCCTTAGCGTAGACACCGAGTCCTAGCACGCGGGAGCGGCAGGATGAGACGTTGGGAGATATCGTTGCGGGCTTAGTGCTCCCGGGATCGATCAGTGTTAATGGACACGGGAGTGCCCACTGATCGAATCCGGGAAGTCCGGTGTATCATCCTGGGCACCGACCGGAATATCGGGCCCATGGGACGCCGGTACCACTTTCAGAGGCAACGTCTCACCATTGGACCCTAATCCCGATCGCTATCCATACCCGTAGGCCGTATCGGCGAGAGTCTCTCGTCGGGTCGGAAACCAAAGTCCCGGGTTTTCCTTCTTGTTGTTCATACCCTTTTATTTCCTTTCGTGACAACCATTCACCGATTCGGGCTAGCTCGCCCCCTCGGGGTGATTTAGGTCCTACCTGACCCAAGCACAACCTCGCCTCCCTGAGTTCGATATTCCCGCACCCTACACTAACCGTGAAACTTGCGGTAAACGACACCGCGCCACCGCGAAGCGAGCGGGGCGCCGGTCAGATACCCGCTCGCTGCTACACCGTCCGCTTGCGGTAAAACTACACGATCGCTCTTTAGGGTGTACGCCCGGGCACGATCAAGTTTTTGGCGCCGTTGCCGGGGATGACATTTTGACGGTGTTCGGCATCGACCACCCGGTTATTTTTCTTTCTTTCTTTACTTTCTTCTATATCCTGTTCTAACTCTGTTTGCAGCCCTATTTGCATATTCTCCCCGTATTTTGCATAAGATCTTAGCAGGTAGAATGGAGGATGCAATGTCGACAACGGAACTCAGTCAGGGAGATTATGACTCCTTCACAGACCTCCTTAAGGAGCTTGTCGATGAGGTCCACGCTACCGGAGCTTTTGCTATCGATATTAAGGACCCCGACGAACAATTGTTTGCTAGTTTTGTGATGGATCAAGTCTCCCCGGATGGGACTATCGGGGCAATGTCAGAGTTGATGTGATAGACGACAAGTTATACTTCGAAGAAAGTAGAACAAGTGTCGAAGAGCACTATACTCCCGAAGAATATTTCGAACAAACCAATGTTCAGGGAGTTACACTCTATGACCCTCACTCTTGCTTTTATGAATCGTCTGATGTGTTTCTTGATTCCAGGGACGAACCAGAGCAGAGTGAAGGTTTTGACGATGCTAGCACAGAATTGGAGAGCGTATATTTCGATGCATCGTCCTCATTAAGGAGTGAGTCTGAGTCTTCACATGAGAGCACGCTGCCTGAACATGAGCTAAACTCGGATATCAAAGGAGAAGCCAAACTCATGCGAGCTGATGAAGTAGAAGGTGCGGCACCCTTTGAGGTAGAGCTTAAACAACTACTGCCGAATCTAAGGTATGCTTTCTTGGGTAGTAAATTGACCTTCCTGGTGATTGTAAATGCCCACCTCGGCCAAGACCAACTTGAAAAATTATTACAAGTCCTTAGGGATCACAAGGATGTCCTTGGTTACACAATCTCTGATCTTAAGGGAATAAGCCCTAGGCTATGCACGCACATGTTCCACTTGGAAAACACTGAAGCCTCTTCTATTGAGCCTCAAAGGCTGTTGAACCCGAATATGAAAGAGGTAGTGAAAAAGGAAATCCTAAAATTGCTTGATGCTGGAATTATCTATCCGATCTTTGATAGTAGACGGGTTAGCCCCGTTCACATCGTCCCCAAGAAAGGGGGGATGAATGTTATAAAAAATGATAAAGGAGAGCCCATTTCTACACGCACCGTCACGGGATGGCGAATGTGCATTGATTATAGAAAACTTAATAAAGCGACCCGAAAGGACCATTACCCATTGCCCTTCATTGATCAAATGCTTGAACGCCTAGCTAAACACAAATACTTTTGTTATTTAGATGGGTATTCGGGGTTCTTCCAAATCCCTTTGCACGAAGACGACCAAGAAAAGACCACTTTTACTTGTCCCTATGGTACCTATGCCTACCGTAGGATGCCTTTCGGTCTTTGTAATGCTCCCGCCACCTTTCAGAGGTGTATGACATCCATATTTTCCGATTACATTGAAAATATTATGGAAGTTTTTATGGATGACTTTTCGGTTTATGGAAGTGAGTTTGACTCTTGTTTGGCCACTCTTACTAAAGTCCTTAAAAGGTGCCAACAAAACAATCTCACTCTAAATTGGGAGAAATGTCACTTCATGGTCACGGAAGGTATAGTTCTTGGGCACCTTGTCTCCTCGAGAGGAATTGAGGTAGATAAAGAAAAGATTGAGGTAATCGAGAAACTCCCTCCTCCGATTAATGTCAAGGGCATTAGAGGCTTTCTTGGTCATGCGGGGTTTTACCGCCGCTTTATCAAGGATTTCACCTCGATTGCCCGACCGCTTACTTCCTTGCTTGCTAAAGATACTCCTTTTATTTTTTCAGGCGAATGCTTGCAAGCCTTCAATACCTTAAAGGAAGCACTAGTTTCCGTGCCCATCATACAACCACCGGATTGGAGCCTTCCCTTTGAGCTAATGTGTGATGCTAGCGACCAAGCCATTGGAGCGGTATTGGGACAAAGGAACGATAGGAAGCTTCATGCGATATTCTATGCGAGCAAGACATTGGATGACGCACAGAAAAACTATACAACTACCGAAAAAGAGCTTCTAGCGGTCGTCTATTCCATCGAGAAGTTTCGCTCCTACCTCCTTGGTTCCAAGGTGATCGTCCACACCGACCATGCGGCATTGAAATATCTTTTAAACAAGAAGGAGGCCAAACCTCGGTTAATTAGGTGGATACTCTTGTTGCAAGAATTCGATTTGGAGATCAGAGACAAGAAAGGTACGGACAATGTTGTGGCGGATCATTTGTCTAGGCTTATTCGCGACAAGGAGGATGAGAGTTTACCTATCGATGACACATTCGTGGATGAGAGGCTATACGCCATAAGGCCCAGGGAAGTGCCTTGGTACGCGGACTTCGTCAATTACTTGGCTTGTGGAATTAAACCGCATGGGATGCCCACGCATCAAAAGAGGAGATTTTTGCATGAGGTCCGTAGGTATTTTTGTGAAGATCCATACCTCTTCAAGATATGCAAAGATAGTGTTATTCGGAGGTGTGTTTCTAAGGAGGAGGCAACATCTATCATTTTGCATTGCCACGGTATGCCATGCGGGGGACATCATGCCGCCTCTAAGACAACCGCTAAGATTTTACAGAGCGGATTCTTCTGGCCAACAATGTTCAGAGACACCCACGACTTTGTGAAGGGGTGTGACAGGTGCCAACGGACCGAGAATATTTCCAAACGCAATGAGATGCCAATGAGGCCCATCCAAGAAATTGAGCTTTTTGATTGTTGGGGAGTGGACTTCATGGGACCATTTCCGTCGAGCAATGGTAACAAATACATCCTATTTGCCGTTGACTACGTCTCCAAATGGGTGGAAGCAATCGCTACCCCTACCAATGATGCATGGGTCGTCTCTAAGTTCTTCAAGCAGAATATCTTCCCACGCTTCGGAGTGCCTCGTACTTTGATAAGCGACGGGGGGAGCCATTTCATAGAAAACAAGTTTGAAGCCATGCTGAAGAAGTACGGGGTAAACCATAGAGTTGGCATGGCGTATCACCCCCAGACAAGCGGCCAAGTGGAGGTCTCAAATAGATAGATCAAGCAAATTCTTGAGAAGACCGTGGATCTATCTAGAAAGGATTGGTCAATGAAGTTAAACGATGCTCTATGGGCATATCGCACGGCCTTTTGCACTCCCATCGGCACCACACCGTTCCGACTTGTTTATGGCAAAGCTTGCCACTTGCCGGTAGAGTTGGAACACCACGCATATTGGGCCATCAAGACCCTCAATTATGATTATAAGAGTGCGGCGGTGAGGCGACTCTTGGACATCAACGAGCTTGATGAGATAAGAAGAGACGCCTACGAGAGCTCAAGAATTTACAAAGAAAGGACCAAGATTCTCCACGATGCACGCATAATCGTTACAGACTTCAAAGTAGGAGACAAAGTCTTGCTATATAATTCCCGGCTCCGAATATTTCCCGGTAAGTTGAGGTCACGTTGGTCCGGACCTTTCACCATCAAGCACATACAACCGGGAGGGGCTTTTGAGTTGGAAAGCAAGGACGGAGCCACATTCAAAGTAAATGGTCAGAGGCTCAAGCATTATTCCGAGGGAGTCCCAATGGGAGAAATTAATAGAATATATCTGCTTAAAGGACGGCCGGATGATCTTTCATACCTCCTTGACGATGTTATTGAGGAGGCGATCCCCCATTCCATCGGCGCACTATTCAAGGAAGATTTTGAGGAAGGGCCGGACTTGAGCCAAGAAGAAAAGATGGAGCATTTCCCCGACCCCTCCATGGAAATTGATCAAGGCGACGCTGATGTCGCCCGAATACGAGAGCTCTGCAATCTCGCAAAGATGAAGTCTCCGAAGAAAGCCCCGCCGATACGGAAATCGGTGTCACCGGTGAAGCCGAAGCCCGGAGCAAGCACTAGCTTGGGGGAGCCACCCCCCAACACTACCCGAGACAAAGGAGCACTAAGGAAGAACGCGCCGCCACAACATCCAAATCCGAGCGCTCTTCCAAACAAATTCGACGGGTGCATCTCATATGCACCCAATATCCCGCATTAAATTGAAAATCCAAGGGGGTCGAGCTCACGACCTTTAACGAGCGCTTGTCGGGAGGCAACCCGACGGTTATCGCTTTATTTTTACTCTTTCCTTTATTTTTGTTTTAGAAATTATTAGTGTTATGAGTCGGTTGCCTAAAAATTTCGTGATAACGGGTCCTATTTTTCTTTGACAGGAGAGGAGAACGGGATACCTATCATTAGGAGGATGAACAAGGCGACGAGGAGCGCTCCAGGAATGTGCTCGATGCTTAGGAGGAGGATGAAATCGACTGGAGGAATAAAAACAGAGATTAGAGCCCAAACGAAGCCAAACAGCAGAAAACAGGGTTCACTCGGCCGAGTATACTAGTCACTCAGCCGAGTACATGAGTTCGTCCGCCCGAGCGGCACACGAACGAGGGAAGTCTGATGTACCCAACTCTCTGTTTCTTTTCTTGATTTCAGTGTAATTGCCACTCGGCCGAGTATATATATTCACTCGGCCGAGTGAAACTGATACACTCCTAGGGCGAGTATTGCTGAGTTGCTTGAGCCACTCGGCCGAATGGACTTTTTCCACTCGGCCGAGGGTGGCAAAGCTAATCGGTCGAGTCGTAAGCGGGGAGGAATTTTCAAAAAAAAATATTTCCGTTACGTCACTCGGCCGAGTGACATAGGCACTCGGCCGAGTCGTAACTTTCCCTATTTAAGCGCTGCGGGCTCGGGCGCAGAATACGAAGCGTTATTTTCCCAGCGCCTGAGCCCGAGCCGCGATCTCGCACCCCCAGCTGCTGCGATCTCGCACCCCCTACTCACCCGAGCCGCCGCCCCGCCTCCGCGCTCGGCCACCCACCGCCGGTCGAAGCTTCCGCGCCTCCGCCCGAGTCGCCGCCGGCGACCTCCTTGCCGGCCGAGCTCCGGGTATATTGGGGAGCTTAGGGGAGCCCAGGGGAGCTTTCGGGGAGCGATTTTGGCTTCGTGGAGGCGTCGTCTTCACACGCATCCACTTATTTGCTCTCGCGGCGTGTCACGGTATACTCGTTCCATTTATCTTTGCACGCCGTATTTTTACTACTTTTGGTGAGCACCCGGGGCCCACATGCTGCCCCAGACACGGCCGCGGTCGAGGAGAGCTTCCGCCAAGCAGAAGCGGCCAGATAAGCCCGGCCCCTCCCACGAGGTGGAGGACTCTCCTCCACCTACACCACCACACACCGTTCACCCCGCACAGCCTGCAGACCCCGCACACCCCACACAGCCTGCAGAGCCCGCTCACCCCGCACAGCCACTCCCTGTCGACCCATTGCCACCACCGGCTCCACTTGTCGGGCCGCTGGGGATTACGTTCTGGGACGACGCACACCGCGTCGTTTTTGAGCGCATTTCCCAGCGCTCGATTGTACCCTCCAGGTTCGCACACCTTGCAGACCTTGGATGCCTGGGGGTACTTGAGGGGATGCTCACGTTGTATGACAATGTGGGCTGGCGAGATTTTTTCCAAGTGTCGGCGGACACCTTCGTCCGTCCCACACTTGAGGTGCTTAGTTCTATTGCCCAGACCGACGAGGGATGCTCGTTTAGGTTTATGGACCGAGATTGCCAGGTCACTCTCGGTATGATGAGAGCATTCTTTTCGTGGCCCGATGTCCCTGGGGCCGACCGTGGTTACGCCCCCACTCACATTCCCCCACCTTCATTCGATTCCCACACTTTCTGGGCCCGGATCACGGGTTTACCAGCTGCCTTTGACCCTAGTAGGGCCAAGGCCTCGGCCATCGTCCACCCCTGCCTCCGCATAGCTCAGCCCTTATGGCGACCACCTTTTTGGTGAGGTATGAGCCTGGGACAATGTCCACGCCGGAGATTTATATGCTCTATGCGATGACGCACCCCAGAGCTCTAGCTAGGGAGAGTGATGAGTTGGTCCCCGCCGTCGTGATTGATATCGCGAGCTGGTTTTTGGACCGCATCATCGTATCGGTGGGCGCTCGCTCTCCGATATGTTGCGGCGGTCTGATCACCCTGCTCGCCCTGATGACCGAAGAGGACCTTCCGGCTGACCTGCGACGAGCCCCGGGCCCTACTTCACTGTCCATAGACGTCATGGCCTAGATGCAGATGCTACGTCCGCATGGCCAGTGGCACTGGGTTTGGTTGCACGGTCCCTACGGTGCTGATTACATGATCCTTCCGAGCCCAGCTCGGACACATATAGCACCAACACAGGTGGACTGGCTTCCGGTGATGGATCTCCTGATCCCCGCCGCCTACGTGCTTGAGGCCGAGGAGGCCGAGCAGGCTGAGCAGGCCCACGCTGCACACGCTGCACCCGTTGACCCCGTGGCCCCTCAGCAGCCTGATATTTCTGCTGCTCCCGACACCTCTGTCCACACTTCTGCCAGTGTCGGGAGTACACTCGCTGAGACCACCTCCACTACCTCCACGCCGACCACCACTCCCACCACAGCTGGCCCTCTGTCCGTTGAGCCCCTTTGCTCTGCACTACCCGAGCGCCCTCCTACTTTGGTTGAGAGCGGAGAGCCCTCTTTTGCTGCCGTCGTGGAGACCATGGTCTGTATGATCTCCGCTGGGATTTCGCCTTTAGGACCCCATACTGCCTCCCCAGTGGTTGTCACTCCTGTCTCCACCACAACCGTACTTTCTGAGAGTGTCGTGACGTCTGTTCCCACGTCTGTGTCACTGACCTCTCTGGCCGCCTCGTCGCCACTTTTATACTCCACTTCCGCTGCTGCTGCTTCCACCTCACACCAGCCTGCGCCCCAGCCTCGCACTGAGGCTAGGCCCCCACTTGTGAGCACAGCACCCTTCCTCCACATGCCTGCTGAGCCCATCCACTACACCACCCGAGTCCGCCAGCCCCGTCCTGCACAGCACAGACAGGTGCGTCCCTCTGCACCACCTCCCCCCGACACTGTACTTCAGAGCATTCGTGCTCTCGAGGGGGCGGTGAGTGGCCTCAGAGGTGACCTCAGGACCATGTCTGCCACCGTCACTGCTATGGCCAGCCGCTTCGACCTACTTCCGGGCATTCACTATTGCCTCACTCAGATTCTCGACCGGCTTCCTCGCGTACCCACACCCACCCAGCAGGTACCCACCCCCACTCATACACACATCCAGCCTGCTACCACACCCACACCCACACCCACCCAGCAGACTGTTCCCCAGCCACCACCACCACCACCTCCGCCTCAGGACGGAGACGTCGCAGCACCACCCTCTTAGGCATCCTTGATGCCATTGATCTTTTTTGCCGTCGTGCTGCCCGTCTTTGCTTGGTCCTGATGATTTTTGCCCACCCCCCCTCCCCTCACTATTTTTGGGTCCACATTTTGTTCATATCTTTCTATATCATTTTTGGGAGAGAGGGAGAGATTTTTGGTGTCACACTGTTATATTTGATTCACTCCTATATCTGCATGCATCATGTCCGCATCATATTTTTCATTTCGTTCCTTTTATTTCTTTTTCATCATGCATGCATCCTCACCTTCCCCTCACATTACACGTCTCTCGGTGTGCCACACTTTGCACATTGAGGACACTGTGCACTTTAGCTTGGGGGAGTGCGTTCTCACGTTCTTTTCGATTTACCACCATTATGTTTAGTTTTTTCACGCCATTTTCTGCATTTGCACTCATTTTCATCACTTTTTCTTTTTTTACCATGCTTCACGTTTTTCTTATTTTCTTTGTGTGCTGCATTGTAATTAGTTTTATTTTCCCCTTTTTATCTTTATTTCTTTCATCTCATGCTAGAGATGATTTTTCTGTGATGATGATGACGTGGAGTTAGCTTTCTTTATATGCATGCTATATTTGTCATGTCTTAGCTTTTATTTCTGATATCATATGATGTGATCTACCTCTCATTTAGAGATAGTAACCCACACTTTCTCCGCATGAAAATGGATGAAATTTTATTATTAGCTGAGTCTGAATATTCATATGTATGCTATCGCAGAAAATACACCAAGATTCACGCATTGAATGCTTATATCTGGAGTACTGTTTTCTTTTCCTATATCACTTCTATTTGCATGATTTGTACACTTCACTTCAGGATGATTGAATGATGTTAGCTATGATAAATCTGGATTAGTATTGCTTTTTTGTGATCGAAACTGAGTAGATTAGATTACCCTGCAGAAGTTGTCGTGCACGTCTTATAGAGTGAACTGAGAGACATATTTATTTCTTTCTCCACATATCTTGAACATTAATTCTCTATTTTAAAATCATTGGTGAATCTCCCCTTAGCGATTCTAGTATTTGGCATTTCCCCCGTTATTAAAATCCTAGCTCCAAATTTCCCCAAACTAAAAAGAAAAAGAAAAATTCTTGTATATCCTTCTTTCTCTTTGATTTGGGATCATTGTGTATATATGCTATTGAAAAAAAACAAAAAAAAACAAAAAAAAGAGAAAAACAAAATAAAAAGAAAAGAAAAAGAAAAGAAAAGAGAAAAGAATCTCAATAAACGATCCCATCTCATATACCCTCTATTTCTTCCCTCTTTTTGTTTTTATTTTTATTTTCTTTTGCATTTGGAGCTTCAAAAGAAATGGGGAATGTAAATACACTTTTGTATATGCCACCACGCTTATAGATAAGCTTGGGGGAGAGAATCCAATGATGTGTGAGAGAGTGACTACTTGACGGTGCACGACAACCTAGGCTAAGTAATATTCTGTACTCGGTGAGATTGTTTTAGCTTCACGAAATCCAGAAATCTACGCCTAGCATTCATTTCATGAAATCCACGCTGTTCTATTCTTTCTATTCTATTGCGTGATATTCTTATACTCCTCATAGAAAGCATTCAATTGAAAAGTGTGTGATCTGTGATATTGTATACCGCCTTAAATGATTCAGACGATGTTAATCTTAGAGTTATTCCGTTTTTCATGCTATATCAATATTCTTGGGTTTTCTATCTCTATTTGCACCATTATACTATGATATCGAAATAAAAGTCTTTGACATGTATTTTACATTCGGTGCATGCTATATGAGTAAGCAAAACCCATGTCCTGATAAAAATGATCTAGCGGCTTCCCTCTTCGCTTTCTTCGCTTTCTTCTTCGTTTTTCGTTTTCCGTTTTTCCGTCGTTTTCATTTTCTGAATCCACCGGGTTCGCCTTTTACTTATCTTCCTCGAGGACGAGTAAGAGGTAAGCTTGGGGGATTTTGATCACTCCGTATTTTACACCTTTTTTCCGCATGTTTGCATGCCATTTAGATCGCTCAAATCATGTTTTTCACGATTTATCGACAATATTGCGATACTTTTCACGATTTGTTGTTTTTGTCGTATTTCAGGAGATTTGGAGCGATTTGGAGTGATTCCGAGATACACCTACTCCGGAGTGTCACCGACGACTTCCCCGAGGGGTATTTTGCTATTGGAGAGGAGCGGAAGAAGAAAGAACGTCGTAGGAGCGACGAGGAGGCAAAAACACTCAGAATGGGCATTGTAACGACCACTGTCCGGTCATACGTATTTTAGCGCGTTTGTTGTTTGTGGCGCGTATATCCGTATTTGTTTGTATTATTTTTTTCCGTAGCTCAGACGCGTGACCGGACCCCGTATTCACGATCCTCTCGGAGGCGCGATCACCCCGGTATCTTTGTTCAAAGTTTTGGATGATCGGGAATAAAATTTCAATAATAAGATTATTATTATTATTAACTTTTATTATATCTTTACCCAAAACGTAATGAACCTGACACAGTTTTTAAACAAGTTCTATTATAATAATAATAATAATAAATAATAATAATAATAATAATAAGCAACACACACTTTCGAAAGTCAAACACATCTGTTAAAATTCAAAACTGGAATGTATTTATTTAGAACTGCTGTAACAAAAAAAAGTATCGAATCAAATTTTAAACAAATCTTAAACCACTAACGTTCTAATGCGACTGGGTTTCGTAACCAAATTTTAAGAGATCAAATCATAACCTATTTGATAACCGATCCTAACTGTACCCCACGATATCTCCCCACGTTCTCTAAACCACTCCCTAAAAATCCTAACGGACCACTCTCCCACGTGAGGCCCTCGCTGACATCTCCCTACAAGCTAACCTTAGGTCTCTTCCCATCAAAAAAAATAATATGTAAACCAAACACTGTGAATTACCCTGTCATTCACGCAGGAGAGCCTACCCCTAGCCTCAGCTTCACGTTTTCTCCCTCTTATATTAGTAATAAACACAGGCCATCTCACTTGCTCTTCATTTAAAACCCCATGCTCTCGTTCTGTCACAAAACAAAGAAATAGAAGCCCTGAGAGCCTAACACAAATACCCACAGGCCTACCTCCATTGCTTGCGCCCTAGCCTATGCGAAGAGCTAAGCCGGAAACCCGTTACCTATTTCTCTTCTCCACGCAGAAGAGCAGCCAGCAACTCGAGGCTTCTTCTTCTTCTTCTTCGCGAGTTAATTTCCCGACGCCATCATTCACACAGCTTCTCCCCTCTGCGCTCTCCTCCGCACGCAACCAAGCTCACCTCCGCCTGCAACGCTCCACCCGCAAGCCGCAGCCACCATACTCGCGAGCGGCTCTCGGCGTCCCTCTCTCGCCTCCTCCCTCGCGCCCAGGCACTCACGCCAACCCACACCAGCCCGACCTCCCAACCCACGGCAACAATCTCCAAGACGAGCCCCCCTTTCATCCGCAACCACAGGCCGAGTTCTCCTCTCTCCAAGCAAGAAAACTCCCACAGGCCGAGATCTGACATCCCGCAGCCCCTTCTTCATGCGAGCGGCCTCTTCCCGTCGCTGATCGTCGCGTGGACACAACGGAACAAATCCGCGCACTCGGGATCCGCCCACATCCGTTCTTCTTCCCTCCCGAAGCTTTTACGCCGCTGTTAAGGAGTTTTCACGCGTCGCCACTGTCCGTTGACGTCAACCGATCCCTCGCGACACTTCAGGTTAGTAGATCTACCCCTATAACTCATAACCCCCACCGTAAAGTAGTGAAACCTAATAAAACATGTTGATTAGACGTCGTAGGAGCTCTTGCAAATCTGACCTGAACTGAAAAACGTCATTTCTGATTTTATACTCTGTCAAAACAGCGAACTAAACCATCCACGGCGTAGTACTCGTCGAGACGATTCCAACGACACCAAGAACGTCAAAAACAGGCGAGTATATGATTTGTTATGATTTTTAGAAGTTTCGGCACGTTTACGCCGCCTTCATGTATTGCTGGATAACCTGAAATTATGACGTGAAATAACGTAGGAAAGTGACACAATAATAACCCGGACAAAATTTGGGATCCAACGGTATATCATACGATATATCCCCATTTTAAACACTAAGAGAAAAAAATCGTTTCTGTAGCAAGTTGAACAAAAAGGACGTATTCGTCATTTGAAATTTCGGAAACGGTCGTTCGACCCGTTTCCGCTGTGTAGAACTGTCACCATAAAACCGTAATATTGTTAACAGTAAAATTCAGTGGGTCCTGACATGTTTAACAATATGGACGTCGTGAAATCGTGCGCCTCGAAGGCGGTATCGTGATATCGTGATGTCGTGTGAGTCGACTAGGCCGGCTCGTGTTCCGGCAAAACTTTTGGGTGGGGTTAGGGTTGAGCGGCCACTGGGCGTATGAAAGGTACTCTCCTCAAGAGCACCACCCGACGCGGTGGGTTAGTGTCAATCACGGTAAGCCCCCGTGAGAGGAACGACCTTCTCATCACGACCTAAAGGCGAGAACCCTAGATTAGATGTGAATTCTTGACATGGACATTGCAACGCTAACTTGGTCATCGTGAATATTGAAATACTAACAAACTCAGAGAATCTTAGCTTTAAACTTGCCATCGACTAGAATTGCATGCCTAGGATTGTACGTTCCCGTTCTATAAAATCGTTAATTGTTAAATTGCTGCAGTCACCTCTTTTAAATTATTGATGCTCCTAAAATTCATATATCTGTCGTATACTTCGTTTGGGATGCTAACTCTTTCTTGCAGACCCCTAGCTGACATACATTCATGTTTGTGGATGTATGTCAGGTTCAGGCTTGAGTACCAGGAGGACCAGTACGAGACGCCAGAGTTGGAGAGTCAGGAGTTCGCTCGAGACGTTGAGCCTCTCCCCATAGAGGACTAGTAGACTAGTTCCGTCGCTGCCTTTTAGTTTACTTTCAGACAGTGTTGTCATCGCTTAGTGTACTTTCCTTTTGTTTTCACTTTAGCCCTGTTGTGGCTTGTTGTTTAATTTCGTGTACGAATATCATTATCTGGATGTGGCTATTATCTTTTGAAATGCTCTGATTGTTCTGATACGCAAATGCAAGAACCTTATCTGTGTTTTTTATCACAGACGCTTATTGAACTCGAGCTTCACCGCTCTAGTTCAAGCGGACCGCGTAACGTTCTCGCTTCCGGTGTCTTTTGGGAAGCGGGGCGTTACAGGTTTTAGTGGTGGTCCATGCAGGTCTTGCAGCTGCGAAATTCAGAGCAATGAGAGCACTTTTCGTTAGCCAAAACATCCAGAATTAGTTCGTACACAAAATTACCCGAATGCCTTGTCTTAGCACGATAGGAACCCAATACTAGGATAATCGGAAGAGTTAGTTAGATGCTCGTGATCGTTAGTTAGACACCCTTGCCACGACTTAGAATTATCTCGAGAGTCACCCTAACGATTGATCATCCAACTCTGACCATATTAGACTTTTGAGTTCGTTAGTCGTTCGCTTAGATTTATCGAATCTAGGGCCCAACCGGACATTGCGATCGTCGCCGTGCAAGTTGAACCCGAGACGCCTGCAAGGAGTAGACTTCGAAGCGTAGGATATTCCAGATCTATAAGATCTCGATCTCGATCCTCAACGAACTCTTACCTCGGCTTCCATATCGCAGTCTAGTTCGTTGATGAACCTTAGTGCTAAACCTTAGTCGACCCAATGATAATTTCCCCCTGATTTCTTTTATAATTCATAATCATTACACTTTCATCATAATGATCGTAGGATTCCATCGTAGCAGATTCGCAAAGTTATTTCCTAATCGTATTTATGCTTTGATCATTCAATTCTATTCCCTGCCCTCGATTCGCGTGATCCCTCCATAACAGCCATCATTAATCTCATGAATCCTTCCCATTGCATATCCCGAGTCTTTTAAAAGTACTTTCAATAGCCCTTTTATTGGATTCATCGCTGAAATTCTAGCCTGTAAGGATCAATACACTAGAGGGGGGGTGAATAGTGTATATAAAAAAATGTTGCAAATAAGATGTTAGTAATATTTGCAAAGATGGCAATGAAAATAAAATGACAAGTGCGGAAAATTAAATCAATCGCAAACACAGAGATTTATACTGGTTCGGATCCTTGTGATCCTACTCCAGTTCTCTACCCCGTAGAGATTTTCAATCCACTATAACCACTTGCCCCGCAAGCGCAAACTTACAAAAATGGCGACACTCCCCGTGTCCCAAACTTTGTACAATCTCAAAAGAGATTCAAACCTGTTAAATAAGAAATAGAAAAACACCTATAGCCTTGTTATGAATTTAGAATGAAATTCAAGGATGGTGTTTTAAAAGAGACTTCAAGATATATAAGATATGAAATGAAGAACAATACTTGAAGTTCTCTGGTTCATAAAAGAAGAGAGAGATCAATCGATATCTTCTTCAATTATGAACACAAACAACTTTCTAAATTGATGTTGAAAAAGATCAAAATTGCTCCAAGGAAGAAAACTTCAATTTCCAAAAGATCTATGATTAAGAATCTTGAAGTTCTTCCGTTCTTATAAGAAGAGAGAAATCTACGGATTTCTTCTTGCAAATAAGAAAAGAGCAACTAAGGCAAGATTGCTTAGAATCAACAATTCTAGTAAGAAAGAGAGAAGAAAGTTGTGTGAAGAAAAGAGAGGGTCTACCCCTCTATTTATAGGATTTGTGGGCAGTTTCCTACCGTTCAGAAATGGGAAAATGGGGGGAAAAGGAGTTTCCTACCGTTCACAAACGGTCTGGAAAGTTTCAGAAAAAACGGACGCAAAATTTCATTAGTCGACTAAATAAAGTCTTAGTCGACTAAAAAGTCAAACTTGGAATTTTTGACTGAAATTTTAACGGTAACTTTCTGACGTTGACTGAAGACTACTCAGAAATTTTCAGGTCAAAATTCGAAGAAAAAGTTTTTAGTCGACTAATGAATGTCTTAGTCGACCAGGACAGAAAAACGTGAATTTTGACTTTTCTGAAAAAGGGATGTTTAGGATATGTTATTAGGAACCTAGGACTTAGATGGATTTCATATTCAAGGCTCTGAAATCTATAAATATAAAAAAAATACATCAGTCCGTAGATTTCCGTAGATATGTATGTTGAGCTTCATGTGAGTATTTGAAATGCCTTTGGATTCCTCGCCAGTTTATTTTCCTTTGAAATCCTTAGTATATACTTAGATTTCCTACCTTCAGTTGATTTAAACTCAATCTTGATTATGAAGTTCTCTTGACAAAATCTTTAACTACTATCTCGTAACGATTTTTCTAACCTATATCATCTGTACTTCTATGTTTACTCTACTTTCTTCATATAATGAACTTCGTTTTAAACCCTTCCGCTAATTCAATATATCATTTCTTTTCTTGCAATACTACTGAAATTCAAAACAACTTATCGTACATATTTTAAAGTACTTTTCTATACTAAATAGAACTCCAATTTTTCAAAGTGCCAGTTGGGTATTCATCGTATTTATATATAAAAAAAATTTTTTTTTGTCCAAATCTATCTCCATTTGCATTCACCAAACAGATCACTACATCACTATGCTCATAATATTATTTTTGTCAATTATTTGACTAATCGTATTTAACGTTCTACCTTAAATCACATAACCGCCATTCGACTTCGGATTCTTTACTATTGTCTAGTCATCACATTAGTTTTAGCATTGCTTATTTCGACTTTAGCGAGTCCAGTTTAAAATTTCGTTATAATTCTTTTAAATGTTACCTTCCATTTTAATCCATCATCAGTGTGTTAATTTTGTTATTCGTTATATCGTTAGAATATTAGATATGATCAATACTATTATGGGATTTCATTTACAGATATGCGTAGTTTGAGATTATAAAAGGTATAGTTAGGATTAGTTGATTATGAACACGAATAACTTAGATTACTCCAATTTATGAGGTGATAAAGAGAATGAAGTGTTCGAGACTTATTTTTGATAATACCTGTGCGTAAAGGATCCAATAAAGTATTCTTGGTGAAAGAATTGTACACAGGAAGATGAGTAACATCTAAGAGTAGCTATGAAAGTATAATACTATTTATGGTGACGATGATAAGGAGTAAAATATTTAAAGTAACAAAACTTGATTATACGTGCAGAATGATGAAAGTTTTAGAAATGATACGATGTGTTGATACGAACGGATAGTTGTGTGAATGGATCTAAAATTGCTTAGGGTAAGATATATGGGAAATGATAAGATGTGATTTAATAGTACAGTAATTATGGTGAATAAATTTATGAGTCATCACGATGAAGAAGGTATTGGGAACATGAAAATTGTTGACAATAAATGGCGAAGCATGCTAGGCGTATTTGTACTTATTGTCAGAGAATAGTAATTGGTATGGCATCGTTATAGCGATTGAATGATATAAGGATAAGATTGAACTTGGATGATATCATCAATTATAGTGCTACAGGTTAGGTTGGACGATGAACAAGATGATGACACGTTAATGGATAAGACGACGGATAGGAATAAACAGGTTGAAGAATTTGGCTACGGAGAAATTATACATTAGAAATTTCCCAGGAAATGTTACTGCTCTGATAACAAATGATAAGTGAAGAAGTGATGGAATTTACAAAAGAATATTGTTTAGTGATATTTGTTGTGATCTGATTCCCCGGATTTGGTTTTGGATGATGAGCAAACATAAATAATGTATACTAACTTATTTGTGAGCGCAGTTATGGAGATCGTCGCCAAAATACCACGTTCATCAAAAGCGACTTCTCAAGACTTCTCAATACGCGTGATCGTGTGCCTGGAGCTTCGTTGAAGCTCAAGGAGCAATATGGAAGTCAAGAGGAATGAAGATTGAAGCTTTGAAGACGGCTCGTAAGGTTTATTTTATAGTCTTCTAGCTTCATAGATTAGAATGTTAAGCCTTGAGTAGGACTTACTTTATAATCTTCATTTCGCTCATATCTTAGAGCTAGGATATTCATAGAAGCCATTAGAAACTTTCCCGAAGCCTATCGCTTCTTCCCTCGGCTTCGAGTGCATGTTAGTTGGTTCAAGAAGAGTCACCAACCGACTAGATGACGATCTAGTCGGTCGGCAACTCTACATGAACCGACTAGTTTGCCTTCTCTATTTTCAGCTCTTTTCATGACTACAGTTAGTCGGTCAAAGAAGAGTCACCGACCGACTAGATGACGATCTAGTCGGTCAGGAGTCCTTCTCAGACCGACTAGTTGTGTACAGTCATTTTCAGCCTGAGCTACTGTTTCGAGTTAGTCGGTCAAAGAACGTTTACCGACCGACTAGTTGAGAAACTAGTCGGTCAGCATTTGTTCTTAAACCGACTAAGTCATCTTGAAGTCAACCTATTCTATTTCGACGTTAGTCGGTCAAAGAACATTCACCGACCGACTAGTTGTGAAACTAGTCGGTCGGCAAGTCTTCTTAGATCGACTAGTTGTCTTTGCCTGTACTTCGACTTCTTGGCTGTTCTATCGTTAGTCGGTCTACGTTGTATCACCGACCGACTAGTTGATGAACTAGTCGGTCAGTGATCCTTCTTTGACCGACTAGTCTGGTTCAGAATAGAGCCGTTGGGATTCTTTCAAACTCGATTTCTCTTGCCCCTTTAAATAGAATCCTGATTCGTTTGAAGAGGGGTTAGAGGTCCTATTTCCAAGCAATTTCAGACCTAAGAGAAGAGCTCTCCCAAGCTATTTCAAAGCTCTCTCTCCCTCACAAGAATCTCTCCCTCAACACCTTGAGCCCTAATTCCTCAAGAGAGATTCTCTTCTTTGTGAGCTTCTCAAGCCAAGAGCTTGATTCAAGTCACCATACTCCACCCTAGGCTTCCTTTGCTGGTCATCTTCTTGAAGCTAGGGTTTGGTGGCATCATCTTCCTCAAAATCCCTCCTTGCCCTAATTTGGTAAGATTCACTCAAGGCATAGGGTTTTGTAAGGTAAGAGTTTATTTCATTTCAATCGTATTTGAATTGTGTCTCTCGGTTGTGAGAGAGGTTGTGATCCCGGTTTGTGGGAGTCACATGTCTTTTGTATGATTTGACTTGTGAAGGTTGTTCACAAGTATTTCATAGTGGAAATCTTGAGTTAGGGTTGCTAACTCAAGTATCCGGAGGGGATCCCGGGTGGTTGGGACGTAGGATCACCGGGAACAAGTCGGGGAGACTTGGGTGGATCCGAACCCAGTAATATTGTTTGTTTGCGTATGTTTTAATTCTTGTTGATAGTTGTTTAATTCCGCATTGTCGTTTGTTTCTTGCACAATAATTAGGAATAACTATCTTGATTATTTTAAGTACTATTCACCCCCCCTCTAGTACGTGTGCAGTAGCTACCACAGGGCACAACAATTGGTATCAGAGCCAAGGTTAAAGCTACAAGTTCAAAGCTATGACGAACAACGACTACAACGTCTTCAAGAACCGCGATGGAGCTTCTTCAGTTATGGAAGGACTATCCTCCGTCAGGCCTCCACACTTCAACGGTACCAACTACGGGTACTGGAAATGCCGGATGCAAATTTTCCTCCGGAGCGCTTCACTATGGAGAGCCACCATGACGGAGTATGTCGAGCCTTCCGAAGAAAATTTCGCGAAGTGGACACCTGCGGAGGTCGCCGCGGAAGTTGCCAATGCCAAGGCAATGAATGCCTTGAATTGTGCGTTGGAGCCCGAGGACTTCAACAAGATATGCACATGTAAGAGTGCATATCAAATATGGAACCAACTCCTCATATTGCACGAAGGATCGAGTACGGTAAAAGATTCTAAACTCGTCGTTGCTAATAAAGAATTTGAGTTGTTTCATATGGAGCAGGACGAAACCATGAAGGAATATTACGCTCGCTTCGTGGATATATCAAACGACTTGGAAGCTCTTGGGAAGACCTACACCCAAAAGGAGAAAGTCTCGAAGATAATCGATGGACTTCCTTCTTGTTGGGAGAAGCGTACCTACGCCATCGAGGAAGGTAATGACATGAATAAATATACCGTCGTACAACTAATGGGTACCTTGTTGTCTTATGAGGTACGCAAGGAGAGTAAGATCCGGATGAAGGAAAAGATGAAGGCGTACTTGAAGCAAGACGAGCCAAAGAAAAAGGCAATTGCATTCAAGGCCGCTCCATCTACCGATGATGAAGATTCGGAAGAAGAAGAGGACGAAGAAGTGGACATGGAAGCATTGGCCAATATGGCAAGGAAATTCATCCGATTCTTCCGACAAGGTAAGTTGAATCGTAAATCTAAATTTATTTCGACTAATGTTTCTACTCCCGTGTGTTACAAATGCAACAAGCCAGGACATATCAAGCCGGATTGTCCTCTCTACAAACATAAGGGGAAGTGGAAGGCATCCAAGCACGACAAGTCGAGAAAGCACAAGAAAGGACTTGTAGGTACCTTCACCGACTCCGACTCCTCAAGTGGAGAGTCGGACGATGAAAGAATGGAGAATGCACACACGTGCTTCATGGGAAAAGAGGATCGTGATGAAGAGACTTCCTCCGATGAAAGCGAGGATGGAAGCGAGGATGAAGGCGAAGAGGTAACCAATGATGAACTTAGAATAGCCAATGAACAACTTTGGAATAAGTTTTCTAATATGGCTACTAAGTTTATGAAGACTAAAAATGAATTAGATAGTCTTAAAAACTCGCCTAAGCCTTTCATCGTCAACAACGACACCGTTGTTGATGGGTTGAGAAATGAGATTGAAAATCTCAAGTCTCAACTTGAGCATGTTCATATCGAGGATTCGGGATGAACATGTGATAGCGGATTTGACGTCTCAAATCTCAACTTTGGGTATTGAGAATAAAAATCTCAAGTCACGTGTTTGTGCTCTCGCATCGCAAGTGTCCACTTTGGATGCTTCTTTACATTCTCTCACCGAGAAGCATGAGAGCACATTAGGCCGAATTCATGAATTCAACAAAGGTAAGGGCAAGTTGGATGATATCCTAAATGACTTACTTCCGGCCAATCATCACATTGGTTTGGGGTATAAGTTGGGAGAGTCATCCAAATCGTCCGCCACCTTTGTTAGGCCATCTTCCGATGCTTCTACTAGTGGAAGTAAACACGTCATGGGTAGATCTTCTACCAATGGTGCTTCCGCTAGGAACACGCCCCCATTTGGAAAGAAACCCACTTTGGGTGGACCTCCAAAGAAGGGTCATGCTTACATGTATACCATGCCACGTAGGAACACACATCCTACCCCACATGTTAGCACAAATGATGATTTTTATGCTCCGCACCCACGAGCACGTTCACACCTTATGAGACACACTCATGCACGTGTTCCTCCACATTCATATGTTCATCCTCATTCTCATAAGAATAATTATCATCATGCACCATTGCATCGAATTCCATATGCTTACCCACGACATGCATCACATAGAAATCAACAACATATGCATGTTCCCAATAGGATTAGGACACCCAAGACTTACACTATTTGGGGTCCGAAGAACACAAGCATGCATAATAAAAATTTGTATGTGAAATCGTTTATTAATGATGTTATCTTGAATGATGATTATGTTGGGAAATCAAGTTCCTCGTGGACTTGGTTTCCGAAGGGTTAGTTTCCTTTGACCCTTCATTGCTTGGTACCATAAGTTTAAATTTCATTTTATGGGTACCAAAGCAATTGTGGTTTGTATGGGTTACATTTAATTTGAATTTAGTTAACTAAATTTATTGCCTAACCCATAGGATCCAAAAAGATTTTTGGATACCAAAATGATATTCTCTAGGTTAAAACCACCATGAGATACCAACCCTACCAACTCCGGGATTTGCAAGGATTTTCATTCGATTGGAGTTGATGGTGCTTAAGTGATGCACCAAAGTAGGGGGAGCATAATGTTGTAAGTATATTCATACTTTTGATTCTCATAGGTATGCATTTGTAGAATATATTACGATTGGTATCACTTTGCTTCATTTGGTATGCTAGATTAGTATATGCCATGGTTATATGATGTTCTATCTATTTTTGGCATAACATTCTTGCATGCTACATTTGATATGCACATCGGATTATTTTGTCTCTGATGTTGATTTCGTCGTTCGACGATTTTATGGATTTAATAGAATTCTTTCTATGGAAACATAGAATTGTTTTCCATGCATTCTATTGATTTTGGAGAGTATGTTCCAAAACTCAATAAGTGAAATTGATTTGAGTTTTGATGATTTCGGATTTCGTTTTTCGCCTATGGCTTGATGATTTCGTATTTCGATTTTCGCCTATGGCTTGGTGGTTTCGTTTTCCGACTTTCGCCGATGATTTGATGATTTCGATTTCCGGTTTTCGACTTTGGTCTCCTTGACACGCTTTGCTTTTATTCGGTATTTTGAATTTGATATTTTGCATTGGTGTTATTTTGGGCCTTGGTCGTATTCTTCGACTCCCATGCATTATTTTTTTTGGCCATTGGTTTTGTCTCCTCCCGCTCTTTTTGCTAATGCCAAAGGGGGAGAGATATAATAATGACAATGTGCTAATTAATAATTCAAAGGAATTTACCATGAATCTAATTTGATGTGTTAGATTCAGGGAAGATATAATAATGACAATGTGCTAATTAATAATTCAAAGGAATTTACCATGAATCTAATTTGATGTGTTAGATTCAGGGGGAGTGAAGATAAAAAAATGGATTTTGATCCTATATGTCCAACACTAGGATTCATATTTTATATTTCCCTTGCTGCTTGATGCATATGAACATTATTGAATATGGAACTAACGTGTCATCAATGCAGGGGGAGTAAGTAAATTTCAATTGAATCATTATTATTGATTATTATTTATGATTGGTTTGTCATCACCAAAAAAGGGGGAGAATGTTGTGATCTGATTCCCCGGATTTGGTTTTGGATGATGAGCAAACATAAATAATGTATACTAACTTATTTGTGAGCGCAGTTATGGAGATCGTCGCCAAAATACCACGTTCATCAAAAGCGACTTCTCAAGACTTCTCAATACGCGTGATCGTGTGCCTGGAGCTTCGTTGAAGCTCAAGGAGCAATATGGAAGTCAAGAGGAATGAAGATTGAAGCTTTGAAGACGGCTCGTAAGGTTTATTTTATAGTCTTCTAGCTTCATAGATTAGAATGTTAAGCCTTGAGTAGGACTTACTTTATAATCTTCATTTCGCTCATATCTTAGAGCTAGGATATTCATAGAAGCCATTAGAAACTTTCCTGAAGCCTATCGCTTCTTCCCTCGGCTTCGAGTGCATGTTAGTTGGTTCAAGAAGAGTCACCAACCGACTAGATGACGATCTAGTCGGTCGGCAACTCTACATGAACCGACTAGTTTGCCTTCTCTATTTTCAGCTCTTTTCATGACTACAGTTAGTCGGTCAAAGAAGAGTCACCGACCGACTAGATGACGATCTAGTCGGTCAGGAGTCCTTCTCAGACTGACTAGTTGTGTACAGTCATTTTCAGCCTGAGCTACTGTTTCGAGTTAGTCGGTCAAAGAACGTTTACCGACCGACTAGTTGAGAAACTAGTCGGTCAGCATTTGTTCTTAAACCGACTAAGTCATCTTGAAGTCAACCTATTCTATTTCGACGTTAGTCGGTCAAAGAACATTCACCGACCGACTAGTTGTGAAACTAGTCGGTCGGCAAGTCTTCTTAGATCGACTAGTTGTCTTTGCCTGTACTTCGACTTCTTGGCTGTTCTATCGTTAGTCGGTCTACGTTGTATCACCGACCGACTAGTTGATGAACTAGTCGGTCAGTGATCCTTCTTTGACCGACTAGTCTGGTTCGATGAACAAGATGATGACACGTTAATGGATAAGACGACGGATAGGAATAAACAGGTTGAAGAATTTGGCTACGGAGAAATTATACATTAGAAATTTCCCAGGAAATGTTACTGCTCTGATAACAAATGATAAGTGAAGAAGTGATGGAATTTACAAAAGAATATTGTTTAGTGATATTTAGTAAGGTTGTTGGTGTAAAATACTGATTATTTTAAAGCGAGAACTTTGAGTTAGAATTTGGACGATATTGATTGATCTATAGTTAAGAGTTAGGATGTGATTATAATTGTAGCGTTATTCAGCGATGAGACGAGTAATGATGCATTGTTTGAAGAACGCTTGATTGAAGTTACCATTTAGCGTTCATTAAGTCAGAACTTTGGGGTTGCAGTTATAGGTATATACTTTTCCACTCACCCTTATCCTAAACAATTTGGTGCAATTTCATTAGTAGTCGTCCGTAATTATGTTACTCGTCCACTAATAGTTAGATCATCTATAGTGCATCGACATCCGAACCCCGTTTGAATTAAATCTTGACCACATCACATGTATCGATTCCTGACTAAATTTCATATCTCCGTCTCGTAGTTTTTTTTTCAAATCAGAGTTTACATTCGTAGAAATACGACGAGATGTATAAGTTTTATCGGTATCTGTCTTAGGTACTCAAAATTCTAGGAAATTCCGAGGGCGGAATTTTTCTTAAGGTGGGTAGGATGTAACGACCACTGTCCGGTCATACGTATTTTATCGCGTTTGTTGTTTGTGGCGCGTATATCCGTATTTATTTGTATTATTTTTTTCCGTAGCTCAGACGCGTGACCGGACCCCGTATTCACGATCCTCTCGGAGGCGCGATCACCCCGGTATCTTTGTTCAAAGTTTTGGATGATCGGGAATAAAATTTCAATAATAAGATTATTATTATTATTAACTTTTATTATATCTTTACCCAAAACGTAATCAACCTGACACAGTTTTTAAACAAGTTCTATAATAATAATAATAATAATAATAATAATAATAAGCAACACACACTTTCGAAAGTCAAACACATCTGTTAAAATTCAAAACTGGAATGTATTTATTTAGAACTGCTGTAACAAAAAAAAAGTATCGAATCAAATTTTAAACAAATCTTAAACCACTAACGTTCTAATGCGACTGGGTTTCGTAACCAAATTTTAAGAGATCAAATCATAACCTATTTGATAACCGATCCTAACCGTACCCCACGATATCTCCCCACGTTCTCTAAACCACTCCCTAAAAATCCTAACGGACCACTCTCCCACGTGAGGCACTCGCTGACATCTCCCTACAAGCTAACCTTAGGTCTCTTCCCATCAAAAAAATAATATGTAAACCAAACACTATGAATTACCCTGTCATTCACGCAGGAGAGCCTACCCCTAGCCTCAGCTTCACGTTTTCTCCCTCTTATATTAGTAATAAACACAGGCCATCTCACTTGCTCTTCATTTAAAACCCCATGCTCTCGTTCTGTCACAAAACAAAGAAATAGAAGCCCTGAGAGCCTAACACAAATACCCACAGGCCTACCTCCATTGCTTGCGCCCTAGCCTATGCGAAGAGCTAAGCCGGAAACCCGTTACCTATTTCTCTTCTCCACGCAGAAGAGCAGCCAGCAACTCGAGGCTTCTTCTTCTTCTTCTTCGCGAGTTAATTTCCCGACGCCATCATTCACACAGCTTCTCCCCTCTGCGCTCTCCTCCGCACGCAACCAAGCTCACCTCCGCCTGCAACGCTCCACCCGCAAGCCGCAGCCACCATACTCGCGAGCGGCTCTCGGCGTCCCTCTCTCGCCTCCTCCCTCGCGCCCAGGCACTCACGCCAACCCACACCAGCCCGACCTCCCAACCCACGGCAACAATCTCCAAGCCGAGCCCCCCTTTCATCCGCAACCACAGGCCGAGTTCTCCTCTCTCCAAGCAAGAAAACTCCCACAGGCCGAGATCTGACATCTCGCAGCCCCTTCTTCATGCGAGCGGCCTCTTCCCGTCGCTGATCGTCGCGTGGACACAACGGAACAAATCCGCGCACTCGGGAGCCGCCCACATCCGTTCTTCTTCCCTCCCGAAGCTTTTACGCCGCTGTTAAGGAGTTTTCACGCGTCGCCACTGTCCGTTGACGTCAACCGATCCCTCGCGACACTTCAGGTTAGTAGATTTACCCCTATAACTCATAACCCCCACCGTAAAGTAGTGAAACCTAATAAAACATGTTGATTAGACGTCGTAGGAGCTCTTGCAAATCTGACCTGAACTGAAAAACGTCATTTCTGATTTTATACTCTGTCAAAACAGCGAACTAAACCATCCACGGCGTAGTACTCGTCGAGACGATTCCAACGACACCAAGAACGTCAAAAACAGGCGAGTATATGATTTGTTATGATTTTTAGAAGTTTCGGCACGTTTACGCCGCCTTCATGTATTGCTGGATAACCTGAAATTGTGACGTGAAATAACGTAGGAAAGTGACACAATAATAACCCGGACAAAATTTGGGATCCAACGGTATATCATACGATATATCCCCATTTTAAACACTAAGAGAAAAAAATCGTTTCTGTAGCAAGTTGAACAAAAAGGACGTATTCGTCATTTGAAATTTCGGAAACGGTCGTTCGACCCGTTTCCGCTGTGTAGAACTGTCACCATAAAACCGTAATATTGTTAACAGTAAAATTCAGTGGGTCCTGACATGTTTAACAATATGGACGTCGTGAAATCGTGCGCCTCGAAGGCGGTATCGTGATATCGTGATGTCGTGTGAGTCGACTAGGCCGGCTCGTGTTCCGGCAAAACTTTTGGGTGGGGTTAGGGTTGAGCGGCCACTGGGCGTATGAAAGGTACTCTCCTCAAGAGCACCACCCGACGCGGTGGGTTAGTGTCAATCACGGTAAGCCCCCGTGAGAGGAACGACCTTCTCATCACGACCTAAAGGCGAGAACCCTAGATTAGATGTGAATTCTTGACATGGACATTGCAACGCTAACTTGGTCATCGTGAATATTGAAATACTAACAAACTCAGAGAATCTTAGCTTTAAACTTGCCATCGACTAGAATTGCATGCCTAGGATTGTACGTTCCCGTTCTATAAAATCGTTAATTGTTAAATTGCTGCAGTCACCTCTTTTAAATTATTGATGCTCCTAAAATTCATATATCTGTCGTATACTTCGTTTGGGATGCTAACTCTTTCTTGCAGACCCCTAGCTGACATACATTCATGTTTGTGGATGTATGTCAGGTTCAGGCTTGAGTACCAGGAGGACCAGTACGAGACGCCAGAGTTGGAGAGTCAGGAGTTCGCTCGAGACGTTGAGCCTCTCCCCGTAGAGGACTAGTAGACTAGTTCCGTCGCTGCCTTTTAGTTTACTTTCAGACAGTGTTGTCATCGCTTAGTGTACTTTCCTTTTGTTTTCACTTTAGCCCTGTTGTGGCTTGTTGTTTAATTTCGTGTACGAATATCATTATCTGGATGTGGCTATTATCTTTGAAATGCTCTGATTGTTCTGATACGCAAATGCAAGAACCTTATCTGTGTTTTTTATCACAGACGCTTATTGAAATCGAGCTTCACCGCTCTAGTTCAAGCGGACTGCGTAACGTTCTCGCTTCCGGTGTCTTTTGGGAAGCGGGGCGTTACAGGCATTTTCAGTGTCTCACTCGGCCGAGTGAAGGAGTCACTCGGCCGACCGACGAGACCCCGCTCGGCCGGCTAGATCGGACAAGCTCTAAGCGTGCACTTTGCCGAGCATCAGAAGCCCACTCGGCCGAGTGACGTATCCCGTCCGCCCGAGTGGCACTCAGACGACGCCCCTCAAAAAGAGCCAACTTACTGTTTTTCGTCAGTCTGAGTAGCAGAAGACCCACTCGGCCGAGTGGCAATTGCCGACCGCCCGAGTGAAGATAAGCCCATCGGCCGAGTGACGACAACTCACTCGGCCGAGTGACGCCCGAAGTGAAGACCCCCAAGACCCAGGAATTACTGGAAATTCTCAGGGTCTTTCACTCGGCCGAGCGACTTTTGTCACTCGGCCGAGTGAGCCGAGCGCCTGTAGCAAAAAACACGATTTTGGAGCTACGCAGGGGCAGTTTGGTCACGAATTTTTGGGCAGTTTTGGGGGGTATTTAACCCCTGATTCTAACCTAGTTTAGAGAGCTTTTTTTCCTTGCTTTTGGCAGCCTTTTTTGATTAGACTTTTTAGAGTTTTATTCTTGTGATTGGAGAGGGGAGAAAAGGGTTATTTTGTTGGATTCTCGGAGAGCTACATTGGTTTATCTCCCTCTTCATTAAAAATCCTATTTTTATTGCTAATTTGAATATTGCCATGAATTCTATTGCTATTTCAATTGATTATTCTTCCATTTGTGATATGATTTGTTAGTAGTTTTAACGTCTTAGGGCGTGGGGATGAACCCTACGAGACCAATTTCCGATTTGTGATGATTTTGTAGAACTATTGCTAGAATTGCTATTAGGGTTAGTTTGGGATCGAAATATTAAGGATAGCTATGTGTTCATATCGATTGGGATTTGCAAGAAATTGGATCCCAATTCGATAGGAAACCCTAGAAATCCGAATTGTGTTGTAATTGAGTTTCCGTAGTATCGGTTTGCAAGAGATTAGGCCGATACTAGGGTTCTCGGTTGCAATTCTATACCGATACCCGTTTGCAAGAGATTGGACGGGTAGGAACTATCCCAACCTAGGTCGTAGCCCGAGTTTGCACGAGAGTGGGCTCGTGATGCGATTGAACAATGATGTTAATCCTAATGCTAGTTTGCCTAGGCTAGGGTTTGCAAGAGATTGGACCCGAACCTAGGTTCGCTATAAACCGGCAACAGCGCGAGAGCGTGAGCTAGGTTTTACATTCAGTTGCAACTAGTTCACCCGACATTCTACCCTAGCAATTGTGATACAAGTGAATCACATTGACGAGATACGGCAAGTAGCGGGGATTCCCTATTCCCTAAGCGTCTTTATTTGATTTTATATCTCTCTACATTATTTGACGATTGTGACAACATCGCCGAAAGGAAAATTCCTACTTTTCTGTCCCTATAGCCAGGTTGTTCGGAGAAGACACTGTCATACGTCCTCCCTGTGTTCGATACCCGCACGCCGCTACACCGTGCGCTTGCGGTAAAACTACACGGTCATTCTTTAGGGTGTACGCACTGGCGCGATCAGAAAGTAACTATCATATTTGCTCACCACGCAGAACACATAGAAAACGGGAATTGCTCAAGGCGCAGAACGCAGAACGCATAGAAAACGGGAATTGCTCAATGTGCACAACGCAGAACGTATGACAGCGAATTGTATTGATGAGAAGAAGTAGATTTAATGTGTGGCTACATCGAAGACCCCGTCATGCTACCGAGGGGTTCTCGTGAATATACAAAAGACTGTTTGTCAATCTACAGCGGATTGATATCAGACATATGAAGAGACTTTAATTGCGATGGGAGAGAATTGATGTAGCTGGAGCGATTTGAAAGCTCTCAGGGAGACCTTTGACCCAAAAAATGACACAAATGTCCTCAAAAGCAAGAGCAACTGTGACCCAGTGGAGAACTTTGTGGCAGTTCACCCTCACTGTGAAAAAATTGGTTGTGTGAGGTGAGGTTTGAATGGTTTTGTGCGATGAGCAATTCTGAGTTTTGTGTTGTTTTGTGCGGTGAACTTATTCTGAGTTTGAGTGGTTGTGTGCGATTAGTAATTCTGAGGTATGAGTGGTTTTGTAGCCGCTTACTTAATTGCTCCACGCTGAGACATAATTTCTCAAAGAAAAGAAAGAAAAGCCTTACCATGAAGTTTGAAAGGGGGCGAGACGCCCCCGTATTCGATCTCTCCTCACACTCCCAGGGCGTTAGGGACGATTTTCCTCTAGACACTCCTCCCCTCTCAAAAGAAACCTCCCGTTGGCCCGATCGCTGGATAGGCCCTCCGTTGATACCGGACCTCTCCTTCCCGATGAATTCTTCCTCTTACAGGCGGATCACCGACGAGTTATTCCTCTTACACATGGAGCGGCCCGCCTTCCACTCCCCGACTTCCCTTGGAGAACTTATGCCAGGGGACTTAGGGAGAACCGCTCCTCCCCTCCAGCGCCTACTCCGTGACGACCTCCACCTCTGGGGGAGGCGTCGCCGCCCGCGGGGTGTCGGTCCAAATCACCGGTGAAGGCATCGCCATGCCAATCACCCCACTGGGCACCACCGTTCCCAGACAACAGGTGCCTCCGTCATCCAACGTTCTGCCTTCCACTCATCGACCTCCCATCGTACATCCTGAAGTGGAACGAAACCCCAGCCCGCCATCCATCGGCCTGCCTTCCACTCCTCGACCTCCTGTCGCACATCCTGAAGCAGTTTACAGTAAATTGGAATGAAACCCCAGACCGCCATCCAACGGCCTGCCTTCCACTCCTTGACGGCACCCCAGCCCGCCATCCAACGGCCTACCTTCAACCACTGGCGTCTTTATCGACATATTGTAAAGAACGCGAAAATGTCCCTTCAAGCAAGTTGTTAAATTCCGTCTATGAGAAAATTAACTTGTTTACATGCAAACTTTTAGATTATCTCTGATACATATTCAATCTGAATACATTTTAGATTAAATCGGCTACATATTCAATCGACTTCGTAAACTGCTTGAAAATTTTTAGATTATATCTCATACATATTCCAATTGATGACATTTTCAAAATGACCCAGCCATTCAAATATATGGATGTACATACGGATACAGAACAAAACATATTCATTACCCCATGCTCTTTACAAACTGATACATATGATTGTCTTCGTAAGATGTTTGCAATGAAGGGGCTTTTTACGGGATAAATTGTCGGCGTGATCTGTGTGCTTCACCCTACAACCAACGACACCTGCAATGATGACACTCCTATCCTGCCTACGGTTGCCGAAAGTCGGCAACGACGTTAATTAACGCAACAAAGAAACCATCTTCGTTGAGTTTATGGACGTGTTTGCCAACTTTCTGCCACCGTAGCCCGGATAGGAGTGTCGTCATTGCAGGCGTCGTTGTTCCCGGCTGTCAAGTATGACGCCGGTTCGAAGACACCGAAAAGAACTCCGATTCCAAAGAGGCGGTGAACACCAACACATGGTTGTGTTATAAATAGAATGAGATTTTCATCTTCGAGATCGGAAAGGACAGTAGGAGGTGTTTGTGTGTCTTAGACTATGTAAAGTACAAAGATGAAGGGGTTGGAGGAGGAGATAGTGTAAAGAGGAGATGGCCGTTCCACGTGCATGCTTGATTATAAATGGACAATAGCCATTCGTTGCGTTTATTACCGTCGTTGCAGTTTCCAACATCAACCATTTATCTTTGCGTGAAAAAAGTATTGGTTGAATTCTATCGTCCATTTCTATCTCAAGCATCAGGCCCGAACAGTAGAAGACCATCTCATCTTTACACTCCATATCCATCTCCATCTCCATCTCGTCCATTTCTACCTCATGCATCATGCTCGAATATAAGAAAACCTTATTGTTTCCAGACGGAGGTTGTGTGGGCAAAAAGAAGAAGATGATATAAGAAAGTAGAGGAAGTTGTGAGAAGATGAGGGCTCCTTGTCTGCCATTTATAGGGGAATTGGACCATTCAATATGGAAAGTATAATAAGGAAACAAAATAGGTTAATTACTCTCCACGCAAAACAAGGAAACTCAACGGTTTTTCGCCTTGATCAACAATGATGCCAATTGGAAAATTACTCCCAACAATACTAATTTCCACTAATCCTTTTTAATACATTTTATGCGAGTAACAAACTAACAATCATAATTGCTCACCGCGTAAAACGCATGATAAATAGGAATTGCTCAAGGCCCACAACGCACAATGCATGGCAGCGATTTGTATTGGTTTATGAGGATGCGACCGAAGTAGAGTTAATGTGTGGCTACATCGAAGACCCCGTCATGCTACATGAGGGGTTCTCATGAATATACAAAAGACTGCTCGTCAATCTACAGCTGATTGATACCAGACATGTGCATTTCTCAAGAATGTTTGACCGGCCGGTGGGACGTGAGCTGGAAAAATTAATAGTCGCTTACATAATTGCACAAAGCTCAGAACCAATTAATTTATGGCCATTGTGCGCGGTGAGCAAATTTTTAATGGTTTAAATAATTGCTCATAGCGAACAACAAGCAACGACAGGTGTACACGCTTTGAGTCGTTGTGCGCGTTGAGCAAATTTTTAATGGTTAACATAATTTTGCAAAGCGGAGAAAAAGCAAAGACAGGTGTTCGATTTGAGCATCTAAGGTATTTTATGGACAATTGTTTAACGCACACAACCAGCAGAATTATGACCGTTGTGCGTGTTAAGCTAAAGTTGCGTCGATGATTATAATGCACGTCACCGATTAAAAAGGGACAACAAGAATGTTGATATTGAAAAAAAATTCGGAATAAAATTGAAGTTACGTTTTGTGCAAAATAATCACTTGTTGTAAGAAATTAAAAGATATGTTACCCATATTGTTACCTTCGTATGGAAATTGCTCCACACTTGTCACTTGTGCGTTTTAAGCCCCTCGCACGACGCGCACGACGGGGGTAATTTTTCCAGTCGTAAAAGCTGATGGAAAATTCTCAAAACTTGTGCGTTTTAAGCTCGCACTCGACGTGCATGACGGGGGTAATTTTGCCCGTCGTGCGCGCGGATGGAAATTGCTTCACACTAGGTGTTTTACCCCCCGCGCACGACGGGGTAATTTTGCCTGTCGTGCACACGGATGGAAATTGCTCCACACGTGCGTTTGAAGCCCCGCACACAACGCGCACGACTATGGTAATTTTGCTCGTCGTGTGCGCGGATGGAAATTGCTTCACACTAGGAGTTTTATCCCACGCGCACGACGGGGGTAATTTTGCCCGTCGTGCGCGCGGATGGAAATTTGATAAGGGCGTAACCAAAGCAGAGGCTCCGCCAGCAATGGTGAAACCTTTGAGAAATTTCATTGATAAAAGGAAGTAATTACAGAGACAAATGAAATTAAATTGTAAAAGGAGAGAAAAGGTTCACATATATTCGATATCCCTTCTCTTACAGCATCAAGCTTATATACTATTTCCCCTAACAGAATGCAGCCCGCCATCGGCAATGGAGGTCGTATGCGAGCAGCCAGCTGTCGAATGTGCGGTTCTGAGCCAGAGTAGCTGTCGTATGCGAGCATTTTGTCGAATGGTGGATGAAGATCCACAGTGATCCCTGGCATCCAACGGCTACGCCTCAGGGCCCCACCGTTAGTTAGAGATGGACGGCCCGGATTATTTTATTTGTTTTGATCAAGCGCTCCCCATTTAAAGTTCAACGAGCGGCCTGATCTGCGGATCTCCTTCATCCAACGGCTTAGATTTAAGATCCTCCAATTCGACCGTTGCTCCGTGGCCTCCTTCTTCCTCCCAGCGTTTGCCCATAGTTAGAACATTGAGATGGGTTCTAACAAAATTTCTGCACACTTGTGCGTTTTAATCCCCGCACACTACGGGCACGACTGGGGTAATTTTTTCCGTCGTGCGCGCAGCTGGAAATTGATTCACACTAGGCGTTTTAACAGACGCGCACGACGGGGCGTATTTTTACCAGTCGTGCGCGCGGCTGGAAATTGCTACTCACGTTGTGTTTTAACCTTGCCCATCGTGCGCGCCGCTGGAAATTGCTACACGTTGCGTTTTAAGCCCCGCGCACTACACACACGACGGGGTAATTTTGCCCGTCGTGCGTGCGGATGGAAATTTCTTCACACGTTGCGTTTTTTACCCCCCGTGCACGACGGGGGTAATTTTGCACGTCGTGCGTGCCGCTGAAAATTGCTACTCACGTTGCTTTTTAACCCCCGTGCACGACGTGCACGATGGGGCTAATTTTGTCCGTCGTGCGCACGGGTGGAAATTGCTTCACACTTGGTGTTTTAACCCCCGCGCACGACATGGCGTATTTTTACCCGTCGTGCGCGCCGCTGGAAATTGCTACTCACGTTGCTTTTAACCCCCGCGCACGACGTGCACGACGGGGGTAATTTTGCCCATCGTGCGCGCGGGTGAAAATTGCTTCACACTCGGTGTTTTAACCCCCGCGCACAACGAGGCGTATTTTTGCCCGTCGTGCGCGCCGCTGGAAATTGCTACTCACATTGCTTTTTAACCCCCGCGCATGACGCGCACGACGGGGGTAATTTTGCTCGTCGTGCGCGCGGCTGGAAATTGCTTCACACTTGGCGTTTTACCCCCCGCGCACGATGGGGGTAATTTTGCCCGTCGTGCGCACGGATTGAAATTGCTTCACACTTGTGCGTTTTAAGCCCCGCACACGACGCGCTCGACAGGCGTAATTTTGCCTGTCGTTCGCGCGGATGGAAATTTGATCACACTGGCGTTATTAGGCATGTTGACGAACGAGCTAGAATGCGCTTGAACAGTGAGATTGGTTTTGTTCATGTACAAAATCCATGTCCAAGCTCTGTTCGTTTACTAACCGAGATCTAAAAAACCTGTTCAAGCTTGTTTGTTAAGCTTACCGAACGAATGTAAACGAACGTAAACGAACATTTACCGAGCTTGTTCACGAGTACTTAATCGAACGTTCTGTAAAGACTTATCGAGCTTGTTCGTGAACATGTTCAGGAACATGTTCGTGAACACACAATCAATTTTGTTCATGAACAGATTTTCAATCAAACTAACGAACGTCAATTTTTTATATGGAATAATAATATTTAAACATAATTACTAATGACTAAATCAATTAAATAAAAGGATTAAATATTTGCTGGATAAAAACAAATAAATCTAGCATTATAGCTCCATAGATCCCATTACGAGCATCCATTCCAAGCATAGTAAAAAATATAGTGTTTGTCTAAATTTACTATTTTCGATACAGGTTCATTCACAAACACTTAACGGGCTTGTTCACGAACATTTAATGAGCTTGTTCACGAACACTTAACGAGCTTGTTCATGAACATAAATGAACGAACACAGTTATGTTCAAGCTCTGTTCGTTTACTAATCAAGGTCTAAAGATCTGTTCATGCTTGTTCATTAAGCTTCCTAAACGAACGTAAATGAACATGTACCGAGCTTGTTCACGAGTAGTTCGTCGAACGTTCTGTTCGTCAACAACAGCCCTAGCGTTTTAACCCCCGCGCACGACGGGGCGTATTTTTGCCCTTCGTGCGCGCTGTTGGAAATTGCTAATCAAGTTGCGTTTAACCCCCGCGCACGACGCGCACGATGGGGGTAATTTTGCCCGTCGTGCGCGCGGATGGAAATTGCTTCACACGTTGCGTTTTAACCCCCCGCGCACGACGGGGTAATTTTGCTCGTCGTGCGCACTGATGGAAATTGCTCCACACTTGTGCGTTTTAAGCCCCGCACACGACTGGGGTAATTTTGCCCGTCGTGCGCACGGCTGAAAATTACTTCACACTTTGGCGTTTTAAGCCCCACGCACGACGGGGGTAATTTTGCCCGTCGTGCGCCCGGATGGAAATTTCTCCACACTTGTGCGGTTTAAGCCCCGCTGACGACGCGCACGATGGGGGTACTTTTGCCCGTCGTGTGCTCGGATGGAAATTGCTTCACACTAGGCGTTTTAACCCCACGCACGACGTGGCGTATTTTTGCCCGTCGTGCGCGCGGCTAGAAATTGCTACTCATGTTGTGTTTTAACCCCCTGCGCATGTCGCGCACGACGGGGGTAATTTTGCCCGTCGTGCACGCGGCTGGAAATTGCTTCACACTAGGCGTTTTACCCCCCCGTGCACGGCGGTGTGAATTTTTGCCCGTCGTGCACACGGATGGAAATTGCTCCACACTTGTACGTTTTAAGCCCTGCACACGACGCGCACGACGTGTGTAATTTTGCCCGTCGTGCTCGCGGATGGAAATAGCTTCACACTTTACGTATTACCTCCCGCACACGACGGGGGTAATTTTGCCCGTCGTGCGCGCCGCTGGATATTGCTACTCACGATGCGTTTTAACCCCCGCGCACGACGCGCACGACGGGGGTAATTTTGCCTGTCGTGCGCGTGGCTGTAAATTGCTTCACACTTTGCGTATTACCCCCCGCGTATGACATGGGTAATTTTGCCCGTCATGCGCAGGGATGGAAATTGCCCCACACCTGTGCGTTCTAAGCACCACACACGACACGCACGACGGGCGTAATTTTGCATGTCGTGCGCACGGATGGAAATTGCTTCACACTAGGCGTTTTAACCCCGCGCACGACGGGGCGTATTTTTGCCCGTCGTGCGCGTGGCTGGAAATTGCTACAAACGATTCTTTTTAACCCCCGCGCACGACGCTCACAACGGGGTAATTTTTCCTGTCGTGCACGCGGCTGGAAATTGCTCCACATTTGGCGTTTTACCCCCCACGCATGACTGTGGTAATTTTGCCCGTCGTGCGCACGGATGGAAATTGCTCCACACTTGTGCGTTTTAAGCCCCGCACAAGACGCGCCCGACGGGGATAATTTTGCCCGTCGTGCGCACGGATGGAAATTGCTCCACACTTGTGCGTTTTAAGCCTCGCACAAGACGCGCCCGACGGGGATAATTTTGCCCGTCGTGCGCACGGATAGAAATTGCTTCACAATAGGCATTTTAACCCTCACACACGACGGGGCGTATTTTTACCCGTCGTGCGTGCCGTTGGAAATTGCTACGCACGTTACTTTTTAACACCCGCAAACGACGCTCACGATGGGGGTAATTTTGCACATCGTGCGCGCGGCTGGAAATTGCTTCACACTTTACGTTTTACCCCCCGCGCACGACGGCTGTAATTTTGCCCGTCATGCGCAAGGATGAAAATTGCTTCACACTGCGTTTTAATCCATGCACACGACGTGCACGACGGGGGTAATTTTTCCCGTCGTGCGCGCGGATGGAAATTGCTTCACATTAGGCGTTTTAACCCCGCGCACAACGGGGCGTATTTTTTCCCGTCGTGCGCGCGGCTGAAAATTCCTACTCACGATGTGTTTTTACCCCCGCGCATGACGCGCACGACGGGGGTAATTTTTCCCGTCATGCACGCGGATGGAAATTGCTTCACATTTGGCGATTTACCCCCGCGCACGACGTGGGTAATTTTGCCCGTCGTGCGCACGGAAGGAAATTGCTCCACACTTGTGCGTTTTAAGTCCCCCACACGATGGGCACGACGGGGTTAATTTTGCCCGTCGTGCGCGCAAATGGAAATTGCTTCACACGTTGCGTTTTAACCCCCCGCGCACGACGGGGTAATTTTGCCCGTCGTGCGCACTGATGGAAATTGCTCCACACTTGTGCGTTTTAAGCCCCGCACACGACGCGCACGACTGGGGTAATTTTTCCCGTCTTGCGCGCGGATGGAAATTGCTCCACACTTGTTCGTTTTAAGCCCCGCACACGATGCGCACGACTGTGGTAATTTTGCCCGTCGTGCGCGCGGCTGCAAATTACTTCACACTTTGGCGTTTTAGCCCCCACGCACGACGGGGGTAATTTTGTCGGTCGTGCGCAGGGATGAAAATTGCTCCACACTTGTGCATTTTAAGCCCCGCACACGACGTGCACGACGGGGGTAATTTTGACTGTCGTGCGCACGGATGAAAATTGCTTCACACTAGGCGTTTAAACCCCGCGCACGACGGGGCGTATTTTTGCACGTCGTGCGCTCGGCTGGAAATTGCTACTCACTTTTTGTTTTAAACCCCCGCGCACGTCGCGCATGACGGGGGTAATTTTGCCCGTCGTGCGCATGGAGGGAAATTGCTCTAGACTTGTGCGTTTTAATCCCTGCGCACGACGCGCACGACAGGGGTAATTTTGCCCGTCGTGCACGCGGCTGGAAATTGCTTCACACTTTGGCGTTTTACCCCCCGCGCACGACGGGGGTAATTTTACCGGTCATGCGCGGGGATGGAAATTGCTCCACACTTATGCGTAAGCCCCGCACACGACGCGCACGACGGGGGTAATTTTGCCCATTGTGCGCGCAGATAGAAATTGCTTCACTTTAGGCATTTTAACCCACGCGCACGACAGGCGTAAATTTGCCCATCGTGCGCGCAGATGGAAAATTCTCCACACTTGTGCATTTTATACCCACGCCGCACACGACGCGTAGGCTGTAGCGCGTTGTGCGCGGGGAGTAATATACTCCGTTCTGGGTCGACGCGCACAACGGTGCCGTATAGTGTAAACTATTTCTTTAAAAAGGATTTAAAGGGCTTGATGGTAATTGCACCATTAGTTCTAAAAAGTTGCTTTGAAAGGGGCTTTAAGGACGGGATGGTAATTGCCCCAGAAGTTCCGGTTGCGTAAGGGCGCGTTGGTAATTGAACCAAAAGTTCCTCATGTTCCGCTTTTAACAACAGCCGGGGGATCGGATCGGACGGTTGGGAGGGGTCGAGCACAGGAATCCCATCTGAGCTTGAGCGCAGGCGCATTTTAATCAGACCCTTCATGCTCTTACTCCAAAGCGCATTCTAACAGTGGATGCCTCGAAATGGCTGGTCAATCACACCCACCTGACTCTCGTACCTAAGAATTCTAATGCGACCACTCTGGGGGACTACAGGCCTATTTCCTGTTGCAACTACTTATATAAAATTATTAGCAAAATTATTTGCAACAGGCTGAAGGTGTTGATTCATGAGCTGATTTCTCCAAATCAGGCGGCATTCCTTAAGGGGAGATTGTTATCTGATAGTACACTTGTAGCCCATGAGCAGATCCGTGATTTCAGTAACCCTATGGGAAGTAGGGCATGTCTGAAGCTTGATTTAAGGAAGGCTTTTGATAGTGTAAATATGGAGTTCATCATGTACTTTCTGAGGCAGATGGGATTTCCCAATATTTTTATTGGTTGGATCAGAGAGTGTATTACTACCCCCACATTCTCTGTAATGATTAAAGGCTCACCATTGGGTTATTTTAATGGCAATAGGGGTATCAGACAAGGCGACCCCCTTTTCCCCTACTTGTTTGTATTGGTTATGGAGGCTTTCTCCATCCTGGTATCTAAGGCTCATAGTTGTGGGGCTTTCCAACCCATGAGGCGTTCTGAGTCCATTTCCCACCTTCTGTTCGCTGATGATCTCCTGGTATTCTGCAGAGCAACCTTCAAATCATTCATGTGCATCAAAACTCTGCGAAATGATTTTACGGATTATTCTGGGCTTGAGGTCAATTGGGACAAGAGTTCTGCTCTCTTTAGCAAGGGGACAAGGAACAAGTCGGGTCTGGCAGATTATTTGGGTATTAATATGGCCACTACTATTACCACTTATTTGGGTTTACCTTTATCTACCAGGTATCCAAAAGCCCCAATGTACGGTAGACTTGTGGATAAATGCAGGAAGAGACTGATGGGCTGGGCAAACAAGTTGCTATCTATATCTGGCAGGATTGAGCTTTTCAGGACTGTTATTTACGGGATGATAGCATTTTGGATGCAAGCTTTTCGTATGCCAAACTCCATTGTCAGGACTATATCAAGCCTTTGCAGGCGTTTTATTATGGGACCTTCTAGAGCTTTGGCGTGGGAGGATATCTGTACCCCAAAATCTGAGGGAGGGGTGGGTATCCGGTGGCTGGAGGACCTAAATGTGGCATCAGGTATTCGGCTAACGTGGAGATTCCTTACGTCTAATGGCCTTTGGGCGAAAGATATGAGAAGTAGATATGGGGCGATGGGGGGTATATTTGCGGCAAATGGCTCTGTTCTTCACTCTGGTACGTGGAAACATTTGTTGAAATGCAGACCAATTTCACAAAAGCTTATCAGGAGGGTGGTGAAGGATGGGCGATCTACCCTTTTCTGGCATGATTTTTGGCTAGATTGTGGGCCTCTTAAAAACTTAGTGGATTTCCCTATTTCCTCTTCCATGAAGACTGTGCACGATTATTGGCTTGATGGGGGTTGGGTGGACATACCGCTGGTTCAAATTCGGCCTTACCTTGCAAACATATCACTTACCAGCGGCCTGGACAAATGGGTTTGGGCTCCTTCCAGCAACCGGCCTATATCCACCTTGAGGGATGAGGACAATTTCAGGTTCAAAGAGGCTTGGGATGGTGTGCGACAGGTACGTGCCCCATTCCGATATGTGAAGCTCATTTGGTTTTCTGGACATGTTCCAAAGATGTCTCTTTGCCTCCTGAGAGCTTTCAAAGGCAAGCTACTTACAAGGGATATTATTAGCAAGTGGGGAATCAACACTCCTACTCATTGTGTGCTATGTGGAGACAACAATGATGAAAACTTAGGCCATTTGTTCTTCGGCCGTAGCTATTCTAGCTATATCCTAAAGAGATCACTACTAAAGTTGAATATTCAGACTCACATTGAACCTTCTATTACTGAAGTGGGTGATTATTTATTGGTGCATTTTGGAGGGAAAAATACATTGAGCAAGCTAGCGAAAATTAGTCTGTCTGCTATGGTTTGGCATATTTGGAGGGAGCGCAATAGGAGAATCTTTGAGGATACCTGCAGGGGGAAAATTAACCTTTTTGAGGAGATTGCTGCGGATATTAGAGTTGCTATGCGAGGACATGACCCTACAAATGCAGAAGAATTTTCTGCATTTGCAAACTGGGAATTCAGAGACATGGGCTGATGTACTAGTTTCTATTACATTGATACACATTTGTATAGATTGCTTAGGGGGGTGTTTCTTTATTAAAGAGTGACGGCGCTTGTGCCATATCCTCTTTATAAGGAACCACCTCTCTCTTTGTTGTCTGTAAATTTTTCATCAATAAAGATTGACTAACTTTCCAAAATATCTATATTATAAAACAGGGATGTTATCATGGGTTTTTGGATAAGAGAAATTGGATAAGAGAATTTGGTTATGTGTATTGTTGTATAATAGGGATGTTATCATGGGTATTGTTGTATAAGAGATTTTGGATAAGAGATAATGGATAAGAGATATTGGATAAGAGAATTTGGTTTTGGTTATGTGTAATTGGGTGTGATGTTTATATAGATTGTATATAGGGTATGAGAAATTGAGGAATGAGATATTGGATATAAGAAATCATCACATCACCTAAAATTCAAATTTTAAATTTTGATCACATTCTCTTTATTTTGATCACATCACAAACGGAGGGAAAATTTTGATCCCATCAGTTCTCTCCATCACAAACGAAGGGAAAAACTCTTCCCGCTACGCTTCACTTCTCGCCATCACAAAATTCAAAGGCCTCACAAAATTTTGATTCACTTCAAAGGGAGATTCACTTCAAAGGGAGATCACGAAGAGTCAGGGAATTTTGATTCACTTCAAAGGGAGATCACGAAGAGTCAGGAAAAGCGCACATTCCTCCTCGCCATCTTCTTCTACCTCCAGCTCAAGAAGAGCAAGGGAGAGCACGAAGAGCAAGCTTGATGTCTTGAACCACGGTTAGCTCTTCCTGTGAAGCTTTGGTTAATCGAAGTCAACTTTGAGAACACATCTTTTTGGAACATGTTGTTTGCAAGGAAAAGTAAAATTGCCGAAACTTAATGAACCCCCTCCAGCACTTAGAGAATTATATGATGGTGACAGTGAGGCATCAAAATCATTTCGAATGTATACTCGGGAGTATAATGCAGCTAATGCATTTACCAGCCTTGGTGTGACAATGGATCAAAGATTGATTGCTGGCAGAGGCCCGAACATATTTACTATTCATGGGGAATTACGCCATCGAACAGGATCACTTCTGCCCCAACCGGATCAAACAGCAAGTTATTGTCAACTTTACATATATGATCCGGATTCTGCTATGGAGTTTCGAAGTAATAGAAATCCACATTTGAGCAAGGATGTCTTACAAATTATTCAAAATTGTTTATCGGGCATAAATCCATTCATCAAACTATATTGTCAGGCGTATTCTGTTTTATCTCAAGCAGATTCATGTGGTCATGATCTTCCTGTATATCTGCATTACAATTCAAACAAGGATCGTCGCCGTTATAACCTCCCAACCGTAGATGAGATTGCGGTTATTTTACCTGGCGATGGCTATCGACCTTCCGGGATGCGAGATATAGTTTTACATCTTCGAGGAAATCATCAATTAATGCAAATCAATGAGACTCATCCTGCATACTTACCATTACACTACGTCTTATTATTTCCTGATGGTCAGCTTGGATGGGAACCTGAGTTGAAGCAGTGGGATCCAGTTCAAAACATAGCATCAAGTAGACGCCTGACCATGTGTGAGTTTTATAGCTACCGTCTGTTTGAAAGACAGAACGAGTATTCTTCAATTTTGAGAGCGGGAAAGTTATTCCAGGAGTTCATAGTTGATGCTTGGGCAGCAATTGAGCAACATCGTTTGACATTCATCAAACTTAATCAACGAAAACTCCGCTCAGAGCTCTATCAGGGTCTTGCAGATATCGATGCATATGCCAGATGCGACCAAATTGGACAGCGCATGATACTTCCTTCATCTTTCACTGGCAGTGCACGTCACATGTTTGAAATATTTCAAGACTCGATGGCTATCACACGTTATAACCAGCACCCGGATATTTTTCTTACCATGACCGCAAATCCAAAGTGGCCAGAAATTACTTCAGCTCTACTGCCCAATCAAAAGGCTACCGACCGTCCAGATTTAGTCGCACGTGTATTTGAGTTAAAAAGAAAGGCTTTGATGAAGGAGATTGATGGCAATAATGTATTTGGAAAGAAAGTAGCACATGTATTTACAATTGAATTTCAGAAACGGGGTCTTCCACATATGCATGCTCTTTTCTTTCTTCGTGGACCCGATAAGATTCATACATGTGATCAAGTGGATAGAATTGTATGTGCTGAATTTCCTGATCCTGCTCAAGATCCTGCATTATTCGATACTGTGTCAAAATGTATGGTACATGGACCATGTGGTGCTCGGAATCCAAATGCTTCATGCATGGAAAATGGTAAGTGTACTAAGAAATACCCTCGAAATTATGCAGATGCAACAACCTTGGATCGTGATGGATATCCTATTTACCGTCGTCGTAGTAATGGGCATCTATATACTGTAAGGGGGCATCAGGTTGATAACCGCGATGTTGTGCCGCACAACAGGTATCTCTCAAGGCTCTTTAACTGCCACATTAATGTCGAAGTTTGTGCCGGGGTAAGATGTGTGAAGTACATTCATAAGTATATTTATAAAGGTCATGATCGGACCACAATGGTATTGGGCGCAGTAAATGAGATCCAACAATACCTTGATGCAAGATATATTGGACCACCTGAGGCTGCTTGGCGAATATTCGAGCATCCTTTGCATCAAGAGATTCCGTCAGTTCAAAGATTGATACTTCATTTACCAGGGCAACACCGTGTTATTTTTGATCCAGATGAAGATGTAGATGCAATAAGGTCTAGGGCTGAAAATGATAAGACAACTTTGACTGAATTTTTTACATGTTGCGCTTTACATGAGTCTGCACATGATCTCACATATCAAGAATTTCCTCAAAAGTTTGTGTGGCATTCGTCAACAAAGGTCTGGACTCCAAGACAATCTGGATATGCAATTGGCCGAATGTATTTTGCCTCCCCTAATTCTGGTGAGAGATTTTATCTACGGTTGCTACTAACAGTTGTTAAAGGGCCAACATCGTGGGAAAATTTACGCACATTCAATTCTATCGAGTACCCTACATTCAAAGCAACATGTATTGCAAGAGGTCTTCTTGAAGATGATTCCGAGTGGAGACAATGTCTTTCCGAGGCTTCAATTATGAAAACAGGATATCAATTACGAAGACTGTTTTGCATTATTCTTATCGAATGTTTGCCGATCGACCCACTTGCATTATGGAATGAATTTTCAGTGCACATTTGCGATGATCTTCCACATAAATTGCAAACTTTATTTGCAATTTCTTTCCCATCTCAATGCCAACTTGAAGATTATGGATTATTCCTTATCAATGAATTGCTTCAGGAGTACGGTAAGTGTCTATCTGACTTCCCACCAATGCCACTTCCTGCTGGAGATTGGAATGCAATTGTTGGCAATAGATTGTTGTATGAACATCAGGAACTTATAAATAAGGCTAAACAAATGGATGCTCAAAAAGACATTGATTGCCTCAATGATGCACAACGCCATGCTTACTCGGCAATTACTTCATCTGTATTTGAAAATAAAGGTACTACATTCTTCTTGAGCGGCGGTGCTGGAACTGGAAAGACTTTTTTGTACAATGCACTTGCAACAATGTTGCGGAGTCTTGGACATATAGTTATCACCGTCGCGTCATCCGGTATTGCATCATTGCTGCTTAGCGGAGGCCGGACTGCACATTCCACATTTCGTATCCCGTTAGATGTGCATGATACTTCAATTTGTAATTTTAGCAAGCAATCCATGCAAGCTCAATTATTCAGAAAAGCAAAACTTATAATATGGGATGAAGTACCTATGCAACATCGGCACTGTGTTGAGGCAGTGGATCGATCATTACAAGATATTTGTGATAACCCCAGAGCATTTGGTGGTATTACTGTTGTTCTTGGTGGGGATTTCCGACAAATCTTGCCCGTCATACCAAAGGGGGTTCGAGAAGAAATTGTTGGTGCCTCATTGAGACGATCTGTATTATGGTGCTCTGTACAAGTTTTGATCTTGGATCAAAATATGCGGTTAAATAACTCATCAGTTGAGAATGCAAATTTTGCAAAATTCATTTTGGAGGTATTTTATTTCATGCCTAATTTAATTTTACTTACTATTTTTATCTTAGCCATTCCTTAACTTAAATTTTATCTATATAATGTATTAGGTTGGCACAAATCCTACAGAGGTGGTAGAACTTCCTTCTCACATATTCAGGTGCAAGGATTTAAACGAGTTATTACTTCGAATTTATCCGCAGCTTGATATTGAGGGTGCAGTGACTCCGGCATACCTGACTGAACGAATAATTCTTTCTGCACGGAATGATGATGTTGCTTTTATAAATGCTGCTGCATTACACATTTTTCCGGGACAAAAGATTACATATCTAGTTGCAGACAGCCTGTCTGAAAATGATGAAACAGACCCAACCATTATAAATCGATTTCCAACTGAGTACATAAACTCTTTGGATCTTCCTGGGTTGCCACAATTTAAACTTGATCTTAAGGTGGGTTGTCCTATTATTTTATTACGAAATATTGCACCAAAAGATGGGCTCTGCAATGGCACTCGATTGATGGTTGTCAGATGTGCATCACGTGTCATTGAAGCTCAAATTTTAAATGGGGATAAAGCCGGTAGTTTTGTGTTTATTCCAAGAATATCTTTGTCACCTTCGGCTACAACATTACCATTTCATATGACAAGACGGCAGTTTCCTGTCCGTGTAACTTATGCCATGACAATTAATAAAGCTCAGGGACAATCTGTAAAGTTTGTTGGAGTGGATTTGTGGACCCCAGTTTTCAGTCATGGACATCTTTATGTGGCACTTTCACGGTGCACATCTTTTGATCGTGTATGTGTCCTTCTTCCGGCCGATTCAAATAAAACATTAAACATCGTTTATCCAGATGTTTTGCTATGAATTCCACTATATGATTAATATTGTAAGTTAGTAGTTTAATTTTTTTGTAAATATTTCTATTTATTTTATTCATTTAGTCATTCTTTAAAAAAATTATTTATCGACTGTTGTCTACCATACAGGTACACCATTATCATATAACCACTAGCTGCATAATGTGGATTGGCGTCACTATATATGGCGATGTAAGAAATTTTTAACTTAAGTAAAAAATCATTTTTGCCTTATTATTTGTTTCAATTTGAATCTTTAAATATGAATGGTTAGCTAAAATATTTGTTTGTATTTTTATATACAGGTTGATGCAGATTTGTTTAAAACTGTAAGTCTTTAATCATAACTTTTTATTCTTTTATTTCATTTCATTTCATTTGATTTCTTAATATTTTTTGTTCTTATAGGTTGTGTTACTTGCTGCCAATAATATAGCTGTCAAGTTGCGTGATTATAAAAGAATTTGGTGGGACAAGGTATGCTGATCAATAAATAAGTTATCATTTTCATATTAAGACTTTTTAAGTTAGTAAATTATTATTATTATTATTATTAACAGCAAGAAGCAAAAAGAATTGTAGATGCACAGGTGACAGGGAATATTGATGCACCTGAAAAATGTGTTATGGAGGTAATGTAAAAAACTATTAGAATTTTATTCCCACACTATCATTTTCATTGAATATCAACATAATATCGTTTGTGTTATAGAATTGGAAGTTAGTTCTTAAGGAGCTTGATTGGGTCCGTAAAGCACGTCCACATATGCTCCCCCCGCATAAGGTAAAAGCGTTTTAAGTTTAAATATTAATGTTATCACATATTTCTTTATTTCTCTAACCAATTTACGTTTGTAATTACCTAGGTTATTGTGCATCCAGATGACACACGCTGTTGGATTGAGATTGACACGCATTCCTTTTATATTGTAATGCAGAGGAAGTTTCCTGTTGAACCATGATGGATTGCGTATTAACAGCGTTGATGTAACAGATGTATTTTTGATGTAACAAATGTAAATATTATTATGGTGTTACTTGGCTTAGACTAAGAGAACTGGATCTATATTACTTTTGTGTAACATTATTAAGGTGTTACTTTTTGATGTTAGAAATGTAAAGTTCAATAGTTGCTTGCATGGTTTTTTACTTCACCAATTTCAATTGTTTTCATGGTTGGATGTGATTGGGGGGAACGTGGTGACATGGCTAATACACATAATTTGATCAATGCTGCTAACTTTCGCACTCCTAGGTTTTGGTGACATGGCTAATTTTTACGTCCTTCTCTATTTTTATGTTTGTTCATGTATCTTAATATTGTAACATGTGTTTTAGCTCCCATCTTTATAGAATAGATGTCTAAAAAATGGGGGGAAATGCAACTAACTTTACAAAAAAATTTATAAACGAAATACATATTGGGGGACAAACATTTTTGCCAGTAATTAAAATTTTTTTGAGTAATTAAGCAATGTGAGAACTAAAATCTCTTGAGGTGACCTAAATTTTGGGGAACTAAGACTTTGATTGGGGAACTAAGATTTTGAGGGGGTATTTCTAAAACGAATCATATACACAATTTCAGGGGAACTAAGATTTTGAGAGGGGAATATCTACAATGAATCGTGCCCACATTTTCGGGGGAACTAAGATTTTGAGGGGGGGGGATATCTACAATGAATCGTGCCCACATTTTCGGGGGAACTATGATTTTTAGGGGGGAATATCTACAATGAATCGTGCCCACATTTTCGGGGGAACTAAGATTTTGAGTGGGAAATATCTAAATTGAACCGTGCCCTCGGGCACGGGTTATAGACTAGTATATATATATATATATGTATATATATCTATTCTATAAAACATGAAGATTTTGAATTTTGTCCTACGTGGCGGCCTTTGTCCTACGTGGACAAGCAAAAGCTGACTAGGACAAACAATAGTTGATGACTAGGATAAGTTTTGGAGGGAAACTTGAGAGGAAAGTTTGAAAATTGAAAATTGGTTTGAAAATGCAAAATTTGGGGGGGGGGGAAACGTTGAGGGAAATGAAAAATTTTTACAGTTTCAAAACGTTGGGCGGCATCCAAATCCTCACACACATCCCGTGATTTCTCCCTCTTAAAAATTTCACCTTTGGGTTTTGCTATTACTGCCCTGCATTTATCTTTCAAAAAAATCTCCCCTTTGGTTTTCCGATTCCCTCTGTCTTTGCCCTAACGGCCAACCCCCACCTCCCTCTTGAAGAAGATGATCGGTGGTCGAGCTTGCTACCGGAGCTGCTGACGGAGATCATCAAGAGGGTGGCGACACGCTAGGACCGGTGGCCGATGCGTAAGAGCGTCGTGTCCTGCGCCTACGTCTGCAAGCAGTGGAGGGAGATTGCACTCTGCATCGTGGGGCCTCTGCTCGAGATCGGATAGATCACATTCCATTCCTCCCTCAAGCAGGTATGCAGATGACTCAGGGTTTCGTTTTTTGGATGGATCTGTATAAAAATTTGCCCTTTGGTTTTATTTTCTTTTTTCCTGAAGTTTTTATTTAGATGTTGTTGTTGTTGATGGAAATTGCAAATAGAACACTGGATGATTTATTCCAGTCATCGAAGAAGAGAGCACGTGATGATCAATACAATCTTATTCATTTTAGTTTTTATTTTGTCCTATAAAATCTTAATTTTGTTTGGTTTAGTTGTCAAAAGATCTCTTTTTTAGATCTGTAATTTTTTTGTTGTTCATATCATAGAAATCTGTCTTTTTTGATGTTTATAATTAGGGATAACCTACTCAAGAAGAAGTAGCAAGAACCAAATAAATGCATCAAGGTCCATCTAGAGATAAATAGGACCAATCAGTTGCTGCTACATTTTACATTGTGGAGATTTATTAAGTTAAACTACAGGTAAACTGATGCATTCCTGCTGCTTTCTGGCCCAAATAAAGAGAGAGAGAGAGGCAGCTGCGAAGGAATGAAATGGGAAGGTCATTTTAGCAACATGTTGGGGAACATGGTTGGAACCAAACAATATGAACTGATTTAGTAGATTTCATATTCCTGTGGTAAACTTAGACAAAACATTTAAGGCAAGTAAAATACATCAAGTTCGGACTAAAGTCACAGGTGAACAATGATGTTGTATGGTCAGGTGAACATGACTATGATATGGTGGAATCGCTAGACCTGGAAGGCACACATCAGTTGTGGAAGATGATAGCAATGTAACAGGTGAACAATACTGATGCATGGTCAATTCTTTCCGCATTTTGGTAAGCTGGTAAAATTTATTTAGAGCTCTTAAGGATATTTCAGAAGAGCATTCAAGTCGTCAGAGACAAAGGTGCTTGCAGAAGTCACATAGAATCATTGTTGTAGTTTGTGGTCTCAACATTTAGTTGCTAAAACTTTTTGTACACGTCAAGAATTGCATAACTGTTATAATCTCATTGTTAAAGCTAAGGGGAAGTATATCTAAAAGAGAAATGGAAATAGCTTGGTACGCGTTCATCATGCAATGCATCAATCACATCAATCACATCAATCTAATGGTTTGCTACATTTTAGATTTTACTCACATGAAGGTAATATATGTAGCACAAGAAGAACTCATGTTTTCATGTTTTCAAGAAGGTAACCATGTATCATTTCCTTGAATTCATGTTTTCAATCCCAAGGATGTGCTGCTAGAAAGAGGAAAATAAGCACAAGACTATCCCGATGAAATACAAACAATAGCAGTTATATGGAGTGAATATCAAGTTAATTTGCGCATATCTTCTTTTTATAGGTGTCTGTCTGTGAATTAATCACATGATACTGTCAAATACCAAAAGATTTAGAGCAAATGTTACCAAGTGATAAAGAGTTCAGTGAGCAAGAAGCAAAAAAAGTTAAAAAAAATTAGCAATACATCATAATGAAGGGGTAAAAAACTGATCATCTTTTTGAGAGAAGTGAGAAAATCATTTCAAAATATATTGTTTTGAGAGGATCTTTAAACCAAATCAATTATCTAATGAAAGCAAGTATGAAACTGGTATGTTTTAAGGGAATTTGGCATCTCAGTTGCCTTCCTTGCATTTAACTAATTAGGATAAATAGGGAAATTGATAAGTTCTGTTTTAGTATTAAAGAGAAAAGTGGTCAAATTCGGATCAAACAAGTCATGTGAATAGAAGCTGATTGAGTTTTCTTTCCAAATCTATTCACTTTCTTTTCTTTTCAATTCGCATAGAAGGAAAGTTGCATGCATGTTTGTACTTAGGGGCTTAAGAAATATTCTAAACAAACGGTCCGGATCGTATTACGCCGTTCTTGGCATCTGCCCCGACGCTACATGCTCGGAGTTCCGAAGCGCCAACCGGAAGCTCGCAATGGTGAGTGCATTTTGTTTTAATTTTGTTTTAATGGCTATCGGAAGTTCCGAAGCGCCTACCGGAAGCTCGCAATGGTGAGTGCATTTTGTTCCAAAGCGCCTACTGGAAGCTCACAATTTTAGTTTTAATTTTGCTCTGAAGCGCCTACCGACGCTTCATTTTGTTTTAATGACGGCAAAGGTGCAAATTTGGGATTCGCTTCTTCTCAATAGGAGAAACGACTCAAGGCTAGGACCATGTCACGGTGGTTGATCGACTGTTCCTGGCCGACGGACTTCCCCGGAGACGTCAACAAACACCTTCTCTACATCCAACGCATCTGCCCACGCCGAGCAAACGAACTGGACAACCCAATCAAAGGCATCACCCTTAAATCTGTAATTATCCTTACAATTATAAATTTTGGATGAAGAATAGTCTTTAGTTTTTTTAGACTTCTATTCCATTACAGAATTCTCATTTGGCTGAAACAAAAAGGCATTGAAAAATAGACTTCAAGATGACTCCAGATGTTATAATTTAATAGGTATTAAATCATGCTGAATAATTGAAACGTGCTGTAAAACTTCAATTTTGTAGAACTCATGAAAGCTCTTTTCCCCTGTTGGGGTTTATGGGTAATTTGTGATACAGAAATGGCATCTGGATCGGTGTGTGAGGGCGCCGAGGGTGGTGGATGAGGCGAAGAGGCGGTTCCAGCAGATTCAAGAGGCTTATCAAGGTAATTTTATTTGATTAAATTTGAGATTAATTATGTTAATCTTGGTTAATTTTTGGGAATTTACTCAATTTTGTGGGGGGTGTAATGTTGTTTGACGAGGGGAAGAGGGCATTGTATGATGTGGGGCTCTTCGATCCCTTGGAGGAGGAGGTCGAGGTAAGATTTTTTTTTCCCTCTTTGTTGTCCATAATTTTATTAATAAAGCTTTACTTATGGAAATTTGGGATCGCATTTTGGGTAATCTTTGAAAGAATTTTTGGATAATAGTATAAGTTTCATGTAAAGTGATCAGTTATCTGAAATCTGAAAATGAGCATTGTTTATGAAGAGCTGCATTAAAGTAGTGTCCACGTTAGAAAATAATCACAGCCGTCAGATGATCATCGCTCGTGAAATATCGTGGCCAAATCCAAGCTTGCGGTGTGGGAAAACATTCGTATGATAAAATGATTATCCAAATATTATGTGTGTTTTGCATAATATTAATTTTAAATCAAAAGTAACAATTACTTTTAGCCATGAATCCAAAATTAAATTAAAGACTTTTATTCTTTTCTCTTACTTACTCCTAAATTTAAGGGTGTGTTTGGTTTAAGAGAAACAAGAATAAGTCCCATCATTAATGCACATTTCTGTCCGTTACTTCTGAAATTTTTAACATCTCTAACAATGGCCAATTTTAATATTGCAGGTGTCGAACTGGTTCATTAACGTACGAGTTTGTCTCTGGAAACCGATGGTCGAAGAGAGGTACTTAGAGGATATCGAAGAACAAGAGCAGAATGACAGCAACATCAACAAGGGCGAGGACAACAAGATCAGTAGGAGTGAGGCCAGTGAGCAGTCAGCATCCAAGTCCACCTCTCAACAAGGAAACAACACACCATAAACCGAAATTACATCCTCAACAACAAATGCAAGTTTTTGAGTGAACAAAAAAGGTAAATTACATGCTTCTTCTTCTTCTTCTATTTTGAGAAATTCCTGAGCATGGTATTTATTATTTCATCTCTAATGGCCTTGGCCTTGGGATTTTGTGTGTTGGGTCCTACTCCTTTCCATGTTATCATTCTAAATTTGCAACATTTTTCCAATTTCCTATGCCTTTGTTTAATCAATGTGTTCATCATTGATCTTTGAGGTGTTCAGTTTGATTATGCAATAAAGTTGTTCGCCATTGAGAACAAATCTTATAAACGATTGGGTTACAGATTTTTTGAATGTTCACCCATTAGAACAAATTTTTGAGAACAAATTGTATTAGCCATGAGAACAAATTTTTAAATTTTACTTCCAGATTTGCCATGATGTCCAGAATTGGGTTACAGAATTTTACTTTCAGAATTTTGACAACATACTTCCAGAATTTTATTTCCAGAACAAATTTTATAAAGTATTTTGTTAAAGGGATGAAACAAATTTTTCTTCCAGAATTCTATATATCATTACAACAAGCTCTTTGGAAGTGATATATTCTTACGGTTGTTTGTGAGAGAGTAGCTTAACATTTTGATGTTACTTTGTACATGCTTTTAGTGCTTTTATGCCTATGCTAAATTATATGCACAATGCCGAGCCTTTCCTCCTAAAGAAATGAGGTGGCATGGTATTCCACGGGAGAAGTTAATATCGTGGCACATAATTTGTGTGATGGGCATATATGGATTGGCTTCAAGTTGCCAATCTACTGCATAAGATGTAGTCAGATTGAGGGATTGGCCAACACTATCACCCTAATGTTCATATATACAATAAGCATCAAATATTTGTTGTGACACATTATTTTCTGTTATGAATTCGTTTGGTACTTTAGCCAATAGTTTTTTTTTGTTTCTCCAGAGTATTCAGTGGTAAACATTGGGTGAATAGTTGATGACCGTGCCAGAAGGTTTATGAAGTTGATTATTTTTCTGTTAGAGATGCTTTGTCGTTCGTCACATGATTTCTATGTATTTAGATTAACATAATGCTAAGTAAATAATATTATGATTAGTTGTTTCTAGAGAAATTTAATATGCTCAAGGCCGAGCATTCTCCATGCCTCTACGAAATGATGTGTCGTAGTATTCCATGGTAGAGGTTAATGACATGGCACACAAATTGTGTGGGGGCATATATCAATATTTTACTCCATTAGGCCACTTTACAGTGTAAGCAACTGTCAGAATAATGGATTGGCCAACCATATCACTTTTATCTTCCACATTAAAATAAATTTGAAGGACAAGTTGTTTCTAAGAGTTTGGTGGGAAAACTGAATCATCTATTGTTGATCCATCTGAAGGCTTCATTTATAGTGAATATTTTTATGATTCTGAAGGAGAGATTCTGCAGGTATAGTTGCTTTGTGTCTCATGTGCTTTCTGAATCATCTATTGTTGATCCATCTGAAGGCTTCATTTATAGTGAATATTTTTATGATTTTGAAGGAGAGATTCTGCATGTATAGTTGCTTTGTGTCTCATGTGCTTTTTCTCTTCTAAAATATCTTATGGATTATTGTATGGGTTACAGATTGTATGGGTTACAGAAGTTGTATGGGTTAAAATTTTAAGTTACAATTTTAAGTTGTAGGCGTTGTAACAGATTCTAAAATATCATATGGTCGAAAAATTGCAACAGATTCGAAAAATGACCCAAGTTACATGTGATGTTTAATCATATAGATTATTGGTTTTATGACATATATAGACAAAAAAATTTGTTGCTTCTATTTTTCCTTTGGGAATTTTATGATTGCATTTAGTATTTGCTTGATTTTGAGAAGCAAATTTTATTTAAGAAGCGGTTCGGCTTTCAATGTTGTTATTTTTAATGGAAATTTCTTTCAAACCCTTAAAGTTTGCATCTTGGCAATTAAATTGCAGTAGCAATTAGCTGTATCACGTGGCAGGATGTATGATTTCAGTTATTGTTTTGTTGTTGTGTTTGAAATAAACACTCTGATATGATTGGTCCTTTCTTTGATCATTACTTGGGGAACTCCTTGAAATGATATGCACAAAATCACCAATAAATTATTTTCTCAAAGAGTTGAATTTAATGTGAATTTGTTAGCTGACATTGCTGACAGTTGAAAAAATAACTATTACTCTGTAATGTGCTTATGACTTTTGTATCATATGCAGAAAGAACTGCATTTGAGAGGTCATTTACATGTGGTGTAGCCTATGCTGTGATGGTTTTGTGTTCTGAGAGAGAAGAGTTTGAGAAGCAACAATGATGGACTATAAAGAAGATTGATTCACATGAGCCATCTCATGTTCATGATAACGATGCTGCTACTAAATAACCCGGGACGTCACCCATTGAAGAGGAGTATGCCCCTGTCATCTTTGCTCAAGATGCATACAAACATGTGATATCTTTTGATATGTTAACTGGAAAGGCGAATGGTGTGCCTGATCATGTGCAATTCTTTCTCTATAGGCAATGCTTTTTGATATGCAAGCCGTAAGTAATTCATTGAACCGTCGTATGCAATGCTTGAATTGACAATGGAAAATTTGATCTCTCTTTTTTACATGTAAAATAAGAAGTAAATATCTTCCATTGCATGATTGCTTAATAATAGGTTAGTAGTTGAACGAGATGCTGTGTTTTTCATGTATATGCCAGCAGTATGCTGCCCATATGTGCATATTCTTAGTTATTGTCATATGTCCATAATTTTAAAACATGTGCTTGCTTCTGATAAAAAATGAGTAACCTATCCATAACAACTGCTCTTATTCCTTGAATATCTATTTCTACCTTCACATACTAATATGCACCTATTTCGGACCTTTAACTTTATGCATCCATATTAGCAAAAATTAAGCATAAAAGGATGGCTAACATAAATACAGACACTGAATTTATGAGAAAGGATGGAATCAAATTGCATGTTCTCAAAATAAATTTTAATTTTTTTATAAAAAACTTGAAGGAGATACAAAACCATTAGTCCTAAGAGTACATGACCAAATTCCTAAAAATGATGTAATCAAATGCATGTCACATTTAATTAAGTCAAAAAATAATTAAACAACCATGAAGTTCTGGATACATGGAAAACACAGAAAAAACGGGGGAACTAAAATTTGGGAGGAAACTTTAAAATTTTGGAGGGGAACTAAATTTTGGGGAAATAAATTTTATGGGAGACTAAAACTTTAAACTTAAACTCGATTCTATGGGGAAACTAGATTGTGGGTGGAACTGAATCTGGAGGGAATTATATTTTTGGGGCACTAAAATTTTTAGGATGAACTAAATCTCAATGAATAATGTTATCTTTGTGTTCCAAATACTATTTTATGCTGCACTTTGATCCCTTGCTTTTTAGCTTTGGTTATTAGAAGAGCTGTAAATGGTTAAAAGGTAATATCGAGCAGCATTAGTTGTGAATTTATTATTTTTAATTGTATGTTGGTGCTTATAAGGTTTTATGAAAAACTACAGGTATTGCTTTTGTTGATGAGCAGAATCTGTATAGACTAAGAATATCATGTTGCAATGCTTAGCCAGTGTCAAGCATTTATTTGTTGCTCTGTTGAAGTGTTGCGATTTTGAACTATACAAGCAGCTGAAGGGCCTTGAAGATGTTGTGCTTTTAGCGAGAGAAACAGTGTTTATGTAATGTCACTTTTATAAATTTATGGCATGTTATGAAAAATTCATTTAGATTTTGTTGAAGCATTTTCATATTTTGGTCTGGAAGGATATTGGCTGGGGGCATTTACATTTGGGTTCTGAATGTTTTGGTTACTCAAAATGTTAATTTTGGTGCAGTGGTTTCTAAGGGCAAGTCTTCCTATTTTTAGCAGTAATAAGATGTTTAGGATAAAAGAACTTTTGAGTTCTTCTTTTGGCATTCTGTTTCAGTTTAGCATGTTGATGTTTTTTAAAAGTTTTTATGAATGTATTGTGTTATTGAAAATTTGTATGCAGCTATTAGTTCTAATATTTGCTATGTCCATGTGATGTGTGGCCTAGATCCTACTTTTATCATAGAGACAAGAAATTGTAGTCTTAATTACTTAACTCATGCTCGATTTCTTATATTTTTCCTTTCACGCACAATCCTTTGTTATGCCCATTTACTGTTTCTTTTTTGTATTCCATGGGTGCAAGCTTGTGCACATTGGTGGATAGCTGCAACATGCATGTCTGTCAGCAACATGCATGTCTTTTTAACGCACGATCAAATCGCCGGTATAAAAGAAGAAACCCGTCGGCATTTAGGGTTCGGCTCATTTTGTTGGGTACAAGGCAAAATCATGTAGGCCTTATTTTGCTGGGTCCAGGCAAAATCATGTGGGCCCAATTCAAGACGAAGCCCCGGAATTAATGTTCACCATAATAATTAATGTTCACCATCTGTGATTTTATTTAAAACCTTTTTTTGAACAAATTACACAAACCACCCTAAGAATGAGGAGAATTAATGTTCACCATCTGTGCTTTTATTTAAAACCTTTTTTTGAAAGTAAGCAAGCTTACAAAGCTCCTAATTGAAAAACAAACTCCCATCATGATAGTATGGGAGAAATTCTATATTACATTTGAGGGATGTCTAACTGGGTTTGTCCTGTAGGGGTCTATAATATTACATTTGAGGGATGTCTAACTGGGGTTGTCGAATGCGCCCGCTAAATTTTTTTACACTAATTTGTTGTTTCGTGCCGAAGGTGTGCGCTAAATTTTTTTTACACTAATTTGTTATTTTGTGCCGAAAGCACCGGCTAATTTTTTACGCTAATTTATTGTTCCACGCATAAGGCGTCCGTACCGAATTTGTTGTTCTACGCTACTTAGTTGTTCCGAGCCGAATTTGTAGTTCCACGCCGAAGGTGCCGGTGCTCAATTTGTTGTTCCGTGCCGAAAGTGCCCGTGTCGCTTAATATTTTTACGCTAATTTGTTGTTCTTTTAAATTTTGGCTGTGGAAATAATTTTTGGGGAACAGAGATTTGCAGGGGAAAATCTTAAATGAACCGTGCCCGCGGGCACGGTTTATGACTAGTATATATATATATGAGGAGGGATCAAATGACCCCCAAAAATAACCCCCTATCAAAAAGTCTATGCCCCCCATTTTTTCGAAAGATCCGAACCGTTCATCTTGATCTCCACCCTCTAAATCCATGACCCACCAATTTTCAGCTCGATCCCATGTGTTTTGCCCGTTCATCAACCATTCGCAAAAGTTCTGTTTATGCTAAACCGTTAAATTTGGGTCGGATGGATGAACGAGCAAAACAACTGGGATCGGGCTGAAAATTTGTGGGTCAGGGATTTAGAGGGTGTATATCAAGATGAATGGTTTGGATCTTTCGAAAAAATGGGGGGCATAGACTTTTTGATAGGGGTTATTTTTGGGGTTATTTTTGGGGGTCATTTGATCCCTCCTCTATATATATAATAAAAGGATGGGGTTACTTACCTTGGGTTGCCTCTCTCCCTTAAGTACCCAATGTCCGCTAACAACAAGAAGTTGATTGATAAATGTAAGAAAAGGATGGTGGGTTGGTCTTCCTCGTCACTTTCCATTGCGAGGAGTATTGAGCTTGTCAGGTCTGTTATTTATGGTATGGTGGCTTTCTGGTTGCAAGCGTTCCACATCCCGCTGAGCGTTCTGAGAACTATAACTGCGACATGGAGAAGATTTATTCTGGGAAACACACGAGCTTGGGCTTGGGAGGATTTTTGTAAACCAAAATCTGAAGGCGGAGTGGGTATTTGGCTATTGGAGGAGCTTAATGAAGCAGCTGGAGTGAGGCTATCTGGGAGATATTTAGCAACCAACAGCATATGGGCACAACATATGCAGCTGTGTTACGATTCTTCACCAGGTTTTTTTCGGCAAACTCTTCTGTATATGATTCCGGGACTTGGAATAGACTTCTTCGGTGCAGGGAAGTTTCGCAAAGGCTAATTAAACGGGAACTGCGCGATGGGAGATCAACGGCCTTCTGGACCGATAACTGGCTGGACAGAGGGCCTCTTGCTCTACAGGTTGCGGTTCCTAAGGGTGCCGGCCATCTGCTTGTGTCCGATTACTGGGAGAGCACCGGATGGAGCTCTGATCCGGACCTCGATGTTGTGCGCCTCCTCCAACAAAATATTAGATTGAAGCCGGGATAGATGGTTGGAAATGGAGGCAAGGTGAGTCATTCTCATTCTAACAAGCGTGGGATGGTGTTCGTAAAAGGAGTCAGGTGTTTCCTTGTCATAAATTGGTGTGGTATCCTAACCACATACCAAAAATGTCACTTAACCTTCTCAGAGCTTTCAGAGGTAAATTACTTACCAGAGATAAGGTTATCAGGTGGTTGCCTAACTCCCCAACCTATTGCATTTTATGCGATGATAATTTGGAGGAGAATATAAATCATTTGTTCTTTGATTGCAACTATTCAGGCTATATATTCCGCAGATCTAAGTTAAAGATAAAGGTGCCATCCCAAGTGCCCTCATCCTTACCAGAGGTGGGGAAATACTTCCTGGCTAAATTTTCTGGCAAGGATTGTTTAAGCCTTCTTTCCAAAACCGTTCTGGCGTCCATGGTTTGGCACATATGGCATGAAAGAAATATGAGAATATTTGAAGATGAAAGGTGATGCAAGACCATTCTATTTGAAGAGATAGCTGCTGACATTAGAGTTGCATTGCATGATCAGGACCCAACATCTGAGGAAGAGATTCAAGTTTACTCAAACTGGGAATTTTGGTATAATGTGTGATTTCAAAGCCATTCCATTGGCTGTTGTTTTTTCTTTGAATCTTTGTATTTAGCCGATTTTTGGTAGGGTGTAGATTTGTAAGTGGAGAGTGACGACGCATGTGTCCTATCCTCCCCCTTGCGGATCCACATCCTATTTGATTTTGGCTGTATTTTATGACTCATTATTAATAGAATACTGTGCTTACCATTCAAAAAAAAATATAGTTGTATATAAGGTAGTAAGTGTTACACTTATACATATGTGTGTGGATAGCTATATTACTATAGGAGTACCAGTGTGTACTAGAATTAGTGTTTGACTATTTACTAGGAGTATAATGTACATGATGATAGGTGTGCTTATAGTTGGTGTGCATATTTATTGTATGCTCCATATATTAGTGTGTATGGGCGTGTGCTCATGCGTGGATAGGTATGTGCTTAGTTATAGATATCTATACGTACTGTATGAATATGTGTGATTTGCGTATAGTAGTAGAATTATAATATTATATTGTATTGCTTGCCCCAACGGGATGATGTACGTGCATGTGTATACCGGGAGCTATATATGATTATATGCTTATAACTATGTATAGATGTGTATATATAGTAGTATACTAGCTCTATGTAGATTACTATGGTTGTGTATACTTGGGTGAACAAATGGTATGTGTGTCTAAGTTTTACGAATATATAAGGTAGGTGTGTAATAATGTAAAAATGAATATGTGTATAATGTGTATGCGTATATTTAAAGGTAAGAGACTATATGATGTATGTGTATGTGTATGTGTAGGAATGTGTGTGTACATTTTTTTTATAGTGTATGTATGTCTGGAGTAGATTAACCTTAGTCCGCTCATTCATAAGTTGGCCATATTCTAGAAAGTCAGAGGATGGGCATGATTTTAAGGTGGGTAGATTTGTCATGACCCTAGCGCCATGTAAGTAGGACATGTTCATGTTTGTGTATGGTGTAATATATGGTGTGCATATAAGTGTGTAATGATATGTATTGGATGGTGTGTATAATTTGTTACGTAATGTGTAGAGTAATTATACTATTGTGGTATTACTTGATTGAATAGGAATGTGCTAGTATTAAGTGATGTGTTTATATGACATGCAAAACAATATGATTGGGGATTCTGATTGTGTAAATATGGTAGTGCATTATGTATTAGTAATAATGTGAGTGTGCACGATGATAGCACACTTGCAGTTAGTAAGTTGATGTGTGTGCATAGTAAAATGCTACTATTTGTCTTAATTATAATATTGGTTTTAACTATATTATATAAATTGTGTTATGTTATAATTATGGTATATGAGTAATAATGTTGGTATGAATTAGTGAAGAATGTTGGAGTGTTATTATTATTACTAGCATGATGGTTAATTTGTATTACTACTAGTGATACTACTATTTTATTTGTGATAGTAATATTGATTGAGCTCTTACGCATGACATCGTAATTGTTTTTTCTGAGTAGAGAGTGAGCGTAGTGGAGATCGGGGTGCATGTATATTAGGAGAGGAAGTGCACAAGCACCATCCTCACGTTTCCCGCATCTTGGTCGATAAGAATTCTCGAGGGCAGAATTTTCTGTAAGGTGGGTAGGATGTAACGACCACTTTCTGGTCGTACGTATTTTAGCGCGTGTTTTTGTTTCGTATGCGTATATTCGTATTTGGTTTTATTATTATTTTCCGTAGCACAGATGCGTGATCGGACCCCGTATTCACGATCCTCTCGGCGGCACGATCGCCCCGGTATCGTGTTTATAAATTTTGGATGCCTAGGAGTAGTGTAGTAATAATCTTATTACCATTATCATTAACACTTCTCTAAACTAAGTTATTTTTAAAAAAGGGTAAAAGAGAAACATTTGGGTTTTATTTTAAAACCAAACCAACTTATAACTATTAATCAAATCCTAACCTATTTGTTATCAAATCTTAACAGATCCCCCAGGTTTCCACGTTCTCCCCTTATCCCACGTCAACAACTCCCCATTTCTCTCTCCCACGTACTCTCTTTCTCTCTCTCTCTCTCCTCTAACTTCCCCTACAAGAGCTAACAACAGCCCTACAAATATTTTAAAAACCCAGGCTATCCCGCAGCTCTCTTCCTCAACTCGTAACAACCCCTCAACCATATCAACTCACGCAACAAGCTTCTCCCCCGGGCTTTCGCGTGCTCATCCAGTTTCTAAAACCCAAGCAAAACTCCAGGAGCCCTACTCTCCCCTCTCTTTAAATAGAACCTACCTCCAAAACTAATCCCTAGGCTTCACGTGTATAACCCATCTCCATGCTAAAACCCAAAAGAATCGAACTCCTTCCCTATGCCAAACCATCAGCTCGCAAGGAACCCTCAGCCTGAAACCCAGCAGCCTCACCTCCGACCCAGGCCTCCTCCCACCGACGTCCTTCTCCACTCATGTAACCCATGCCACCACACACCGTCATCCTCTTAATCTCATACTTAACAGCAACCCGAACCCCATGTCGTCCAGCGACTCCGGCAAACCCCAAGCCCCCACGTCCCAACTTGTAACCTCCTTGCTGCCGCCCATCAGTTCATCCCCCTCATTCGAGCTCCGACGGCCCTAAGCTTGATGCTGGTAGCCCTCCTCCATGCCAATATCCCCATCTCCCTCCTTCCTCTCATCTACAAGGCTTCGACAACCGCCCATCAACACCCCAGGTCGCCAGCTCATCTCCGGGCCGCCTCAACCATCGCGTACCTTCGGATCCGTCGCCAGTACCTCCTTCTTCAAAGCCTGCACCCACCTGTAACCTTCCGCAGTAGCTCCTTCTATCCACAGACCCCCCGGTGACCCACAATCACCGTTGTCCACTCCAACAGCTCTCTACTGTAGCAAGTTCCCGTGCGCGTCGCTTTTTTGAGTTCGTACACGTCGTCGGTGCCCTTCGCTGCATGTCGACCGATCTCTGCATCAACCGATCAGTAGATCTATGCCTTAATAAACTATAATCCACATCCTAGGTTAGTGAACGTAATAAAATCGAATCCTTAGACGTTGTACGGTTATTTTGATAATGTAATATCGGAAAGAACATAATTCTGTTATATGTTTAATCAAACTAGAGAACCGATCAAACTATTTAGAGCTCGTCAAGACGAATCCAACGACACCAAGTTCATCAAAATCAGGCAAGTGTGCATTGTTATGAATTTTAGAAGTTTAAATGTTAAATTGTCTTTTTCACTTAAAGCTGAATAACAAGAATTTGACCCATGAAATTATGTTGACTAAAAATACCATGACGACCCATACTTAATTTGTGACACGCTGACATAAAATATCGTATGTTTATGATTATGGGGAATTCACATAAAAATACCCTAACGTTTGGGGGCGTTTTCATGTTAATACCCTGAACTTTAAAGTTGTACAAATTTATACCCAAACGTTATACGCCGGTTTTAACTTGATACCTTTTTTTAATTTCCCGTCCAAATTACTGAAATTTGGACGATTATGCCCCTCAACGTTAGTCATCAGTAAATACCCTAACGTTTAATGTACATTTCATATTAATACCCACCAACCCCTACGGCTCCACCTGTTTTCGGTCGCCCCCTGTTTTCGGGGGAGGGCGGCGACGCCCCCTCCCCCTCCGCCTCAGTCGCGGAGGAGGAGGGGGCACCGCCCCCCTCCCCGCCACTGCCGCCCCCTGTTTTCGGGGGAGGGAGTCGGCGCCCCCTTGCCCTCTGCCTCAGTCGCGGAAGAGGAGGGGGCGGCGCCCCCCTCCCCGCCACTGGCCCCCTATTTTCGGGGGAGGGGGGCGGCGCCCCCTCCCCCTCCGCCTCAGTCACGGAGGGGGAGGGGGCGCCGCCCCCCTCCCCGCCACTGCTGCCCCATGTATTCGGGGGAGGGAGGCGGCGCCCCCACTCCCTCCGCGACTAAGGGGGCGCCGCCCCCAGTCGCAGAGGGGGAGGGGGCGCCGGCCCCCCTCCCCGCCACTGCCGCCCCCGTACTCGGGAGAGGGGGGCGGCGCCCCCTCCCCCTCCGCCTCAGTCTCGGAGGGGGAGGGGCGCCGCCCCCCTCCCCGCCACTGCCCCCCCTGTTTTCGGGGGAGGGGGCGGCGCCCCCTCCCCCTCTGCCTCGGTCGCGGAGGGGGAGGGGGCGCCGCCCCCCTCCCCGCCACTACCGCCCCCTGTATTCGGGGAAGGGGGGCGGCGCCCCCTCCCCCTCTGTCTCAGTCGTGGACGCCGGCCCCCTCCCCCCTACTGCCGCCCCCTCAGTCGGTGGAGGGTACTTGTTTGAAACTATCCCTAAACGTTAGGGTATTTTTTTTGTTTTGATGTAAGGGCAAAACGGGAATAATTTAACGCCGTTAGCCAAAACAGACGGAAAGGTATAGATTTGTACTACTTAAAAGTTCAGGGTATTAATATGAAAGCGTCCCCAAACGTTAGGGTATTTTTATGTGAATTCCCCCAGAATAAATAATGAAAATACCCAATTGCAGTATGTTTAATAAACAACCGATTAATTTCATCGTTTAACTTGTTTTAGAATGTTGTAATTCATGGAAATGTTAAAAAGACATTGAGATATGCTTCACATTTTTGTACACCAGATTAGGCTGGCAAGTGTACTCACTTGCATTGAACAGCCACGTTAAGGCCATTAATTTCCTTAGTTAGTAAAATATGAACAAGAGACATAGACGTGAAATGATAGCATCTAGGATACACTCACGACAGTCTAGAATTGATGACGAAGTCTAGGTCCAATATGTTATAACTGCCATGTTAATAAACATCTTAAATCGGACATGCATCATTCTTGCCTTGCCATGTAATTTTATGCATGAATTGTATTGAACCTGCGGGGAATAAGGCACTCTCCTAGTAGAGAGAATGATCCTTTGTACGGATAACCTACGGGGAATAAGGCACTCTCCTAGAAAAGAGAGTGATCCTTTGTACGAATAGCCTACTGGAAATAAGGCACTCTCCAAGCAGAGAGAGTGACCTTTGTACGGAATTGTCTTGTGCACTTGGGGTGGGGTGGGGTTGAGCAGTCGCAAGGTTTAAAGGGTTTGGCCGCCCTCGAACCTTAAGGCGTGAACCCTAGAGACACACACGTTGTCTTATCTTGTCTTGTAGCCGGTAGCACATGCTACAGCCATTGCCATGCCACGTTTTCTTTCTTGCAATGTCTTTTAGTTTCCTGCCATGTTTAAATAAATTGCTATGCTGTTGCATCTCACAATCTGCCATGTTTGCTTTAAATTCAGTAGAATTGCCATGATTAGAAGTACCTTACTTTACTTCAAAATTTCCATGCTGCTGACATCTGTATAAGCACTTTATGCTTCATTAATTAGTACTATTCATACACCGTGTCTTGGGACGTCTTACCTTTGCTTGCAGACCTTTGCTGATATACATTCGTGTTTTGAAATGTATGTTAGATCACGAGCCAAAGTACCAGGAGGACTTGGTTGAGACGCCTGACCTAGAGAGCCAGGGTTCGCTGTTGACACTGAGTCACTCCCTGAGGAGTACTAGATACTTGTGTTGTTACTGCTTTTCTTGTATTTTTTCTTTAGTACTTTATTTTAGAGTACACTCCTTGTTGTAGTTCTTTTGGCCATGCTGAGGTCTTGTTGTTTTATTTCGTGTAAGAATATTTCCGGATGTGGCTTGTTAATAAATGAAAGCTTTTATTGTCTGAAATGCATGCAAGAACCTGTAATGATGTTGTCACGGACGCTTAATGAACTCGAGATTCACCGCTCCAGTTCATGCGGACCTTCGTTACATCCTCGCTCCCATCGCTTTGGGAAGCGGGGCGTTACATGTTTTAGTGGTGGCCCATGCAGGCCATGCATTTGCAAACTTCGAAACAATAGAAATACTATCGTTAGCCAAAACGTCTAGAATTACCTCGTACACAAAATTTACCAGAGTTCCTTGTCTGAGCATAATAGTGAGACCCATTAGACCAGGATTATAGGAAGATTTAATTAGACGCCCATGCTTGTTAGTTAGACCCCCTTGTTGAGACTTGATTGGTCATATCTTAGGTGTCATCTTGGTTTCACCTCACCCGGCTTTAACCCTGTTTGATTCTGGGGATTCCATGTGCATCTTATCCTGGAAGTTTGTAATTGAACGTTCGATTTCCACTTCGCTCTTCCCAAGTTTTGAATTTTACTACTGGGAATGGCGTAGTGAAAGTTGCATTGGGGTGCAGACCATGTCCGTTGGTGATTAGTAGACATGAATTATATGCTGACTTCATCTTCCACGACCTACCCAACTTTGATGCTTTTCTCGGCTCGATTGTCACATGAAGAAAGTGGTATTTGGAATTCCTAACTACCCAGTGTTCGAGTTCGTCCGGGGGGGTCATTTGCTTGGGCCTGACAATTCCTGGCCCATCCGAATGGATTGACTATTGCATCTATGATAGCTCAATCGAAGAAGCCTACAGTTGTGAGAGTTTTTGAAGACGTCTTCCCTGAAGACATTTCTGGATTGCCGCCCGATCGGGCAATGGAGTTCGGCATTGATCTTATGCCGGGAGCTCAATTGATTTCGAAGCCACCGTACCGTATGGCTTCTACAGAACCTGAAGAGCGGTGTAAGCAATTGGATGACCTGTTGTAGAAAGGATTTATACATCCCAACGTCTCCCTGAGATGTACATGTTCTGTTAGTCAAGAAGGAAGATGTGCCCAAGACAGCTTCCTGGACCAAGTATAGACATTGTGAGTTCGTTGTCATGTAGTTTGGTGTGACCAACGGCCTGGTAGTATCCATGAATCACATGAGTATCCTATTCTGTGCTCTTCTTGGCCACTATAGACAGGCTCCTGGATTCTATGCTCTTCTTGGCCATCAAGCGATTAAGCTAGCTCACCCACCGGGTGATTAGGATCCTAATTGCTCTCAAGCACTACAAACGCCTCACTGTGTTTGACCCCCAAGCCACATCTCGACAACGTGCACTTGCAGTTACAAATTATAATCCTCGTGTCCCCGTCCCAATTTGGTTGCCGGGCAGACGGTCAAGCTTTATGGCGCCGTTACCAGGGAGGCAACGTGCTTGTTACTTCTAGGACCCTGTCATCCAGAGACTAGCTCATATCCCTACCCGTGATAATTTTCACATTATGCATTTTTATTTTTGTTCTATATTCTTTATTTTTGTTTTTATTTGGCATTACACCATACGCGCTTCATGGCATTTCTTGATTTTTCATGAGCAAAAATTCGAGAAGTCTTGACGAATTTGTTCCTCTAGATCCCGAGATCAACGCTAAGTGAGGCGTTTGAACGCCGAGAGAAGAAGAATGGAAGAGATTGCCGCCATGGGAGAAAACATCACTCCTCAAAATTCCTTGCTTGATTACTCGATGCCGTCCATTGGGTCCACATCCAGCATCCGACCTCCGGCCATCACGACCGAAAATTTCGAGTGAAGCCATCACTTATTGCTTAGATCCAGCAGGACCAGTTTTCTGGAGCTCCTATGGAGAACCCGATCGAGCATCTGGACTCTTTTCTAGAGAAGTGCGAGACGTTCAGAATCAATGGCGTATCAACCGAAGCTATCTGGTTGAGATTGTTCCCATTCTCCCTGCGGGACAGGGCAAAGCAATGGCTGAGGGGGAAGGACCCTAACACATTCACAACCTAGGAGCGGCTCTCAAATGGATTCCAGAACAAGTTCTTTCCTCCGGAGAAGACAATGAAGCTAAGGAGCGAAATCTTCTCATTCACCCAGGCTAGCCATAAATCCCTGCATGAAGCGTGGGTGAGATACAAGGAAATGCAGAGAAAATGCCCTCACCACGAGCTCCCCCGCTGGCAGATAATCAACTTGTTTTACAATGGACCGAGGGACGACTTGAAGTCGTCTATGGATGCCGCAGCGGGTGGATCTTTCATGGCAAGGAATGAAGTAGATGCCGAAAATATTCTGGAAAACATGGCATCAAACAATGAGAGGTTTAACGATGAATGAGTGACACCGAAAGCTGGAGGAATTCATCGAGTTGAGGAAGTAGATAACCTGTCGAGCAAATTTGATTTGCTTTCGACTCAGATTTTAGCATTCATGGTTAGAGCCGGTGGCGCTAACCCTTAGCATGTAGCAGGAGTAGAAACTGAAGTCATGGGAGATTTCGACGTTGGAGACGTCTCGGCGCCCGTGGATCAGGCGCGTGCCCTATTTCACAATCCGACAGGAAATGCACCCTATCCACTGAGGACGAGTTCAAATCCCGCATATTCTCCCAACAACCAGAACCATCCCAATTTCAGCTACAGGGCACCGTACCAGCAACATCAGCAGCAACATCAGCTATATCAGCCTCCTCCACCTCAACAACAAATGTATCAAAAGTACCCTCCTTGAAATCAGCAGCCTCCGCCCCAATAACAGCAATATAACCAACGAGTGGCCCCTCCAATTGAGAACATCCTGACTCAGTAAATTGCTAATCAGGAGAAGGTCACTCATCAGCTTCAGCTTAGGCAGAAGGCCTTGGCCGATCAAGTGACCCAGCTGGGGTTACAAGTGGCCAACCTTCAGAAGGCACAAGGGCAACTGGCGGGGTAACCAGAGGTGAACCCAAGGGGACCAAACCAAACACTAGCCTTGACACATGGTCATGCAAATGTCTCTGCCATTGTCTTGAGGAGTGGACACAAATTCTGGTGCGGGAGGCCGACAGAGATAATGAAGCACCACCTGTCAATGAGAAACCGAGGATGGAAATGAACAATAATGGTGCTTCTAAATCCAACCACGTGACTTCGGAGGGAGTTTCTGAAGAGAATAAGAAGGAGAGCAACGACTCGAGGGTTTTCCACCCTTCAATACCATTCCCACAGAGGCTTGCCAAGGTCAAAATAGATGAGAAGTATGGTAACTTCTTCGAAGGACATGAGTCTGCAAATCTCGTTTCTGGAAGCGATAGAGACCATCCCCTCGTATGCAAAATTTCTGAAAGACCCTGTGATGAAGGGAACGAGAAAGGAATAAGTGGTCCTAATGGCATAATGCAGCACCCTAATCCAACGAGCCAATCCGCCAAAACTGAAGGACCCAGGAAGTTTCTCTATCCCGTGCTCCATAGGGTTCTCTATCTCATGCTCCATAGGGGAGGTATCAATTAATAGAGCACTTGTCGATCTGGGAGCGAGTGTCAGTTTGATGCCCCTATCGCTGTATAAGAGCATCAATATTGGTGACCTTGAACCCACGGGGATGACTCTGCAGCTCGCAGACAGATCAGTGAAGTATCCGGTGGGAATAGTAGACGACTTGCCGGTCACTGTCCGAGGTGTGCGCGTGCCAGACGATTCGTGGTTATGGATATGCCTGAGGATAATCACACTTTGATTATCCTCGAAAGACCCTTCATGGCAACCGCATGCGTACTCATCGACGTTAAAAAGGGGAAATTATCCTTGAACGTCGGAGATCAAAAAGTGGAATTTGACTTGGCAATGTCGATGAAGTCACAACTGGAGGAACCCAAATGCAACCTCCTGGAAATGGAAGAAGAGAGGGGGAACAAAGCAGGAGCTTGGGAAGCTCTTTCGAGGAACCCCCCGAAGGATTTGATGAAATCGAGTCGCAGACTAGTCTGGATGGAGAGACGGTTTTTGAGCTGGAATGTGTCCCACCATCAACCCCCCTGGAACTGGAAAGAGAGCTCGAACAAAGAGCAAGGGGAAAGAGACTCTGATGCTTACTGCTGACGAGGTTCAGATTTTGAAAAGAGTGGCGAGATCTTTGGGTGAGTTGTCGAGATCATTCATCTATGTTCGTCACCGACAATCAGGAACTCAACCCCAACAGCTGAGAGGACGTTGACCGTTGGGCGTCACCCGTACAAACCACCCTGAAGATCATGACGAGAGTCGAGTAAACGACTATAAACAACAGCGCTTCATGGGAGGCAACCCGTGTTCTAAACTTGTGTCGTTTTTCTGATAGGATTAGTTTACTAATTTTTTGCGAATAAATACTGCAGTGGGGATCTTTGTTGGGATACTTAGCAATTTTTATACTTTTTGTGCAGGATTTGCCCCACCCAATCGGTTCATACATCAGTCGATCAGGTGGATGGTTTCAGTAAGTAGCAAACTGCAGTCGAAAAGCCAACCGATCAATTGATGGAGAAAGCAATCGGGTCGCTGACCGGGTGGTGAAAACAGAAAGTTGGGGTGTTTTTCGGAGAGCGGTCAACCGATCGGGTGAGATCCCACCCGATCGGTTCACCTGTAGCAGCTGATCCAACGGATTTTTTTTGAAAATTTATCCAACCGACCCGATGAACTTCACCCGATCGGTTCGCCTAACCCTTATAAATACCCCTCCCCGAACCGACTTCATTTCACCCGACCTCACAATCTCCAATTCGAGCGGTTCTTTTCCACTCCAGTCAAATCGATCTCTTCCACCTCTCCTACTACACCCAATCACATTTCCCCACTTCCTCCACCACTTTTCGACCATCAACCCCCTCCCATCGACAACATCCAACCCGCAAATCGCCCGAAACCCTAGCCATAACCCCAAATTTTCAAAATTTTCTGTTCTCTTTGGATTGACTTATAGTAGCTCCCCGAGTCACTCCATCATGCATCGTGAGGTCTTTTGGGAGCTAGGAGTCACATCGTCGCTGGGTAAACTCGCTCCGTAGCCTAATTTTTACATTGCCCAGTGATTTTTATATTATCATTTTGTCATTTGTTGCGTGCATCATATATCATCCAGCACATCACACCCAGCCGCAAAATCATGGCAAAAGATAAAGACAAGGGTAAGCAAATCATGGTGGAGGAGGAACCGTCTCGCAAGAGACAAAGATCCACACGTTCTACACGTGCACGTGTTCCTCCACCACCGCCTACCAACCACAACCCCAAACAATAATACCTGTGGTAGATCCAATGCTAAGACCGCATGGAGTTTGTTTTCTGAGCCAAGCACATAAGGATTTCTATTCTCTGCTCAGCCGACGTTCTCACCTAGCCACCAAGTTCATCCATGGTCAAACCCTACTCGATCTCGGTGTTTTCACAGAAGTCGAGTCCCTATTCGCAAACTTAGGTTAGCTAGGTTTCTTCCACTCCCATGCCCTATCTTACCCTGCCCTCATCCTAGAATTTCTATCCACTATCAAAATTGAGAGGGGGTTCAATATCGATTTTCGACTCCGAAACCAAAACTTCCGTGTCCCTGTGACCACAATCAATGATATCTTCGGTTTCGCCAATCTAGATGGCAGCATCCTCCCCAATGAATTACACGCCGACTTTGATGTCGACTTCTTTTGGGGACGCCTCACATTGCACGACCATTACGCTAGGGGCAAGGCCAATGCCTCCTTTATTATCCACCCGGTTTTCCGTCTTGACCATCGCATCATCTCAAGCACATTCTTTTCACAGGATGAGTCCGGTACTTTGACCATCCCAGATTTATTCATTCTGTGGGCGATGACATTCCATTTCATTCCTGGTGTTGACGTGATTACCTTCAAGGCACCGCATGTACGCATCAATGTCGGTGCCTGGCTGATTCAAAAGCTCATTGACATTAGCCGCGCAAACAAGGGAAAATATTTATGTGGTGGCCTCATCACTATCAATGCCTTACACCCTCCTTTCAACATCGTGATCCCCCAGATCTGTCGCATGCCTCAGGATCCAGCTATCTTGATATCGAAGTCCTGAGGCACACCCATATGATCAAACCGCTTGGCGGTGGTCGGTTTGATTTTCATTATGGCCACCCCCTGTTTCTTACACCTTTCTCCCCAACCCTAACCAGGTATCCATCGAGCTTCCAGGAGATTGGTCTTTTCCACCAGATCCTGCGTTTGGGGGGGGGCTACACCTGAAGTTTCCTCTTCCTGATGCTCCTAGACCTCCGTCCCCTACCGTCCACTTGAGCGAGCAGGATATCCCTGCATTCAGAGGAGACCCCTGGTCTGGACCTAGTGTCACCTCCCCGTCTGCTACCACCGTTTCTTCCGAGGCCCTGATCACGGTCCTGCACAGCCTGGTCTCTCATGGCGACACACCCATTGCTTTCAGTACACACTCTACCATGCGTCGTGCTACTTCTGCTTGCCTCGCTCTCAAGGCTGAGATGGTTACATTGCGTGCTGGCGCATCCTCCTCCACCTCATCGGATCCTTCCACTTCTTTTCTATCACATCCATGTTTCCTCGCTCTCGAGAGAAACGCCGCCGCCATTCTCTGCCTTCTTACCCATGTCCACGGTCCTCCACCACCGACTCCACCCCCATCACCTCCTCCATCACCCCTAGGTGATCATCCCCTCCCACCATCATTGTTTCCCTTCCCGCTGACTGGCGCCCCGGCGCGGTGCGAACGGGGGCGCGGAAATCTAAATATTTGTAACCGCAAGTGCACGGTGTTGTAGTGTGGCTTGGGGGTCGAACACAGGGAGGCGAGGATGTGCTTGTGTCAAAGAGGACCAAAATCACCCCGTGGACGAGCTAGCCCGGATCGAAAGATGGGTTGTCACAGTAAATGAATGCAAAGTATAGACAATATGAAGGAAAAATCCGGGACTTTGGTTTCCACCCCAACGAGCGACTCTCGCCGGTACGGCCTACGGGTAGGATGGCGATCGGAATTAGGGTCTAATGGTGAGACGTTGCCTCTGAAAGTGGTACCGGCATCCCATGGGCCCGATATTCCGGTCGGTGCCCAGGATGATACGCCGGACTTCCCAGGTTCAATCAGTGGGCACTCCCATCTCCATTAACACTGATCGACTCCGGGAGCACTAAACTCGCAACGATAATTCCCAACGTCTTATCATGCCGCTCCCGCGCGCTAGGAATCGGCGTCTACGCTAAGGGCGTGAGCTATGGCTAGGGAGTCAACCGCCAAGTTTATTCCCCCTTGGCCCAACGGTCAAAGGCGGTTTTTTTCCCGTCGATGACAATAAAACACCCCATGTAACCGTTAGATACCTAATCCATATCGATTTCCTAACCCTATGGACGCATCAGGAAGAGCCTACGAAGGGGTTTCCGCCAAAATCCCAGATTTGGGAACTACTCACAAATATTCATTAAAAAGCGAACTAAATGAAAATGGACCGTCAAAATCATAATCAGACAATAGAAATGCAATGGTAGTAAAGCAATTAAGATAATACTAAAGTTTTACAAAGATCCGAAAACTTACAAAAATTGGAAAATTACAGCCGTCACAAAATGAAGAAAACAGTAAAAAATAACCAACTCCCGAATCTGGGAAACCTAGGGTTCTACTTATAGAAAACGACATCACCTGATCGGTTGACAAGTCAACCGGTCAGGTGAGCCGCTTCACAAAATTACAGCGCAAAGCGGGGTTTCACCCGGTCAGTATGAACTGGTCGGTTGGATCTTGATGCGGTCGGTTGGAACTTGGTGCCGACCGGTTGGATCTTGGTGTAGACCAGGTGAGGAGACCGGTTGGAACTTCGAGTCTTGGCTGTTGAAATTCAGCTACAGGTGAACCGATCGGGTGAAGGTCACCCGATCGGTGGGCAATCAGCTCCGAATTCCAGAGACATTGAGCTTCTGACCCGGTCGCTGAACCGACCAGGTGACTTCTCGTGAGCTCCAAGCTGCGTCCGGGTGGTGCACGCGTGCATCACCCGATCGGTTGGAGATGACCAACCGACCGGGTGAGGGGCTGAAAGATGCAATCTTCGTCGTTTGACCCCCTGGATCATGCGTGACTTCTCCCGTTGCTCCGGGGACACATGATATCATCGTTTTACGCCCCAAATGCCAGCAAACTCCTGCAAAACACGGAAAACACGGAAAGGTGAAAGAAAATAAGAAAACATGAGAAAACGAATAAAAGACGACGGTAAAATACGGAAAAACACGGAATAAAACGTGCGTAAATGTATGAAATATAAACGCACGTCAAAATCCCCCAAGCTGAACTCTTCCTCGTCCTCGAGGAAGACGAGTGAGAGTAGGAGCTCGGAGGGGAAAAATAGAGAGAAAGAGAGAAAAAGAAAACTCTATATCCTAGATCTCCCGTCAGGGCCAACAAAATCAAAAACGACACACCAAGCAAGCAAACGCCAAATCACATCACTAAACCTTGGAATACGAGTCCAAACAAGAGCTGTGGGCCCATGCGGTGAAGCGCGAGTGAGTGTGGTCGTGCGCTAGTAGTCGGTGTCACTATCTACGATGTGCAATAAAGCTCGATATACACAAATCCAGGAAACGACCCAAATACCGATTCGAATTGAATAAAGAGGTGAATTTATAGTTTAAGCATGCATAAAAATAGAGAGAATCGAAACATATCATGCGTCGGGGATTCCACAACTAGGGTTAAGGAAATCACACCATTATAGCCTAGATACTAGCTAAAAAGTTCCTAAGCTAAGTGTTTTCGAAACCGATGGGGGTTGAGATGATGTGGAGAAGAACACTCGGTGCAAATTCTCGCCTTCCCTTTATTCTCGGCAAGTAGGAAAATATTCACACGGGAATTTTTTTTGGGTTTTGGGCATTTGTATTTTTTTTGCTTTTTGGCTATACAAAATTTTTCTTTTCTTTTCTTTTTGTGGTTTTCTTTTCTTTTCTCTTTTTTTTTGGATTTTTGGGTTTTTGGATATACACATGTGTACTCTCCCAATTGGGAGAACGGTACACGACGAGGGGATTTGCACCAAGTAAAACAAAAAAGAAGTCGGAATCTAAACACTTGGGCAAAGGAAACTATTCTCGCTAAATAGAGCATGGGCTAAATGGGTTATCATAGTCCTTAATTGTGGAATCCCGACACATGCGAAATGAAGCATACGTTATATATAGCATGCAGAAGAAGCAGACAGTAGAAGTAAGTACCGCATATTCATATCGAAACATGATAATTTAGGGGTCATTCCTGGACAGGTATATAAAGTGAATCACAAAGTAGAAGCACACCACACGGCTAGGCACGACACACGATGCACAAAAAAGCTAAGTGAACCCACGATGCGTGAAATGCAGGGGACTCGATATCCTAGGGCTAGTGAGTGTGATTATCGATACCGTGCTAGGTGTGTGTGATTTTGTGGCAATTCATCATAGGGTTCATCTCTAGGAGAAAGAGATAAAAAGAAGAAAAGAAAAATTAAAACACGATGAAAATGGCACATAAACGAGAAAGAAATACTCAAATGACGCACAAAGTGCGACTCCCCCAAGCTGAAGCTTGCATTGCCCTCAATGCAATAAGAATGAGTACAGGAGGGCAATGAAAATTGGGGGAATACGCACCGACACAAAAAGAAATGAAAAACATGGAAATCACAGATACGAAACTGAAAATAAAGAAAAATCAAAATCAACCCACACGACACGAAAAACGAAAAAGAAAGAAGGAAATTGAACAAACTAGACGACCTGACACGACATGAAAAAAAGCACACGACACGACACGACAAAAAGGAAAACAAGCACACACACACACAAAGAAAATAAAACACGACAACACAGCAAAACAGACTTCCCCCAAGATAGACATGACAGTTCTAGCAAATAAAATATGATCGTGAAAGTGCAGCGAAATGCAAGGGGGAGGTCAAAAAAAACAAAGAGAATAGAAATATAAATAAAAAGGAAGTGATGCGACACGTGAATGGGTCCTCCCCCTGACAGAGACAAAGCAGTGCCCCGTAAAGACAGATGGGCACAAACATAGGGGGGACAAAAGAGGGATGGGAAAAATCAAGCGGGGGCACCACCCTCTGGGGGTGGTGATGGGGGCCTATGCTGGGGACCAGGAGTCGTGGGGGGTGGAATGTGGAGCTCGGAGGCATCGGGTGGGTCTTCACGGATGTGGCGGATGAAGCTTTGAAGGAAGGGGAGGTCTCGGTCGACGGACTCCTGGGTTACCCGACCGCTCTGTTCAGCTAGGAGGATCATGGCCGTGAATCGGTCGGCTTCGTCGTCGTCTTGGAATTGCATCCCGTATTCGGGATCGTCAACGTAAGGCGGGGGAGCGGTGCGTGGGGAGGTAGATGGATTGGTGGTGGTGGGTTGAGCGGGGGGTTGTGTGCAACGAGCACGACGGGTGGGCCTAGGGTTGGAAGAGCTGGCGTTGGTGGGCTTAACACGGTGGGGAGGCATTGTGCGGGAGTCGTGTGTGTGCGTGAGTATGCAAAATACAATGAATAAACACAAACACGACCAACGCGCAAATGGAATTTGGGGAAAAATTAAAATTGAGCTAAGGAGCGAGTTTACCTAAATGAGATGAAGATCGTTGCTCGTAGACGCCCCGATACTACTCGATAGGAGCACATTGTGAAGCCGCGGCAATTTCTTCAGCAAGTTTCGAAATTGGGGAGAATGGGTGAAAGTTAGGCTTTTGTGTGCGGGTGGAATCGAGGAGAATGGAGAGAAATCGATGGAGAGATGTATAGGGACATGGGGGGGTCGATTGGGGTTGATTTTAGGGAAGAACAAGGTCAGGCGCAAGAGGAGGAGGCAGAACGTTGGTCTGGGATTCGAAAATGGCGAGGGCGGAACGAACGGGCGGCGACGGCTATTTATAGGGATTTAAGTCGACCCGGTCGGGTTATCACCCGACCGGTTGACCTTAGGTCGAGAATTTGATGCTGAAGAAATGCTACAGGCGACCCGATCGGTTGAGAACTCAACCGATCGGTTCGCCGCTCCACACATTTTCCCGAGAACTCAGAGTTTCTCACCCGGTCCCTCAACCGGTCTCGCATATTGTCACCCAGTCGGTTGACGAATTCTGAAATTTTCCCGAGAGTTCCCCCAGGTCACCCAGTCTGCTCACCCGGTCTCATCATTCTCCACCCGGTCGGTTCATTTAGTCACTGATACGGCTGTTAGCAAATACATCCCAACCAATCGGGTGAGTTATCACCCGATCGGTTGGGGTCTTGTTATCTGCAAAAACCCAAAAATCTCCTATGTTCCACGACAGAAGTTGTTGTAGCTGGATTTATTTATAAAAATAGATAAAATAAAGTTAAGAAAAAGTCCTAAAAATGGAAGTAAAAGTTTAGAGCATGGGTTGCCTCCCATGAAGCGCTTTTGTTTAACGTCGTTTAGTTCGACGCCCGTTGACGATGTTCATGGTGGGCGATACGGGTGATGCCAAAAATCCGGCATCTCTTCAACTCCAGAGCTTGTGGCTATTGGTGTAGTCGGCGGATGTAAAAAGATTTGCTCAACTACCCTCCCTCTGTCTACAGGATCCGGGGGCTTCTCCCTCAAATTGGCGTCTACCGCCATCTTTTTCAGGATCCGGACCTCATCACCGGTGAGGTCCATTGGTTCTTTCCCTTTTCTCCTCGTAGGAGGAGACTTAGGAAATCCGGGAGGGATCACATATCGCGCGACTGCCTCCTTAGAAACTTCATTCTTAGGGGAGCCAACTTGCTCTCCAAGATTCCCCAAGCTATCGGGGGGATGCCTCGAGAGCACTTTCCAAGCACTCGTTTCAACAGCTCTATCTTCTTCATTCTCCAGCACATTGATACTAGGATCGTCCGGGGGGTTTGGATGCTTCATCGACAAGCCTAAGTCAAATTCGACTCTTTCTTGGCCCACATTCAGGGAAAGCTTCCCATTCTTTACGTCTATTAAAACTCCGGCGGTTGCCACAAAGGGCCGTCCAAGGATGATAGGGGTATGCTTGTCTTCTGGCATGTCCATTACCACAAAATCAACCGGTACATGTACTCCTTTCACATCGACGGGGAGGTCGTCCACTACTCCCACCGGGTACTTGACCGAACGGTCAGCAAGTTGTAATGTCATGTCGGTGGGCTCTAAGTCTCCCATCCCTATTCTCTTGTACAACGATAGGGGCATTAAGCTGACGCTCGCGCCTAAATCGACTAGTGCCCTCTGGATTTGCACTTCCCCAATAGAGCAAGGGATGGAGAAACTTCCGGGGTCCTTGAGCTTGGGCGGATTTGCGCGCTGAATGAGTGCGCTGCACTCTGCCGTTAACACGACCTTCTCTTTTCTTGATCCCCGTGTCACCAAGTCTTTCAGAAATTTGGCATATGAGGGGATTGTCTCTATGGCCTCGAGGAAGGGGATTTGTAGGCTCAGATCTTTCACCCTGGCAAAGAACTTGTCATACTTCTCATCGATTTTGGCTTTGGCAAGCCGTTGTGGGAAAGGCACAACGGGCTTGAATTCTCTTGGGTTCCCTTCCTCATCCTTCTTCTTCTCCTCTCTATTAACTCCCTTTGGAGTAGTTGTCATGGGTGACGAAGCACCGTCGTCATTTAATTTCTCAGTTGGTCGTTTCACGACCAACGGTGCTTCCGATCCTTTGGGGGGCTCTCTCGTAAGTATTTGAGTTCCACTCCTCAAGACGATGGCGGACACGTTCTCATGCTCATGTGTGAGCGCCAAGGTCCGATTTACCCCCCTCGGGTTCACCTCAGGCTGTGGCGGTAAAAGATTCTGAGGTCTCTGAAGGTTAGCCACTTGCACCCCCAGCTGGGTCACCTGATCAGTGAGGACTCTTTGTCCCATCTCAAGCTTAAGATTTATTTTCTCCTGATTGGTAATGTATTGAGTCAAGAGGGACTCAACTGGAGGAATGGCCCTCTGCTGGCTGTATTGCTGCTGGGTGGGCTGCTGATTCCTAGGAGCATACTGTTGATACTGCGGTGGAGGTTGTTGCTGTTGAAATTACTGCTTCTTAAACTGCTGTTGGGGTCTAGCCGGCTGATATATCTACTGTTGTTGCTGAGCCGGTTGTTGGTAAGGTGCATGGTAACTGAGGTTCGGATGATTCCGGTTGTTGGGAGAGTAGGCCGGGTTTGAGTTGGTTCGTGGTGGAAATGGCGCATTCCCCGTAGGATTGTAAAACAATACGCTCGCCTGATCCAACGGTGGTGAGATGTCACCACCGTCGAACTCTCCAAAAACTTCGAATTCTACCGCAGCAATCTGTTGTGAACCGGCGCCACCGGTGCCTACCATCAATGCGGAGATCTGGGTTGACAGCAAGTCAAACTTGCTTGACAATTTGTCGATGTCTTCCACTCTATGGATGCCCCCAGACCTTGGTGTGGCTCTCTCGTCACACCACCGTTCATTGTTGGATGCCATATTTTCCAAAATTTGACCGGCATCTTCTTCGCTTCTTGACATGAAGGACCCTCCAGCTGCGGCGTCCGTGGAAGATTTTAAATCGTCCCTCAACCCATTATAAAACAGATTTATGATCTGCCACTTGGGGAGCTCATGGTGGGGACATCTTCTCTGCATCTCCTTGTATCTTGTCCAAGCCTCATGCAAGGACTCGTGGATGGCCTGGGAGAAGGAGGAGATCTCACTCCTCAGCTTCATGGTCTTCCCCGGGGGAAAGAACTTCGTCAGGAAAGAATTTGAGAGCTTCTCCCAGGTGTTGAACGTATTTGGGTCCTTCCCCCTAAGCCACAACTTGGCTTTATCTCGCAAGGAGAAGGGGAACAGCTTCAGTCGGATCGCCTCAGTTGTGACACCGTTTATCTGGAAGGTGTCACATTTCTCCAAGAAGGAGTCTAGATGCTCAATCGGGCTCTCCATGGGTGCACCCAAAAATTGATCTTGCTGGATCCACGTCACCAAAGATGGCTTAAGCTCGAAGCTTTGGGCCGTAATAGCTGGAGGACGGATGGCGGAGGTGGACTCGATGGAGGGCATCGAGTACTCCAACAGGGACTTGTGAGGCGGGGTGTTCTCCCCCATGGCTTCAGGATCCTCTCTTCTTCGCTTCTCGTCGGCCAAACGCCTTAGGGTGGCGTTTATCTCTGGATCAACGGGGATCAAGTCGTCGAGACTTCTTGAACTCCTGCGCATGAAAAACAACAAACACACGTGAAGCGATAAGTGGGAAAGAAACAGATAAGGTAAGAAATAAAAATAAAAAATAAAAAAAATAAAAAAATAAAAAGGAAAAAGAAGAATGCGAAAATTATCACGAGGTAGGGATAAGAGTTAGACACTAGGGTTCATGAGATCCTAAAAAAACAAGCACGTCGCCTCCCCGGCAACGGCGCCATAAACTTGACCGACGCCCCGGTGCGGTGCGAACGGGGTCGCGGAAATCTAAATATGTGTAACCGTAAGTGCACGGTGTTGTAGTGTGGCTTGGGGGTCGAACACAGGGAGGCGAAAATGTGCTTGTGTCAAAGAGGACCAAAATCACCCTATGGGCGAGCTAGCCCGGATCGAAAGATGGGTTGTCACGGTAAATGAATGCAAAGTATAGACAATATGAAGGAAAAATCCGGGACTTTGGTTTCCACCCCAACGAGCGACTCTCACCAGTACGGCCTACGGGTATGATGGCGATCGGAATTAGGGTCTAATGGTGAGACGTTGCCACTGAAAGTGGTACCGGCATCCCATGGGCCCGATATTCCGGTCGGTGCCCAGGATGATCCGCCGGACTTCCCGAGTTTGATCAGTGGGCACTCCCATGTCCATTAACACTGATTGACTCCGAGAGCACTAAGCTCGCAACGATAATTCCCAACGACTTATCCTCCCGCTCCCGCGCGCTAGGATTCGGCGTCTACGCTAAGGGCGTGAGCTATAGCTAGGGAGTCAACCGCCAAGTTTATTCCCCCTTGGCCCAACGGTCAAAGGTGGTATTTTTCCCGCCGATGACAATAAACACCCCGCGTAACCGTTAGATACCTAATCCCTATCGATTTCCTAACCCTATGGATGCATCGGGAAGAGCCCACGAAGGGGTTTCCGCCAAAATCCCAGATTTGGGAACTACTCACAAATATTCATTAAAAAGCGATCTAAATAAAAATGGACCGTCAAAATCATAATCAGACAATAGAAATGCAATGGTAGTAAAGCAATTAAGATAATACTAAAGTTTTACAAAGATCCGAAAACTTACAAAAACTGGAAAATTACAGCCGTCACAAAATGAAGAAAACAGTAAAAAATAACCAACTCCCGAATCTGGGAAACCTAGGGTTCTATTTATAGAATACGGCATCACCCGATCGGTTGACAAGTCAACCGGTCGGGTGAGCCGCTTCACAAAATTACAGTGCAAAGCGGGGTTTCACCCGGTCAGTATGAACCGGTCGGTTGGATCTTGGTGCGGTCGGTTGGATCTTGGTGCCGACCGGTTGGATCTTGGTGCTGACCGGTTGGATCTTGGTGCTGACCGGTTGAGGAGACCGGTTGGAACTTCGAGTCTTAGCTGTTGAAATTCAGCTACAGGTGAACCGATCGGATGAAGGTCACCCGATCGGTTGGCAATCAGCTCCGAATTCCAGAGACATTGAGCTTCTGACCCGGTCGCTGAACCGACCGGGTGACTTCTCGTGAGCTCCAAGCTGCGTCCGGGTGGTGCACGCGTGCATCACCCGATCGGTTGGAGATGACCAACCGACCGGTGAGGGGCTGAAAGATGCAATCTTCGTCGTTTGACCCCCTGGATCACGCGTGACTCCTCCTGTTGCTCCGAGGACACATGATATCATCGTTTTACGCCCCAAATGCCAGCAAACTCCTGCAAAACACGGAAAACACAGAAAGGTGAAAGAAAACAAGAAAACACAAGAAAACACGAGAAAACGAATAAAAGACGGCGGTAAAATACGGAAAAACACGGAAGAAAACGTGCGTAAATGTATGAAATATAAACACACGTCACCCGCCACTTCATCCCCTCCCACCACCACTGACCCTCCACTTCCGTCACCTTTCACTTCTATCACCGCATCCTACTCCGTCGCCGGATGCCGATCGCTACGCATGCGAGATCACTACCCACTCCCACCTCGTCCCTCCCGTATCCTTACCACCTTCTGCTACCACCGACACCCCACCCATCATTCACACCCCCACCGAGCCCATCCGTCCACCATCTCCACCCCTTTCTCCACTCCTTTGCATCACCATCACCTCTCCATCCCACACCCCTTAGGTCTCTTCCGAGGAGGATGAGGAGCCTGCCGCTCCTACACATTGATTTCTATTTTTTCTGATTTTCCCCTAGCCATTTTTTCTGATTCATCTTGATCATCACTTTTTTCTAGCACTATTGAGATCAGCTTGGGGGACACCTATTTTCTGTGATTGTTGTCGTGTGTCTTGTTTGATGTGTGTTTGTTTTGTGTGTATGTGTGTATATCTTTTGTACAGTTGGTTTCGTTATTTATTTTCTTTTAATTTTCTATATGTCTTCTTGTGTGTTCTTCATGTTTTTCCCGTTTATTTGTCGGTGCGTACTTCCCTCCCATTTTTCGTTGCCCTCCTGCATTTACTACTATTGCATTGAGGGAAATGCTACATTTAGCTTGGGGGAGTCGCACTATGTGTGTCAGTTGCATCTTTTTCACCGTTTTGAGTCGTTTTTCGTCGTATTTTTCTTTTTTTCTTCTCATCCTTTTATTCTCCCTCTCCTAGAGATGACCCCACATGATGAACTGCCACAGAACCCCAAACACACATAGCTTAGCTACGATAATCATTCTCACTAACCCTAGGAAGCCAAGTCCTATTGCATTTTATGCTTCGTGGGTTCACTTTGCTTTTTGTGTGTTGTGTGCCGTGACTAGCTAGTTGGTGTGCATCTACATTGTGATTTTGTTTTATATGCTTGTCCTTGGATGACCCTGACGTGCGTTTATATTTCATATATTTGCGCGCGTTTTCTTCCGTGTTTCTCCGTATTTTCCGCCGTCTTTTATTTGTTTTCTTGTATTTTCTTGTTTTCTTTCACTTTTCCGTGTTTTTGGTATTTTGCAGGAATTTCTAGCATTTTGGACATAAAAACGACGATATCACAAGTCCCCGGCGCAACGGGAGGAGTCACGCGTGACCCAGGGGGTCAAACGACGATGATTGCATCATTCAGCCCCTCACCCGATCGGTTGAACAAAGTCAACCGATCGGGTGATGCATGCGTGCACCACCCGGTCTCAGCTAGAGCTCAAGCGGATGTCACCCGACCGGTTCTCAGGCCGGTTCATTGCGGCCGTTTCTCTGTCTTTTCGAGCCAAATGCCAACCGATCGGGTGACTCTCACCCGATCGGTTCATCTGTAGCTGATTCTGAGGAGCCAAGACACGGGCATCCAACCGACCTCTTCACCCGATGGCACCATGATCCAACCGGTCATCCCAAGAACTCAACCGACCGGTTCATCTGACCGGGTGAAGCTCCGCTGTTTTCTGTTTATTATTTGTAATAGATCACCCGATCGGTTGACTTGTCAACCGATCGGGTGGCGTTTTTCCTGTGGTTCTGGACCCGATCCGTTAGGGCTCGGAATGGGGGCTATAAATACCCAATGCTGGCCGACTTTTAGGGCATCTTCTTCTTGTTCTTCCTCAGTTTTTCTAGGGCTTTTTGCCCCTTTCTCTTGTGAGTTTAGATTAGGTTAGATTAGGTTTCCTATTGTAATAAGTCTTGTAATGGATTGAAGAATCAATGGCAAGATAAGTATTTCTTTTCCCATTTCATTGTTTTGTGTTATTTTTTTTTTGCTCAATGATGAATGTTTGTTTGGATTTATTGATTGCTATCATGTTCTTCATCATTGAGTAGTGTTCGATGAACCCTAATACGGGTTAGGCTAGGATTGATGCTTGGAAATTTACATTTGGCTTGGTTGCATGTCATGTGTTCGATGCAATGCGTCAATGGGGATTTCTAGCAATCTGGGTCCAATTCGTACGGCAACACACTAGTTGTGTTGGGGTCCGGTGCTTGTCCAGTCAAGATATGCTTCGATGTATTGCTAGAAATCACATTTGACCTATTTGGCCATTAGGGTTACGCGAGGGTGTTTCATTGTCATTGGCGGGAGAAAGACCGCCTCTGACCATCGGGCCAAGGGGGAATAAACTTGGCGGTTGACTCTCTAGCCATAGCTCACGCCCCTAGTGTCGACATCGAGTCCTCGCGCGTGGGAACGGCTTGGACAAAATGTTGGGAGTTATCATTGTGGCCTTAATGCTCCCGGTTGCGGAAGGTGTTAATGGACATGGGAATGCCCACCGTCTGAAACTGGGTAGGCCTAGCGTGCTTGGCACCGACCGGAATATCGGGCCATGGACGCTAGGTACCACCTTTTGGGGCAATGTCTCACCCTGGGTCAAGTCAAATGCCAAGTGTCATGAATGCTCTAGCCCGTGTTAGCGGGGATTCATTTCGTGTCTTTTCATTTCTTTCTTTTATTTCTACACTTCACCCATATCATCCGCGTAGCTAGCACACAACCAAGGCGAGGCTAGTAGCCATTCAAGCCATCCACCTCCCAGAGTTCGATAAACTCGCACCCTACCCTAACCGTGCACTTGCGGTAAAACGACACCGCGCCCATACCGTAAACAGGGCGCCGGTCAGACCCCTAGATGATCGTGCTTCAATTTCGAATATGCGATATTTTGCCTCCACTGTCTGCTTCTTCATGCATGAATTATTTATATATTTACTCTTCAATTCGCATGTGTCAGGACTCTACCAATAGGACTAGGATAACCCATTTTGCTTATGCTCTGATCCGTGAAAATTTTTTCTTTTGCCCAAGTGTTTAGAATTCGAATTCTTTTTTGTTTTACTTGGTGAAAATCCACTCGTCGTGTATTGTTCTTCCACTTGGAAGAGTACACAACTTTGCCAAAATCCAAAAATAAAAAAAATATGTACATCCAAAAATCCAAAAAATATACAAATACCCAAAACCCAAAAAAATTCCCTTTGTGAATATTATTCCTATCCACCGTGAATAAAGAGAAGGCAAGAATTTGCACCAAGTGCTCTCCTCCACACCTACTCAACCCCCTTCGTTTTCGAACACACTTAGCATAGGATCTTTCTAGCGATTATCTAAGCAATCGTGTGGTGATTCCCTAGTTCCTTGCAGCAGAGTCCCTGACACATGATATGTTTCTATTCTTACTCTACTTTCATGCATGCTTGAGCTATTATTCACCGCTTACTCGAATTGAATCGGTATTTGGGTCATTCCATGGGTATGTGTTTATGGAGCTTTATTGCACAATTTAGATAGTTACACCGTCGCTAGCTCACGACTTCACTTACTTGCGTTCACCGCGTGGCCCCGCGACACTAGTAGGGACTCATATTCCTGGGTTTAGTGCGATGCTTATCGCATGCTCGCTTAGAATGGCATGTTAGTTTTCGTTGGCTCTGGCGGGTAATCTTGGATTTTCTCTTCTTTTTCTGTTTCTTGACCGGCGCCCCGTTTACGGTTTGGGCGCGGTGTCGTTTTACCGCAAGTGCACGGTTAGTGTAGGGTGCGGGTTTATCGAACTCAGGGAGGTGGATGGCTTGAGTGGCTACTAGCCTCGCCTAGGTCGTTTGCTAGCTACGCGGATGATGTGGGTGGAAGTGTAGAAATAAAAGAAATAAATAAAAAGACACGACGTGAATCCCCGCTAACACGGGCTAGAGCACTCATGACACTTGACATTTGACTTGATCCAGGGTGAGACATTGCCCCGTAAGGTGGTACCTAGCGTCCATGGCCCGATATTCCGGTCGGTGCCAAGTACGCTAGGCCTACCCGGTTCCGGACGGTGGGCATTACCATGTCCATTAACACCTTCCGCAACCGGGAGCATTAAGGCCACAATGATAACTCCCAACACTTTGTCCAAGCCGTTCCCACGCGCGAGGACTCGATGTCAACACTAGGGGCGTGAGCTGTGGCTAGGGGGTCAACCGCCAAGTTTATTCCCCCTTGGCCCGACGGTCAGAGGCGGTCTTTCTCCCGCCAATGACAATGAAACACCCACGCGTAACCCTAATGGCCAAATAGGTCAAATGTGATTTCTAGCGATACATCGAAGCGGATCTTGACTGGACAAGCACCGGACCCCAACCCCCAACACATCTAGTGTGTTGTCGTACGAATTGGACCCAGATCGCTAGAAATCCCCAATGACACATTTCATCGAACACGTGCCATGCAACCAAGTCTAATGTAAATTTCCAAGCAACAATCTTGCCCTAACCCGTATTAAGGTTCATCAAAACTACTCAATGGTGAATAACATAAAAACAAACAACACAAAAGACATATAAACTTTCACCATCAAGCAAAATTAACACAATACAAACAATGGAGAAAAAGAGAGGAAAATACTTATCTTGAGTGAATCGTCAATCCAATACAAGACTTATTGAACAAAATACCTAGTCTAAACTAAACTAGAACTCACAAGAGAAGGGGGGCAAAAAGCCCTAAAAACTCTAGGAGATCCCCCCAAAGTCGTGCTCCAACTTCCCTTTTATAAGCCCCCTCAAAACCCAACCGGTTCGGGTCCAAAACTGTCGAAACAGTCCCACCCGATCATGTGGAAACTCACCCGATCGGGTGGACTAAATAGAGAGCTCAAATTCGCAGAAAGAGATCTCACCCGGTCGGTTGACAAGTCAACCGATCGGGTGAAATGAAAATTCAGACTGCTGCCAATTTCAGCACACAGCTGAGCTCAGAAAATTCCAGAAAAATCTAGAAAAATCGGATTTGGGCATGTGACCTATCGTTGGAAAGCTAACGACGATGCCGACGCTAGAAAAATAAGAGATCACCCAAAATCCTTCTGGAATGATAGCAGATCTTCAATGAATGAGCAGCAGTGCACGAAAGGGGACGAAAAGGCCACCCGATCGGTTGAAATGTCAACCGATCGGGTGAGCAGCTTGTTGCTTCGGCCGTCGCCTTCGGGAGCTTCAACCGGTCACTGAGGAGAGCGGGTGGAGCCGTCGGTTCGATATTTGAGGTGATGCGGCTACAGATGAATCGATCGGGTGATAAGTCACCCGATCGGTTGGAATTACGCCCAAATTCCCGAGAACTCAGCTGGGATGAACCGGTCGGCGAACCGGTCGGTTGACCTTTCACTTCGCTCCATCTTCAGTCCGGGTCGTGCACGCGTGCATCACCCGATCGGTTGGCTGTGTCCAACCGATCGAGTGGGGGCTGAAAAGTGGCAATCTTGGTCGTTTGACCCCCTGGATCACGCGTGACTCCTCCCGTTGCTCCGGGGACTCATGATATCGTCGTTTTATGTCCCAAATGCTATAAATTCCTGCAAATATACAAAACAAGGAAAAGTGAAAGAAAACAAGAAAACACAAGAAAACGAATAAAAGACGACGGTAAATAATGGAAAAACACGGGAGAAAACGTGCACAAATATATGAAATACAAATGCATGTCAAAATCCCCCAAGCTGAACTCTTCCTCGTCCTCGAGGAAGACGAGTGAGAGTAGGAGATCGGAGAGAGAAAATAGAGAGAAAGAGAGAAAAAGAAAACTCTATATCCTAGATCACCCGTTAGGGCCAACAAAATCAAAAACGACACACCAAGCAAGCAAACGCCAAATCTCATCACTAAACCAAGGAATACGAGTCCAGACAAGTGCCGTGGGCCCACACGGTGAAGCGCGAGTGAGTGTGGTCGTGTGCTAGCAGACGGTGTCACTATCTACATTGTGCAATAAAGCTCCATATACACATACCCAAAGAAAGACCCAAATATCGATTCAATTTGAAATTGCGGTGAATATTAGCTCAAGCATGCATGAGAAGAGTATAAGAATAGAAGCGTATCATGCATCGGGGACTCCACAGCTAGGGACTAGGAAATCACCACACTATAGCCTATGTAATCGCTAGAAGGTCCATATGTCAAGTGTTTTCAAAAACGATGGAGGTTGAGAAGATGTGGAGTAGAACGCTCGGTGCAAATTCTCGCCTTCCCCTTATTCACGGCAAATAGGAAAATATTCACACTGGAATTTTTTTTTGGGTTTTGGGTATTTGTATTGTTTTGCTTTTCTTTTCATTTCTCATCTTTTTGGGTTTTTCTTTTCTTTTCTTTTTGGGTTTTTCTTTTCTTTTCTCTTTTTTTTTTGGATTTTTGGGATATTGGCTATACACATGTGTACTCTCCCAAGTGGGAGAACGGTACACGACGAGGGGATTTGCACCAAGTAAAACAAAAAAAAGAAATCGGAATCTAAACACTTGGGCAAAGGAAACTATTCTCGCTAATTAGAGCATGGGCTAAATGGGTTATCCTAGTCCTTAATTGTGGAATCCCGACACATGCGAAATGAAGTATACGATATATATAGCATGCATATAGAAGCAGACATTAGAAGCAAATACCGCATATTCAATATTGAAGCATGATAATCTAGGGGTCAATCAAGGGTAGGTATATAGATCAAAATCACAAAGTAGAAGCACTCCAAACAGCTAGGCACGACGCACGACTCACAAAAAGCTAAGTGGACCCGCGATGCATGAAATGCAAGAGGACTCGATATCCTAGGGTTAGTGAATGTGATTATCGAAGCCGTGCAAGGTGTGCATGTGATTTTCGTGGCAATTCATCATAGGGTTCATCTCTAGGAGAAAGAGATAAAAAGAAGAAAAGAAAAAGGAAAGAAAAAAAGAAAAACACGGAGAAAAACGACTCAAATAATGAAGAAAAAGAGACAAATGACGCACGAAGTGCGACTCCCCCAAGCTGAAACTTGCATTGTCCTCAATGCAATAGTAGTGAATACGGGAGGGCAATGAAAATGTAGGGGAGTTACGCACCGACACAAAAAAATGAAAAACACGAAAAATACACGAACGAAACTGGAAAATAAAGAAAAAGAAACATACAGAATAAAAGATATAAAACGCAACGAAGGACTAAAAGACACAAACACACGACAACGACACACGAAAACATGCACACAAAAGTCGATTTCCCCCAAGCTGAACACGACAATGCTAGCAAAATGATATGATCAATGTGATGCAGAAATATGCTAGGGGAAAATCGGAAAAGAAAGATATCAGAATGCAGGAGAGACAGTCTGATCGTTCTCCTCGGAAAAGGATGTGGGGTGAAATGATAGAAGGGCACGACATAAAGGGTTATTAAGATGCAAAAGCAAATCCTAGATACGCTCCCCTTGCTAATGAGAGGAGACGAGATTATTCAAATCTAAACTAGAAAGCGGTAAATTTTTACACTACTGGATTAGGATACACCTGAGCATAGGCGGATCCAAGATCTTAAGTGGGGCAGGTAGCTGCTCTAACTGCTCCTTCTGTGGCTCCACCAGAAGCGCTGTGCCACGTGTGCCAATGGACCCAAGCAATGCACCTCCAAGCATCCTTAGTAGGTAACCACCTGTGACCTGCAAAGGATGAGGTGCATTAGTCCATGGCAAGAAATTATTTCCCAAAATAAATGTATCCCAGAGATAATCGTCAACATAAGATGGAAAAATAATAAAAGGGTGACGAATACTCCCTGAGAATGGGTCGCTATCCTCTGTACTAGCGACGACCAAATCCTCGCTCTCCATAAGTAGTGGCTCTCCAGGTGGTGACACACCGCGGCATACCTCAAGGGAAGTAGATCTTGTGTCCTACGAGAGATATGGTATGTCAAATATATACGAGTCTAAAGAAATAGGAAGTGAAAAGCGAGACTCAAAAGTGGAGTGAGAGTGAGTATGAAAATCTCCCTGAATAGGGGCAATATGCTCCAGTAGATGCTCAGCCGTAGAAGAAGTGGAGAGCGACGGTAAAGGTAGATGTGACTCGGGCTCTATAGAGTGGACCATCGTATCCAAGCCCTCATGCACATCCTCCTCGATGATATGCTCATGCTCCACCATCTGCCCGATGTCCTGAATGACATCCTCGTGGTTGACCACAGACCAAGGAAGAAACAGCAACAGAGATGACAGTGGAGGTGGATGTGGAGCGGACCACTTGTATGTGGTCGTGGTGTCCTCGTCCTCACGCACACCCTCCTCGCCGGTATGCATAATCTCTGTAAACTCCTCAGTGCTCTCATAGGACTCATATGGGGTATCCAAATCAAGACAAGAAGTCTCTCCCACAGATCCTATAGAAATCACCCCATCCTCACTATCATCATCAAAAAATGCTTCGTCATCCAAGTGGTAGTGATGGAAAAATGGGGTATCGGCTTGAGATGTGTCTATGGTGGCCGATGGCATGGTGGTCTCAACCATGAAAGTGGGTATATCCTCTCCTGTATCCCCTCTCCTCGGTGTCGGCTCGGTGATTGGTACCATTAAGTTTTGTAATATTTGGCCTTGGTTAAACATGGCACTTTCAAGGAGAGACACGAGGCTTGATTCTTCTTGTGTTTGTGGAGGGGTATAAGGTTGAGGAAATGGATGGGAGGTGTTTGGGCTAAGGTTGTGGGAAAATGTTTGGCCTTGGAGTGGGGGGAGGCTCTCAAGCGTAAATGGGCAATCATAATACACGTGCCCCGCCATCCCACAAGTCTCACAAACCACAACTGGATAAGGATCGTATCCTCCCATCTGAGCATCGAAATTTGATCTCCACATGGTAATATCAAAGATACCTGGACAACAAAAATAAGAAAACTAGAGAGGAGCGTCAATAGTACAAGAGAATAACAAAAAGATAATTTAATGGTGGGGGAAAAATTTCTTGGTTATTGAATATTTTTTTAAAAAAAAGAAAAAGAATTTTTTTTGTGCTTTTATGCGTAGTCTAACGAACCCAAGCTAAGCTAATATCAAACCGAACGCCTCCCCGGCAACGGCGCCAAAAACTTGACCGGCGCCCCGTTTACGGTTTGGGCGCGGTGTCGTTTTACCGCAAGTGCACGGTTAGTGTAGGGTGCGGGTTTATCAAACTCAGGGAGGTGGATGGCTTGAGTGGCTACTAGCCTCGCCTAGGTCGTTTGCTAGCTACGCGGATGATGTGGGTGGAAGTGTAGAAATAAAAGAAATAAATAAAAAGACACGACGTGAATCCCCGCTAACACGGGCTAGAGCACTCATGACACTTGGCATTTGACTTGATCCAGGGTGAGACATTGCCCCGTAAGGTGGTACCTAGCGTCCATGGCCCGATATTCCAGTCGGTGCCAAGTACGCTAGGCCTACCCGGTTCCGGACGGTGGGCATTCCCATGTCCATTAACACCTTCCGCAACCGGGAGCATTAAGGCCACAATGATAACTCCCAACACTTTGTCCAAGCCGTTCCCACGCGCGAGGACTCGATGTCAACACTAGGGGCGTGAGCTGTGGCTAGGGGGTCAACCGCCAAGTTTATTCCCCCTTGGCCCGACGGTCAGAGACGGTCTTTCTCCCGCCAATGACAATGAAACACCCACGCGTAACCCTAATGGCCAAATAGGTCAAATGTGATTTCTAGCGATACATCGAAGCGGATCTTGACTGGACAAGCACCGGACCCCAACCCCCAACACATCTAGTGTGTTGTCGTACGAATTGGACCCAGATCGCTAGAAATCCCCATTGACACATTTCATCGAACACGTGCCATGCAACCAAGTCTAATGTAAATTTCCAAGCAACAATCCTGCCCTAACCCGTATTAGGGTTCATCAAAACTACTCAATGGTGAATAACATAAAAACAAACAACACAAAAGACATATAAACTTTCACCATCAAGCAAAATTAACACAATACAAACAATGGAGAAAAAGAGAGGAAAATACTTATCTTGAGTGAATCGTCAATCCAATACAAGAATTATTGAACAAAATACCTAGTCTAAACTAACCTAGAACTCACAAGAGAAGGGGGGCAAAAAGCCCTAAAAACTCCAGGAGATCCCCCCAAAGTCGTGCTCCAACTTCCCTTTTATAAGCCCCCTCAAAACCCAACCGGTTCGGGTACCAAACTGTCGAAACAGGCCCACCCGATCGAGTGGAAACTCACCCGATCGGGTGGACTAAACAGAGAGCTCAAATTCGCAGAAAGAGATCTCACCCGGTCGGTTGACAAGTCAACCGATCGGGTGAAATGAAAATTCAGACTGCTGCCAATTTCAGCACACAGCTGCGCTCAGAAAATTCCAGAAAAATCTAGAAAAATCGGATTTGGGCATGTGACCTATCGTTGGAAAGCTAACGACGATACCGACGCTAGAAAAATAAGAGATCACCCAAAATCCTTCTGGAATGATAGCATATCTTCAATGAATGAGCAGCGGTGCACGAAAGGGGACGAAAAGGCCACCCGATCGGTTGAAATGTCAACCGATCGGGTGAGCAGCTTGTTGCTTCAGCCGTCGCCTTCGGGAGCTTCAACCGGTCACTGAGGAGAGCGGGTGGAGCCGTCGGTTAGATATTTGAGGTGATGCGGCTACAGATGAATCGATCGGGTGATAAGTCACCCGATCGGTTGGAATTACGCCCAAATTCCCGAGAACTCAGCTGGGATGAACCGGTCGGCCAACCGGTCGGTTGACTTTTCACTTCGCTCCATCTTCAGTCCGGGTCGTGCACGCGTGCATCACCCGATCTGTTGGCTGTGTCCAACCGATCGGGTGGGGGCTGAAAAGTGGCAATCTTGGTCGTTTGACCCCCTGGATCACGCGTGACTCCTCCCGTTGCTCCGGGGACTCATGATATCGTCGTTTTATGTCCCAAATGCTATAAATTCCTGCAAATATACAAAAACAAGGAAAAGTGAAAGAAAACAAGAAAACACGAGAAAACGAATAAAAGACGAAGGTAAATAACGGAAAAACACGGGAGAAAACGTGCGCAAATATATGAAATACAAACGCACGTCATTTCTTCCTTTCCATTTTCCCCTCCGAGCTCCTACTCGCACTCGTCTTCCTGGAGGACAAGGAAGGGTTCAGCTTGGGGGATGTTGACGTGCGTTTATATTTTATATATTCATGCACGTCTTCTCCGTGATTCCCGTCGTTTTTCGTTATTTTTAGTCCGTATTTTTGTGATTTTTAGTTCCTTTTCACTTTCGTTGTGTTTTTGTGTTTTTGCAGGATTGCTGGCGTAGGGACATACAATGCTAACATCATCAGTTCCCGGAGCAATGGGAGGTGTCGCACGAGTCCCTGGAAGCCAATCTTCAAGGGCAAGTCATGTATCAGCTCCCAACCGATCGGGTGTTCAGATCCACCCGATCGGTTCGTGCCCCCGTATCAGACCCGAAGAAGAAGCCAATTCCACCCGATCGGTTCAGTGATCGGGTGGATGGAGGACAACTCTCTGTTTTTGAGCACCAATTCCACCCGATCGGTTGATTTGTCAACCGATCGGTTTACCTGTAGCAGAAGCTTCCCCAGCTCGAGAGTTCAACGACTCACCCGATCGGTTCAACGATCGGGTGGGGCTATTCAGAGCCGACGACCTATTCCAACCACTGCCTCACCTGATCGGTTGATGTTTCAACCGATCAGGTGAGCATTTATTTTTGTCTTCTAGTGGGAATATTCCCTGGCATCTTGCCAGAATGTATAAATAGCCCTAGGTTTCCCAGAAATAGAAATCCCCTTTTTCTGAAGCTGTTTTAAGGGTTTTTTGGCTGCTTTCAATTAAAATCATTTTGCAAGTTCTTTGATCTTTCTAATACTTTAATATTGCGTTTATAATACCGTTTGCTCTAGTTATCTATTGCTTGATTTTCATTTCAATGGCTGAAATTTGTTTTGTTGCATGTGATGACATGATTAGTGAGTAGTTTCTAAATCTGGGACATTGGTGGAAGCCCCTTCGTGGGATCTCCCTAGAACGACCATAGGATTAGCGATTCGATAGGATATAAAGATTTAGATGGTTACACAGGGTGTTTTATTGTCTCTAGCGGTAGAAAGACCGCCTTTGACCGTCGGGCCAAGGGGAAATAAAATAGGAGTTTGATCCCCATAGCCACAGCTCGCACCCCTAGCGTAGATATTGATTCCTCAAGCGTGGGAACGGCTTGGATGAAATGTCGGGAGCAATCGTTGCGAGCTTAGTGCTCCCGGAGTCGATCGGTGCTGGACATGGGAATGCCCACCGTCTGAACCCCGGTAGACCTACTGTATCATCCTCGGCATCTACCGGAATATCGGGCCCATGGGATGCTTGGTACCACTTTTAGAGGCAACGTCTCACCGTTAAACCCTATAATCCGATCGCATTCCTATCCGTCGGTCGTAATAGTGAGAACTCATGATAGGTCAGAATCCAAGGTCCTAGGTTGCCTTTTTATATCTTACACCCTTTTGAATTAATTTTCTATTGTGACAACCCATCAAGCGATTAAGCTAGCTCACCCACCGGGTGATCAGGATCCCAATTACTCTCAAACACAACAAACACCTCCCTGTGTTCGACCCCCAAGCCACACTTCGATACCGTGCGCTTGCGGTTACAAATTTTAATCCTTGTATCCCCATCCCGATTTGATTGCCAAACGGGCGGTTGGTCAGAGAAGCCGGAGGCCATCAGTCACGTCGTCGAGTAAAAGCCTGGAGTGGAAGGATGCAAAATACCACCACACGGTATCGTCGGTAAGAACGATGCGCAAATCCCATGTGTGCGGAACAACCATTGAAGAACCAAAGGGAGTCGAGTTTATGACTCAAAACGAGCACTTATTGGGAGACAACCCAATCTTTTATATCTTGGATTCTCTTTTCCAATTTCTTATTTTTACTTTATCTATTTAAGAAAACCTAATAAAAATGCTATTTGTTCTTCTTAAAAAATACAAAAATCATAAAAATATGATGGGTTCTTCCTTTTTACAGGTTGAACATAAAGGGGAACAAAAATCGACGTTTTAAATGGAAGAAAGCTGTAGGAGAGCAGCTAATTTGAAGAGCAGACCAAAGGAGAAGAGTCAAAGGGGACACAGTTTGCTTGGTCGAGTAGCCACCTGCTCGGTCGAGCAGTGCATGCAGAAGAAAAGAGAATGAAAACGTTGCTCTGTCTACACGGCCCGAGCAGCCTTTTCTCGGTCCGAGTAGACATTGACTCGACTGAGCATCAACGTGCTCGGTCGAGTAGCGCAGGCTCATGAAAACAAGGAAGAAACGATGTTCTGTCTATGCGGCCTGAGCAGCCTCTGCTCGGCCTGAGTAGGCATCGAGGTGACCGAGCAGAAGTCTGCTCGATCGAGCAGAAGAGGAGATAAAAATCAACAGTAATCAGCTCGACTGAGCAGATCTTGCTCGGTCGAGTAGATGAGGGAGTGATCCAAACTAGATTTTTAATAACTGTCTGACTCGACCGAGCAGCTACGGTGCTCGATCGAGTCATTTTATCCGAATTTCTGTGGCGCCCACTTTCGAATGAGTTGGGTTATAAAAACCCAACTCGTTGTCCCTAATCCATACGCTTTCTAACTTACTCGAAATTACCTGCCCGACCATAACTCCTTACCCTACTCGACCTACCCCGCCATTGTCGCCTTCCCTGCTCTCCCTCTCTGTCTATATATATCTCTTTCTCTTTCCTCTCTCTCCCCTCCGCCCCTATTTCCTCTCTCCCCTTTCGAAGAGCCTATCGACGCCGCTAGTGCCACCCATACCAGTGGCACCGCCCCCGCCGCAAAAACCCCCTCTCTTTTAAAACACTCCCCCGACAACCACTCTCCTCCACATGCCCCTATCGATTTTCCCCGATGCCGCTGCCCTAGGGCATCTCCGCCTGCTCGCGCGAGCACCCATGGTGCTCGACCGAGCAGCTCACCCCCTCCCCAATCACGATCGACACAGCTGACCGAGCACATTTGATACTCGGTCAGGACTTCCCAAACAAGCTGATATGCTCGACCGAGCACTATATCTGCTCGGTCGAGTAACCCTCAGCACAAGCACTCAGCACCAACACTGCTCGCCCGAGCATGTCTTGTACTCGGTCGAGCAGATGCACAGATCCCCTATTTTATTTTTCATATCCTGACGTTATATTTGTCGCTATTTCAGGTACATTTTGCCTACGTCAGCATACACATCCAGGATTAGCTTGGGAGAGACCGTCTATCGGCAGCATCCTGCGTTCGCCTTGTCGGTAGACTCTCACACTTTTTACCTTTTTACCGACGTTTTAGCCTTGCCTCTTGCACGATGGTTCGGACTAGAGGAGCGCCCACACCTCCCCGTCGTGGGAAGAGGCTGGCCATTGGCGCCTCCTCTTCTTGACATGCACGATGCCGTTGCGGTGCCACTACCCCTGCCTCCGAGGAGGAGCATGTGGGCGATCCGTCGTCCGTGTCCGACTCTTCTCTCCCACGTCACACACACACACACACACACACACACACACACACACACACACACACACACACACACACACACACACACACACACACACACACACCTATCACTTCCGCACCTATCCCCACCACTACACCTACAGTCCCTCCCCCATCTCCTGACGTTCCTGCTGCTCTGCCGCCACATGTGCAGACATTCGGCATCACCTTCTGTGACGACGAGCACTGCAGCCACTTTGTCTGGCTGTCGCAGCGTCGTCTCGTTCCTGTCGCTCTACTGCCACATGTGCGGACATTCGTTAGCATTCGTCGCACCAAGTTAGTCCTCCCACTCGTAGCAACCCAAATGTTACGACATTGAAACCATAATTAAAACCCGACAACTAACTCACTAAATTTACTTTTCGCTCCATTAAACCGTTGTAACATTTAGAATCGACGATCGGACTATTTTGACTGTGCACATAGGATAGAATCGTCGGATAGTCTAAACATTCAAATTTGACTTGAAACTGATAGGATAGCCATGTTCAACTTAGAAACATACCATAACAGGAACTTCTAAAACGCGACCTGACAACCGCCGTTGACTTGTGACAGCAGACGTTGACCAACGCACCGACTGAGATGAGACTCCTCCGACGGACGCTCTTCTTGCCATCGCAGGCAAGTGCCCCACTTGCGTCGTTACGGCCATGTCTAAGAAACTTTCTTCTTAGAACTATAAACTGTTAAACAAGAGAACCAGACATGAAATGATAGTGTCCGAGACCCCCTTATGATAGCCTAGACTTGACAACAAAATCTAGGTATAAACTGCAAACATGTAAGGAACTATCTATGTGTGTGCATGCGTGTGGACAACCCTAGAACAACTATACCCATGTCATGTCAGGTAACATCATTCACGACTTGTCTTGCACAGCCTGCGGGTAATAGGGCACTCTCCGAGATAGAGAGAGTGATCCCTTGTACAGATTCACCTACGGAAAGCTCGTCACTCACCAGGACGGAGTAAGTGGCCTACTGACCGTGGGGATAGAGGTACTCACCGAGGTAGAGTGAGTGGTCCTATACAGTGGTACAGATTCACCTACGGGAAGCTCGTCACTCACTAGGACAGAGTGAGTGGCCTGCAGACCGTGGGGATAGAGTCACTCACCGAGCTAGAGTGAATGGTCATATACAGTGTTACAGATTCACTACGAAAAACCCGTCACTCACTTAGCAGAGTGAGTGGCCCATCAGACCGTGGGATAGATGCACTCACCTAGCAGAGTGAGTGGTCCGATACAGTCTTGTCCAGTCTTGTCTTGGGGTGGGGTAGGGTTGAGCGGCCACCAGGTTAGAGAGTTTGGCCACTTTCTAAGCTGAAGGCGATAACCCTCTTGGTGTCGAGTCGCTTGGTGTCGAGTGGCTTGGTGTCACACAGTCTTGTCCCGTCTTGTCGAGCCTTGTCTTGGTAGCTTACGCTACGACTTTGCCTGCCACGTTTACTTTCTGCACTGTCTTTACTTTTCCTTACTTATACATGTCATGCTGTTGCATCATCTAATTTTAAATCAACATTAACATGCCAACTTTAAATTCCTTCACACTTGCAATAGAGTCTTCTAACCTTTTCTTGTAGACTTTACCAGACGTATAACTCCTTTTCTCTTTGGTGTTGTACGTCAGGTATCGAGACAGAGTACATAAACGAGTCGGCCTTACGTGAGGACTTGGAGCTGGAGGACGTTGACCCGGAGTACGTGCCAGATGAGGACCAGACCTGGAGGTTACTCTCTGTTGCTGTCTTACGGAGGTTTGTTGCTTTCTAGTTTGGGTGCGTAGCCCCACTTTACTTCTGGTCTAGGTTGGGTACGCCGCACCATTAGTTTTCCTTTCTACAGTTGTAGCCATGCTGGGCTTCATTTATTAGACTTGATATAAATGCTGGATATTATCTCTTTTATTAATGAATGTAAATTTCCTTTCGAGTACTCTTATTCTTATTGTTATGAACTTTTATACGCAAGAACCTGAAATTTTAAATGGTATCCCTAAAGACGCTTATTGGGCCCGAGCCTTACAGCTCCGGCCCATGCGAAACTTCGTCTCGTCCTCGCACCCGTTTTGGGAAGCGTGGCATGACACCCAGGCTATCCCGCAGCTCTTTTCCTCAACTCGTAACAACCCCTAGGCCATATCAACTCATGCAACAAGCTTCTCCCCTGGGCTTTCATGTGCTCATCCAGTTTCTACGACCCAAACAAAACTCTAGGAGCCCTACTCTTCCCTCTCTCAAACAGAACCTACCACCAAAACTAATCCCTTGGCTTCACGTGCATAACCCATCTCCATGCTAAAACCCAAAAGAATCGAACTCCTTCCCAGTGCCAAACCATCAGCTCGCAAGGAACCCTCAGCCAGAAACCCAGCGGCCTCACCTCCGAACCAGGCCTCCTCCCATCGGCGTCCTTCTCCACGTACATAACCCCGGCCACCACACACCATCATCCTCTCCCTCTCCAAACACTCAGCCTTCCCTCCTCCACACACCGACAATCTCCTCCTTGATAATAACCCGAAACCCACGTCGCCCAGCGACTCCGACAAACCCCAAGCCCCCACGTCCCAACCCGCGTCCTCCTTGCTACCGTCCATCAGTTCCTCCCCTCACCTGAACTATGAAGGCCCTAAGCTTGATGCTAGGAGCAATCCTCTATGCTAACAGCCCCATCTCCCTCCTCCTCCAGGCCGCATGAACCACCGCTGACCTTCGGATCCGTCGTCGGCGCCTCCTTCCTTCGAGCCCACACCCACCTGCAACCTCCAGCATCAGCTCCTTCCATGCATAGACCCCCAGACGACCCACAGTCATCGTTGTCTGCTCCAATAGCTCGTTACCGCAGCAAGTTCCCGCACGCGTTGCTGTTTTGAGTTCGTATATGTTGCCGCTGCCCTTCGTTGCATGTCGACCCCTCTTTGCATCAACTGGTTAGTAGATCTATGCCTTAATAAAATAGAACCCACATCCTAGGTTAGTGAAAGTAATAAAATCGAATCAGTAGACGTCGTACGAGTTATTTAGATAATGTAATATGTCAGTAAGAACATAATTATATTATAAGTTTAATCAAATCAGAGAACCGATCAAACCGTAGTGTAGTGCTCGTCAAGACAAATCCAACGACACCAAGTTCATCAAAATCATGCAAGTGTGGGAATTGTTATGAATTTTTGAAGTTTAAATATTAAATGGTCTTTTTCACTAAAAGCTGAATAACAAGAATTTGACTCGTGAAATGAGGCTCACTAAAAATACCATGACGACCCATACTTAATTTGTGACACATTGACATAAAATATCGTATGTTTATGATTCCAGAATAAATAATGAAAAATACCCAATTGCAGTATGTTTAATTAAAACCGATTAATTTCATCGTTTAACTTGTTTTAGAATGTTGTAATTCATGGAAATGTTAAAACGACATGGACATATGATTCACATTCTTTGTACACTAGATTAGGCCGGGAAGTGTGCACACTAGCGTTGAAACGACCACGTTTAGGCCATTACATTCCTTAGTTTCTAAAATCTGAACAAGAGACCTAGACGTGAAATGATAGCGTCTATGATACACTCACGACAATCTATACTTGATGACAAAGTCTAGGCCTAATATGCTATAACTGCCATGTTGATAAACATCTTAAAACGGACATTCATCATTCTTGCCTTGTCATGTAATTTTATGCATGAATTGTGTCACGCACCGCTTCCCTAAAATGGAGGCGAGACGTGAGGAGGTCCGCACGAGAGTGGAGCTGTGAAGCCCCAAACCCGATAAGCGTCAATAAAACATAAGCAGGTCCCTGTAACCACAACGGAGCAAGAATAATAATAAAAGGAGAGACAGAAATAAAATTCTCATATCTCATAAATTGTCCAACATGAAAATAAGTTCAACATCCAGAAAAGCAACCATGCTAAAGAAAGAGTCTAAGGCCCAGAACAAGGCCAACAAAACCAACAGCATAACAAAGTATAGGTGCCACGCACCGACAGCAAAACAGCAGTCTAAATAAAAAGGGAAACACAACGAAAACACTAGGACTGGTCCCCAGTGTCCACGTACTCCCCGTCAAACACAAGCTCGGGCTCGGCGTCAGCAAACACTTCGTCCTCAACAAGGTACTCAGGCTCGGGATCTAACATGTGTCACCCAAAAGAGTAAAGGGGCACATGTCAGCAAGTCTAAAAGACTTGGGCAAGGAAACTGAAAGTAAGGCAACTAGCAACCTAGCAGTTATAGTATGTATTACATGGCAGTTATAACATGAGTGCACAAGTACGACATGGTGAACAATAAGTACAAGAGAACAATTATCGGTACAAGACAAGAGTAGCCAAGCTACTAACAATCTCAATCGATTCACTATTCACGTTTCACGTTGTTTGTAGATGTTTACGCCCTTCAGCTGAATGGTACAACATTCACGCCGATCGGCACTAAACACTACCACACCCCAGAGTTTACGCCTTACAACTGCAGTTGCTGATCAGGCAGACTCCCAGTTGAATGGCCGCTTAACCCTTACCCCATCCCACACGTAAACAAGCCAGGGTCCCTGTACATGAGCCCAGCAAGTGAGCCAGGGTTGCCCCGAACGGGAGCTTGTTTTCCTAGTTCATAATTCAATATCGAGCGTTGGGGTTAGCAACTCATTATGCTCGCTTCTGGTCACGAGCCAGGAAACACAAGTATTGTAGCGATGCTACGCAATCACGGGATCACTTAAAGAATGCAATGACATGACAATTAATTTGCGTACCGTTAATGGAATTTAAACATGACATGGTAATTGTGCAACATGATGAATGTCGAATCTAGCTTCGTTATCAAGCTAGTTTCTAAGTTTTGTGCCTAGGCGAGTATCATTTCGTCGCCTAGCCTCTTTTACGCCTACAACAAGCAAAATGGCCTAAAACATGGCCTAAACCCTAAGTGGCAAGTTTCACTTGCCAAGCACCGGGGATGACGATCACGAAGGTTCGTCTTGCGGATGCTAATCTACGGGGAAATCGCTGTTATGGGGAAACAATCATCAAAACAACATTCATTCATTAGGGTTTCATAAAAAATACAAATAGGTTATGAAAACATCAAGAGATCGATTTCTTACCGAGAGGAGGCGGAAGAAACACTCCGGAGAACCTAGGAACCAGATCTGGAAACCAATGGAGAAGTTTGGGAAACTAGGGTTTTTGGGGGATTTTGGGGATTTGATGAGATTTTGGTGAAGATGAGAGGTAGAATGAGTTGATGGAGGGTTTAGATGATGGAGTTAGGGCTTGGAATGAAGGAATAAGGGTTTGAGGAAGATGAGGGCTCAATGGGGGAGAAACTAGGGTTTTGGGTCGAGTGGAGGAAGAAGAAAACGTTTGGGAGGGGTATAAATAGGTTGGGCTGGCGGCTGCCCAGAAATTAGGGGTTTAACACAGACTAGTCGGTCAAAGAGCAACCACTGACCGACTAGTTTGGCAACTAGTCGGTCGGTCGACCAACGCAGACCGACTAAGTGTAAACAGTAACTTCTGAACGAAAATAGGATTTGGATTTAGTCGGTCGATGAACAAATACTGACCGACTAGTTTGACAACTAGTCGGTCGAGAGATGAACTTAGACCGACTAAGAGTGAACAGTATTGATACCAAAAATAAGATGATGTGTTAGTCGGTTAAAGAAGCATTGCCGACCGACTAGTTTGCAACCTAGTTGGTCAACCAACGTTCTTAGACCGACTAACGATAAACAGTAACTCCTGAATAATTTAGAAAGCCAACTAGTCGGTCCAAGAAGGATTGCCGACCGACTGGATCGTCATCTAGTCGGTCGGTGCCCATTCTTACATCGGCTAACGTGCACCAAAAAGTTCCGATACGGAGCGCGGAGCTCCGGGATTGATTCCTATGACTCCTATGCTTGATCTAATAGTAAGATACGACCGTTATGAAGCCCGTCACGAATGACATACTTCGAAATCGACGATCCTAAGGAAGAAACAAGAAAACACGACGAAACGATCGAAAATGAAAGCTACGGAGACGAAAACCACACAAAAGGAGAAAATCCACCAAAACATATATTATATTATAATAGATCCAGATACATGAAAACCAGTCGTTACATCCTCCCTAACTTAAGAAAAATTCCGTCCTCGGAATTTCCAAACACTCACGTGTCCGGAAACAAAAGTGGGAAACGCTCTCGCATCTCATCCTCATTCTCCCAAGTAGACTCTCCAGGTGAGCCGTGTCGCCACATCACCCTCACAAGATTGACAATCTTGTTCCGAAGTGATTTCTGATGCCTGTCCAGAATCTGCACTGGATGCTGGTCTTACGTCAAATCGGGGCGAACGGTAATCTCCGAAAAATCCACAGCATGAGATGGATCGCTAATGTATCGACGAAGCTGCGACACATGGAAAACATTGTGAAATCCTTCCAAAGATGGCGGCAAGGCTAAGCGATAAGCTACCTCGCCAACCATCTCCAAAATGTCAAACGGTCCAATGTATCGCGGGCTCAACTTCCCTCGCTTCCCAAAACGAATCATACCACGATTCGGGGAAATCTTCAAGAACACATGGTCGCCCGGTTGAAACTCCAAAGGACGACGTTTAGCATCCGCACAATGCTTAAAACGGTCCTGAGCAATTCTCAACCTCTCCCGAATATTCCTGACGATATACATGGCCTCCACAATCATCTCAAGTCCCAACAACTCCCGATCACCAACGTCATCCCAACTCAATGGCGATCGACATTTCCTCCCATAAAGAGCGGCGCAAGGCGCCATGCCAATACTCGCCTGGAAGCTGTTGTTGTAAGAGAACTCTACCAGATGTAGATGGTCCTCCCACGAACCCTTGAAATCCAACATGCACGCCCTCAGCATGTCTTCCAAAATCTGAATCGTCCTCTCGGACTGGCCATCCATCTGCGGATGGTACGCCGTGCTGAAACTCAGACGCGTACCCAAACTCTTTTGTAAACTCTGCCAGAACTAAGATGTGAACCTCGTGTCTCTGTCTAACACGATACTCATGGGGACTCCATGAAGTCGCACGACCTCCTCCATATATCTCCTTGCTAGCGCCTCAGTGGACTGTCCCACTCGGAACGGAATAAAGTGCACAGATTTGGTCAATCGATTTACGATCACCCAAATCGCGTCATTCTGCTTCGGACTCCGAGGTAGTCCAGTCACGAAATCCATAGTGATGTGTTGCCATTTCCACTCCGGAATCGGAAGCGGTTGTAGCAACCTGGCCGTACGCTGATGCTCCGCCTTCACTTGCTGGCAAACCAAGCACTTGGCTACACTCTGAGCCACACTCCTCTTCATACCATGCCACCAATAATTCAGACGAAGATCCTGGTACATCTTGGTGCCACCAGGATGCACAAAATACGGCGAACTGTGTGCCTCCACCATCAATTCCTCTCTAATGTCCCCAGCTGACACACACAACCTGGCACCAAACCTCAGCGAGCCATCCTCATGAATCAAAAAGTCAGTCCGCAGACCGGCTTCCATCTGCTCCCGAATCTTTACCAGCTTCGGATCCTCAGCCTGGCCCGCCTTAATCCGATCCACGATCGTCGACTGTACCTGCATGTACATCAACGATGAAGCCGCCCCAGGAAGAACAATCTCAACACCAGACTCACAAAAATCCTGCTGCAATCTCCACTGCGAGGTCAAAATCATCACCGCTGGAAGCCTACTTAGCGCATCAGTGACCACATTCACCTTGCCAGGGTGAAACTGCAAATCAATCTCATAATCCGCCATGAGCTCCAACCATCGACGCTGTCACATGTTGAGCTCCTTCTGAGTAAAAATATACTTCAAGCTTTTGTGATCGGTGAAAATTTTCACTTTCTCACTCAGCAGGAAGTGCCTCCAAATCTTAAGAGCAAACACAACGGCAGCCAACTCCAAATCATGCGTCGGGTAATTCTTCTCATGAACCTTAAGCTGACGAGACGCATACGCCACAACATGTCCGTGCTGATGCAACACACAACCGAGACCCTTGCCAGAAGCATCGCAAAAGATCTCAAATCCACCGCTGCGATCAGGCACAACAAGAATAGGGGCAGTCGTCAACCTCTCCTTCAGAACGCCAAAAGCACTCTCACAATCACCCGACCAAACAAAAGATACATCCTTCCGTGTCAACCTGGTCATCGGCTCCGCAATACGAGAAAAGTCCTTAATGAATCACCGTTAATAACCAGCAAGTCCAATGAAACTCCGAATCTCAGACGCAGACGACGGAACAGGCCACTCCCTGATGGCCCTAATCTTCTCGGGATCCACTGAAATACCATCTCCAGTCACCACATGCCCGAGAAAAGCAACTCTATCCAGCCAAAACTCGCACTTCGAAAACTTAGCATACAAACGATGCTTCATCAAGATCTCCAATACCGTCCTCAAGTGCGATGCATGCTCTTCCTCCGACTTCGAATAGATCAGAATGTCGTCGATAAAGATAACGACAAACTTATCCAGAAAGTCGTAGAAAATCAGGTTCATTAGATTCATGAAAACTGCGGGCGCGTTAGTTACGCCGAAAGGCATAACCACAAACTCGTAGTGTCCATACTTCGTCCTGAACGCTGTCTTCGGAACATCTCCCTTCTTCACCTTCAACTGATGGTAACCACTCCTCAAATCCAATTTAGAAAACACCCTCGAACCCCCAAGCTGATCAAAAATATCATCGATGCGAGGCAACGGGTATTTATTCCTAATGGTCACCGCATTCAACTCCCGATAGTCCACGCACATGTGACGCGAACCATCCTTCTTCTTCACCAGCAACACTGGTGCTCCCTACGGAGACACACTGGGATTGATATAACCCTTCTGCAAGAGCTCATCCAACTGCTTCCGAAACTCTTACAATTCAGCGGGTGCCATACGATACGGCGCCTTCGAAATCGGCTGCGCACCCGGAACAAGATCAATAGAAAATTCTAGAGCTCGATCAGGTGGCAAACCAGACATCTCCTCGGGGAAGACGTCGCCAAAATCACGCACCACAGCTGGCCACTCCAGCTCCATCTGCATAGCCACAACCTCCACCGGCCTGGCCCGAAATCTGATAGGACCAAGCGAACTGCTACCACGACTGAACTCAAACACTAGATGTCCGGGAATCTCGAACACCACCTTCTTCCTCCTACAGTCAATCGTAGCATAGAAGCTCGCAAGCCAGTCCATCCCAAGAACTGCATCATAGTTGATGATGTCGTGGATAATGAAATCAGCGAAAAGCTCATGTCCACAGACCACCAACGAGCAAGAATTGCAACCACGATGCACCGAGACCACGCCATTCCCGGTAACGATATTCCAACTCTTGGAAAGAGGGGACGTTGACAAGGAATGCCTCTCCACGAAGCTCCGAGAAATAATGCACATCGATGTACCAGAGTCAAAGAGGACTCGTGCAGGAAATGTGCACACCAAAACCACACCTAACAAGCAATTAACAATCAAGCCCTAGTCTAGCAAACAATCATGTTCAAGCAAACAACACAATCTAACATTCAAACCAGCTAGGAAAGTAACAGCCAGGTTGAGGATTACCTGCAATAACCTCATCCACAGCCTCGCTCTCCACCGCGGTCATCAGAAAAGCCTTCCTCCTTGGCGGAACAGCGTGCTGAAAAGCCTGTTTCTGTGGAACAAGAGCTGCTCCACGTCCAGCAGGAACAGACGCTCGCTGCTGCAACGGCTGCGCTGCAACAGGTGCCCTCCGCAGTGGACCCGCATGCCGACAATCCCTCGCGACATGGGAAGCATCACCACAAACCAGACACTGGCCCAAAAACTTCCGACACTGATCCTTGATGTGGCCAGGCTTACCGCAGAAATGGCAAGTCTTCGAAATAGGCCCTCCTGGCCTCTTAAACTGAGCGGGCTAATTAGGCTTGAAACCAGGCCTAACCACCGCTCTGGCCTGCTCCATAGGCCTCTTCCCAGCACCAACAATAGATCCCCTCCTCTGACTCAGGTTCAGCTCCTGCCTCCTGGCAGCGACCAAAACCTTCTGATAAGAGTCCAGATCGGAGGAAGACACAAAACTCTAGAGCTCCAAAGCAAGTCCATGCAGGAACCTCTGAGCCCTCTCATCAGCATCCTGCACCATCTTCGGTGCGAACCGACTCAGCCTAGTGAACTCTTGGTGGTACTGGTCCACTGTCAAGCTCCCTTTCTTCAGATCAATGAAGCGCTGCAGCATCTCCTTCTTCGCAGCCTTCGGAAAGAATTCATCATCAAACCTGGACTTAAAGGTAGCCCAAGCTATCGGCTCCACCAACATCTTTTCTTCCGCATCCCACCAATTCCGAGCATTATCCTTGAGTTGCCTCTTCGCCAAATCAACCCATCCAGCCGGGGTGATCTTGGCCATCTTCAGATTGTCCTCGATGTTCCAAATCCACTCATCGGCAGCCAGAGGACCCTCAGACCCATCAAAATATGCGAGACCCAGCTCCCGAAATTGCTTCGCTCCCAGCTCAGAGCGAGGGGCATCCGGAAGAGCCTGGGCAGCTCGAGCAAGTGGAGCATTCTGGACTTGTAGGAGCACGCCCTGCTGCACTTGCATCATCTGCAACATCATCCGCATCATCTCACCGTTGGTGGGTTCCCGCTCAGGCTCCTTATCATGAGGGAGCGCACCACTACCCCCACCACGGGTGAATCGTCTTCCTGCCATCTAGTGACACAGAAAACGAAGCAGATTAGACTCATAGCTTATGACTCGGACGTCGAACTTAGTTTATTGGACATTCTAATATTATTATCGTCATTCCAAAAATCGCAATTACAGAAGGACCTGCATGGGCCACTAACAAAACCTGTCATGCCCCGCTTCCCTAAAATTGAGGCGAGACGTGAGGAGGTCCGCACGAGAGTGGAGCTGTGAAGCCCCAAACCCGATAAGCGTCAATAAAACATAAGCAGGTCCCTGTAACCACAACGGAGCAAGAATAATAATAAAAGGAGAGACAGAAATAAAATTCTCATATCTCATAAATTGTCCAACATGAAAATAAGTTCAACATCCAGAAAAGCCACCAGGCTAAAGAAAGAGTCTAAGGCCCAGAACAAGGCCAACAAAACCAACAACATAACAAAGTATAGGTGCCACGCACCGACAGCAAAACAACAGTCTAAATAAAAAGGGAAACACAACGAAAACACTAGGACTGGTCCCCAATGTCCACGTACTCCCCGTCAAACACAAGCTTGGGCTCGGCGTCAGCAAACACCTCGTCCTCAACAAGGTACTCAGGCTCGGGATCTAACATGTGTCACCCAAAAGAGTAAAGGGGCACATGTCAGCAAGTCTAAAAGACTTGGGCAAGGAAACTGAAAGTAAGGCAACTAGCAACCTAGCAGTTATAGTATGTATGACATGGCAGTTATAACATGAGTGCACAAGTATGACATGGTGAACAATAAGTACAAGAGAACAATTATCGGTACAAGACAAGAGTAGCCAAGCTACTAACAATCTCAATCGATTCACTATTCACGTTTCACGTTGTTTGTAGATGTTTACGCCCTTCAGCTGAATGGTACAACATTCACGCCGATCGGCACTAAACACTACCCCACCCCAGAGTTTACGCCTTACAACTGCAGTTGCTGATCAGGCAGACTCCCAGTTGAATGGCCGCTTAACCCTTACCCCATCCCACACGTAAACAAGCCAGGGTCCCTGTACATGAGCCCAGCAAGTAAGCCAGGGTTGCCCCGCACGGGAGCTTGTTTTCCTAGTTCATAATTCAATATCGAGCGTTGGGGTTAGCAACTCATTATGCTCGCTTCTGGTCACGAGCCAGGAAACACAAGTATTGTAGCGATGCTACGCAATCACGGGATCACTTAAAGAATGCAATGACATGACAATTAATTTGTGTACAGTTAATGGAATTTAAACATGACATGTTAATTGTGCAACATGATGAATGTCGAATCTAGCTTCGTTGTCAAGCTAGTTTCTAAGTTTTGTGCCTAGGCGAGTAACATTTCGTCGCCTAGCCTCTTTTACGCCTACAACAAGCAAAATGGCCTAAAACATGGCCTAAACCCTAAGTGGCAAGTTTCACTTGCCTAGCACCGGGGATGACGATCACGAAGGTTCGTCTCGCGGATGCTAATCTACGGGGAAATCGCTGTTATGGGGAAACAATCATCAAAACAACATTCATTCATTAGAGTTTCATAAAAAATACAAATAGGTTATGAAAACATCAAGAGATCGATTTCTTACCGAGAGGAGGCGGAAGAAACACTCCGGAGAACCTAGGAACCAGATCTGGAAACCAATGGAGAAGTTTGGGAAACTAAGGTTTTGGGGGGATTTTGGGGATTTGATGAGATTTTGGGGAAGATGAGAGGTAGAATGAGTTGATGGAGGGTTTAGATGATGGAGTTAGGGCTTGGAATGAAGGAATAAGGGTTTGAGGAAGATGTGGGCTCAATGGGGGAGAAACTAGGGTTTTGGGTCGAGTGGAGGAAGAAGAAAACGTTTGGGAGGGGTATAAATAGGTTGGGCTGGCGGCTGCCCAAAAATTAGGGTTTTAACACAGACTAGTCGGTCAAAGAGCAACCACTGACCGACTAGTTTGGCAACTAGTTGGTCGGTCGACCAACGCAGACCGACTAAGTGTAAACAGTAACTTCTGAACAAAAATAGGATTTGGATTTAGTCGGTCGATGAACAAATACTGACCGACTAGTTTGACAACTAGTCGGTCGAGAGATGAACTTAGACCGACTAAGAGTGAACAGTATTGATACCAAAAATAAGATGATGTGTTAGTCGGTTAAAGAAGCATTGCCGACCGACTAGTTTGCAACCTAGTCGGTCAACCAACGTTCTTAGACCGACTAACGATAAACAGTAACTCCTGAATAATTTAGAAAGCCAACTAGTCGGTCCAAGAAGGATTGCCGACCGACTGGATCGTCATCTAGTCGGTCGGTGCCCCTTCTTACACCGGCTAACGTGCACCAAAAAGTTCTGATACGGAGCGCGGAGCTCCGGGATTGATTCCTATGACTCCTAGGCTTGATCTAATAGTAAGATACGACCGTTATGAAGCCCGTCACGAATGACATACTTCGAAATCGACGATCCTAAGGAAGAAACGAGAAAACACGACGAAACGATCGAAAATGAAAGCTACGGAGACGAAAACCACACAAAAGGAGAAAATCCACCAAAACATATATTATATTATAATAGATCCAGATACATGAAAACCAGTCGTTACAAATTGTATTGAACCTGCGGGGAATAAGGCACTCTCTTAGCAGCGAGAGTGATCCTTGGTACGGATAACCTGCGGGGAATAAGGCACTTTCCTAAAAGAGGTAGTGATCCTCTGTACGGATAACCAGCAGGGAATAAGGCACTATCCAAGCGGAGAGAGTGATCCTTTGTACAGAATTGTCTTGTGCACTTGGGGTGGGGTTGGGTTGAGCAGTCGTTGGTTTAGAGGGGTTGGCCGCCCTCTAACCTTAAGACGTGAACCCTAGAGACACACACATTGTCTTGTCTTGTTTTGTCTTGTCTTGTAGCCGATGGCATACACTACAGCCATTGCCATGCCACGTTTACTTTCTTGCACTGTCTTTAACTTTCCTGCTATGTTTACATAAATTACTATGATGCGCATATCACAATCTACCATGTTTGCTTTAAATTCAGTAGAACTACCATGCTTAGAAGTACCATACTTTACTTCAAAATTTCCATGCTGCTGACATCTGTATAAACACTTTATGCTTCATAAATTATTACTATTCGTACACCTTGTCTTGGGACGTCTTACCTATGCTTGCAGACCCGTGTTGACTTACATTCGTGTTTTGGAATGTATGTTGGATCACGAGCCAGAGTACTAGGAGGACTTGGTTGAGACGCCTGACCTAGAGAGCCAGGGTTCGATGTCGATGCTGAGTCACTCCCTGAGGAGTTCTAGATACTTGTGTTGTTGCTGCTTTTCTTTTAGTTTTGCTTTAGTACTTTGTTTTATAGTATGCTTCTTGTTGTAGTTCTTTTGGCCATGTTGAGGTTTTGTTATTTTATTTCATCTGAGAATATTTCTGGATGTGGCTTGTTAATAAATGAAAGTTTCTTTATTCTGAAATGCATGCAAGAACCTGTAATGATGTTGTCATATACGCTTAATGAACTCGAGCTTCACCGCTCCAGTTCATGCGGAGCTTCTCCGCTCGAGCTTCTGTCGCTTTGGAAAGCGGGGCGTTACACTTCTTAGCCTCAATCGATCGATATACGGACCGCTTGAGGGTCGATCGAGCATCGTTAGTCAACCATCATCCATCAACAACCCTGGTTCTTCCTACCTATGGTCCCACTCAACCGGCTGACGAGACTTCGACTCAGCAGAAAGGGTCCACGTCAACAACACAATTGTTTCGGTTATTTTTGACCTTAACAGTTTGGCGCCGTCTGTGGAAAGCAATAACCAGCTCGACATCCCGAAGCAATAACCAGCTCGACGTCCCAAGAAATCGAAAAGCTATGTCGGCTAGACCTAGCAACATCGGACTGAACCAAGGTCCGAGTGAGAAACAAAAGGCGAATTGCATCTTGGTGGAGGATGCCTCAGATTCCACATCACCATCAAAGCGACCTGGGAAGGCCACCAAAGAACCTAAGGTGTCCAAGAAGCAATTCGACCAATATGTAGAGCGGATCGATAAAAGCCTCGGTGTTCTGGTGACCCTGATATGCTAAAGCATAGGAGATCGGCCACTCACAAATGAGAAACTACTGCCTACCAATCCTACTCTGACACCGACTAGAGGCACAGCCGTGCTCAAGGATCAAGGAGATCCGAGAGTGGTTCGGCAAGAGATCGCCCTACACCATACAACCCCCACATCTCACCAATACGGCAAAGGGGGGATTGACAATCGTTCCTTTGGTTTCCAGGGAGGACCCGGTCCCTCAACTATAAGGAAGCGACCCGCAACATCCTGTCTCAGATAATATATAGGTCCCCCAAGGTTATAACCCTCTGAATCTTGCAGGTTGATATGGGAGGAGATACGAAATTTCAAACCGATCCCCGAGAGCTACATACTTGCAAGGCAGGGAAGGGCGATCTCTGTGACGTCCCCGTTTATGCGTCAGGATGTATGTGTGCAATGAGTAATTGGGGGCGTGAGATTTAAATATTTGTAACCGCAAGTGCACGGTGTTGTAGTGTGGCTTGGGGGTCGAACTCATGGAGGCGTGGATGTGCTTGTGTCAAGAAGGATTAAATTCACCCCATGGGCGAGCTAGCCCGAATCAGATATTGGGTTGTCACAGTAAATGGAATGCACGGGATAAACAATATAAAGAGAAAACATGGGACTTTGGGTTCCACCCTATCGTGCGATTCTCGCCGATACGGCCTACGGATAGGATAACGATCGGAATTAGGGTCTAATGGTGAGACGTTGCCTCTGAAAGTGGTACCAGCGTCCCATGGGCCTGATATTCCGGTCGGTGCCCAGGATGATACGCCGGACTTCCTGGGTTTGGTCAGTGGGCACTCCCGTGTCCATTAACACTGACCGACTCTGTGAGCACTAAGCTCGCAACGATAACTCCCAACGTCTCATCCTGCCGCTCCCGCGCGCTAGGATTCGACTTCTACGATAAGGGCGTGAGCTATGGCTAGGGAGTCAACTGCCAAGTTTATTCCCCCTTGGCCCGACGGTCAAAGGCGGTCTTTTTCCCGCCGATGACAATAAAACACCCCGCGTATCCGTTAGATTCACGGTCAAAGGGGTCATATATATAGAATACGATATCACCCGATCGGGTGAAAAGTCAACCAATCGGGTGACCTACTTCGTTTCTTCGGCAGATCAGAATAGGACTTCGCCCGATCCCCAAGGCACGGTCGGTTGAGGGTTGAAGCCGATCGGTTGGATCTTCGTGCCGTCGGGTGAATCGGTCGGTTGATTTCTCCGTGTCTTGGCTTCGGAGAATTGGCTACAGGTGAACCGATCGGGTGAATGTCACCCGATCGGTTGGCATTCATCGTCAGAATTCCAGAGAGTTGGGGCGTTTGAACCGGTCTCTGAACCGACCGGGTGACTTCTTGGCCGCTCCAACTTGTGTCCGGGTGGTGCACGCGTGCATCACCCGATCGGTTGGAAGTGACCAACTGGTCGGGTGAGGGGCTGAAAGATGTGATATTCGTCGTTTGACCCCCTGGATCACGTGTGACTCCTCCCGTTGCTCTGGGACTCATGATATCGTCGTTTTATGTCCCCTACGCTAGTAAACTCCTGCAAATATACAAAAACAGGGAAAAGTGAAATAAAACAAGAAAACACGAGAAAACGAATACAAGACGGGGTTAAATAGCGGAAAAACACGGAAGAAAACATGCACAAATATATGAAATATAAACGCACGTCAAAATCCCCCAAGCTGAACTCTTCCTCGTCCTCGAGGAAGACGAGTGAGAGTAGGAGCTCGGAGGGAGAAAATAGAGAGAAAGAGAGAAAAAGAAAGCTCTATATCCTAGATCGCCCGTCAGGGCCAACAAAATCAAAAACGACACGCCAAGCAAGCAAACGCCAAATCACATCACTAAACCAAGGAATACGAGTCCAGACAAGTGCCGTGGGCCCACGCGGTGAAGCACGAGTGAGTGCGGTCGTGTGCTAGCAGTCGGTGTCACTATCTACGATGTGTAATAAAGCTCGATATACACAAATCCAAGAAATGACCCAAATATCGATTCGATTCGAATTAAGCGATGAATATAAAGCTCAAGCATGCATGAGAATAGAGCAAAAATCGAAACATATCATGCGTCAAGGACTCCATAATTACGGTTTAGAAAATCACCACACTATAGCCTAGATAATAGCTAAAAAGTTCCTAGGCCAAGTGTTTTCGAAAACGATGGGGATTGAGATGATGTGGAGTAGAACACTCGGTGCAAACTCTCGCCTTCCCTTTATTCTCGGTAAGTAGGAAAATATTCACACGGGAATTTTTTTTTGGGTTTTGGGCATTTGTAATTTTTTTGGCTTTTTGGCTATACAATTTTTTTCTTTTCTTTTCTTTTCTTTTTTGGGTTTTTCTTTTCTTTTCTCCTTTTTTTTTATTTTTGTGTTTTTTGGCTATACACATGTGTACTCTCCCAAGTGGGAGAACGGTACACGACGAGGGGATTTGCACCAAGTAAAAGAAAAAAGAAATCGGAATCTAAACACTTGGGCAAAGGAAACTATTCTCGCTAATTAAAGCATGGGCTAAATGGGTTATCCTAGTCCTTAATTGTGGAATCCCGACACATGCGAAATAAAGTATACGATATATATAGCATGCAAAAGCAGACAGGAGAAACAAATACCGCATATTCAAATCGAAGGATGATAATCTAGGGGTCTTTCCTGGACAGGTATATAAAGTAAAATCACAAGTAGAAGCACACCAAACAGATGGGCACGACTCACGACTCACAAAAAGCTAAGTGGACCCACGATGCATGAAATGCAAGAGGACTCGATATCCTAGAGTTAGTGAATGTGATTATCGATGCCATGCTAGGTGTGTGTGATTTTATGGCAATTCATCATTGGGTTCATCTCTAGGAGAAAGAGATGAAAAAGAAGAAAAGAAAAAAAAAAGAAAAAGAAAAACATGGAGAAAAACGACTCAAATAACGAACGAAATTCAACTCCCCCAAGCTGAAACTTGCATTGCCCTCAATGCAATAGAATTAAATACGGGAGGGCAATGAATAAGGGGGGGAATACACACAGACACAAAAAGACACGAAAGACAAGAAAATCACACAAACGAAACTGAAAATAAGAAATAAAAATAAAAATCACACCACACGACATATAAACAGAAAATAAAATAAAATAAAAAAGGAAAATCACACGACACAACAAATAAACAAACACACAAAGAAAAACGAAACACGACAGCACACCAAAAAAATTTGACTTCCCCCAAGCTAGACGTGACAATGCTAGCAAGATGATGTGATCGTGAAAATGCAGATATATGCAAGGGGGAGGTCAGAAAACAAAATGAAATAAAAAAGCAAGAAATGGGGAGTCCTTGCCCTCCTCGGAAGAGTGTGTGGATGGGTGGTCAGGGGAGGCGTGGGGTGTACGGAGAAGTGGGGAAAGAGGTGGAGGAATAGGTGCAGTGGGGGTGTGAATGATGGGTAAAGTGTCGGTGGAGGTGGGAGGAGGTGGTGTGGGGGTGACAGAAGTGGTCGTGAGAGGATAAGTGGATACGGGGATGGGCATAGATGTGGGAGGGGGAGATGATCGCCTAGGTGGGGGTGAAGGAGGTAGGGATGGGTGGGACGGTGGAGGGGAAGAATATGATGGGGGAGGAGACGATCGTCGAGGTGGTGAAGGTGGTGGTAAGGGGTGTGGTGTGGGTGGCGGCGGTCCGTGGACGTGAGGAGAAGGCAGAGGATGGCGGCCACATTCCTCTCAAGTGCGAGGAAATGTGGGTGAGTGAGAAAGGAGGACAGTGATGGGTCTGAGGGGACAGAGGACGTGGCAAGAGCACGAAGAGCTTCGACCTCGGCCTCAAGAGCAAGACGAGCTGAGGCCTGGCGGTGACCAAAAGAAGTGGACTGACGTGAAGCAAAAGTGGTGCCGGGAAGTGATGTGGAAGTAGTGCCGGCGGGAGTGGTCATGCCGGCACTGGACACAAGGCCGGAGATGGCCGCAGAAAGATCCTCAGTAGTGATAGGGCCAGGAGCACAGGTGGTGTGACTCGGGCCAGCCCCGATATCTTCCCGGGACGCAGGAATATTCAGCTCGCCTAAGCGGGCGGCATGGGAAGGTGGTCTGCGTGCGTCCGGGGGAAAGAAAGGAAGGCACAACCCCGTAAGAAACTCGGGATCGGGCGGAAAAGTCCAATCTCCCACTACAACAATAGTCATGCGAGCGAGGTTGGGGAGAATGGTGTAGGGGGCTGGGGGTGGCCGTAGTTGAAATCGAAACGATAATCAGGGCGGGGCTTAATCATATGACTATGCCGCAGGACAACAAGGTCTAGACGTGAGGGTCCTGCGGCAGTGGGAAGATCACGGGGATGTGGATATTAAATTGGGGATAATAAGCAATGACAATGATTATTCCCCCACATCAAATCTTTCCCTTGCCGGCCCGACTAATCTCGAGGAGCATGTAAATAAGCCAGTCGCCGGTATGGACGGGGACAGTAGTGGCCCTAAAGCTAATCACATCATCGTCTTGAACGAAAGGGAAAGTCATGGCTCATAGAATGAAAAGATCAGGGATGGTCACAGTGCCTGACTCATCCATGGGGAAAAATACGGAGGATATGATCTGATGGGCCAGACAGAATATAGGATGGATGATTGAGGAGGCCTTAGCCTTACCTCGGGGATAGCGAGGGAGTATGGTGAGGCGGAACCAAAAGTTATCGACGTCAAATTCGGGTGGGTATCCGTAGTGTCGGATGCGTCGTCCCCAAGGATGGGGAAACCAAATATATTGTTGATCGTGTTCAGGTTGGTGCGGATGGTTTTGTTACACACCCGGAAAATGACGGTCGACCCCGACTCACAAACGAGTGAGGAAAGAAATTCTAGTGTGAGGGACGGGTAAGACACCGCGGTGGTGTTCAGGAAGGCTAACCAACCTAAGTTCGTGAAAAGAGTCTCGACCTCGGTGAAGACACCGAGATCGATGAGCGATTGTGTGTGGGCAAACTTGGTCGACAGATGCCCCCGATCATCAAGTCTATGATAGAAGTCTTTGTGCTCTTGGTTTCGAAATTGATACCCATGTGGGCCCATCATTGGGTCCGGATGGGAGATAACAGGTGGGGGAGGGGCTAGTGATAGTGCACGTGGTGTATTGGGAGGAGGACATGTTTGTTTGCGTCTCTTTCGAGATGGTTCCTCCTCCCACATGATACCCTTCCCCTTATCACGATCCCGGGCCATAGTGGGTGCATGAGTGTGATGCAAATGAGTGTAGAACACGATAAAATCACGCTCACACAAACAATCAAGCGAGTAGAAATTCTAGTGTAAAAAGTAAACTTGAGCAGTGGAGTGCAGTTACCCAGCAGAGGTTGGAGTTCCTTGCTTGAAATTGACCCCAATACCATGCAATCGGACGGAGTGTGGAGCCGTGGCACTTCTCTTCAGCGAAAAATCCGAGAAGGGGGGATTAGGACTTGAGAAAGCGAAATGGGAGAAAGAGAGGAAGAGAAAACGATGGAGAGATGGAAGGGGTAGGTGGAGAGAGAGGCTAGAGGGGGAGTGGAGGTCGTGGGAGGAGTTTTTCCGCCATTGGGAGAGCGGGGGAGATGAAACGACGACAAGATCGGCGAGATCGGGCGTGGAAATGAACGGTCGGGGCGGGGGTTTATTTATAGGGTTTAAGTCGAACCGATCGGGTGAGTTGTCACCCGATCGGTTGACTATTAGGTCGAGATTTTCAGCTGAAGAGACGCTGCAGGCGAACCGGTCGGTTGATTACTCACCCGATCGGTTGGCCGTTCCACAAATTTTCCTGAGAGTTTGGTACAGCTCACCCGGTCTGTCAACCGGTCATGCTTCTCATCACCCGATTGGGACAAAGTCTGAAAATTTCCCGAGACTTCAGCCCCAGTTCACCCGGTCTGCCAACCGGTCTCACAGGCCTTCACCCGATCTGTTCATTGAGTAACTGATACGACCGTCAGCTGATACATCCCAACCGATCGGTTGAGTAATCAACCGATTGGTTGGGGCCATGTTTTCTGCAAAAGTGCACAAATGGCCTAAGTCCCTCAACGAAAGTTCTTGCGGCTGGATTTATTTATTAAAAATAGATAAAATAAAGTTAAAAATAGTTCTAAAAATTGGAAACAACGGTTTAGAGCATGGGTTGCCTCCCATGAAGCGCTTTTGTTTAACGTCGTTAGCTCGACGCCCGTTGATGATGTTCAAGGTGGGTGATACGGGTGATGCCCAAAGTCCGGCATCGCTTCAGCTCCAGGGCTGGTAGCTTTTGGTGTAGTCGTTGGCGACACGAGAACTTGTTCGACGACTCTCCCTTTGTTGACGGGGTCCGGGGGCTTCTCCTTCATATTGGCGTCCACCGCCACTCGTTTAAGGATCCAGACCTCATCCCCGGTGAGCCCCATGGGCTCTTTGCCTTTTCTCCTCGTAGGAGGAGCTTTTGGTAATCCGGGAGGAATCACATGTCAGGCGACCGCCTCATCAGCAACATCCAAAAACTTGGTGGGACCGAAAAGGTGCTCTCTCTCAAGTGCAAGAGTCCGTACAAGTAGTAAAACCTGGGAGTCCAGGTGTCGAATCCACGGGAAGAAATCTGTTGCAACCACAGTTCAAATCAAATAGAAATCTATCGGAAAGAGACTAAACACTTCAACAATGGTGACGGTGATGATGATGTGAACACGTGAACATAGAAAATCGTGTAAGAAAATATCTATAAAGAGTTTGCACATGGTATGGGTTCGCTAGGATCAACGATTCGTATTAATTTGGTTGATGAATATATCACAATGAATTCTCTTTTTGAGAACAATTCACCGGGAAAAATATCCAATATAACTCAATGAATTCTCCTTTTGGGAGCAATTCATCGGAAGATGCCCTTTTGGGGGTTCAAACACGATATTCAAAAAGATCGTCGCTAAAACTATAATACGATATGAAACTCTCTTTTGGAGAGATCAAAACTACGGTATGAAACTCCCTTTTGGGGAGATCAAATCTCACCCTTTTGGGGCGATCATCAACTAAATTAATTCTTTTGGAATCTAAAAAAGTCGATTTACGAACAACGATTACAATTTTAGCGACGTTTAACGGTTTAGCATATGGAATACAACCAAATAAACACGAATAATATCCCCTAACTACTCCATACCAAGCAAAACAGAGATTTAGCTACTCATAATATCAGAATAAACAAGTTTCATAGCAAAATACGTTAAGATTATATCAAAATACGGAAGAAAAAGCATCAAATAAGGAGTTTAAGTTAAGAATTCATTACCAAATATCCTTGAAAATACATCAAAACTCTCTGGAAATTAGAAAATAGCCTCTGGAATTTTACAGAATTTTTCAGGGGGATAATACGGCTCCTAGAGCCTCCAATACGCCCAAAATACGCCCCAATCTGCTTGAATACGCTCAAAAAACCCTAAATACGCTTATATAATAAGATTGCGGATTTGGGTTGCTTAACGGGTTCCAAACCCGCTCCTTTTAAGCGCCCGAAGTCATCGCAGTCGTTGATCCAGATCAGAGCAATTCTGCGCCGTTGATCAAAGCGGGATGCGATGTGGTGTCAACACGTGGCAACCGGATTCGGATCCGCGCTCGTTACCCGCTTCGAATTCGCATGGGGTTTGATCTCGTTCATCCGATCGACTTTCAAAGGCCGTGATATATCCACGTCGCCAAGCATTGCTGCCTCCGAGTTTTCTTCGGGCTTCGTTTGGACCGTTCGATCGCGGGAATCGAACGGCTGAGAGTTCGCCCGCATCGCTCTCCGAGATCTCGCCCGCATCTTGTTTCGCCCGTTGGATGAACATCCGACGATTCCGCAAGCGCCGCGTCGCCCCGCATTTTGGGCCATCGGATAGGGGTGGAGAGCGGGTATGATCGAGCCACGTGTCCCCAGGATCAGCTCTCCGCTGTGTTTCGTTGGGGCTGATCGCAGCCGTTCGATTGCGATCGAACGGTTACGATGTAGCTAGTATTTTTGTTGGTAAAACTGATCTAGACCATTGGATTTTAGCGGTAACGGTCAGATTGCTACCACGTGTCGCGTTCTGACTTGCTGGCGACCGTATTTCTCTTATTTCAAGCGTATTTCTTCATTTAAATGATATTCTGCATACAAAAATTCACAGTAATTAGCACAGATCTCATAAAAATACAAATAAATAGTCGTTGGAATCGTGAGATCGAGACGGTGCTAGGAAAAATATAAAAAGTGCAGAAATACGTCGTTAAATGCTGTTTTGTGCTCAAATAGTGTGTTTTCTCCAATAAATAAATGTGTAGAAAATACGTATGAATTAGAGATAAATTTAGCATCACATGAGCACAAAATAGGGCTAAATGGGGGGTTAAATATGTAATATTGAACCCGAATCACACCCCCCAACTAGCGATTTGCTAGTCTCTAGCAAAAAGAGCGATAAATACGGATGATCAATAAAAATAATAAATTCTTTCAAATCGCTCATGGCATGGCTCAATAATACGTATTCCAACATGATCTTGACCATCAATATACACATCCATGAACAAAATCAATCACATGATATTTTCTCTAATTTAGTATGAATAAATAACATGCAAGCATCGTTTTGCGCAAGCGAAAGTATAACACGTCGTTATATCCTAGTTTTCTCATTTCCAAGGAATTGGCCTATCAAAACAATCACTCAAACTATGGGTATTGAAGTTGCTTTAGTATATTCACCATTCTTTTCTTTTATTCGTTCCGCGTAACGCGCATCAAGCAACATTCGCAGAAAAAAGTATAACTTGGATCGCTCCATCTAATGAGTGAGGTTCCGGTCAATGGCTCCCAAATCAGACGATAATAGGGCATTAGGCCAAAAAGGACCCCTCGGACTGTACTACTCGAGCCAACCAAGTTATGTATTAGTGACATACTTCTTCATTCATTTTTCATCCTTTTCATTCTCTTTTTTTCATTCTTTTCTTTCTTTGTAAGCAACTCAAAACCCATCAACATGAATACAAACATTAATAACAGAGGCCAAATCCCTCTTCAACTTGAAAACTATTCTTAAAAATCGTGTATACTTAAGCTTTTTCCATCACATTAGCATGCATGAAATCAATTCAAACTATTTCGAGATATTAATCATGGAAATTGAAAATTTTCATGAATAGCATATTAACGGCAATTCCATGAAGGAAAAATAATTAATCAAGCCATAAACAATTTTTAGAACACAAGTAATGTATAATCATCCGCATTAGAGGCATATGAATGAGTTTTAAAAAGATGAGATTTGGTGATTTATTCTTCTAAAAAAAATCCTAAGGTCTCATACATACCCCCCAACTAAAGATGGGCATTGTCCTCAATGTCAGAAGAGGTACGAGTTTATTCAAGCAAGCAACCTAGAAAGCATTAAAAAAACTACACTACTGGAAAGAACACACCGTGATCAAATGGCGGATCCCGAATCTTTGATGGTGGAGGAAGTTGTTCAATTTGCTCTTTGCGCTCCTCGACGATTATTCTTTCTCCAGAACCTAATTTGGACCCCAGCAACACAACTCCAAGCATCTCTATAAGCTGTTTGTCAATGTCCTGCGAGAGACGAGTTATGTCAGTCCAAATTAATTTAAGATTCTTCGTAATAAAAATATTCCAAATATAGTCATCAAAATAAGTGAAAGAAATTAAAGCAAGTTGACGACTACTCCCTGAAAGATTTACACTACTCTCTGTACGATGCTCGATCAATGGAGAGAGGGGTAAATGATTTTGGGACAAAACTGGAAGAGGGAATGGTTCTGGCTCCATGGCGATAATCTCAAAACCTTTGTCCCTAGCTGTCTCCTCCTCTCGTTCATCCAAAATTGCTAGCTCATCCTCTCTTTTGCACACACTTCCTGCCATGTGGATATTTATATTCGTGTCCTCGCTCGGTATTCCTGCAATAGAAGATGAACTCGTATTAGATTCTTGAAATTGAGTTTCAAAAGCATTACCTTCTTCTAAGCAAGCGGCAATCAAATTAAGATTTACAATGGAATTTTGAATCTGTCGACTCCGAGCAAGGAAATTCTCCTGGAATTGATGGGATGTGGCCTCCTGTGTCTGAATAATCAGGTAAGCTTCCTCTTTCAAGGATTGCAAAGGTACGTCTACGCTTTGCTCTTCTTGATCGAGGCACGAAGGCTCCGTTGAATCGCTCTCTGAAGTCTCTTCCACGGTTTCTTCGTTTTCTTGCAGAGACTCCATGTATTCCCACGCCACTGTCGGCGTCATGCTTCCCAATAATTCCTGCAGCTGAGGTTGTAGTCCTTCTAGGAAGAACTCCATAAGCTCTTCATTTGTGAAACCATGCTGCGGATAGCTCGATACGATATTTGTGAACCTTCTCCAGGCCTGAAAGAAAGTTTCACAATCAGTTTGATTAAAATTTACAATCTTGAGCTTTTCCATCCTATGTTTGTGTGCATTAGCATATCGTGCATCATACAGATTATTCGTGCAATAAAAATTCATAAATTCCATTTTGAAATAAAATAAAAATAAAAATAAATAAATAAAAAGTTTATGTACAGTAAAGTGGAAAGATCTCACCGAAGGTCCTCTAAATGAAATAAACCGTAGTCACAAACCATTCCTCCCCGGCGACGGCGCCAAAAACTTGGTGGGACCGAAAAGGTGCTCTCTCTCAAGTGCAAGAGTCCGTACAAGTAGTAAAACCTGGGAGTCCAGGTGTCGAATCCACGGTAAGAAATCTGTTGCAACCACAGTTCAAATCAAATAGAAATCTATCGGAAAGAGACTAAACACTTCAACAATGGTGACGGTGATGATGATGTGAACACGTGAACATAGAAAATCGTGTAAGAAAATATCTATAAAGAGTTTGCACATGGTATGGGTTCGCTAGGATCAACGATTCGTATTAATTTGGTTGATGAATATATCACAATGAATTCTCTTTTTGAGAGCAATTCACCGGGAAAAATATCCAATATAACTCAATGAATTCTCCTTTTGGGAGCAATTCATCGGAAGATGCCCTTTTGGGGGTTCAAACACGATATTCAAAAAGATCGTCGCTAAAACTATAATACGATATGAAACTCTCTTTTGGAGAGATCAAAACTACGGTATGAAACTCCCTTTTGGGGAGATCAAATCTCACCCTTTTGGGGCGATCATCAACTAAATTAATTCTTTTGGAATCTAAAAAAGTCGATTTACGAACAACGATTACAATTTTAGCGACGTTTAACGGTTTAGCATATGGAATACAACCAAATAAACACGAATAATATCCCCTAACTACTCCATACCAAGCAAAACAGAGATTTAGCTACTCATAATATCAGAATAAACAAGTTTCATAGCAAAATACGTTAAGATTATATCAAAATACGGAAGAAAAAGCATCAAATAAGGAGTTTAAGTTAAGAATTCATCACCAAATATCCTTGAAAATACATCAAAACTCTCTGGAAATTAGAAAATAGCCTCTGGAATTTTACAGAATTTTTCAGGGGGATAATACGGCTCCTAGAGCCTCCAATACGCCCAAAATACGCCCCAATCTGCTTGAATACGCTCAAAAAAACCCTAAATACGCTTATATAATAAGATTGCGGGTTTGGGTTGCTTAACGGGTTCCAAACCCGCTCCTTTTAAGCGCCCGAAGTCATCGCAGCCGTTGATCCAGATCGGAGCAATTCTGCGCCGTTGATCAAAGCGGAATGCGATGTGGTGTCGACACGTGGCAACCGGATTCGGATCCGCGCTCGTTACCCGCTTCGAATTCGCATGGGGTTTGATCTCGTTCATCCGATCGACTTTCAAAGGCCGTGATATATCCACGTCGCCAAGCATTGCTGCCTCCGAGTTTTCTTCGGGCTTCGTTTGGACCGTTCGATCGCGGGAATCGAACGGCTGAGAGTTCGCCCGCATCGCTCTCCGAGATCTCGCCCGCATCTTGTTTCGCCCGTTGGATGAACATCCGACGATTCCGCAAGCGCCGCGTCGCCCCGCGTTTTGGGCCATCGGATAGGGGTGGAGAGCGGGTATGATCGAGCCACGTGTCCCCAGGATCAGCTCTCCGCTGTGTTTCGTTGGGGCTGATCGCAGCCGTTCGATTGCGATCGAACGGCTACGATGTAGCTCGTATTTTTGTTGGTAAAACTGATCTAGACCGTTGGATTTTAGCGGTAACGGTCAGATTGCTGCCACGTGTCGCGTTCTGACTTGCTGGCGACCGTATTTCTCTTATTTCAAGCGTATTTCTTCATTTAAATGATATTCTGCATACAAAAATTCACAGTAATTAGCACAGATCTCATAAAAATACAAATAAATAGTCGTTGGAATCGTGAGATCGAGACGGTGCTAGGAAAAATATAAAAAGTGCAGAAATACGTCGTTAAATGCTGTTTTGTGCTCAAATAGTGTGTTTTCTCCAATAAATAAATGTGTAGAAAATACGTATGAATTAGAGATAAATTTAGCATCACATGAGCACAAAATAGGGCTAAATGGGGGGTTAAATATGTAATATTGAACCCGAATCAGTTGCCTCCAATGAAGCGCTTTTGTTTAACGTCGTTAGCTCGATGCCCGTTGATGATGTTCAAGGTGGGTGATACGGGTGATGCCCAAAGTCCGGCATCGCTTCAGCTCCAGGGCTGGTAGCTTTTGGTGTAGTCGTTGGCGACACGAGAACTTGTTCGACGACTCTCCCTTTGTTGACGGGGTCCGGGGGCTTCTCCTTCATATTGGCGTCCACCGCCACTCGTTTAAGGATCCGGACCTCATCCCCGGTGAGCCCCATGGGCTCTTTGCCTTTTCTCCTCGTAGGAGGAGCTTTTGGGAATCCGGGAGGAATCACATGTCGGGCGACCGCCTCATCAGCAACATTATTCTTCTTCGGGCCGACTGGTTTTTCTGAGTCCCCCAAGCTATCGGGGGGATTTCTCGAGAGAATTTCCCAGGAGCTTGCCTCCCCAGCTCTCTCTTCTTCCAGCTCCAGCACATTGATACTAGGATCATCCGGAGGATCGGGGTGCTTCATTGACAACCCCAAGTCAAATTCGACTTTCTCCTTGCCGACGTTAAGGGAAAGCTTCCCATTCTTCACGTCTATTAGCACACCAGCGGTTGCCATAAAGGGCCGTCCAAGGATGATAGGGGTGTGCTTATCTTCCGGCATGTCCACCACCACAAAATCCACCGGTACTTGTACTCCACTCACATCAACAGGGAGGTCGTCTACTACTCCCACCGGGTACTTGACCGAACGGTCAGCAAACTGCAATGTCATGCTGGTGGGCTCCAAGTCTCCCATCCCTATTCTCCTGTATAGAGATAGGGGCGATAAGCTGACGCTCGCTCCTAGATCGACGAGCGCCCTCTGGATTCGCACTTTCCCAATTGAACAAGGGATGGAGAAACTTCCTGGGTCCTTAAGCTTGGGCGGATTTGCGCACTGAATGAGGGTGCTACACTCCGCCGTTAATACAACCTTCTCCTTTCTGGATCCTCTTGTCACCAAGTCCTTTAGAAATTTGGCGTAGGAGGGAATTGTCTCGATAGCTTCGAGGAAGGGGATTTGTAAGCTCAGATCTTTCATCATGGCAAAGAATTTGCCATACTTCTCATCTATCTTGGCTTGGGCAAGCCGTTGTGGAAAAGGCACAACGGGCTTGAACACTCTGATGTGCCCTTCCTCATCCTTTTTCTTCTCCTCTCCATGGACTCCCTCCAGAGTAGTTGGCTTTAGAGACGAAGCACCGTCGTCATTTAATTTTTCAATTGGTCGTTCCACGACCAACGGTGCTTCCGGATTTTTGGGGGGCACTCTTGTGGGGATTTGCTTTCCGCTCCTCAAGACGATAGCGGACACATTATCATGCTCATGCGTGAGCACCAAGGTCTACTTCACCCCCTCAGGTTCACCTCCGGCTGTGGCGGTAATAGATTCTGCGGTCTCTGAAGGTTTGCCACTTGTAACCCCAGCTGGGTTACCTGATCAGTTAGAACTCTCTGTCCCATCTCCAGCTTCAGATTTATCTTCTCCTGGTTGGCGATGTATTGAGTCAAGAGTGACTCAACCGGAGAGATGGCCCTTTGCTGGCCATATTGTTGCTGGATGTGCTGCTGATTCCTTGGAGCATATTGCTGATATTGTTGTGGAGGTTGTTGCTGCTGAAATTGCTACTGCTGAAACTGCTGCTGAGGCCTAGTCAGCTGATATATCTGTTGTTGTTGCTGCTGAGTTGGATGTTGATAAGGCACCCGGTAGCTAAGGTTGGGATGCTTCCGGTTGTTAGGATAGTAGGCCGGGTTGGAGCTAGTCTGTGGTGGATACGGCGCATTTCCTGTAGGATTGTAGAACAGTGCGCTCGCTTGGTCCAACTGTGATGAGATGTCACCACAGTCGAATTCTACCATGACTTCTGTTTCAACCGCGGTAATATGTTGTGTACCGGTGCCACCGACTCCTACCATCAATGTGGAGATCTGGGTCGACATCAAGTCAAACTTGATGGATAATTTGTCGACGTCCTTGACCCTGTGGATGCCCCCAGATCTAGGTGTGGCTCTCTCGTCACACCACCGCTCATTATGCCATATTTTCCAGAATCTGTTCGGCATCTTCTTCACTTCTTGACATAAAGGACCCTCCAGCCACGGCGTCCATGGAAGATTTCAAATCGTCCATTAACCCATTATAGAACAGATTTATGATCTGCCACTTGGGGAGCTCATGGTGGGGACATCTTCGTTGCATCACCTTGTATATGGTCCAGGCTTCGTTCAGAGACTCGTGGCTGGCCTGGGAGAAGGAGGAGATCTCACTCCTCAGCTTCATAGTCTTCCCCGGAGGAAAGAACATTGTAAGGAAAGCATTTGAAAGCTTCTCCCAGGTGTTGAATGTGTTCAGGTCCTTCCACCTAAGCCACAACTTGGCCTTATCTCGCAGAGAGAAGGGGAATAGCTTCAGACGGATCGCCTCAGTTGTGACACCGTTTATCCGGAAGGTGTCACATTTCTCCAAGAAGGAGTCCAAATGTTCAATGGGGCTCTCCATGGGTGCACCCGAAAATTGATCCTGCTAGATCCACGTCACCAAAGACGGCTTAAGCTCAAAGCTTTGCGCTGTAATAGCAGGAGGACATATGGCGGAGGTGGACTCGATAGATGGCATCGAGTACTCCAGCAGGGACTTGTGAGGCGTGGTGTTCACCCCCATGGTTTCAGGATCCTCTCTTCTTCGCTTCTCGGCGGCTAAAAGCGTTAGGGTGGCGTTTATCTCTGGATCAACGGGGATCAAGTCGTCGAGACTTCTTGAACTCCTACGCATGAAAAACAACAAACACCCGTGAAGCGAAAAGTGGGAAAGAAACAGATAAGATAAAAAATAAAAACAAAAATAAGAAAATAAAAAGGAAAAAGAAGAATGCGAAAATTATCGCGAGGTAGGGATGAGAGCTAGACACAAGGGTTCATGAAATCCTAAAATAACAAGCACGTTGCCTCCCCGGCAACGGTGCCATAAAGCTTGATGTCCCCCGTTTATGCGTCAGGATGTATGTGTGCAATGAGTAATTGGGGGCGTGAGATTTAAATATTTGTAACCGCAAGCGCACGGTGTTGTAGTGTGGCTTGGGGGTCGAACTCAGGGAGGCGTGGATGTGCTTGTGTCAAGAAGGATCAAATTCACCCCATGGGCGAGCTAGCTCGAATCGGATAATGGGTTATCATAGTAAATGGAATGCAATGGATAATCAATATAAAGAGAAAACCCGGGACTTTGGTTTCCATCCTATCGTGCGATTCTCGCCGATACGGCCTACGGGTAGGATAACGATCGGAATTAGGGTCTAATGGTGAGACGTTTCCTCTGAAAGTGGTACCAGCGTCCCATGGGCCCGATATTCCGGTCGGTGCCCAGGATGATACGCCGGACTTCCCAGGTTCGGTCAGTGGGCACTCCCGTGTCCATTAACACTGACCGACTCCGGGTGCACTAAGCTCGCAACGATAACTCCCAACGTCTCATCCTGCCGCTCCCGCGCGCTAGGATTCGACGTCTACGCTAAGGGCGTGAGCTATGGCTATGGAGTCAACCGCCAAGTTTATTCCCCCTTGGCCCGACGGTCAAAGGCGGTCTTTTTCCCGCCGATGACAATAAAACACCCCGTGTAACTGTTAGATTCCTAATCCCTATCGATTTCCTAGTCCTATGGACGCATCGGGGAGAGCCCACGAAGGGGTTTCCACCAAAATCCCAGATTTGGGAACTACTCACACATATTTAGTAAAAAGCGATCTAAATCAAAATCGACCGTAAAAATCATGATCAGGCGATTGAAAAGCAGTAAGAACAATGCTAATAACACTATATTAAAGTTTGACAAAGATCGGAAAACTTACAAATATCTGAAAAATTACAGCCGTCAAGAGAGAGAAAAAACAGTAAAAAACAACAACTCTCGTTTCTGGAAAACCTAGGGGTCCTATATATAGAATACGATATCATCCGATCGGGTGAAAAGTCAACCGATCGGGTGACCTGCTTCGTTTCTTCGGCAGCTCAGAATAGGACTTCACCCGGTCCCCACGGCACGGTCGGTAGAGGGTTGAAGCTGATCGGTTGGATCTTCGTGCCATCGAGTGAACCGGTCGGTTGATTTCTCCGTGTCTCGGCTTCGGAGATCGGCTACAGGTGAACCGATCGGGTGAATGTCACCCGATCGGTTGGCATTCAGCGTCAGAATTCTAGAGAGTTGGGGCGTTTGAACCGGTCTCTGAACCGACCGGGTGACTTCTTGGCCGCTCCAACTTGTGTACGGGTGGTGCACACGTGCATCACCCGATCGGTTGGAAGGACCAACCGGTCGGGTGAGGGGCTGAAAGATGCGATCTTCGTCGTTTGACCCCCCTGGATCACGCGTGACTCCTCCCGTTGCTCCGAGGACTCATAATATCGTCGTTTTATGTCCCCTACGCCAGTAAACTCCTGCAAATATACAAAAACACGAAAAAGTGAAAGAAAACAAGAAAACATGAGAAAACAAATACAAGACGGTGGTAAATAGCGGAAAAACACGGAAGAAAACGTGCGCAAATATATGAAATATATACGCATGTCACTCTGCTCATCCAGTCCACACTTCAACAGACCCCATTGAAGGATAACATCACCTCTGCGCCTTCTCTCCCGAAGTTCAAGCTCCCCGCCCTGCCAGCATATAATGGCAAAGGTCCTGTGGTCACACGTCTGCAAGTATGTAAACGTGGTGCTGCTACAGGGGGTCAATGAGTCGTACCTTTGCCGAGCTTTCCACTATACCCTACTCAAAAGGGTGAAAGGCAGCTGTATACGACCGGGTTTTATAGATACGCTTATCTGCTTTTCTCTCGTATATCCTCCGTATCCGTTGTTCGACGTTTCTGTCCCCGTACCCGTACAAATTTCCGTACATGTATCCCTGATGTCCGTCACACGTATTATTATTATTATTTTTGTTGTTGTTGTTATTATTCCTCCTAGCAAATTATTATAAATGTCACTTCTTCTAATTTGTTTTAAAATTTTGTTTCAAGATTCAAAATTCGAATTTTAAACTTTTTAAACATTTGAAAAGTCATTCCTTATTAGAGCCATTTAAAAATCTATTTGATTAGCAATTAATCCCTATCATAACCCAGTAATTAGAATCCCATTATTTTAATTCTAAATTATTTTCCTAATATAACTCTTAAACACGCTTAGCTAACCCTATGGCCGAATCACGCAACATCACTCACGCACCCTGCACACCTACATCACACATATAAGAGTAGGGCTAAATCATAATACATATAGGAATAGAAACTATACATAAGATATAGCCTGCCAATTCAAGCCCCCACACTTAAAGTTTATTTATATAAAAAAAAGGAACTATAGAAATATAAACCTAAAACTAGGAACCCCTCACGTGCTGCCTATTCAAACTCTCCCATACACATATTATAATAACCCACTACCCTCCATTTTATAAACCTTAGGTTCTCTTACATCAGCCAGTACCCCTACTTCATTCTATATTATAAACATAGGTAACCCTAAGCCCTACTCACGCCAACCTATACATATGAACAACCCTAGTTCTTTCTCACACTAAGGCTACCCTATTTCACAAATTGTGCATTACAATCCCTACACATAATTTATAATAGGAAATGCTTATAAAAAAGTAACATAGGCTGCTTCCTTCATTCACGTGAGCCTACCCCGAACCTAGGCCTTAAAAACCCACAGCCGCAGCCTATACCCTATTTCCTATATAAACTCTATCTAGGGCTCACCAACCCTATCTTTGTTTATTTTCAAACCCTAAACCCTACAGCAGCTAACCCTTCAACCTCCAGCCGCCCCAAGTTTCACCTTCCCATCTTCACGGCAACAATCGACCACGGCCCCCCTCTTCCTCCATTCACACGGCCACCAGCGCCGCCCAACGCCTCGCAACCCACGGCCCCTACTGCCGTTCTCATCGTCAACATTGGCCACCGGCCGTGCTCCCCGCGACGCCCCTACCCACCGACGGTCGACTATCGCTGGCGACCCTCCTTCGGCCCTTCGCCGCGCGTGTCTCGACGGTCGACAGCCACACCGGAGCTGCTCCAGCGCTTCCAAGCCGCCACCGCATCCATTTTGTCATCGTCGCCACCACACACTCGTCGACGACCCGACTCTCTGACCAACCCTCACGTTCCCGATCTCCGATCGTCGTGACATCCTTCCACTGCACGCACCGTTCACCCCCTCTGATCTCTGAGCATGACTCCCACCTCCCGCTTCCGACGTCATCCCTCAACCTCGCCGTCTTTCCGAACTGCCGCGCTTCCCCGACCACCTCCTTCCACTCGTCACCTCAACGAACGGCCATTGCTGGAACACGCGAGGAAACAAGCTCGATAACTGGTAAGCTTATATGTGATTGCAACGTTCCAACATGCTACTGTAGAGTTTGTCTTAAAATATAGTTACTAGGTTGGTAAATTTAGTATATGTTAGTCATCATGCATACTGCAGGTTTAATTAGCATTTTACATATAAATAAGTATCAGTTCTATGTGTTATATAGTCCTACATGTGTAATCTTAGAATATTACAGTGAGTTAGCTTTTTGTAATACTTACCTAAGTAAAGAAATTGTTTGCTAATCTAGTTTAATCGGTATCATTAATAGACACTGTAAATTGTTATTAATCAAACGAGTTGGTTATAATACAGTACTATTAGTCTGATAGTTAGAGTGGTGCATATATACTGATAAGCAAGTTATAACCATGCCTTATTATTTACGCCATGGTGATCACTCCAATAAGAATCTGTTATCCTATGTTATAAATCAGCATATCTTATAGTGATTGAATATTAGTGGTTTTATAGATGGTTTAGAATAATAATTGACTAGGTTTGTGTTAATCCTTAACACAGATATGATGCGCTTTTCCCTGCGGTCGCCTGGACACCCTAAAGACGCCCCCACAGGCAAGTGTGCAATTAAATACGAATTTTTGAAGTTTGATGACTAGTACTCTATTTTTACTTCTATCTGCATATCTTGAAAACTACATGTTAATTTTCGCAAGAAATCTTTTCCATAACGTTTTAGACTAAAAATGTGACGTTTGGACATACAACTTGTTAGTGTGCAACTTTAATCATTGGCAAAGAAAACTCAGTTTCGCAACCTGTTCGTTAACTCACATGTTCAACACTCTCATTAAATTTATTGTAAATGTCGGGCAACCCTCTCTTAATGATTGAAGATGTTGTATAAATGAAAAGAGGACATTGTTAAATTGGTACATAACTTGTCTGGACATTTTTGAATGTTTAACAAATTATGACATCGTGAAATCGTGCGCCTCGAAGGCGGTATCGTGATATTGTGATGTCGTGTGAGTCGACTAGGCTGGCTTGTGTTCCGGCAAAACTTTTGGGTGGGGTTAGGGTTGAGCGGCCACTGGGCGTATGAAAGGTACTCTCCTCAAGAGCACCACCCGACGCGGTGGGTTAGTGTCAATCACGGTAAGCCCCCATGAGAGGAACGACCTTCTCATCACGACCTAAAGGCGAGAACCCTAGATTAGATGTGAATTCTTGACATGGACATTGAACGCTAACTTGGTCATCGTGAATATTAAAATGCTAACAAACTCAGAGAAAACTTACTTTAATGCTTGCAACTGCTTAGAACTACATGCTAGGGATGTTTACTTTTCGTTTCATCACAATTTGTCTCGTTAATTTTATTTTAGTAATCTCTTTTAAATATTTAATGCTTTCTAAATTCATATCAATTGCACATTCTTGCCTTGGGATGCTAATGTCTTCTTGTAGACCTTGCTGACATACATTCTTGTTTTTGGATGTATGTCAGATCTCGAGTTTGAGCGCTCGGAGGATCCTCTCGAGACACTTGACTTAGAGAGCCAGAGTTCGTCGTAGATGCCGAGTCACTTTCTGCGGAAGACTAGAGTCCCTTCCGTCACTACTTTGAGTTTTGGTTTTTGTAACTTGTAGTAGGAATAGTGCTCGGTTGTAATTTCCTTAGCCCTGCGGTGGCTTGTCTTGTAATTTCGTGTACGCCTTATATATCTGGATGTGGTATTTATTTTGAATGTTCTGATTGTTCTGATACGCAAATGCAAGGACCCTTTTCTGTGTTTTTATCGCAGACGCTTATTGAACTCGAGCTTCACCGCTCCAGTTCAAGCGGACCGCGTAACGCTCTCGCTTCCGTTGTCTTTTGGGAAGAGGGGCGTTACAGGTTTTAGTGGTGGCACATGCAGGTCATGCAACTGCGAAATTCAGAACAATGAGAACACTTTTCGTTAGCCAAAACATCCAGAATTAGTTTGTACGCAAATTACTTGAATAACTGTCTCAGCACGATAGGATGCCCAATGCCAGGATGATAGGAAGAGTTAGTTAGATGCTCGTGCTCGTTAGTTAGACACCTTTGCCACAACTTCGTATTATTATCTTAGGAGTCACCCTAGCTTTTCTCTGATCGTATTAGCTTCATTAGTCGTTAGCTTAAGTTTTATCAAATCTAGGGCCTAACCCACCGTAGCGATCGTCGCCAAGCCAATTGAACCTGAGACACCGGCAATGAGTAGACTTCGAGACGTAAGACATCCCAGACCCATAAGATCCCGACCTTGACCCTCTATGAACCACCACCTCGGCTTCCCTATCACAATCTAGTTCTTTGACGAACCTTAGTGCTAAACCTTAGTCGATCAATGATTATTTTTCCCCTGATTTTACTTTTCCAATCATTACACTTCCGTGTTAATGATCGTAGGAAGCCATCGTAGCGTATTCACGGAGTACTTCTTAATCGTACTTACGTTTCAATCGTCGAACCTGATCCTTGTCCTCGATTCACATAAACTCTTCAGATCCGCCATCTTTAAATTTGAACCTCTCCTTCTAGAAAGTATTTTCGATATTTCATTTATTGAATTCTTCGCTAAGTTTAAAATTCTTTCGAAAACTTTCACTTAGACTTTCTACACTTCAGTCGACTCAAACCCGATCTTGATTATGAAACTCTTCTGACACGACCCTTAGTTACCATCTATAGCGACTTTCCCAAAATACATCTTCTGCACTTCTATTTCACATAACTACTCTATTTTCCCCAGGCAATGAACTTTTAAAACCTTATTTCTAAGTCGCTAGTTCAAATGTCACCTCCTTTTCTTACTAATGTATTTCGAAACGGTCATTGATACATACTTTTAAAATACCTTCATAAGTTAAATAGAACTTCAAAAATCCTGTGTGTCAGTTTTATAATCATTGTCTTCATATATTTTGATTTAAAAAAAAATTTCTTTTTGCAAACCTATTTGCCATTTGCAAAATAAGCACTACAACACAATGTCTATATTACTCTTCACCTGTTATTTTGACTAATCATATTTTACGTTTAAACTTCTACCGTATACTCGCTATGTAACGTAAGTTATGACGATATTGTTATTTTTTTACACACATCTTTATCTTCTTACTTTTGTTCATAAATATTTTATCTCACCCCAACCGACTAACCCCTTATCCATCGCACATTCGGAACCGTCCATCACAACATTAACTCGTTGCCTCATTCAACTCTGATTCCTACCCTATTCCTTAGTTACCACATTAGTGCTTATCATTGCTTAGTGAGACCGTTAGCATGGATTGTAGTGTGGTTGCGGTATATGCATATAGATAGTGGGTGTGGACATGTATGTGTGAATCTCTAAATACCTGTTATGTATAAGTGTGTTTGCCTTTAATATGCTAGTATGGTGTGATTGTCTATGGTGTCATATGTGCATGTATGGTAATTTGTGATGTATATGTATATAGTCGAGTATAGATTGGTAAGCGTATATTTACACTTAGGCAAGAGATTAGCTATATCACTATAGGAATACCTGACCGTGATTGATTTGGTTTTGGCTAGTTACTAGACATGTACGTACCTTAGCCGTACTTGTTAATGGTTGTAATAGTACACTGATACAGTGATGTGCATGTTAAGTATCATGGTTGTGTGTGCGGATTTATTGTGTGATTTGTGTGTTAGTAGGTATGGCGTGTACTCGTGAGTATATAAGTACGTGGTTAGTTATAGATACGTATGTATATACATATTGTATAAATAAGCGTGTTGTATGCATAGTAAGATTATAATGTTACCCCTACGGGATGATGTGTGAGCATGTGTATACCCGGAGGTATGCATGGCTGTATGTTTGTGACTATGTATATGTGAATGTATGAAATAGTATACTTGCCTATGTGGATTACTATGGTTGTGTATACAGGTGTGCATATGTCCTATATAGATACGAGATAGGAGTGTGGTAGTGTAAGTACGTATATGTATATGAGATGAACCTATATATGGAAAGTTGCAAGTGTGTGATGCATGAGTAAGTATATGCATGTGGATGTATATTGTTTCATTATAATGTATGTACGACTGGGATAGTATGACCTTAGTGTCTAAGTCTACACACCCCTACGTCAACCTATTTAAGGAAGTCTGAGGACGGACTTGATCTTAAGGTGGGTAGATTACGACGACCCTAGTGCTTGGAGTAAGGCTTATATAAATCTGTGTATGGTGTGAAGTATTACGTACATATATATACGTATATGGATATATATCATTACGTGTATATAGTAATATGCAGTGTGTAAAAGTGATTGTACGATTGAAGTGTTAATATTCGCCGAGAATAATATTGGTTGGATTGTATTTGTAGGATGGTATTCTATTGACGTGTCATTAATAATGTATATACGTGTGCTGTTACTATTATTAGCATAGACGTTGATTAGTATCATCAGTGGTAATACTATTGGTGTTGATATTAGTATTAGGAATACTATTTGGATATGGCCCGATGATTATTTATGCCGTGTATACTAGGAGATACGAGCGTTTCCCTTACATTTTTCCGGTACCTTAGCCGATAAAATTCCGAGGACGGAATCGTTCTTAAGATGGGTAGGATGTAACGACCGGGTTTTATAGATACGCTTATCTGCTTTTCTCTCATATATCCTCCGTATCCATTGTTCGACGTTTCTGTCCCCGTACCCGTACAAATTTCCGTACCTGTATCCCTGATGTCCGTCACACGTATTATTATTATTATGATTATTGTTGTTGTTATTATTCCTCCTAGCAAATTATTTTAAATGTATCTTCTTCTAATTTGTTTTAAAATTTTGTTTCAAGATTCAAAATTCGAATTTTAAACTTTTTAAACATTTGAAAAGTCTTTCCTTTTTAGAGCCATTTAAAAATCTATTTGATTAGCAATTAATCCCTATCATAACCCAGTAATTAGAATCCCATTATTTTAATTCTAAATTATTTTCCTAATATAACTCTTAAACACGCTTAGCTAACCCTATGGCCGAATCACGCAACATCACTCACGCACCCTGCACACCCACATCACACATATAAGAGTATGGCTAAATCATAATACATATAGGAATAGAAACTATACATAAGATATAGCCTGCCAATTCAAGCCCCCACACTTAAAGTTTATTTATATAAAAAAAAGGAACTATAGAAATATAAACCTAAAACTAGGAACCCCTCACGTGCTGCCTATTCAAACTCTCCCATACACATATTATAATAACCCACTACACTCCATTTTATAAACCTTAGGTTCTCTTACATCAGCCAGTACCCCTACTTCATTCTATATTATAAACATAGGTAACCCTAAGCCCTACTCACGCCAACCTATACATATGAACAACCATAGTTCTTTCTCACACTAAGGCTACCCTATTTCACAAACTGTGCATTACAATCCCAACACATAATTTATAATAGGAAATGCTTATAAAAAAAGTAACATAGGCTGCTTCCTTCATTCACGTGAGCCTACCCCGAACATAGGCCTTAAAACCCCACAGCCGCAGCGTATACCCTATTTCCTATATAAACTCTATCTAGGGCTCACCTACCCTATCTTTTTTTATTTTCAAACCCTAAACCCTACAGCAGCTAACCCTTCAACCTCCAGCCGCCCCAAGATTCGCCTTCCCATCTTCACGGCAACAATCGACCACGGCCCCCTCTTCCTCCATTCACACGGCCACCAGCGCCGCCCAATGCCTCGTAACCCACGGCCCCTACTGCCGTTCTCATCGCCGACATCGGCCACCGACCGTGCTCCCCGCGACGCCCCTACCCACCAACGGTCGCCTATCGCTGGCGACCCTCCTTCGGCCTTTCGCCGCGCGTGTCTCGACGGTCGACAGCCACACCGGAGCTGCTCCGGTGCTTCCAAGCCGCCACCGCTTCCATTTTGTCATCGTCACCGCCACACACTCGTCGACGACCCGACTCTCCGACCAACCCTCACGTTCCCGATCTCCGATCGTCGTAACATCCTTCCACCGCACGCACCGTTCGCCCCCTCTGATCTCTGATCATGACTCCCACCTCCCGCTTCCGGCGTCATCCCTCAACCTCGCCGTCCCTCCGAACGGCCGCGCTTCCCCGACCACCTCCTTCCACTCGTCACCTCAACGAACGGCCGTTGCTGGAACACGCGAGGAAACAAGCTCGATAACTGGTAAGCTTATATGTGATTGCAACGTTCCAACATGCTACTGTAGAGTTTGTCTTAAAATATAGTTACTAGGTTGGTAAAGTTAGTATATGTTAGTCATCATGCATACTGCAGGTTTAATTAGCATGTTACATATAAATAAGTATCATTTCTATGTGTTATATAGTCCTACATGTGTAATCTTAGAATATTACAGTGAGTTAGCTTTTTGTAATACTTACCTAAGTAAAGAAATTGTTTGCTAATCTAGTTTAATCTGTATCATTAATAGGCACTGTAAATTGTTATTAATCAAACGAGTTGGTTATAATACAGTACTATTAGTCTGATAGTTAGAGTGGTGCATATATACTGATAAGCAAGTTATAACCATGCCTTATTATTTACGCCATGGTGATCACTCCAATAAGAATCTGGTATCCTATGTTATAAATCAGCATATCTTATAGTGATTGAATATAAGTGGTTTTATAGATGGTTTAGAATAATAATTGACTAGGTTTGTGTTAATCCTTAATACAGATATGATGCGCTTTTCCCTGCGGTCGCCTGGACACCCTAAAGACGCCCCCACAGGCAAGTGTGCAATTAAATACGAATTTTTGAAGTTTGATGACTAGTACTCTATTTTTACTTCTATCTGCATATCTTGAAAACTACATGTTAATTTACGCAAGAAATCTGTTCTGTAACGTTTTAGACTAAAAATGTGACGTTTGGACATACAACTTGTTAGTGTGCAACTTTAATCATTGGCAAAGAAAACTCAGCTTCGCAACCTGTTCGTTAACTCACATGTTAAACACTCTCATTAAATTTATTGTAAATGTCGGGCAACCCTCTATTAATGATTGAAGATGTTGTATAAATGAAAAGAGGACATTGTTAAATTGGTACATAACTTGTCTGGACATTTTTGAATGTTTAACAAATTATGACATCGTGAAATCGTGCGCCTCGAAGGCGGTATTGTGATATCGTGATGTCGTGTGAGTCGACTAGGCTGGCTCGTGTTCCGGCAAAACTTTTGGGTGGGGTTAGGGTTGAGCGGCCACTGGGCGTATGAAAGGTACTCTCCTCAAGATCACCACCCGACGCGGTGGGTTAGTGTCAATCACGGTAAGCCCCCGTGAGAGGAACGACCTTCTCATCACGACCTAAAGGCGAGAACCCTAGATTAGATGTGAATTCTTGACATGGACATTGAACGCTAACTTGGTCATCGTGAATATTAAAATGCTAACAAACTCAGAGAAAACTTACTTTAATGCTTGCAACTGCTTAGAACTACATGCTAGGGATGTTTACTTTTCGTTTCATCACAATTTGTCTCGTTAATTTTATTTTAGTCATCTCTTTTAAATATTTAATGCTTTCTAAATTCATATCAATTGCACATTCTTACCTTGGGATGCTAATGTCTTCTTCCAGACCTTGCTGACATACATTCATGTTTTTGGATGTATGTCAGATCTCGAGTTTGAGCGCTCGGAGGATCCTCTCGAGACACTTGACTTAGAGAGCCAGAGTTCGTCGTAGATGCCGAGTCACTTTCTGCGGAAGACTAGAGTCCCTTCCGTCACTACTTTGAGTTTTGGTTTTTGTAACTTGTAGTAGGAATAGTGCTCTGTTGTAATTTCCTTAGCCCTGCTGTGGCTTGTCTTGTAATTTCGTGTACGCCTTATATATCTGGATGTGGTATTTATCTTGAATGTTCTGATTGGTCTGATACGCAAATGCAAGGACCCTTTTCTGTGTTTTTATCGCAGACGCTTATTGAACTCGAGCTTCACCGCTCCAGTTCAAGCGGACCGCGTAACGCTCTCGCTTCCGGTGTCTTTTGGGAAGTGGGGCGTTACAGCAGCTACGAAGGATTACCCGATTGCTGTATCTGGTCATTCGACGAATTGACCGATTTGTTCTGCAAGCTATTCCTCGCGGGTCGACCTCCCAAGAAGAGGTCCTCTCACCTATTTACGTTTAAGCAGAATGAGAATGAGTCAATCCAAGCTTTCGTCCAGCGATTCAACGACGAAAGCTCTCACTCAAGCGGTGCAGAACAAATACTTGCAGAGGGCGCTCCACTAGTTCCCACCTAACAACCTCGTAGAGATGTTCAATATAATAGATCGGTTCACCATCTCCAAAGAAGCGAAGAACCGACTGAAACTACTGGGAAAGGCACCCCCGCCCGCCGTGGAGACACCAGGTGGGAAAGCCCAACTCAGGGAACCCCTCGCCAGGAATCTCGGGACAAGAGATAGAGAGAGGAGCCCTCAGAGCAAGGAGCACCCAACTTATTCGAGGCCAAGCACAACCAATATGGAGTTCCTTGCTTATGCCCCATAAGAAGAACTGGTCCAAGAATCAGCCAAAAAGGGCAAATATGAAAAGAGAGACGACCTCAAATTTTTCAAGTACCACAACGACTATGGGCATGATACCAACGACTACTGGACGCTCAAGAAGGAGATCGATGCACTGGTCAAGCGTGGGCATCCCAAAAACCCAGTCAGCGATCAACCCAACAAGGAGGGGCCCTCGAAACAGAAGGGCAAGATGATAGGGTCACCTATCACCAAGTAGTCGACTAGTGAGCCTCTAAGCTCAGGGTCGAATAAAAAAGCTTGGGATGAAAGCATCCCTAGACGAAGTTCAAAAACACATATACACTCTGTACTTCCTTCAATAAAGCATGTTTTTCGTCAAGTAAAATTTTTCTTCCTTTTAGAAACAAAGCATTTATGATTTCTATGAAAGCTATCCCATCAAACTCCCCACTAAAAGGATCTGATCCTTGGGGAAGTCTAGATGAACTGAATTCATATTGATGAAACCCATGTATGCTCTAACGCATCGTCAGCCGTAAGTCGAAGGGGCCACCCCTTCGCTACTGACGACCCTAAGGAGTCGTCAGCCGTAAGTCGAAAGGCCACCCCTTCACCACTGAACGACCCTAACGGGTCATCAGCCGTAAGTCAAAGGGCCATCCCTTCGCCATTGAACGACCCTAACGAGTCGTCAGCTGTAAGTCGAAAGGGCCACCCCTTTGCCACTGAACGAACCTATTGAGCCGTTAGCCATAAGTCGAAGGGCCATCCTTTCGCCACTGGAGGACCTTATCACGCCCCGCTTCCCAAGTATGGAAGGCGAGACGTGAAGAGGTCTGCTCATACTTAAAGCTGTGAAGCTACAGTCTGATAAGCGTCTGTGTGTTCATCCATTCGTAGATTCTTGCATTGCAATGAAACAACCACAACAATAATAATGAACGTATGCAAAAATAACCAACATTCAATCAACATCCAATCTTTATTCAAACATCCAAAGATAAGTCATAAAAAGTACAAGAGAGTCTAAAGAGAAAGGCCCCAAGCATGACCGAAACTAAGACATAGATAAGGTGCTACGCACTAAAAAACCTAACAGCAACAACTAGGAAAACAAACAGCAACTAAGAAAAAGCCTCCAGCTGAGACTAGGATTGGTCCCCGGTATCCTCGAACTGAACGTCAGCGGAAGCCTCAAGCTCGACGTCAGCAAACTGGTCATACTCAGCAACTACCTCAGACTCAAAGCCTAATATTCGACACCCAAAGCGAAAAGGGCGCATGTCAGCAAAAATCTCCAAAAGGAAAAAGAGAGACTTTTGTGCAAGGAAACATAAGGGTAATGAATGCAAGAAGCAGTTTAAGACATGATGACATGGCATAATATTTAATGAATGCAGCAATTTAAAATGAACATGATAGTTAACAATGCATGTCACGTTGTAGCAAGAAGGTACTAAACAATATTTCACGATTTCACGAAAAGCATGCAAGTCACATCGTGCATAGGGTTTACGCCTTTCAGCTGAAGTTGCTGTACAGGCACACTTCTACGGTGAGTGATCGCTTAACCCTACCTGTCCTTGTGTGTCTGAACTGGCGCTCAGCTTCTGGATCACGAGCCAGGAAGTGTTCTTTATGACATAGGGTTGACCTAGCCTCTTTACATGCTATAGGAGTCAGAAATTTACTCGCCGCAGCTTATGATTCATTTGTAGCGTGTGCTACGCATTCATGAAAAGACAATTAAATGCATGAAATGACATGTGATATGCAACATTCAAAGTATAAAAGGCAGTTTATTGCAAATAACGAATGCGTACAGTTTATCAAAATTAAACGTGACATGTGATATGCATGAACATGGCATTGCAAGGTGTAACGGTCGCTTTCCAATCGTACATTCTTCGTGCGCGTGCTGTTGACCGTGCACGTATTTGTTTTAGAATTTTTTTGTTTTTGAACACTATGGTGTGATATGTCGTTGTGATCGTCTCTGAGAGTATTAAATTGTGGCACTAACTTGGAACGACATTTTTCAGGTCGTTCTCCTACGATTTGATCCTATTTGAAGAGACGTCACGATTTTCACTTTTGACGTGAGACGTTTCAATTTTTAGTTTCGTCCCTCAACGTCTAAATTGAGATCCGTCTTCATAGTGTTCTTTCTTTCGTCGTCCCGATCACCCCAATATTTATTTCACAATTTTTGGATTTCATTTGACCTATTTTACATTTTTGGCCAAGCTTAAAATATTTTTAAATACTAAGTTTTAAAGTATTTTCGACCCAATATAATTTCTATTAGATTATAACTCTTCAAAACATTTTTGACTCAAATCCTAGCCCCTTGGCCGCACCCCTATTGCTAGAGATATAGTATGGGCGAGTTTTTGAGTTTAAAATTGATTAAAAAGCAATTTTAATTCAAATTAAACCCTAGACTTGGTCAAACCCATCTACACTATATATAGGAGGCTTAGGATACCCATTTCCCTCAAGCAATCAACCCTAGCCGTCGTAAAAACCCCCCAAACTTTCGCATCCACACTTGCGACATTCGTCGCAACCGCAGCTCGCAGCCGCCCAGCGCCCGACCGACGGAATTCCCCATTTTCCATCAGTCTGACCGAGAGCCCCGCCCACATCGCCGCTCCGCACCGCACCCAGTCGCCCGTTGCTTCGTTACAACCCCCGCTCCCCGCTACGACCGAGAGCTTCTCTCGGTCTGACCGAGAGAACGCCCCACATCCCACTCTGCTCCGCAACGTTGCAACTGCAACGTTGCAACCCCGCACCGATCGACGCCCCCGCTCGATCTGATCGAGGCCTGCACCCGCATCGCACCGCTCCCCCGCTCCGTTGCAACCCGCTCCGCTGTAGCCCCCGCTCCTAAGTGCCCGACCGACACCCCCGCTCGGTCTGACCGAGGGAACCCCTCGCTCCGCACCAAGCCCCGCCTCCGCTGCGCTGCAAGCCGTCTGACCGACAGCCCTCTCGGTCTGACCGAGAGAATCTCCTGCACCGGCTAGCTGCGACAGACGATTTTCGTCGCAACTCCACTTCTGTTGCACTTCATCGCTGCCGTGGGCCCCCCAAGTTCTCTAGAGTTGTTGTGGGTCCCCCATTGACCCCTAGCACTGCTGTGGGCCCCACTACAATGTTCTCATCGCCGTTTTGACTATTTTGACGTTGCGACAAGTCATATCCCCTTCGTCGCACGTTCTAGCATTGGAATCTTAGTTCGTTGATTTGGTGGCTGCCTAGACTATTCGAGCGAGGAATCTGATATGGAAATTGTACTAGGAGTGCGTTCTTATATTCCAACCCCTAGCGTCGCTACCCGACGCTAGTGTAGCTTTCACGTCGTGTTGAGGTAACGTTTTGCACCCCCCAACCACAGCCTGTTAATCAAGGTTAAAATATATGTTTTTAAATGTTTTAGATTCACTAATCAAGATTAATAATATGGGACTGTAGGCTGGTGGACTTATGCACATAGGTTGTTTGTGACTTGTGGACTTTTGGGCAGTGTTTTTCAGACGTCAGATTTGCAGGCAAGTGAAACTTGCCATCTTCTTGTTTAGGCCATGTTTTAGGCCGCTTTTTGTACCGTAGCATAAAAGAGACTAAGCAGTGAAATGATAGCTGCCTAGACTGTAACGGTCGCTTTCCGACCTTATGAATTTTCTGCGTGCACGTGCTTTATCGTGCACGTATTTTATTTGGCACTTTCTGGTTTCCGATATATGTGATGTGATATGTCGTTGTGATCGTTTGAGAGTGTAGAATTTTATAGTAATTTTTGGGAACGTCATTTCACGGCTCGTTTTCTCGCAAAACGACTTGGAATGATAGTGGCGTTTTAGTCAATTAACTCAAAACACCGTTTCCAATTTTACGTAAATTTTTGGTAGTTATGATGCATGATCGGTCTCTATAGATCGGTGTGTCTCGTCTCCACGATCGCCCCGGTATTTTCAGATTATTTTTCTGACGCCCGGTATGAGAAATATCGCTTGGAGAAGTCTCGACCGTTGATTAGTCCGACCAGTTCAAATTCAAAATTGATAGCCAAATCTGAAAATCATCATGCGTATCTTCCTAGAATCTGGCCCTCTATTGTTCCCTAGCCTTTCCCCTAATTGTACACCTCTCTATCTCTATCTCTCTCCCTCAAATAACATCTACCCTATTCCTATATATCAAATAAACTATTATTAAAACCCTACATCACTTATTTCTCATCACGTGCAATCAAAAGACCTGGGGCAAAACAAAAATTTTTCCGCAGCCGCCACATTAACACTAAAGCCCCGAGCCCTACTTTTCCCCCGAGCACCCTCACCCGCATCTCCACTCGTTCTCGACCCTGCCAGCGGCCGACCGCCGATTCCGCCACCCCGACGCTGCTGCATACCCCTGCACCGTCTGCCGACGGCCCACAACGCCACAGCCTGCCTCCCCGACGTTGCCTCCGCCGTAACTTCCCCGCCTGCGACCCCTGACGTCGCCTCAGCCGTAGCTGCCCCGCCTGCGACCCACGACGTCGCCTGTGACCCCGTCGGCAACTGCACATCGGCGACCCCGCGGTCCACGCGACCCCCGACCACCCCGGAGACCTGTCGCAGACCTTGGCCACTTCAATGGCCTGCCGGCGGCCATTTCTTTGCCGCAGCAGCCCAACGGCTGCTGCTCGTTCCGACAACCGCAATAGCCTCCCCGACCGCCGGAGGATCACCACCGACCCTCCCCAAGCTGCTGCCGCCATCTACGTCCTTTGCAGCCCTCGGCCGACCCCGGTGACGTCAAAACGATGTTTTGATCCGTAGCTAGCTGTTTTGGTGGCCGCTCGACGCCGTCAACGTCACCTACGGACCACTACCAGGATTGTCTTTGTTGTCCATCATCCCCGCTCGCTGCCCTCACCTTCATCCGCTGCCCGGACGAGTCTCACTACGCTACCCGTAGTCGAGACAACGTAGACGCCACAGATTCCCTATTGCCCAGACACTTCGCCCGCACTACCGCAGACAACGGAGAGGTTGGTTCTACCGAAACTCGTAGCACAACCCACCCGTAGCCAGAACTGAACCCTAACTAAAATTGGCAACTAAACACATTAAATTTACTTTATGCTCTCTTAAAACGATGTGGAACCGTAGATCGACGATCAGACTTTTTGATTGTGCACATCGGATAGAATCGTCGGATAGGCTGAACGGACAACTTGACTTGTGACGGTTAGGGTAGCCACGTCCAACCTAGAAATGAACCTAAATAGGAATTTCTAAAAATCACGACCTGACACCATCGCCGTGACCTGTTTCAGACGGACTACCGCGGACGCGACGACTGGACGAGACGCCCCGGACGGACGACACACTCGCCACCGCAGGCAAGTGTACCCACTTGCGTTTTTGATCGCGTCTTGGTCTTAAATTGCTAGGACAGTTAAACTATGAGTGCATAGAACCGGACGTGAAATGATAGTGTCCGGGTCGCCCTCACGACTTAGACTTGACGACGAAGTTTAAGCTCGACAAAAAAAACTTTTGACACCGTAGGATTATCTTGTGTGTGCGTGTGTGTGGACACCCTAGAATAACATCTCCCATACACTAGTCGTGTCATGTCACTGTTACACAAAAAGCATGCGGGCGTTTCAGATGCTTCCCGAGCGGAAGTGATCTCCGTGATACAAAAAGCCTTCGGTCGTTTCAGATGCTCTCCTTGCGGGAATGATCTCCATGATACAAAAAGCCTTCGGGTATTTCAGATGCTCTCCTTGCGGGAGTGATCTCCGTGATACAAAAAGCCTGCGGACGTTTCAGGTGCTTCCCTAGTAGAAGTGATCTCTGTACTTCTTGTCCTGAGTTCCTGGGTTTTGGGGTAGGGTTGAGCATGCGCACGGGGAGAGGGTCTGATCCCCCTCAACCCGTAAGGCGTGAACCCTTCGTGTCTCACGTGTCATGTCCGTCTTGTCGTGTCTAGTTCCGTCTTGTCATGTCACCTTTAGGATAGTCCCATAGTCCGTAGCACACGCTACGACTACCGCTTGCTACGCTTTTAGTTTCCTGCTAAGTTACTTCTTTTCCTACTCTGTTATAACCTCAGCATGCTAATCAACCAGTAAAACGATGTTTAATAGTTCAGTACACTTGCAGTAGAGTCTGACTTTCTGTTGTAGACTTTACCTGACGCACAGTTCCTTTCTTTGGTGCTGTACGTCAGGTGTCGAGCCGGAGTACGATGACCAGACAGAGCTAACCGAGGACGTAGAGCCCGAGGACTCCGATCCTGAGTACGTGCCCGAGGAGGACCAGAGTTAGAGGCCTCTCATTGCTGTTTCGAAGTTTCTGTTCCAGTTTAGATTGGGTGCGTAGCACCTTTTGCTTTCCTGTCTAGGTTGTGTGCTTGCACCGGTAATTTTCTTTTCTGTAGTTGTAGCCCTCCAGGCGTTTTAGACTCTCAGTACTTTGGATATATAATTTGGAATAAAATGAATGGCGTCCCCTTTCTATACTTTTATTGTTCTGTACTACCATGCAGGAACCTGTACCTTCAACTTGGAGTACCACACAGACGCTTATTGGGTCTGGGCTTCTCGCCCCGGCCTAAGCGTGCCTTAGTCACGCTTCGCCTCCGTTGTTTTGGGAAGCGGGGCGTGACATAGACGCCCATTTGATCTAGCTTGACAACAAAGCTAGATCCGACCCCTTTTACTTGTTAATTTCATTCATGCATCCTTATCTGTCATGTTTAATTTCCTTATCTGTACGCCTTGCTACTTGCCATGCCATGTCATCCATGCATTGAATGTTGCATTTGTAGCACACTCTACATACTTGTACTTCGTTGTTCAGGCTAGTCACCTGCTTTTGCGGGCACAACCCTATGCCAAATACACTTCCTGGCTCGTGATCCAGAAGCGAGCATTCCGTGTTTGGGGGTAAGGCCCTGGCTCGATACACGTGGAGGGGTAGGGATAATCGATCACTTGAGCTGAGGAGTTGGCCCGATCAGCCACTCTAGCCAAAAGGCGTAATCTCTGTACACGACATGCTTACTAGACTTGTCCTCGTCCTTGTGATTGTTCTTGCAAACTTGATATCCATGTCCTAATTTAAATGCTAGTTGACATGCCATGCTCGTACTTTACTTTACCTGTTGCACTCATACTTTAACTGCCATGTCATTGCATCATGCTAGGACTCCTAGGTTGCTTTGCTTTACTTCAGTTTCCTTGCACAAGTCTCCTGTAGACTTGCTGACACGTGTCCCTTGCTCTTTTGGGTGTCACATGTTAGACCCTGAGCCAGAGACCGTTGCTGAGGACGTGGGGTTTGCTGACGCTGAGCCTGAGCCCATGTCTGTTAAGGAGGAGTTTGTGGACACCGGTGACCAGTCTTAGCGACCTTGCTGAGCTCTCCTTTTGTTTTAGGATTGCTGTTAGTTGTCGGTGTGTGGCACCTTTACCTTGTACGTTGTACTTTTGTCGGCCATGTTTGGGCCTTAGACTCTTTTCTTTTCAGCCTGGTGGCTTTTCTGAGATGTTGAAACTTATTTTATGGATATTCTGAGATTTCTATTGTCTCGTTATCTTTGTTTCGTATCGCAATTGCAAGGACCTGCCATTTGGAGTTTTATTGACGCTTATCAAGCTTGTAGCTTCGCAGCTTCAAGTCTGTGCGGACCTTCTCACGTCTCGCCTCCATATTTTTGGTAAGCGGGTCGTGACAGGTTTTGTTGGTGGCCCATGCAGGTCTATCTTGCCCCTGCGAATTATCAGAACACCGATAATAACTATGGAATGTCCACTAAATAAATTGCAACATCCGAGTCATAAGCCTTGAGCCTAGTCGTTTTCCTATGTCACTTGGTGGTAAGAAGATTAAGTTAGAAGTCCGAGCTTGCTAGTTAGAGGTCCCTGATTCTTAGTTAGACTCCCTACTAGGAATTGATTTAATCATCTTAGGAGTTACCTTAGTGGTTCTTGCCTAACTCTGACCATATTAAACTTCTAGAATTTCTTTAGTCGTTCGCTTGGGGTTCATCGATTTCGGGCCAAGCTGAACGCATTTCATTACAGTCTTGTTCCTTAGGAAGTCGTAGCGCCAAGTTTCTTCATCTTTAGTTGGTCGACCGTAGGAGTTCTCCGTAGATTTTTCTGGGTCACATCCTAGGCGTATGTATGTTTTGATCATTCGACCATTTTCCTTGCCTCGATTCACGAGATCGCCTCATGACGATCGTCGTCAATTTTCGAATCTCTCCGTTATAAATCTTGAATCTTCTGAAAGTATTTTTCGATTTCCACTTCCCCTAAGTTTAAATTTGTTCGAAAATTTTAATATATACTTAGACTTTATACTCTTTCATTGACTTAAATTTTTAAAAACTTTTGTCGAGATTTTTGAATACCAGCTTATGATAATTTTCCAGCCTATACTTTTCATACCTATGTAAATACCTTGTCCCTTCATACACTAATTTTATTCTGAACCGTACTCTTATTTTGCCCAATTCGATTTATAATTTTCTTTTCTTATTTATGCCATTCGAATGACACATCGCGCTTACTTTTAATATACTTTTCAAGTCACATGGAACTTCAGCTTTCAGCTAGTCGATTTTATGCTCATCGTTTTCCCTATTTCAGATTTTTGTAAAATTACTATTTCGTAACCATTTCCTGATCTAGACCGTCCATAATTCGGTTTTAAAGCTTTATTACCAATTTTGGTAATTACACTACTAAGTTATTATTGTCTTTCCGTTCACCATACATACTTTTAGAATAATTTCTAAACTAAATAGAATTTCAATTATTTTTATATATCCGTACCAGGCTCGTTGTGCTCGTATGTCAAGATCCTTGTATAAATCAGTTTCTGTTGGCAAATCCTGGTTCCTCTAAAAGTAGTTTCAATATTGATTATTTTAAATTTTTCCCTAGCTTAAAGACTTTGACAGCATTTAAATGAGCTTAAATTCTTCAGTTAATTTAATTTCATTCTTTGAATTTCAAAACTTTTGCCAATTATTAAATTACTGCCGCATATCATTTTCTAACCTATGTCCTTAATGTTCGTGTAAATGATTTACGTTCCTCCTGATAATTTTTATATAAGCCAATAAACCATTTTCTCTTATTTTGTATATTCGACTCAAACTTATTTTGAACAACTCGTTTTATCGATCTCCAAATATTTTTATACAGACGAGGACTTCAACTTTTGAAGTACAACAGTTTTTAAATTTCACGTATTTTATCTTATGTTATTTACACTATTTTCTTTTCTGTATTCTATAAGGGTATCACTACATCCCCCTTTCCTCTACCTAAACATTTACAATTGAGTCACTGTTCCACCCAACCAAGGTATCTCCTTATATTCGTCCTATTTGAACCCGTGCTTATCGATCCTTCCCTCGTTACGCTATCGACCTCGGTCTCCCTCTATTGCTTAGGCTTTAGTGCTCCTCAATGACTGTGTCCACTCTAATTTGTTAGTAGGCCCTTGGACCTTTGTGATGTTGTCGTGGTGCATGTACCTAAGTTGAGTGCGTGGGCTTGAATGAGTGTACTCCCCTGTAGTATATTAATGTTTGCCTATTGTGTGATATATACATACTCAGAGTCATTCATGATATTATGAAGTTGTATGTGTGTTAGTATTTATAGATATGTGTGAGGATAGCTATACCACTCTAGGGACGTCTGTGTATATAAGAATCAGTGTTGGTATGTCTAATGAGGTGTATGTAGTTGGAGATACTCATAATGGTTGAAATAAAATGTTGGTAAAGCTATGTGTATGAAAGGTGTGATAATAATAGACAAATATACACAAATATATCAACTTTCAAGATAACTCCTTTGATCAAATTTGTGCTCATCTATATCATTTAATTTCATCAAGAGTTTTCTGATTTTATTTAAGCCACATATACACAAATATATTCTTTTGGCTTTAGAAAATCTTGTAATCAATTTCATATTTGTTGTAAAGCCTTAAAAGAAGGTAAGGAAGTTGTAATTCTTGTGTTATAAGGGAAAGGTGTTGTAGGAAAATCCTAGTTGGTTAAAACTAGGTATTTATGTTGGAAATCCCCAGCGAGAGAAGCTAGGTGCTTATACGAGGTCCTCTTTGTGTGTTGAGGAAGGTTGCTCACGTGGAGAGCTAGTAGATTGGTTGCTAGAGCAGGATACAGTGGGCAAGTGGGACTTGGTTATCCGAACCCGGGTAAAATTGATGTATGTTTGCGTTGTGATCATTTATCTCTGACTTATTATTATTACTTGTATGCTTTCATTTTTGCTGTTATTAACTCTCATTTTTACAAGCATATAATCGTTGATTAAGTACAAATTGAGGTCACCCTCATTTGTGACCTAGGCAACATAAGAAGGGTTTTTATTTTACGCGAGAATTTAATTACTTTGTATACAACACTATTCCAACCGCTTCTAGTATTGTCTGCCATCCACAGGATCCAACTGGAAGTTCTTTTTCTCAAGTGTACGGAAAATACATCGCATATGATATCAGAAATAAAAACAATAGCATGGCTAGAGATATGTGCATAAGAGTAAAGCGAAATCCAAGCTCTATTCATCATAGTAAATTCATTTCTAGCAAAGAAAGTAAAAGAAATAAGGATAAAATAAAATCTAACTATACACATGCAAGCACTCCAAAAGTAAGGAAAATATGATGGAGGGAAAAAATGAAAAAGCGTGAAAATAAGTGAAGAATAAAGAAAAGTGAAAAATAAATAAAATAAAATGTGTGTGAGTACACTCACTTCCCTAAGCTAAACATCACATTGTCCACAATGTGCAAAGTGTTGTACTAGGACATATAAGATATGGGTGGGTGGGTGTGGATGCAATATGATGAGAAATAAAAGAAAATAAGGAAAAATAAAATATGATGGTATATGCAATGGATATGTGCAAAGCAAGCATGCAAAATGATGTATGGATGCAAGATGGTGGCAAAAAATACATACTCTCACCCAAGCTGAAATATATGGTGCCTTGCAAAAAGCGAAGATAGACGGGCATGCAAAAAAATGGGGTGAGATGTAAAGCAAAAATAAGAAAGGCATCAAGAGACGTGCCTATTCTGGTGCATCGCCATCACCTCCCTGTGGTGGGGGTGGTGGTGGCTGAGGGGCTGGCAACTGAGAGGCCGGCTGCTGCTGCAGGAGCTGAAGAATCTGGTTCAGCGTGAGCTCAATACAAGGAATCATGGCTATTTGGGCCTGCTGGGTAGTGACGGCCACCGTGAGAGCTTTAAAGTCAACTCTAAGTCTAGCCATTGTTGACTCGACTGCGCAGTGGCACAACTCTTCGTCATCAGGGGCATAGGTAGAGGGACGTGGAGGTGTACGAGTAGGTCTCACATACCCTCCAAAAACTAGTGGGGCAACTATAGGGTGTGTGTGGGGTTTGAAGCTCATGACATGACTCTCAGCCTCCAGGTGAGGTTGAGACATATGGAATGCTCTCGGAAATGTGTGCAACAAAGGATGTGACAGAAATATCAACAGAGGATGAGGCAGGAGCAGATGTCACAAAAACAAATATGGTAACAGACACCACGACACTCTCGGTAAAAACGGCAGTGGCAGAGACCGAAATGTCAACAGGTGGGGTCAAACACAGCTACAGAAGTGGAGCCCTCAGTAATAGCAGACTGAAGACAAGTGTGCTGGGCTCAGTGAGCATATCAGAGACATGCTGAGGAATCGGGATCTCAGGGGCATGATGCTTGACAGGGTGCTCCTGTTGCTCATCGTCGGGCTCTGGAACATAGACAGGCAGGATGAGGAGGTCCATGAGGAACCTCCAGTCTGCACCTGCTGGTCCAATGTGGGTCCGAACGGGGTTCGAAAGCACTATATAGTCTGCAGAGAATGGACCATCTAACCCGACCCAATGATGCTGTCTGTAAGGACGGATCATATGCATACTGGCCAAAACATCAGCAGATAAGGAGTTGGGGCCTATAACACGACATAGGCCAGCGAGAAGCTGGATGTCGAAAATAGGTGCCAAGAGGGTGATCAAACCGCCACAACATATCTCCTTGGTGGAGGCGGCTGTGGAAAATATGCGGTCAAGACACCATCCGACAATATCAATAGAAATGCCAGGGACTAAGACGTCCCCACCAACCTCAAAGACTCTCTCGCGGGTCATTTCCCAGAGCATGAACATCTTGGGCGTGGACATGGTCCCAACCTCTGGCCTAATTAGAACGCAAAAAGGCACTGTGCAAGCCACAGTCAGGAGTGGACAATGGAAGAGGCCTTCGCCCTGCTAGGGTCGAAGTACTGTGTGCCTGTGATCGTGTCCCAAAATGCATCAGCTGCAAAGACAGAGGGGGTGTGGTGTGTGGGACCATAAGCTCGGTCGGGTTCTGGGACATGGGACCAATGCAAGTATGCTTGGGCCATGTCGTGCAAGATCTCGCACTCCTGGTCCTTGAGCCTGAATGAGTAGCCCCTAGGAGTCCTACGAAAAGAACTCAAGACCTTGAGTGTCAGACGAACGAAGGTGTCTACCGATATAGATAAGAAGTCTCCCCACCCTACTTTTCATACAACTGGTGCAACCCTTGAAATACCCATAGGCACTCAAGTGTATCGATATGGGCAAACCTAGTGGGTGTGATCTGGCGTCTAGAGATCCTCTCAAATTTGACGTGAGGTGTGTCATCTCTGAAAATGATCCTGTACATCTCGATCGATGGGGGAGGCTGTGCTGAGAGTGCTGCTATGGGGTCGCTATGCAGTGGGCGCACCGTCCCAGAGGAAGAAGGAACGAGGTCACCAGTCTTCTTTCGCG